>JAPFRF010000002.1:24611146-25811146 GCA_029282475.1 Phrynocephalus forsythii | reverse complement strand
GAAAGATTATTTTTGTGTTTTGATTAATTGTTGTTAACTCCCGAGTGGCCTCACTGCCAGATGGGTGGTAGAAAAATCAATCAAACAAACAATCAGTGTAGGGCAGCGTTGGCAAACCTATGGGACGGGTGCCAAAGGTGGCACTCGGAGCCCTTTCCGTGGGCACCCGACGTTGCCCCTTCACAGCCACCTATATTCAGGTTCAATTGGCACTTTGTGAAAAATTAGTGGGTTTTGAATCACAGTTTGGGCACTTGGTCTCTAAAAGGTTCACCATCACTGGTGTAGGGGAATGATCCAGGCAGATGTATATGCCCCGCTAAAACACATTAGAAGTTGTAGCTGTACACAGTCTCATACAATGTCTGGTGAACAGTGCAGCTCATGGCTGTTATAGGTCTGGAGTTTCATAACAAGCCCGGTGTCATCGGGATCCACCTTGAACTGAGGTGCACATATAGACACCAGAAATAAATCGATGTGATCAAGCCACCACGGCAAGAATGTTAGACAAGGGATATGTAAAATGATGATGCTGGAAACGAAAAAGAATTACAAACAGAATAGCTGTGATCAAAGGAAGGTCTGTTTCAGAGACATGCTTCTGGCAGATCTTTGTGACTGAGCAATCACCTGGACTCAAGTCAGCATTCGTGCCCAGAAAACTACTCACTAAACAAAGCACAGTACAAAAGGTAAGAAAAGCTCCTGCACTGTCAATCGGACGCATCCAGCAGTTAAGCTTTTACCTCTTCTAATGACTACCTGCTATAATGTTCAGTTTAGCTCCAATTCACAACAGCATGTTGCTGTTCAAGAAACACAACTCCAGAGTCTCCCATCCTACTCCACACACAAACACACCCACAAAGGAAGGAGATGCATAAATCTTTGAATCCCAAAACCAGTACTGTAACTGGAACACACAAAAGGTAATTTGAAGTTTTAGAAAATCCTCTGCAACCAGTTTAACATTAGTCACCATTACAGCTTGTATGATAAAATCTTGTAATTTCTCCCCCAAAGTAGTAAATTATTTATCTTAACCTTCCACATTGAATGTTGTAAAGCTGCTTCTGCCTTGCAGGTTAGACTGGACATTTTTAAATTAGCAACTGAAGACACAATGTTCCTAAACCTAACAATAAGTGCAACATGATTAAAAGATTATTGAATATATGCTATCTGCGTATAAGTTCATTAGTCAGTAGTATTACAAGACAGTGGCAACCAATTAAGCTTCTGCTCTTACCATTCTTTAAGATATATCTGTCAGGAGTTCAAAAATTATTTTCCAAAGCCACAAATCTAATACATGCAAATGTAATATTATACAACCTTGAAGGGTATTTGTTAAGACAAATCTAAATCTGGAAATGCATTATGTCTAATACAGGCTTTCGAAAAGAGGGAAGGGGAGAAAATTGTTCAAATTATCAGAATCAAAAATCTTGTGGAAGGTCTTTACTGAAAATCAATACTTCTCATGCAACGTGCAAATTGTAAGGGTGGAATTATTCTTTTAAAAATGGAGAACTGCAAATTGTTACTGATTTGACACACTGAATGAATCTTGATTAGAAATCATATATTCATTTTCTCAAAGCAATTCGATTGCAACAGAAGTGCTTTTTGTTTTGGCTCGTGATTATTTCATGTAGTGATTAAATTGCTACATTTCTGGCAATGTGCAACACCCACCTAGACAAAAGTTCTGTCATTTCTCTGGCCATTTGCTCCCTGCGAATGAAATCAGCATGCATGAGGAGAAGAGAAATGTAATGCTTAAAAGGGATTCCAATGCAGTCGCACTAGCAGCTCTATAAAATCTCGTACTGGTTCATCAGGCAAACGCTCTTTCCTAAAATGTATACCGCATTAAACCAATCCACAATTTTTCACAAAGAAAAACAACAATTAATGCCTGCTTAGTGGATAGCAGAATACATATTTTGGAATTAAACATCCACTTTCTGTATCATTCATTTATTATGTGACATTTAGATTACAACCGACATCACTAGGCTGAAAGACTGACAATCAAATATAATGTGTTGATTGAATGCTCAAATTATAAGCATCTGATGGTAAGTTGGGTGTGGGATGGGGAATGCAATTTCTTTCAAAAGTTGGTTTATAACATGAGAATTACTCTAATTTTTATAAGCCCACAGATTTTTGTAGCATGCCCCCAAGGAAAGATAAAAGGATGCCATACGCAGTCATTGGATGGCTCGCTCCATTGGGTCTGCAAACAAAAGATATTTGGGTTAGTCTACCATTTTCCTCATCAGTTGTTCACCCATCTGCCATGCTACAAAATCAGCATGTCGATAAATACTTGCTTTCTTCCAGATCAGCAGAAATCTGGTCCCTATGAGTGGTTTATATGCTATTTATTTGTACTTTGATCCTATTATATTTCTACCATATCATTACTTAAGGGAGAGGCTGAGAGGAGACTTATACATAGCTTTCCTTCACACATTCTGCCTTCATGGCAACCCTGTAAGATCATTCATAGGGAGACAGGAAGAACAGTGTAAACTGCAACCTGTGAGCTTTGTTGACTTGCCTCAGGCATCCCTCAGTGCTGAAGCCAAAACATATGGACACTATATGAAGGAACTCATCTGACAGAAAAACAAACCAGACTGGGACTCTCCCTTAAATGGAAGTGAGTGGTATCCTGTAAGAGGCTACAAACCAGAAGTAAATCATTTCAATTCTTTGCTGCTGTTCCTATGAATTTTGTCAAAGAAAGAAATTGTATACAATTCAAACAAATTGTATAGCTGAAATATTTAACCAATTTAGCTGAGAAAAATCTGTAAGGGAGAACTAAGCAAGCATTGTGTGTACATATCTTTATGGGCAAATAGACTGCCATTTTCTTAATCTTAAAGGCCAGATACTATTTTTATAAAGTATACAAGGGTGTATGCATAAACTGAACTGAAAAATGCCCTTTTGTTTTTACTCTCCCCCCCCCAACTTGGCTGGTTTGAAATGCAGAGGAAACAGAATGGATCGATAACCATTCATATTTAGTCATGGGCACATTTGGGTAGAACATAAATGGAAGGTGCAACAC
Source organism: Phrynocephalus forsythii (assembly GCA_029282475.1). Classification (NCBI taxonomy): domain Eukaryota; kingdom Metazoa; phylum Chordata; class Lepidosauria; order Squamata; family Agamidae; genus Phrynocephalus; species Phrynocephalus forsythii. The sequence continues at coordinate 25,808,052 of JAPFRF010000002.1, read as the reverse complement.
CTGAATTCTGGTGGCTTTAATGTAATTATCTTACAGATGATTTCTCACTAGACTCTAACCTGGGCTGCCCTCCTACAACCTTGCTCCACCTGGGCAATTCAGATATTCTTCAATTAAAGTGGAATTACTGTCATAAAAATAGCACTAGGGTCTCGAAAGATGCACTGGTGCTTTATTTGTTCTAAAAACAGTGGAACAAAATTTGGGATCATTTTAAAATGAGCTCTAGAAATCATCCTTTACAGGGGCAGAACTTTACATATGTAATGTCTACTGAAATGACAGCAAAAGGACAGCAATAGATGGCCTGACTCAATAAAAGGAACCACGATTATGAATTTATAAAGCTCAAGTGGGGCTGTTAATAGCAGGAACTTTTGGAGGTCACTTATTTGTTGGGTTAATATGAGTCAGAAGTGATTCGATGGCAACAACAAAATTTGGGGGTTAAATATTTGCAAACCATATGGCTTGACATTGTCCTAGTGCCAACATTACAGAAACCCACTGAAGGTTCAATAGGAACAGGCCTGCAGTGAAATTTCATTCAAAAGGTTCATTTGGAGCTGCTGGAATCATGTTATTATCCGTCCATAGTTATAATTAAAACTAAGACTCGGTGCACAGTTCGTCTAATGCAGAAAAAGAGATGGGAAGTATTCAAGCACTGCTAACCATTTTAAACCTGACAGCCTGATAAGCCCTTTGACACAGAACACCACACTGTTTGAGCTAAGAAAGGTCAGAAATGCATGCCTACCTCACAAATGGGAGGGAATTTCTGACAAATATAATTGTCACTCCAATCCAACTTTAACAGGAAAAACTGCTGCTACCAGGCACAGTTGTGCCAGGAGCCTGAAGCTGGCAATGCTATTTATTTGGGGTGGGGTGGGGTGGGGTAGGGGAGAACTTCCATTATTCCATAAGTCATTATCATCTGCTCCTCAGTTTGCATGCACTGTGACCTTGTTCTGTTTATAACTAACATTTTTACCGCAGAACTTCATAACTCACATGAAACTTATTTGCAGGGGAGTGGGGTAACTTCCTGCAGATTTCTATAGGGTATGAAAATGATGTTTCCAGGTGTGACACATTTATTACATTTACATCCTGCTTGGATGGAATTAGGATGGTGTGATTAGAGCTGAGTTCAGGTCTTGCACCTGAAACAGCTGAAGAGGCCAAAACAATTGCTGGGATAGGAGATGCAAGTAAACCCGGTCCCATGCAGAGAGGGTGCTATTCCTACATAAGAGCTGCACTACCATCCATTTGCCTGCCTGTGTTATTGCAAAATTAGGCATTTATTTTATTTTATTTATTTATACAATATATATGCAGCCGACTACCCAAAGGTCTCGGGGCGCCTTACCATAGAAATGAAAAATTGCAACAAAGCATTAAAATGTCAATTAAAACAATAAAACATTTAAATACAAAACACTAAAATTGCCATCAGGACCCACAATCTATGTTAAGTCGGTTAAAAAAAGTCTGAAACAGAAAGGTTTTTACCTGGCGCCGAAACACCATCAGCGTTGGCGCCAGGCGGATCTCAGACGGGAGGGCGTTCCATAGCAGCTGGGGGCAGCTGCCGAAAAGTACCTATACCTACAAGCCATCCCTTTCACCTCCTTAAGGGATAGCTCTTTCAGGAGGGCCCCCTGGCTAGATCTTAATTGCCGGGTAGGTTCATATTAAATAAGTAAATAAATAAATAAATAAATAAATAAATAAATAAATAACATCCCAGTTACATGGAGAAGGCCTCCCCTCTTCCCTACGTGAAAGTGCTAAGAAAGGGCTAGAGCACAGTTTGGCTAACACTGAGTTTGGCTAACTCCTACCTATCCTCCTGCACAATTCAAGCACTTTCCTCCAAACTAATGCATGTGCAACGTTCCAGATTCCACAGGGAGTGGCAGACATATGATACGGAGCAAGAACAGGAAGCACAGCGCAACCAGCATCTGGCATGGGTGAGCATCTGGATCAGAGGTATTCAAACACCGGGTGGGAGGTGGCACCAAGTCACTTTTAACGGAAGTGCCCTTCTCTCAGAGAGGAGCCCACAAAGTGCAGTACCTGCGCAGGCCCAGGTCCAGCTGGGATTCGTCGTTGATGAGTTCTGATTCACTCTGGGCAATCCTCATGGCCAGCTCGTGGTCTCTGCGTTCCTGCTCCAGAACTGCTTGCTGCTGGCTGGCTTCTTCGCGCTCTCTTGCGAGCTGCAATTCCACTTCCGCCTGCACATGGACGGAAGAAGATTCCTCAGATCGTTTAATTTGAAAAGTCCACATGCCCACCAATACTCATGGAGACCAATGATCACCAGGGCATGTTTATAAAATGCAAATGAAACAACGAACAAGAAAAGCTTGTTGGCCCGGGGGAGGATTTTAATTTGAGAAATTTCATGGATGGGGTGTATTCCACCAGTGGAAATAATGAGCGTAAATGTACAGAGCAAGGCAAGGTGTGATTCTTACATTTTTGGACATTTTCTCACTGAGCATAAAAGCGCAGCCCAATTAATTATGTGCTCATATACTTAGCCTCAGAACAGCTGTTTTCTTGCAAGAAAAATGCAGCTCAGTACTATGCAACACCCTGGTTCCCTGCCCGTTAATTTCAATTCTATGCAACAGCATTCCTGTCCACAATGCTCAATCCTTTTATCCACAGAATAGTCACACTTTAAATGCCTGTTAATCACTAATCACAACCAACCAGCCCTGAGCAAAATCTTTATCCAAATCATTAATATGAGCCACCTCAGAAAGACTGCAACAAAACAATATGGATCAAAGACAAGCAATAATAATAATAATAATAATAATAATAATAATAATAATAATAATAATAATAATAATAATAATAATAATAATAATAATAATAATAATTGATGATGATGATGAAGAAGAAGAAGAAGAAGAAGAAGAAGAAGAAGAAGAAGAAGAAGAAGAAGAACTAGTATCTATTTGGAGAAAGGATGTCTTCCCTTTAAGAGAACCAAGAGACAATTCCTTGGGTTTCTTCCAAGGTTTGTGTGTCAGATATAACTGGTTTCCAGATTATATGTAAGTAAGGTCCTCAACTCTTTTATTCTCAAACAATTATTTAATTAGAAAGCTTTATTACGATATACTATGTAGTCATATAGGATGTAGGGAAAATAATAGGATGGTATAATTTTATATAATTGAGGTGATTATCTATTTACTAGCTGCTTGAGGATGAAATAAAGAACATTTCTTTTTTAAAAAGTACAGCTTATCCACTGATTCACTTATCCACTGCTTGAAAAATACAAAATAACTCCACCTTAGGAACACATATTTATATATGTATTTTGAGGATGTATTTACCAGAACTGGTAGCTAGAAAATGATCTGTAGACCTCTTCAATAAATTGACTGATTGATTGGTCACGAGAGGGAGCCAGAGAGCATGCAACGTATAGCGTTCAATATGTCCACATTTTTCAGCATCCACATTTGGGGGAGGGGGGGAAGGGGCAGCTTCAAACCAAACCCCCACAGAAACTGTGGTCCTACTATTTTGTACTTCATAAAGTTTAAAGGGACAGAATCTTCACTGAAATGTATTTTGTCTTTCCAACACAATGTGACAGAAATCTTCTCTGTGCCAGTTTGCCATGACTTCTGCTTCCGAGCAGTCATGTGCTAAAGCAACTCCGTGGAGAACCCACCTGACATCCCCCAGTTGAGCCATTCCTTCTCGCAAAGGTGGACTGAAAGTGTTGTCAAGGAGGGGCATTGGTTCTAATCATAGGGTTATCAAGTAATCGTCCTTTCTGCTATGGAGGCTTGCTTATGCAGATCCCTACTTTAGATTATGTCCTGCGAGCAGGAAAACAGATTGAAGCCCTCTGGAAAGGAGCATCATTCCAATGCCCCTCCCGTGACAACCATTTCAGTCCCCCTTTGCGAGACCAGGAATAGTTCAACTGGGGAACGTCAGGCATGACTAACCGGAGAATTAGATTAGAAACTTTTCAAATGTGTTAAAACATTCAAGAAAAAGGATGGCTCTCTATCCCAAGAGGGGTTCAAAGCACCATAAAATAAGTAGGTCTGTTCAGCAGATAACCTCTTACAAGCACGACTCAGGCACAGATTTTTGTAAATGCTCCGCAATTATCCATACACAAAGCTCTCTCTAACATGTCACAGTCAAGCGTTATATAAACACAGAGCAGGCTACAGATCATCTTGGAAATTAATGAATAATGGTATCAACAATAATCTTTATTTCTCAAAGATTAAAAATAGCTTAAGAGGTTAATAAAAAGTCACTTTCCATAAAAAAGATGACAGGTGATCATAGAAATGCAAAAATCCAGCTATCAAGCAATATGTTTTGTGACTATGATTCTATTAGAGGGTGACAGAAAGCTTCAACAGATAAATGTTACTTTGCAAAGAATATTTTAACGAGACTGACGTCTAGATCATGGTTTCATTATTCTGTCATACCTGTGAATAGCAAGAGTCCTCTCATTAAACCTCAGCTCTCAAACCTGACACTTTTCTCTCAGCAAGGACTTTTTTTCTTTTAAGCAAGGTAACCTCTCTCTCTTCTTCAAATTATCTAAACATTAGTAGTCAGTTTAAAGCACTGCACCAGATTTAGGGATGAACATTTACAATAGCCCATCTACTTCTCCAGCAGGCTTTAAAACTCTCCTTTTTAAACCAAGTCTTCCATTTGTCTCTATGGGAAAATATATTTTAAAGACTTTTTACTTGCAACTCTGGGGAACCCACCTGAATCCGCCTTTCTTCTTCTTCCCTCTTCTTCCTCTCTTCTTCCTCCTGCTTTCTCTTTGCTTCAATCTCATATTTCCTAGAAAAAACAAAATTTGTACTTAAAAGACAGGCGAACATCAGGAACCCTGATACCTCTGTACTGCGTCCCTCCCTTACTCTACTATTTCCACATGTTTCTGACTGAGGGTTTTAGGAGCTCCAGGACAAATCATCTGTAGGACACCATGTTACTGGCCCATGAGCAGGGATCTCAGAATTGCTCAAGATTTAAAGAAGCAAGAAAAAGATACTGGCCATGGTCCTAGCTAACAAGCTATGATGTCCTCCATGAGACTCGATCCCATCCACATGTTCCCCCACATTTTCCCATGCCTTCCCTTGTTAGCAATCAGCTCCTCACAACTAACCATATTCTCTCCTCATTCAGCTGCCTTTGGAGGGCTTTCCCTACCGAATATTTGAAGCCGTCTCTCTCTTTTTATTGTGTTTCTGCAAAGCTTGTTCTCCCAAAGTTGGTTCTCCTGATAGCTCCCCACATCATCTCTCCATTCCATGCACAAACAATGCCATGTCATCTACAGAATGATCCACACCCATGGAATGGGTTTCAATTTGTGTATAAAACATGTTTAAAAATGCACCCAGGAGAGTCAGAGGAAGTCATAGAGTCAATCAAGTCATAGAGAAATCACAGATGTGATTGAAGTCTATATACCTGCAGCTCAAATTAATGCACTAAAATTAACTGGGGGAAGGGGGGAATGACCCTTGTCCTCAGTGGAAACCAGGGTCCCTTTGCATCTGCAACAGCCTGGAAATTAGGATTAGGAAGAACCTCCAATCAGAGCTTCTTTAATTAATACAAGGGCTTGTGTCAGAAGCCAGTGGAGTCAGCATCACAGAAGGTTTACATACAAAGGTTGGACCATCGTCTGTCAAGGATGCTCTGACTGCACGTCTCCTGCATCAGAAGGAGGGTGACTCCTTGGAACCCTTCTACACAATTCTAAGATATCCCCCCAAAAAAGCCACCTGCACCAGAAACAGCAGGTGCTCTAACCAAGAGAATAGCTCTGCAGTCCACATTTACAACCTGGGTCTCTCAAGATGGAGGATTTACTCGCTGCTTCACCTCTTTCTCTTTGGCCCTGGATTGGGCAATCTCACTGAATACTCACAGTCGCCGTTCCTCCTCTTCCTTCTTCCGACGTTGCTCCTCTTCCTCGCGCCTCTTCCTTTCTTTTTCCATCTCCTCCTGGATACGCCTCAGCCTTTCCGCCTCTTCCTCCTGCTGCTTCTTTTTCTGCAACGAACTCAGAAGCTGCTCTGAGCTTTTGACTAATGCGTCGTACTCCTTCTGTATTTGCTGTCTAGGCATTTCAGTCGCCTGCAGAATAAACCATTAAAATAGGTGTGTGGGGGGGTTACTGTATAGCATTCAATATGTCCACATTCTTCAGCATCCACATGTGGGGAGGAAGGGGCTGCTTCAAACCAAACCCCCACATATATTGTGGTCCTACTATTTGGTACTTAACAAAGTTTAAGGGGCAGAATCTTCACTGAAATGCATCAACTTTGTCTTTCCAACAAAACGTGACAGAAATCTTCTCTGTGCCAATTTGCCATGACTTCTGCTTCCAAGCAGTCACGTGCTAAAACAACTCCGTGGAGAACCCACCTGACATTCCCCAGTTGAGCCATTCCTTCTCGCAAAGGTGGAACGAAATGGTTGTCAAGGGAGGGCACTGGTTCCAATCACAGGATTATCAAGTAATCGTCCTTTCTGCTATGGAGGCTTGCTTATAGAGACAAGCGTCTACACACCAAGGAGCTTTTGGCGGTAGAGGAAGATGAGGAAAACAACAAAACTGACGAGGGCAAGAGCAACAGGGGGAAATGTGTGTACTTACACCTAGCACATATCTGGTACGCATGCCTCAGATCTAAACACTTGGGTTTTGCTCCAGAAAAGAAACTTAGCAATACATGAAGATGTGGTTGCACCATTGGGCTCAAGCCAGCTATCGAATGATAATGTCCAAAGGTATGGAAAGCCTGAACTATATTGGACTCATTCACTTTCAGAATCCAATACATCTAGAAGAGATTCTGTGGTTGTGACCCCAAAGGGAACAATTCCAAGCTCTTAATATAGTCCTGGTGACACTCTTGCCCCAAAACAAGATACAGCTTAATTATGTAACCAGAGTTATTACAGACCAAGGTGAAGTATTATCCATATGACTGCATTCCCAGCTACCATGTTAAAACTGGACTACGGAGAAAGTTCTCAGGAAAATAATTATGCAAAATGTGGTACCGATGGAGACTTTGTTGCTTTCTGGAGGTAATTTATTGTCAGAAATTGTTGTTGGCCCCTCCCTATGGAAACAGCTTCCAAGTGAGCTGCGCCTTGCATGGTCCCTGCCTGCCTTCAAAAAGGCTTTAAAAACTATGCTTTTCAAGGAGGCATATGGTGACCTTATTTCTGTTTAGTTTTTTTTCTTTTGTTTGTCCGCTGCTCCCTGCCAAGGGTTCTCCCTCTTTGCTTATATTGCCGTTTAATCTATGTCTAGATGTTTAATCTATGGCCCTGAGTTCCATTATGGAAAAAGGAGCGGTATAAAAGTGCATCAAATAAATAAATAAATAAATAAATAAAAGAGAAATAAATGGGATGTAAAAGCAAATCAAGCCAGCATGTCTGTGGTTATGTTAACCCACAAATGACTAAACCAGGGGTCTCCAAACTTCAGCCCTCAGGATGTTTTGGACCATAACTCCCAGAATTCCAAGCCAGTATCGCCAAAGACAAAGGACTGTGGGAGTTGTGGTCCAAAACATCTGGAGTGCCGAAGGTTTGCCACCACTGGACTAAACAGACACCGTCTTACTTAGGACACATCATAAGATGGCAGTCCTCACTGGAAAATACCATGAGAAGATCAGCATGAAAAGAGGAAGAACTCACATGGTTCAATAAAGGAAACCATAGCCTTTAAACTCTAAGACATTAGCAGGGCTGCTAATGATGGAATTCTGCAGATACCATTAATTCACAATGGGTTGTTTAATAATAATAATAATAATAATAATAATAATAATAATAATAATAATAATAATAATAATAATAATAATAATAATAATAATAATAATAATAATAATAGATAGATAGATAGATAGATAGATAGATAGATAGATAGATAGATAGATAGATAGAGTCACCATATGTTGGAAATAACTAAATAGCACATAGCAACAGAAAAAAGGCAGGAGCTAAAGATAATTACTTTTCTGGATGGAGATACGGGCAGACAAGCATTAAGAACCTATCTACTGATGCTCAAAATTGCACTCTTATTAGCGGAAATGACCCAAGTGTTGTTGGACAACTCTTATGAAGGAATGGCCCGTCAGATGGAAGTAGAATGGGAGGGAGGCAGGCTGGTTACCCAGGCGATGGAAGAGAATGTGGAGGACATTTTGGCAGTTAGGCAGGCAGCTGGAAGAGAGGCAAGGAAAGCAGGAAGGAGTCTAAGGGAACTGGGAATTGCAGATTCTCCCTCTTCATGTATGTTCAGAATGCCTTTTGCTTTTATATGGAGTTACTTTCATATTCCTTATTTACTCAAAATATTGTGACTAACTATAAAATAAACCCGAACTCCTCAAGAGGGCTACATTCTGAACCAACCCTGGCAGGATTTGATCACCTGTCACTAATAACATACTCCAGTGACATGAGATGTTTTTTCATAGGCAGTAGGCATGGCAACTCTCAAAAAGACTGTGGAGAAAGATGGAGGACAGTAACATCCCTTTTTATCCAACTAGGGAGGACACGATGCATTGCCTTTTCACAAGGACCCAACATACAGTGTGAAATCATTGTACAATTGTCTGTCGCATAACACTGGAAACCTCAGGAATACCAAAGTTCAGAATGTGGGAGTTTCCCTGCAATGGACAAACTGACTGACTAGTTAAAGCTTAATGGATATGTGGAGAAATAAGATTGATGTATTAGCAATATCCATTTATTAATTTATATCATGTTATGCTGCAATCCTAGCTCACTTACAAAGGGATTAAAGTAACCCTCTGGAACAAGGTAGGTTTTATTTCCAAGGGAATATGTGAAGTAGGATTATACTGTTCTCTTGCCAACTCTGCAAATGTTGTTTATTTACAGCTTGGGAGTATAAACATGTATTTAGGCCGTTAATATTGAGTTAATTTAAAAACACTCCTGAGAACAGTGGATTATTTTGCTCCACTCTCTGAAGAGATTCTCATCCCTTTATAAGGCATTTAAAGAGACCCACACTTTTCTTCTAGCATCATTGGACACAGACAATTGAACTTTTTGCCTATTTTATGTGGCTTCCTGTCAGAACTTTAAAAACCAATTAAATGTTGAAGTACAGTAAATTAAAGGCTGGATCCAGCTGCAAATGTTGTCTCAGAGACTACAAGCTACTGTTTTGCACAGAGGATTTTACTACAGTATATGGGGCAGAGGAGTGACTATCCCTTGCCTATTTCCTTAAAGCTGCCCCTCTACTTATTTGAGGTTAGCCTAATAAAACCATAAGAACATAAGAAGAGCATTGCTGGATCAGGCCAAAGGCCCATCAAGTCCAGCTTCCTGTATCTCACAGTGGCCCCACCAGATGTGTCTGGGAGCGCATGAGACTAGATCTCTGTCTCCTGATACCACTCCCCTGCATCTGGTTCTTCAAGTACCCCAGTTTTAAGCCTGCAGATTACACATCTCCATCATGGTTTGTAACCTGTGATGGACTTTTCCTCCAGGAATCTGTCCAATCCCCTTTTGAAGGCATCCAGGCCAGATGCCATCACCACATCCTGTGGCAGGGAGTTCCACAGACTGCAAGCTACCTAGCTTAGAAATAAGAGTATTGTTCGAAGCAGAATAGTGAATACAGTGAACATATATAGAAGTGAAGAAACTGAACAGTGAGAGCTTATTTTCAAGACTGTGTATGTATGCCCATATCCCCTGAACATGCAGGAAAAATGCAAATGTTCTTGAATGCAGAACTCAGGTGCTTGAGAACAGCAGCGTTTTATTTACACGAAATGTTACATTAAAATATGAAAGTTACTTTAAGGTGCCACATGTTTTATGTCTTTTGTTTTGTTTTTCTTGGATTTTTGCCTGAAATTTACAAAACCAGTCATTTGTCATCTCGGTGTCAAATATATAAGTGAAAGTGTGTGAGGACAATGCTGAAATTTCAGAAGTCTGTAAGGTTAGTACATTTTTAAGTAGTGTGTGTGTTGCCGTGGGTTGGTGAGGAGAGGTAATCTTAACATCTTCAACTCTTCCATGATTAACAAGACCCAAAGCATGCTATTCAAAATTAAAACAATGTACAAAGTCATACAATAGAAAAATAAGAATTCAGTTCTGCCTAATTTACACGTTTCCTCCATAGGACATAACGTTCAGCTTTTCTACCACACTAAATTGAAACATTTTATTCTAGGTGGTTTAATAAGGAACGCAAATAAACTGGCTTATTTTCAACTTGGTTTCAACAGTGTGAATTGAGTTTGAAGTGATCAAATCTTTTCAAGGCCTGAACCCCAAAATAAAATGATTTATAGATTCCTACTGGTGTTCACAAAAGCACTGCAATTTGCGATGGATTGCCTCAACAATGAGTGGTCAGGACGTGTTCCTGTCACATGCCTGGTCGTGCATTCAAATTGAGAAATGAGCCCCATGGCCTTATTCACTAGCTGCAATGACCATTCCAATTTATGTAAACCTGACAGCTATTCCCAAAGGATTCTTCCTTGGTTTTGATCTTGAAAAGTTGAATGGCATCTTACCTTGATCTTGACCATCAAAGCATCAATAGACAATTCAAGTTCCTTGACTTGGTTGCTCATTTCTGGTTTTCCCTCTTTCAGAGCACTCACTACCTCGTTGAATTTGTCTAGCCTCTTCTTCAACGTGCGAACCTTAATTAGGCCATCTATGCTGTAAAAGAAATATTTCTTTCAGTTTCAGACAGATTCCTGCATTCAGGAGATAGCAAATATTGTACAGATTGAAATTTTATACTATGCACTCTTGACTGTCTATGACAGGCACGTCCAAACTTCTGCCCTCCAGATGTTTTGGACCACAACTCCCAGAATTCCAACCCTGTATTTCCAATGGCAAAGGACTGTGGGAGTTGTGACCCAAAACATCTGGAGGGCTGAAGTTTGGACAAGCCTGGTCTATGAAGTCACAAGATCATGATGCAGAAAGTAAAGCATGCTAAGAAGAGGCAAAGCAAAGGCCCTATGTTTTACATTCCCCAACGAAAAGGGATTTGTGAGGAAATGGATGTCGAGCAAGAAATGAGCACATAGCTTAAAAACTCCCCCAAGGCTGTTCTACTCTAAAGCACTGGGGGAAACAACAATACACTAGCTCAATTTAACAGTGCTTGCTCTTCCTGCTTTAAATCACGGCAGGCATACAGGTCCGTGGTGCAAATGGGTCTTTTAACAGCTAATCTTTGCCGCAGAATGGACGTGCTTGTCTTTCCCTCCCCCATCATCTTCATCATAACAACAACCCCTAACTTCTGCTGAAATAAACAATGTGGGCAACCAATTGGTTGAGTTAGCAAGCCAAGTAGATGACAGGAATACGGACATCCTAGGTCAGGCATGTCCAAAGTCAGGCCCGGGGGCCAAATGCGGCCCGTTTACAAATTTCGAGTGGCCCGTCACCAGCTCAGCCTGTCATGCATCCCCGCCAGCTGGCCACTCCCCATACCAGAGGGAGGCATCAGCTTGTGGTTTTATGTTTTGCCTGCCCTCCCTGCCTCTGTCCACCACCATCCAGCTATCTTCCCAGCCTACCCGCCCCCGACTCCGTTACTGCAGCATCCTCCCTTCCTCCTTGCATGTTATTGAGACTTGTCCAAAGTCCAGCCTGGGGGCCAAATGCGACTAAATGGTCGGCCCCCACACATTTTCACCTCGACAAATCTGGCTCTCCTTGAGAAAAGTTTGGACACCCCTGCCCTAGGTGAAATGGACTGGACTGAAGCGAAAGCAGCACCCAAGTCAGCCAAGCCAATGTTAATAAACAACAAAAGGTAAACGAATACGAGGCACAAAAAGAAAAACTGAGTGTCTCATCTTTTGCAGGAGCTTTGAAAGGATGTAATTCCCATAAACCTTAGGATGATACCAGTAACAGCCCAACAGCATCAAAGGGGCCACACATTTCCCCTCCGTGCTTTAAGATAAGCAGAAGGCACATTTGTATGCTGAGAGATACACCTGCTTCTCACTGTCTTAAGGCTTGGGTACTATACACATTCTTTACCAGCACCAACAGTACAGAAGCCATCATCAGGCTTATGGGTGAACATATTTAGGATTAGGATGCCAGCACTCATAATCCTCCACTTCTTCCTACCGTGGTTTATGTTTTCTCTTGCACAGCCACATACGAATCGTCTTTTGTATTTTAATGCAGGCACTGGCTCTGTATTTTATCTTGTTTTTCACTGTAAAATAGAAGAAAGAAATGGAGCCCCCTTCAGAGACAAACAGTTGCGCATGTCTAACTTCCTAAGACAGGCCTGCCCAAAGTCCGGCCCAGGGGCCAACTCTGGCCCGCCAGGCCATTCTGAGTGGCCTGCGGCTGGCTGGCCAACCCCTCCCTCCCCCTCCTTCGCCCCATGTTTTTTTAAAAGAAAGTGGGTGGGGCTTGCAGTGGGGTGGCAGGGTCGGGGAGCAACCGGCCCCTGACACATTCTCAGCCACCAAATCTGGCCCTCCTTACAAGAAGTTTGGGCACCCCTGTCCTAAGATATATTTAAAAATGGAAGAGGAAGGAAAAAGTTAGATGACAAAGACCTATTTGACATACACTATATCTCAGCAAGATACGATTGTCCCAGAACCAACAAATGGCTTCCCTAATTTGCTGTTACGATCCGGAGTTGCCAGCAATTCTTGCACAAGCACCCCTGACTTTTGAAGTGGAATATATTAAGGTAATTGTGAGTCCCCATTTCTGTGGAATCGAATTAGAGCAGAAGAGGTTAGACGTGGTGGATCGGACCATGGATCCATCCAGTCAAGCATTGGGTTTGCATCAATGGAAAGCCAGATGCATCTCCAAATGCCAAACAAACCCACAGGTTCCTGAGAACTAGGCAGTAGTGCTTTGCGTGAACCGTAATTCTTAGGGAAGTACTGCACCATCTTATTATGCGTGGAGTTCCGTATTCCAAGGAAGTACATCTCTATCTCTTTTAGCAAAGAGCTGGGGAATGGGTGCTCCTACCCACAGGTTGTCAGACTGCAACTCTCATCAGCTCTTCCCAGTAAGGAGCAATGGGAGACACAGCTCAATGTGCAGTTCTACAGGGCCACATATGCCCCATCTCTGTAACAGGCAATTTATAGGCAGCTTTCAGGGTTCCCCCCCCCCTCAAGAAATTCACACACACACACGATTCCCAGATACATACATTTAATAACTGAGAGTGAGCACCACTGAACTTTCTTCCAACGACTGCAAACTAGCCAATGGTTGACTCGTTTCACCAACTCAGCCAGGTGATCTGGATCCGATTTCATGATCTGATCAAACTCGGCAAACTGAAAATAGAAATCAGTAGCACATAAGGGAAAGGCATTTAGAAGACAACCTCCCTGGAACTTGGGGTGACATTGGGGGGGGGGGGAGCTGCAGAGCTCTGCCAGAAATAGAATATAGACACCACAACACTGTGTGGTGACCACACAGATGCTGCTAAGCCTCTGAGCTCTACTTAAGGTGCCCGGCTTGACCTTTAAAGGTAGTCTAGATTCAGGAGATATGTGTCACTTCTATAACTGGAAGTTGAGTCATGGCAACTGATGAAGCTGCTTGGATGAGTAGTGAAACCTTTCGGTTTCTCAAGAAAATAATTCCAGTTGCCATGACTCAACTTCCAGATAAATTCACCTGGATGACTGAAAATCTTCAGTCTTTTATATAAAGCACACAGTACCTCCTACCAACTGCCTCTCTGATTATATGGCAGAAATCTCTGCTCCAGTTCTATGCTAGGTGGTGGCTATACAACTAGAGCAGTGGTTCAGAGCTTCTACAGTCAAAGCCTTGGTAAACTCCACTGAGTCCAACTAGTCAGCAAATTTATCACATTTTCATAAGAGATGCTCCTTCGAGAGATGAAAGGTGTCTGCTTGTCATAGGACATATTTTTCCTCATATAAGTATGTTTCTCTTAGGTATTGGTTTTATATATTGCATTGATTTGCAACTGACTACTGGAAGTCAAACATGGAATCTTCCTTGTAGTAACTGCTGCTTCACAATCTCACAGTGAGAGAAAAACAAGTGAAAATGGATTAATCTTAATCCCTCCCATTCCTTTCAACATTCTGTTTGACCCCTAAACCATCCAACTACCTTTTAGGAAAAGCAGACAGTCCAGTTTGTTTATAAATGCCTTTTTATATGATATATTCCGCTATAAGCTACCCTGAGTATGGAGAGCTGTGACTGAAATATTTTTAAATAGTGTAGATACATAAATTATGGTGAAGCTACACCGATATGCACATCTGCATCACCAAAAGAGACTAAATTAAATGGAGCTTTCTTATGGCATAATTACCAAAAAGGATTGAGAAAAGAAAGTTGAACATTTTTATTCGTGTCCATTAGCAATTGTTAGATAAAAGTGGCACCTACTTTTCCAGGTCTAAAGAACACTTTGGTTAATCCAAATTTATAATCATTTTCATTCAGCCCAAGAGCTTTGAAGAGTGCCTAAGAGAAAAGAAAAACACATTTGGAGGAAAATACATTTGTGGAAAATACAAAATATCAATATCAATTCATTTTGCTATAAAACAAGCCAAGTGCTCTGTGACATCAAGTTTGAACAGACTTACACTGGCCCTAGAAGGGCTTTAAATAATGTTTTTACCAGCTCCAGTCTCCCCTTGAAGGATTTGAACCCTGTTCTCCAGAGTCCCAGTCCATCGCTCTATCCACTACACCAGGCATGTCCAAACTTTGGCCCTCCAGATGTTTTAGACCACAACTCCCACAGTCCTTTGCCATTGGAAATACAGGCTTGGAATTCTGGGAGTTGTGGTCCAAAACATCAGGAGGGCTGAAGTTTGAACATGCCTGCACTACACACTGGGAGTCCAATAACATACCAAAGGAGCATATTAAACCCTTATAGACATTATTACCTTGCAGAAGAGTCTGGGATCCAAACGGGTCAGCTTTGGAGGCATATACTTTTTGTACATATTGTACAGCTCATGGAATGAGGCTCGTGATGGGAAGCCCCCTTGCATTAAATCCAGAACAGACACCATGCCTAGAGTAACAGACATGAGAAAATATGTCACCCATATTATGGTGGAAGAGGCAGCTGTCATCCTCTCCGTGCTCTGGAGTGGGAGGAATGAAGAGAACACTAGTTGAAAGAAAATACACCAGTCTTATGAATGCTGCCGCTTCATTTGGACACACAACCATTGCCGGAAGAGCCCTCAGACAGCTTCATGACTGGAGCCTCCTTCCTACCTAATCTGACATGCTGACCTTGGCACTATTAATGGCCCAGTTTTCCTATAAATTCACATCATAATCACATTATAATGAAGGCAGGGGAAATGAAGTTGCTGTTCCACCCTAGCCACTCAGGCAGGGGTGGGAAACTCGTCATCCACAGGAGACATTAGACTCAAGTGTGTGGATCCCAGAAGTGTCCTCCTTACCACACAACCTTTCCCAGGGCAAGGATATTTGGTAGGAAAAGGAGAACTGTCACTCTTAGAAACCTCCATGAGGGCCACTGAACCTATAAAATGAAGTGGTGTTCCCCCTGGTTTGTTGTTCGAAAAAAGAAAGAGACTGTGCTATTTCCCATGGGTTTTTTTAAAACGGAAGTGGGCAATCAGTTACTTCCTGTTTGTACTTTGGCGGGCCAGTGTAGCCTGCTGCAGGTCCAGGGGCCAAACACTGGCTCTTGGGCACACTGTGCTTCTGCACGTCTACTTTTCACCAGAACAAAGAAAGCTGTATATAATCAGTTCCTTATATTCCAAAGACAGACCATCAGCACGTATGATCAAAAACACAACAGGGGGCAGAAGATCCAACAAACATGATAATGTGTAACTGCATGAAAACTGTCACTGTGGGAAAAACTATACAGTATAAAAGCTATAAAAAGTACTTGTTAGTAGAAAGGAAATAATGATAATATTCTAAATGCATAACTGAGGCAGTGTTTTCAAATCTGTGAAATTAATAAATAAATATGAAATACTGTATGCATTTTGCAATAACTAATGGTCCTTGAGAGAGAGAGAGAGAGAGAGAGAGAGAGAGAGAGAGAGAGAGAGAGAAGCCACTACTGCAATTCTTCATTGAGTTACTTGTGCTATTTTCATCTCTCACTGTTTAAAAGGCCACATTAGTAAACCTTTTATTTTTAGCATCCTTTAACTGTTAAAGGGAGGGGGATTTTTTATTTTGTTTTGGATTTTTTGAGTGTGTATAACAGGGCTGTCCAAGACGTCGACCGCGGTCGACCGTGGCGCCTTCAAGGGTTGCCCGCCAGGACCCCTGTGCAGGGGGGAATTCCCCCCACCACTCACTCACCCTTTCCAGTTGTGGTGGCAGCGGCTCCAATGATGGCGGTGGGCTCAGCAACCCGCCATGGGCTCGCCTCCATGGCCGCCACCCGATGCTGGAGTCGCCACCGTGTCCCCAACCCCACCTGCATCTCCTCCTTTGCCCAGTCCCTGCCCCCCTCCCCAATCGCTCACAGCTCCACCAGTTCCCCCGCGGGTCTGCTGGTTGCTGCTACTAGGCAGCCACTGAGACGGAGGGAGCTGGGAGGAGGAGCAGGGGGAGGCACCACCGAGCCCTGGGAGGCGGGAAAACGGTGTGTGTGTGTGTGTGTGTGTGTGTGTTGCTTCTGCTGTTGCTCCTGGCGCAACTTCCCCCCTTGCCTCTTCGTGCTTCTTCCTGCCTCTTCTGGGCTCAGCATGCCGTTGTTGGATGCCCCCCATGTGGGTCCCCGCCATTGCCCTGATTGGTTTCGTGTGGGTGTGTCTGTGTGGGTGTGCTTCTTGTGCGCACGCTCTCTCGTTCCTCCGCCTTGCTGGGCAGAAGAAGTTTTGCACGGCTGGGACCAGTGGGTGGGCGGGCGAGCAGGCGGGCGATCCCTCAATCTCTGTTGGCTCGTGCGGCACCGAGGCTTGATTCCTCATCAAACGGAGCCGCCCCTTCCCTCCCTCCCTCCCTCCCTCCCTCCCTGCCCGACCGCCTGGGGCGCGCTCTTGGCAGGTTGGTGTCAGGAGGAAGTCACTGAGCAAGGGAACGAGCCAGCTCGCCTGCCTGCCTCGCGGGGCTGCAGGAGCTACAACCAGAGCAAACCCCACTGGGGGTGGGGGGATCCTGAGGATGGAGGAGGAGGGGAGAACGTGATGATCGCTGCAGCTGCCACTGCCAGCGACAAGTGGCAAGGGGTGGCCCTGGGCCCACCTCCATGGCCGCCACCCGACGCTGGAGCCACCACTGTGCCACCACCACCACTGCCTGCATCATCCCCCCCGCCGCCACCACCACCATCACCCTCACCCTCGCCCGCTGACATTGCCGCAGCCATCACCCCAGGGCCCGCCCACTGACCCCGCCACCCCCCGCTGCCCCCATCGCCATCACTGCCCCCGCAATCACCCCCGCCACCACCATCACCCCAGCCCCCCCACTGTCGCTCCCCCACCACCGACCCTCTGCTGCTGTCGACCGCGGGGGGCCTAGAGAAGCGGCAGGTAAGCGTCGGACAGTTCAAAGTTGGACTGCCCTGGTGTATAATATAAGCTTATTTCTTAAAAAGAAGGTAAGAACAAGGTCCCATAAAACAAAACCATGACTCATGAGTAAGGTATAAATAAGTTCAATTACTTCCTGCCTACCTCTCTTACCACATTGCCAAAAGCAATCAGCCTTCAGATTATCAGCCAAAACTGGTGTCAATAGAACCCTAATTAAAGCAAAGTTGTTAAGCATTTGTGACTGATCTGCTAAATTAAACTTTAAATGTGAGCTGACATTAGAAGCATTAGGGAAGTTTGCCAAGACGAACCAGATGCTTAAAGTCTCAGGGCCCTCTGGCATGCTAAAATTGCCAGGAAATTATAGGAAAATCCAATGTGGCAGCTAATAAAAGTGGAAATAAGGCTTATTTCAGAACACATTAAAATCATCTGAATAAGTTCTGCGCTCCACATATCTTGAGATCCACCTCTGCCATGGTTAGTTCGTTCATGTTGCAGCCATATTTTATTTTTTTAATGATACATTCTCCTCACCACTACTCAAAAGTCATCTGGCACTGTAGGAAAGGCTGATGAGAACACTTTGCCCATGTGTCAAGCAATTGTAACCACTAGCTTTACCACTGGGGATAAGAAGGGATGAGAGGGACCTGTGAGATGCCTCATCTCCAGCTAGAAGTGAGACAGATACCTCTCCCCTCTGTCTAAGATCTCTGCAATTTTTATAAAATGCTTATAGTCCCCTCTTCCTGTAAGGAGTAAACATATATGCCTATGTGTACACACTCACACAGCATGCAAAGAGGTAAGAGAGATGCCCACCACCAACCTACTTCTTCCAACTCTTATATAAAGCAGAAATACCCCAAATTCCATCAGTTATAGCTACCAGAATAATAGCACCATCAATAGAGGTTTTAGTAGTGAAGTGATGTAAAAAATTAGTGTAGGCATCTCCTCTTTGCACACCAACAGAGCAACTATGTGTGCAGTAGAAACGGCACAAATATGAGTCTCACCTGTGCAAGACCTGCTATTAAAAGCCCCAGGAAACATATAGCCATCCTAGTCTCTGAGGGAAAGAACACTGCCATTGCTGTTTTCTTCTGTGAGGATGAAAATACTAGGCCTTATATTCTGGTGAATTCTACAGCGATTGGTACACCTTTCTTTTGTTTTGAAAAAGGACCATCGGGGGGGGGGGGGACTGGGCATTAGAAGCGTTCATAAGGAAAACAGCTTTGCTATTGCCATGAATCACTATCAGCCAGACTCCACAGACTGCCTTTCTCTGTCTTGTGAGACATACCCTTACTTATCTACACCTCTGGTTTAATGCTCCATCCATACATTCAAACAGGCAGCTTCTGGTCTGCCTACGCTATTTCAAAGTAGAGATATGGTAAGTACAGAGATAAGACAAATCATCATTATTATTTTTTTAAAGAAAGTTGATGGAGGCACAACTCTACCAGAATGTAGGATCTCCACTCTCTGTGTATGACCAATGAGTGTTCCTATCTTCTTCTTTTTCACCTTTGCTGGATCCATGAAATACCAACACATCAATGAAGACTTTATGGACTCTACTGGTATCTTTACCCAACTCAGGCCCACAAGAAGATACCCCTGTGTTACCTCTTGCTTTTAGCAGAACAAAAGTGCACCACCAGAAACATTTCACAGGAGCACTGTGCCTAGTACTTCACAAAGAGTTGCCATGCTGATGCTAATCCATGGGAGCTACATAATAAGTATCCACTGTGCAATAATTAAAGCCACATCCAGTATTTGTAATAGCAGAGAGAGCAATACAAAAAGAAGACTTCATACGGTCTCAGGAAATGATAATGTAGTGCTTTCTTCCTAATCCAATAACGTATTAATATTATTATGTTCAGAATTTTTCAGTTTAACGTTCCTTTTCACTGTACACATTATTTTCTCAACTTTCCTTTTTATATTTAATTTCTTAGGAGAAAACTAATAGCTGAAGTCTATTTAAAATTCTGTTAATGAAAAATCAATATTGACTGCTGCTTACTGTTTTGCACAGTAATCCCATGGCTCTGACAGAACATTAACAAAATTAAAAAGAGATACCTCCAATTAACGAACTTGTGCCTAAAAACAGTGCTGCTTCACCTGGGCATGATTTTTTTCATGCCAATTCTAAGATCAGTATTCGAACACTGAGCAAGCCACATTCCCATTACCTGAACACTGGAGCTGAGAGAGGATCTGGGCGCCTTCAAAATTGTGACTGGTCATCTTTAAGTTAGGCTTGATACAGCGAATAAAGCTAGACCCCTAATAGAAAAACAGCAGGCTGTTATCACCACAAATATATCTGGGAACCCATTTCAGAGTTAAATAAAGGACACAGGTGATTCACTCAGGCTCCATCTCCACGTGAATTCTTTGAAACTGGTCTTGATGGACAAGCTATCCACTAAAGCCACATCTTATCATTTAGGTCACTGAAAAGCTCACAGTTAGAAACAATAGATACACTTCCTATTGTATCATGCTAGTGGACACTTGTACAGGCATACATCTGTTAACATAATTTTTGGTTCATGAAAGGAAATCCATTGAAAATAATGCCTCAGTTTACGAATTTTCCCCGCAATACCTTGGTTCAATGTATTTTTCGTAATGCATTGCACAAAAAGTACCCAGGATGCATAGCGCCTCCATAAGTTTTCAGTTTATGAATCTTCCGCAATACAAATGTTCCAGAGAACACATTACATTCTTAAACTGAGGCATGCCTGTACTTTCTCCATTATAAAGAAGAAACAAACAACAAGTACAGCAGTACTATTAAAATACTATCCAAAAGTAATTTCTTGCTTCTCTGGAATATCAGTTTCTCACTTCCCAAGTTTTCATCTGATTTTTAAGTATACATTAAGCAAGAGAGACACAGTCATGTTTAAAGCAAGCCTTTTGTTCTTTGACTGTTTGTTCACCATTATCAGATGAGTATTACAGACTGTCATATGTATTGTTCCAGATATACTGGAGTGGTTGCTTGAATTGAAACCCTTCTGACTTCTGAATGAAGAGGCTGCAAATCATGCTGAAGCATCTGTTCGAAGACCTGCTTAGGTTCCCACATACACATCCTTTTCAGTCTCATGAATGAACTGTACTGGCAACTGGTTCCACAAAGACAATGTCGAAAGACCCTTTAATGAACAGTTGGATGTTGTGAGTGCTATGAACACTACTGCCAAGTTGAAGATGCTAGTGCTGTTAATTTACAAAGAGACTATCACATTTTAAGAGCATCCTCAGCTTTTAGAAGTTAGAATTGTCGAGAGGCATCACAGAACATTTATTTATTTATTTATTTATTTATTTATTTATTTATTTATTTATTTATTTATTTATTTATTGGATTTTTATACTGCCCATATGGCAGCGAGGTTGCATGCATCCATGTTGCAGCAAAGAGCAATTCTTCTGACTTGTTGTTTATATTTATTGTTAATTTATCTCTGTGATGAATGATCTATTTTCTGTAGTGACACACAAATAATGTAGATAGGAGCAGAAAGCAGAAGGCGCTAGATTTGCATGGATATTTACTTACAGTACTACGAAGCTTTTCCAGCAGCAGGTTCAGCTGGGTCTGTGAAAGCAAAAGCATTTGCATCAATAAGGAGAACTCGAAATTAGAGGCACAGCAGGACACATCAGTAGCCGCATGCAACAGTCAGTACAAGCTATCTGCACACACAGAGAGTTGCTTACGTAGAGGGACAAAGGGAAACATGCACCTAGGGTGTGAACAGGCTCAAGGGTAACAACTGATTTCTCCTTTCTGAACAACACTTGTCTTCCCGGGGCAAAGGAATTGGATCATATAGTGATGCAATTATTAGGGTAATGTGTTCAGAGTGGTTCAAATCCCTGCTCAGTCATGACCCTCTGTAGACAACCTTGGAATAGTCACCCTCTTTCAGTGTAACTCACAGGGTTGCCAAGAGGACAAAAAATGTACAAGAGGTCCACTTGTACTTTTTAAAGATTATTGGAGAAAAAGCAAGATAGAAATTTAACTAATAAATAAAGAGGGTGTCAGAGAACCAGCCAGACAAATATGAAAGCCAAAGCTCAATCTGGACACAAGACGGGCAATTTATCATGAGACCAAGCTGTGAAGGCATGTATGCGGCCAAAGAGATGATTTATAACAGGAACAGCCAGTAAGCCATGCACAGCTCTCCCTAGTCTGGCACTCTCCAGATGGGTCTGGCCATAATTCCCATTATCACCACCAATCATTGGCCAGTGAAGGCTGTCAGAACAGAAACAGAACACAATAGTTAGACTCATTCCCCTAATAAAAAATGACGGAAGCATTAATTTATGGCGTGCCCTTTGCTAAGTAAGCCCTCTCAGCAATTACAAAAGACATCAGACTGAAGTTCGGAGGAATTTTCCCTGCAAGTAAAATGTGGACTAGAAGAGCAGAAAGTGTATATTGCCATTGTGTGTTTTCTTTCCCTCCCTCCCTCCCCAATCTCTTTGTGTTGTTGTTTTTTTGTCTCGACCTCCTGTGGTTAAAACCTGTGCATTCTGCCAGACATCTTAAGAAAACAGAGCCTCTGCTCAATTTTGTAAATGGGGAAGGGTGTTTTTTTTAATTTATCTTCCTGTTCATGCTTCTTTCTTGATCTAAATAGTAATTTATTTAAAAAAAAACACCATACACAGCTTGACCAATGGCATAGGGGGAATGTGCCATGCAAAAATACATTTAGGGTTAGTTTTATGTGCAAGGAAGTTTTCCTCCCTTGTACGAGGGAAGAGTCAAACATTATTTCTCCGGCCCCAACAAGTGCAAAAGCCAACTTACGGTCCAACGGTAGTTTTGACATACAATGAACTATTTGTCTCAGATAAACAAACAGACCTATCTACATCTTCAGAAGAACGGGAGCTTCTGGACATAAGAATCTACCACAATCCCTTGACTGCTTCTTTTCCTCCTCTCGTCTTCTAGCAAAATCTACATTAGAAGCTCTTTCGGAAGAGCAGTCTTTGGTTTCGCTCCCTAGTCATGTGAAAAACAGAGGACACCTTCTAGAAATTCTATGGTGTTATGTAATACAACATAATAAAAACATCTGGTGCTTAGCAAGCCTGAAAATCAGGCAATTACAACCTCAGAGGAAGAACACATGACATACTGTATTACACTATGTTGTGATTTATTTTGCAAAATAAAACCAAAATGGAGAAGCCGTGTGTGAAAAACTAAGTACACCTTACTGCTTCCATAGGAATTAAGAGGCTGAGTGGCGCTGCTGACCAAATGCCCTTCAGTAATTGATCATTAGCAAGTGTGACCACCTCAATAAAAGACAAAGCTCTAGCACAGGCATGTCCAAGCTTTGGCCCTCCAGATGTTTTGGACCACAACTCCCACAACCCTTTGCCATTGGAAATACAGGCTTGGAATTCTGGGAGTTGTGGTCTAAAACATCAGGAGGGCCGAAGTTTGGACTTGCCTGTTTTAGCAGCTTGCTGTTGCGGAGCATCCAGGTGTGTGTTGTGTCAATGCCAAGGAAGAAACACATCAGCAATGATCACAGAGAAGCAGTTGTTTCTGCACATGAGCTTGGGAAGGGTTCTAAATATCCAAACAATTTCAAGCCCATCATACTAGAGTGGGGAAGATGATTCACAAGTGGAGAACACTGAAGACGGTTGTCAATCTCCCCAGGAGTGGACCTCTAAAAGCACCCCAAGTCAGACCACACAATGTTTGGAAGTACGGCAAAAAACCAAACCAAACCAAACCAAACCAAGAGTTACATCTCAGACTCCACAGGTCTTAGCATGTTAAAAGTTCATGTTCATGACAGTAAAAATGGAAAAAGACTGAACAGGTATTGGTTTGTTTAGAAGGGCTGCCAGAAAAAAGCCTCTTGTCTCTCAAAAGAACATAGCAGCATGGCTTAGGTTTGCAAAGCTACATCTGGAGAAACTACAAGATTCTAGAACACTGTCCTTTGGACGGACGAAATCGAAGTAGAGCTGTTTGGCCATAATGCACAGCACCATGTCCGGCAAAAACCAAACACAGCTGATCAGCACAAACGCCTCATACCAACTATCATATCCGGTAGTGGAGCGGTGATGTTTTGGGTGTGTTTGGGTGCCACGAAACCCAAGCACCTTGTAGTCATTGAGTCAACCAAGTACTATACTCTAGAGCCAAATGTGAGGCTATCTGTCCAACACTAAAGCTTGGCAGAAAGTGGGTCATGCAAAAGGGCCATGGTCCCAAGCACACCAGCAGATCTGCAACAGAATGGTGGTGGGGGGGTCGGGTCGGAGAGAACAGAATCAAGGTGTTGCAATGGCCCAACCAAAGTCCAGACCTCATCGTGATTAGAATGCTGTGCATTAACAAATGTCCACAAACCTCGAAGAAACATTGTAAACACTGGGACAAAATTCCTCCACAACAATGTGAGAAACTAACAAGGTCATACAGAAGATGATTATTTCAGATTGTTGCTGTTAAAGGTGGTTCTATAAGCTACCATAAAGCGTACTTATTCCCCCCCACACACACACACATGGCTTCTCCATTTTGGTTTTATTTTTGTAAAATAAATCATGACACAATGTCATGTGTTTTGATCTGATTTACAGATTTGTTAAGGCTCAGAATTCATAGAGGGTGTACTTTCTTTTTCATGTGACTTTATGCTACTCTGTCAAATACAGAAAGAAAGAAAGAAAGAAAGAAAGAAAGAAAGAAAGAAAGAAAGAAAGAAAGAAAGAAAGAAAGAAAGAAAGAAAGAAAGAATCTTCACCACTGTGTTCTCCTGAAGTACACTTACCATTAATACTCAAATATAAGCTGAGTTTTTCAGCCCTTATTTTTGGCTGAAAAAAATGCCCTCGGCTTATATTCGAGTAAATATAGTTACTGCATTTCTGCCACCTCCCGAGTGCTCGTTCGGCTTGGGGAAGGCGGCGGAGGGCTAGTCCTGCCCTTTGGAGAAGGCACCCTAGGCTTATACTCGAGTCAATAAGTTTTCCCAGTTTTTTTGGGAAAAATTAGTTGCCTCGGCTTATATTCAGGTCGGGTTATACTCTAGTATATAGGTACTGTTTTCTGCTTGGGAATAAGAGGTTCCTTTTGGAGCCATTGTTCCCACTTGGACAGTGAGAAAGCTGCTTTATAGCTGATCAAGCCACTGCTAATCTAGTTCACTTGGTTTCTCCTATCCACTAGAACAGTGATGGCGAACCTATGGCACGGGTGCCAAAGGTAGCACTCTGAGCCCTTTCTGTGGGCATCCGACATCGCCCCTGCATAGGCACCTTTATACAGGTTCAATTACTGTAGTGGCACTTTGCAAAAAAATTAGTGGGTTTTGAACTGCAGTTTGGGCACTCGGTCTCTAAAAGGTTCGCCATCACTGCACTAGAATCTCTGCATAGTTTCAGGAAGGAACTTTCGCAGCTCAGCATGGAGAAGCTGGGGGGACTCAAACCTGGGAACAGGTGTTCCACAGGTGAGCTACAAGCTTTACCAAACCCTCAGTGTATAGACAAATTCACGATACTTAACACAGGAATAAAGAATTCAGCCGAGAAATGCTGTGCAAAAGGCATGCCATGACACAGAGATAAAGCAGAACTGAAATAGAAATAGGAACTCGGACTGAAAGTTACAGTAGTCTGATAAAGAACGAGTCCACAAATACATTTACCTGAAGCCTCTGCCTGTTTTTCCTCTCAAGTTCCCTATAGCTCCCTCCAGCCACATCCTGAGCTGGTAAAAGCCAACTAAAACAAAAAACTGATGAAGGGGGAAAGGAAGCAGAAAAACAGAGAAGGCTTAACATTTGAAGAACAGAAGGTACAGAGGCCAGATTTTGCAGCTAAGAACAAAAGGGTAAAATAGGAAAAGCATCAGGTACTACATTTGGTTAGGAAAATAGAGAAAGGAAATGCCCAGAACTCTAGGAAAGTTTTCTTTGATCCAAGCCACAAATCAAAACTATTCGCCCAAAGTTTTGTTTGCTTAAAGCCATTGATATATTTAGTAGGCTGGAATAAATTACAACGCTTGGCATGCAGAGGTATTACTTTATGTCAAAATAATCAAAATCAAATTTTATTGTATGGTCACAGATCCAGTTGTTTGATAGAAGAGTCAAAGACTACATGGCAACACAGAAGCAAAGACACAATGTAAAGCCTTATTAAAAGAACCAAAGGTTACATAGCTATACAATTAATTCAAAATGTGGAGACTTGTTGTAACATTTTGCGAATGTTTATAAATGAAAATAATTGTTTTGCAACTGACTGTGTTATTGCTCGATTCACTCCTTTATGTTTCAATCAGAGCTATTCAAATGAAGGCCTTTCTTCAAAAACACCAATTCTAAGCATAGATCAGAAATGTGAAGCCTTTTTTGAGGTGAAAACATCCCTGGTTTGCCTTTGATTTTAAAAAAATATATATGTTTCAGCCCCTCTAATGAATGCAGGTTCTACCACTCAGCATTTACTACAGTGACCCCCGCCTATTGTGGGGGTTAGGGACCCAAGCCGACCCGCGATAATTAAAAATCCGTGATATGTAGATGCATGTCAGGTCGGTCCTGGGGTGCCTAGCTGGGGGGTCTTATACTTACCGGAGGCCTCAGAAATGATTTTCGATTATCCAGAAATCACTTCTGTTTTACTGGAAGTCACTTCTGGTTCGCAGGGAGGCCCTTTTGGGGCCTTCAGAAGGCCTGGGGAGGCCCTTGCAGGCCCATTTGGGACAGCGCCAGGTTGCGGGTAAGTATGGGAGGCCTGAAACAGGCCTTCCCCCCCCCGTAACCCACGGGGCCTTTTTTCATATACTGTGGTCCCGCGATATAGCAGGACCGCAGTATATGAACCACGAAAGGGCGGGGGACCACTGTAATACAATTCAACAATTACTCAATCCAAGTGCAGGACGCAAGACATTCAAGTGTGGCGGGTGAGCTCTCAGTTGGAACTCTGGAAGACACAGCTGGAGATCAAGTCACAGGACAAAGACAGTGTTGGAAGTGTGCAATGAGTTGCAGGCACATGACACAAAAAGAGAGAAGCTGCAGTGCAAGAAGACCAAAGGACTGCAGAAAGGGAGAGGGTCATGGGAAAGAAATGCACGGGACAGAGTGAACTTGAGCTCTCCTGGACTGAGCTGAAGCTGAGAGGCTGATGGGCAAAAGAGGACTGAAACAGAGGGAATCCTCCACAACAGGACTGCCCAACAGGTAGACCACGGGCTACTGGTAGCCCACGAAGGGTTCAAAAGTAGCCCGTCAGCCATCAATAAAAAAAGTGAGGGGATAAGTTCTCCACCCCTCCCTCCCCCATCCCAAGGACCACCACTGCCCCAGCAAAGTTCTGGGTCTGCCAGCCCACTGTCTCAGCCAAGCGGGGCAGTTCAAGGGCCATGGCACATTGAAATCTGTTCCCTCCAGAACAGATTAATTGGTTTTCAATGCATTCCTATGGGAAACCGCTGCTCTACTTACAAAAGTTTTTACTTATGAGCATGTGCTCGGAATGGATAAAATTTGTAAGTAGAGGTCTTAGTGTAGTAGCCCTCAGGCACTTTGGGCTGGAAAAAGTAGACCTTGGCCTGTTCAAAGTTGAACAGTCCTGCTCCAGAAGAACGGAGCTCCAGTCCCCATAATCCTTTTGGGCATACTGACTGAACGCCAGGAAGATATGCCTCCCTTCCCTTCTGCACAATTCCAAATATAGGAAGGCCTGGCATCGATCCTATCACAAAGCTACTGAAAGCTGGTCTTTTTGAGTTTACCTACACACAATTCAGGTTAATTGCCAGGCATCACTTTTCAGTAAATATGATAGTGTGGCTGATCAAAAGGAAGTCAATAACTCTGTAATTCTCCTACCCTTACAATCTCATTTGGTCCACTGGAAACAGGGCACGTGCCAGACAGCATTTTCCACGCTCCTACCTTGAACTTGTTTCCCACGCTGATGAAGCTGAGTTTTCCTGCTTTTTGTTTGTGGTCTTTGTTGTTGTTAGTACCGGATTCAAAGAGCTGTCGGATAAATTTATCTTTGGACTCGCAGATAAGAGACTCCAGAGACATATGCAGAGCGTCGTTGTTTTTCTCCACAAACTGGGTCTAGGGAAATTAACGGACCGGTTAACTTAAGAGGGAAATCTCCCACCCATTAGCTACACCCCTTGATTGAGTAAGTTGGCAGAGTAGCTCAATAAGTTATGCATCAAGTTAGGTATTGGTCAAGCAACTGCTACCCAACTACTGTAGCGTATTGAAATGTTTTTATGTAGTCATGCTAGATCAACTTTTCTAAGTCTTTCCAACCACATGCCCTCAGTAAACATAAAAGCCTCGTGCCCCCTTTCAAACTTGCCTCCCTCCAGTAATTTCCCCCCAACACCAGAAATACTGAAATTCACACAAGTAGAGATGGGAGTGGGTGGGTGGACATGCTGTCTTTCCAAAACTTAAATCAGCACCAGGTGTTTTGTTTTGGTATCAGAATTGGCAACTTGGTGGGGAAAACTTTTCAGGAAGTTGAGAGTAGAAACACCGACACACAAAGGACTCAGCATGTATGTCATATGATATTTATTTATTTATTTATTTATTTATTTATTTATTTATTTATTTATTTATTTATGCATTTGTATACTGCAGCCAATTTTCCCCAAAGGAAGCTCTGGGCAGTAAGCCCACTTACTAATCAATAAGCATAACTGTGCTTTCCCAATTTTCCAAATAAAAAAGAACAACAATATTGAAAATTTCTTTTCAATCTATCCATTCGTCCCCTTAAATCCTACAGGATATGCCTCGCTGCCTGAATCACTGTGCTATGTAGTGCATGCAAAATTCAGTCATCAATGTGTATAAAATGAATCTTTATGATATTGCTTGATCCAACAGAAAGAAGAGAAGATGACCTGAATAAAGCAATTTACAGAGTCAGGAATCTTTGTTTTCATGCCATCAAGACACCCATAAGCCACCTCTGAACTATTTTCATGAGGGTTATCCTATCTCTAATTAGTCTGAACCAACCTGCCCTCTAATTTGCGTCCCTGCTGCATGGGTCTCTTTTATGTGGGCTCACATGCAACCTATCCCCCCTCCCCCGCCGGTGTGGGCAACAAAAATGGTCACAACAGGTAGCAGGGAAGGGAAGCCCTTCGCTGAGACATCCATGCGCATGAATGCCCTGGAGGAACCTTAGTCTGAAGACAAAGGTTTGATGGCTTCCCAGACAAGCACCTAATTCTGAGGAATCAGAAGTCTTCTTCCTCTTTGGCAGCAGTGCCACAAAAGGAATTATTTTACAGAGGAGCAGTGAAGTCATGCATTTGAACTGTAGTCCCTCTGCATGTTTCTCTTTCTTAAACAGCCAACAACTCAAAAACAACTGTGCGTAATGAAGAAAAACAGAATGCTGTGGAGAACTAATGAGAAGCTAGGGATGAAAGTACAATTGACTGACTGACTGACTGACTGACAGACTGATTGATTTAAGTGAGGGTGATCTCATACTCATAACTTCATGATTGGGTCCATGTGGTCATCACAACGCCACAAGATAAAAATATCACTACCTAAAAGTAGAGAGGAGCTCCCTTCTCTTGGTACTGTGATCATTGTCAAAGTCTGTCTCCTCTACTGTGTGCCTACCCGGATTACAACAGCTCCAACAGAGGCCATGTCTGTCTCCCATCAAGCAAGGTTGAGAGTACACAAGGCAGAGTTTTTTCTGTGGCAACACAACTATGGCTTCCATCGCAAAGCAAGTCATACCTCCTCCACTGGCTATCAGTTTCCAGCGGGTGGCCAAAACCATATTGTGACTGTTGGTGCTTACAAGTTATTTAAAGTAGACTTTTAGTGTTGGTAACCTTTGGTTGCACCTTAGTTTGAGGGCTCTCATGGGAAGGGAAGGGACAGATGGATAAATCAATAAACAGTATTTAACAGAAGATACTCCAAGGTTCACTGACAAGGCCAAGCCCGTCACTTTTTTCACTAGCTTATCCGGTTAATCAACTAGAACAAAACCCTAGTGGTCTTAACAGGCTGAATCACTTCCTCAGAAATTACTGGTTGCTTCTCACAACAATGTTGTTAACCTAAGAGAAAGCTATCCCTTCCAGTGGAACCTCTTCAAGAACTATATCATACAGATGAGCACAAGCTGGTGCCCACAAGGACCTGGTATTTTCCAGGGTAGCACACTGTTTTATCATGTTCCATATTGCTAGGTTCCGCTACCCCTGGCTTTCTAAAGGCAAGGCAAGTCTTCTTTTTGAACAAGGCTATCATGCTTTACTGTTGCTTCTTGTATACCCTGTGGTATATCAAATGGCCCTTTGACAGCTTCATTTCTTGAAGTTAAGTCTGCTGCCTTTGTTGTTAATAACAAAGGGTTGTTTTATATAATATTTCTAGTCTACTATTAGCTAGTCTATGGACTCAAAATCAGTTATAAAGGCAGAATAATATAAAATAAAACAAAAGTTTACAAAACCATCAGCGACATGAAATAAATTCACCATGAAGTTCATGGAAATGCAGTGGTACCTTGGTATATGAAATTAATGCATCCTCCAGTATGCTTCATCAAGTGGAAATTTCGTAAACCAGAAATGCATGGGGGGCAATGCATCCTGGGAAAGGAAGTCCATTGAAAATAATCGTAAACTGAGGTTTTTTTGGAAAAAAACTTTGTAAACGGCGGCATTATTTTCAATGAGTTTCCTTTTGTCAAGCAAAAATTAAATTAACCGAGGTGTTCTTAAACTGGGGTATCACTGTCTGTATATAAATCCATTTAATTCTAATTCACCACATAGCTAAAGGTACAGCTGCTCAGTCACCTCCTCAACTGTGAATTACTTACATTCATTAACAAACTGTAGAAAAATCAATATGGAAAATAAAGTGTATCTAAAATAACATTTACCGTTTCATAGCACACTGCACCTGCGAAATGTCTGATAATAAAACCCTCATCATCTCGAATATTTCTATGAACAGCCAGTTTGGACTTCCTGGGTATCTGAAATATAAAAGAAAAATCAAAAGCTGTATGTAACTGCAACAGAAAAGGATAATATGCCAAGTTCCTCATATATAGTGCATCTCACCAGCAGATTAAGAGTGTATGTGCATTTCAGAGTTATAGCAGCTTGATGCAATTCTAACTATCATGGCCTCATCCTGTAGCATCCTAGGGCATGTAGTATACTGATAGATCATTCTCTACAGTATTTCAAAGGAGTCTAGTGACCACCTGCAGTGCATTCATCATTCTTTCATCTTAATTACTATTATATTCATTAAGTACATGTTAACATTAAGTACAGAGATGTAGCTAGGGTTTGGAGCACCTGGGGACAAAGTCAATTTTTGCGCCCCCTCCTGCTCGATCCTGGGGAACAGCAGGGGAGGGGGAGAAGGGTCCCTCTTTCTCACACACTCTTCAGGGATCTCCCTCCCGGACAAGGCTCTCCTCTGCAAACCGTACAGCGCAGGGACAGCAGAGGCAAGGAAGAATCCCATCTCAAGGGGGGGGAGGAGTGGAGGAGACTCCCACAGCCTAGACAGTGGGGGCAAGGGGCACTTTCTCATGCCAATAACAGATATGAGCCCTTTCAGCAGTGAGAGGAAGTGGCACACTCCCCGGGCACCAGCCAGCCAACTCTCCTGGCACGACAGATAGTGGTTCTGGACCCCAAGGGATGTGCTTGCCCCGTGACAAGTGGCCCAGGTGTGGCTGCTCACCTGCCCGCCGCCGTGCCCTTGCTGGTGCGGCTGGTGCAGCTTCCTGGCAGCCCAGCCCAGCCTCACCTGGGCTCTGCCTCCCTCCCGCCGGCTCCGTCGGGCACAACCGCTGTGCCCCCTGATGACTGCCTGCGAGCTGCTTCACTCGGGCAGGAGCCAGGGGAGCCTCCGCTAGCAGAAGGCCTTATGGCTTCTGTGATGGAGAAGGTGCACAGCCCAGCCTTGTGCGCTACCGCCATCAGCGGCAGTAGGAGGCACCAGCTCCTCAAGTGCCCTCAGACCTCTACGCCCCAAGGATTTTGGCCCCCCCGTCCCCCCAAGCTACGCTAGTGATTAAGTACATAGGTGTCAAACCCCACCTACCCCCAGTATCAGATGGGGCTACAGATATGCAAGCATTAAAGAATATATGTGAAGCCAACAATCCAGCAGCAGTGACAAAACTAAAACAGTGTGTGTGTGTTGTGTTGTTACAGTCGTGACCGACTCTTCATGACCCCATGTCCATGAAGTTTTCTTGGCAAGGTATACTGGAGTGGCTTGCCAGTTCCTACTTCAGGCGCCTACAGCACCCGGTATTCCCTGGTGGTCTCCCATCCAAGTACTAACCAGGGCCGACCCTGCTTAGCTTACGAAATCAGGCGAGATCGGAGGTGCTTAGGGCATCTAGGCAGCAACTAAAACAGTAGGAGAGTCTTAAGGATCATAAATATCCTTTGAAAAGGATACTGTCTCAATTTGCACCTGGAAAGCTACCGGCAAGGAGGACAAATCCACTTTCTTCATTGGAAGCCACCCAAAGCCTTGGCAACTATAACACCCACTCTGTTTTAGGAGATGAAGAAACTCAAAGAAAGGGGTCTTGAGGCAGACTGCAGCGGACTTTAAAAGCAGAAGGCTAGCCTTTTAGACCCAACAGCTTAGGATCCTAGCAGCCCAGGGCTTTAGCGGTCAGAATCTTATTACAAAACAAACTTGGAGCCCGTGCAACCATTTCAACACTGCCGCTGTATGTTCTTTGCAGCTATTTCTAGTTCACAGGCCAGAAGCCACATGTTGCACTGTCTGTAAATTTGTAAATGGACACCGGGGTGTTGAGGCGGTCCGTGAGGATGGCACAAATCGCGGTGCCTGAGATGTAGCCACAGCTGATGCTCCTGGGTGCTTCTGCTGCAGGCAGCAACCCAAGAACATCCAAGGAATGCCAGCCTGCACAGATGGAAGCTGAAATGGATTCATTTCATGTAAAAAAACAAAACAAAACAAAACCGATCACTCAAACAGCAGGCAAGGCAGGATTTAATTGCATCAACACTATGAACGTTACATTATCATTGTCCTGGAACCACAAGCACAGAATGCTCCTTTCTGCTTGGTTACCACACAGTACTCTTGTCACTGTAATTAGGAATAAATGACTAGGGCCATATGGAGATTAAAAACTGCCATGATTATTGCCATAATACTATTGTGGTTATCATGCAGGTTCCTTAATCCATAAACCAATCTGTAGTTTAATGCAGTCAAGATCCCAAGAGATTATTAATGCAATATGGTATATGCAGGGGGGCTGTGTTGCCCTCCCTAACCCAGCAGGTTCTACATATTACTGCTGGCACTGTGGTAGGGGTGGAAGTGGACTTTTTTCACTTTAAACACTGCTGTCACGACAACAAATCCTGGCAACAACATGTAAAAATGTTCCTGTTTCTCCCTATGTCTGCCACTGAATTTTAGCAGAGCCTGGGGTTGGTAGAGAACAAAACACAGCAGGAAAAATACGTGCTCCCTTACCCCATGCCAAAACAAAGATTTGCTTGTTTTTAGAAGTGCAGCACGATAACGCTGCTTCTTTGTCTACATACTCTGTTAAGCATAACAAAACTGTCCCTAACTACTGTGACCCATGGCATCCAGCTATCACCGTACAGCATACACATATATGCTCTTTACACACACACACACACACACACACACACACACACACACACACACACACACACACACACACACACACACACACGCACAGAGAGAGAGAGAGAGAGAGAGAGAGAGAGAGAGAGAGAGAGAGAGAGCTACAACTGCTTCGACAACAGAAAATTCCGACTTATGAAGGCTCTCCGCAGCTGCGCCAGACAGCTGATTTTGACAAATTGGTGGCAAGAGTAGGAACCAATGCATCTTTGGCCAGCCCAGGTTGCCTTGCAAGGCAAGTGGCTTGATATCTTGGATGAAGAAAAATGCCTTCCCCAGCCAAGTGATCAACACTTCCAAGGTGCCTAGGCTGACCGAAGATGCATCGGTTCCTGCTCTGCCCACCAATCTTTGGCCAGCCTGGGCAGTTTGGAAGGGAGGTGTGCTTCCCTTCCAACCACATGGGCTGGCTGAAGATCAATGGTCGATCTCCCTCAATCAATGGCAGCTGAAGGCTGCTCTCCGCAGCCGCGCCAGAGAGCTGATTTTGACAGGCCGGATATGTCAAAATCAGCTGTCTGGTGGGGCTAAGGAAGAGCAGCCTTTGGCTGCCCTTGATTGAGGGGGGTTGGGACAGCCTTCCCATGGGATTGCATTTAAAACCAATTAATCTGATCCCTTTGTTTACCTTTTTACAACCTCCAGAATGGACTGATTTTCAATGCATTCCTATGGGAAACTGCTGTTCGACTTACGAAAAATTTGACTTCTGAAAATACATTCAGAACAGATTAATTTTGTAAGTCGAGGTATCAGTGTATATAAAACAGTTTCTAGTTAACCCCAACAAGTGTCGATATAAAAAATAAACTTACTGAGAGTCTGAAGTGGTCTTTGTGTTTTTGGTGGACTGTTGAGGTAAAGTGTTGATCGCTTGGCTGGGGAAGGCGATTTTCTTCATCCAAGATATCAAGAACACCTATTAATTTTCCTTCAATTAAATCTGTGAATGAGACAGAAAACATAAAGTTGATATAAGATATGCAATGACAAAACTCATACAAATCCTAAAGGTGCATTTGTTCAAGGAGTCCCATGGGGGCTTCAGACTATTGTCAATCAATGAATAAAATTGTTTAGGTATAAATGCCTGCATTTTAAACAACAAATCTGGAATACACAAATAATTGTGTACAGAAGTCGCTACAAACTGGGCATAGAAAGAAACATTTTATAAAATGAAAAGGATTTTGTTGAGAAGTAATTCACTGTCTGGTCTAGAGATTTGAGGGTCCCTAGGAAATGATGTGGGAGGTGGCAGTGCAGACAAGTGCCCCTAAAAATACAGATTTCTTCTCTAATAGCCAAAAGAAAGTGGAAAGATATGCTAGAATTAAATCCAAAGGACAGACTGGCTGAAACCCTGTTACTGAGTGTATTAAGTTCCCACTAGTGTGTGTGTTGTATCATTACAGTTCTGACTGACTCTTCATGACTCCATGTCCATGGAGTTTTCTTGGAATACTGGAGTGGTTTGTCAGTTCCTACTCCAGGCGCCTACAGCACCTGGTATTCCCTGGTGGTCTCCCATCCACGTACTAACCAGGGCCGACCCTGCTTAGCTTCCGAAACCAGGAGGCCTATTGAATCTGTGGAGATGGGGTGAATGATCTCCTCCAACACCAAGCAACAGGGTTTCAGCCAATACGTTTCAGGATGCAGAGGGGGAAATGGGGATATTCCCTAGAAGAATTTCAGCCAATTTATTCCATGGCTTTCTTAAGAAATTCTTGTAAAAGAAAGGCTGACAATCCTCTGGTTACGATGATGATTAGAAATGGGATTGGAGTGATTTGGGCCAAAATAGGAAAAGTCATTGGTGCAGCATCACAGGTGCTGCAGGTCCCCTCTCCCCTTTCCCTGGCCAGCTGCCCCACTAACCTGCCTCTATGTGCTGGCCGGGTCATCCTCTAGGGCTGACTGCTCAGTCCAAGCAGAAGCCCGGGCTTCCCTTTCTCACCTCCTCCAGAAGCCAGCCAATTAACAGCTGGGCAGGTCAACTCCCTAATCCCACCTCCTTGTCTGAGTGGCCAGCTGCCAGAGGAGGTGGGGAAGGGCATGGACTAGGCAGCCACACCAGGAGGATGACCTGGTCGGGATGCAAGGGTAGGTTAGTGACACGGGCAGCGGCACGGAAGAGGGTATGCACTGCACCACTGAATGTTCCTTCTTCTGAATCACTTTGTGCCCATCTCTTATGGTGATACATTCATGAAGTACTTTGCTGAACACCTTTAGATCATACATACAATTTCACCTTGAACATTGCTTGCAATATAACCACGGACCAAGGTGAATTGTATGTATGATTTAAAGATGTTCAGCAAAGTACTTCATGAATGTTATCACTATTCATTTATCTTTGCCACAGAACTTTTATCTGTATGAAGTGCATTTATGGCCCCGAAATACAGACCTTTCAAAGAATGACAGTATTCCATTAAACAACTGATGGTGCTTTCCAGTAAGGACTTGTCTTGAGGTTTGGCCTGGTTTGGGGATTTATTTATTTTATTTATTTTTTACTATTTTTACCCTGCCTTTCTCCTGGGAAAAGGACCCAAGGCAGCTTACAGCAGGGAGAGACAATAAACTGTACTATACAGTCCATTACATTTAAGACACATTCAGTTTGAGAAACAGGGAATTGAGCGGTAGCTTACAGCATTATAAGGCAACATTGAAACTAACAATTGATAACAGAGTGTCAGTGAAATCATACGAGGAGAGATATAAACACCAAGTTATAAGTGGTTATAAACACAAAGTCTGTGTAACCATGTATGGCAGGTTCATAAAAAAAAGGCACAGTAGGTAGTCCATCAATGCGAACCAAGCCCAGCCCTGATCCATGTCTATCTGCAGTTTCTTGGGTAAGGAAGGCTGGTTTTTTTTCCTCATTAAGGGTAGGATCACTCCACTGAGCTGTTGCTTTGCTTACGTCACTTGACAATATTGGGAAAATGAATCTTCCTCTTGCTCCTCCATACAAGGAGGATTAAAGAATCTCCTATAAAGCAGCTCTGATGTACTTGTCTACTTAGGATATTTTTTAAAAAACTGAAAGCTTCCCCCTGCTCCCCTAACCCCGAGGAAGAGGAGATGGGGGAGTCTCTCTCTCTCTCTCTCTCTCTCTCTCTCCTTAAAAAGGGAGGTAGACCAAATTGGGTCACCACTTTGAAGTGTGGTATAGTTTCTGACTTAAAACACTGAATTGCACATCCATGGAAGGATCATCCCAAATAACATACATCCAACTGACCCTTTTTAGGACGATCTGGCTTAACCCTAAAATACTTGACCATCTAGTCATACTTATTCTCATTCTGACTGAGACATCATATCAGCCCCTGGTGGGATGAGTGTAGAGGGCTACAGCTGTAAGAATACCTGGAATACTTTCCTTCAAAATAATTAAATATCAGGTACCCACTGTTTCCCTGTTCATGGCTTTCAAAGGCAGGGAGAAACAAAACCATGTACCGCTCTTCACTTCTAAGATAACCTACAACAAATACACTTAAGAACAGAAACCGTGTCCCAGCATTCAACATCCTTACCTATACAGTCTTGATTATCTACATAATGTACTTCATTGACACCTAAGCCTTCTTTCTGGTAAAGTTCTTGTTCCTGCAACAGAAATAATAACATTGTTATATAGGCAAGATCTTGCTGAAGTGCCTCGTTTTCTCACAACCTTTATATGGAGGCCAAGGGTACATGCTCATACGGGGGGACACTTGCACCAGCACTACTCTTGCTTCTGGCATGGCTGTTATTTATTTTCAGCCAGTGGCAAAAGAGTCCTCTTCCTCCTTTGGAAGAATTATACAAGTCCAGATGCTTAAGGAAGACATCTAGGATTTTGAGAGACCCTTCGCATCCTGGCAACCAGTTTTTTGAACTGTTGCCATCTGGCAGGAGACATAGGACCCTCAGGTCAAGGACAAATAGACTAAAGAACAGTTTTTATCCCAGAGCGTTATCTAAGTTAAATGTGACAGTTTTAGCACCACCCTAAGCAGTGTTTTAAATTTTGTAAGCGGTTTTAAGAGTTTTTTTTAAATATCTTGCATAGTGTTTTACGTGTTTTGTATGGTTCCTTGTTTTGAGTGTGTACCAGAACAGCACTCTAATTTCGTTGTGCATATCTTGCATATGCATAATGACAATAAAACTCCATTCTATTCTATTCTATTGTAATGTGGCACCCACTTGGTCTATGGATAGCAAAACAGGTATGAAATTGTTTCAGCATCTCAGTGTTCCAGTCCTCTAATTTTCTGGAGTCCAGATTGACCCCCTATCTCATCTGCTTTATTCTTTTTCAGCACTTAATTTATTAGGTTTCTCTCACAAACGTGCCTTGGTTTTGTTCCTAGTAGTAATTACTACTAACTCTGACCTTCTTCAGACAAATCCATCATTGTAAACTAACTAATGCAATCATAAGTTTCCTTTTGTTTGTGTGTGCTAGGAGCACAAGATGAGAAGAAAAATAATTTCACCATTTTCAAAACTTTGCCTTCTCTATTTTCAAAGTCTAAAGAACCTGAAAAGATTCAAATTTCATATGTACTGTAAAAACGTGACAGGAAAACAAGAAGGTTGATTCTGAGGTAACTCCTCTACATGAGATCATCAAAGGACTTCCGAGTCACTGTGTAAGACCAAAAAGTTAACTCGGACAGGGGTGACCAAAATTCTATGGGATTTGTAAAAGTGGCCCCAATAATTGCTTAGAGACCCATCAGGATTTAGATTAGAAGTGCTACGGGGGGGACCATGGAAGCTCTTACTACTGCAGTAAAATATATGGAAATTATTGCAGCATATTGCTGAACCAATTGATTGCACAGTGCAGTCTATTACATACCTCTTTGAGAATCCGTTCATTAAAGAACTGCTGCAGTTTCTCATTACAATAGTTAATGCAAAACTGTTCAAAGCTGTTGTGCTCAAAATATTCTGGGGAACAAAAAGAGTAACAGCTATTGAGTGGAAAAGGTCAGCTTGCAAAAGACACGTCGCATAAAATAACATATACCCTTATCCTACCTCATGGCACAGAGTTCCCATCCTTAAATCCATGACATAACTGCTGTAATTCAGAAGAGCAAACTTAGACTAGCCTAAATGCACATGCAGAGTCATCTGTTGATCTCATTTATCCTCACTATTATCATGACAATGAAAAAAATAGAGATAGGTTTAATGAGAATACCTTGCCTCCATTATTTTTCTAGAGCAGTGGTTCCTAACTTTGGGTCTCAGGTGTTCTTGGAATATAGATCCCAGAACTTCTGCCTAGCACAGCTAGTGGCAAAGGCTTCTGGGAGCTTTAGTCCAAGAACATCTGGGGACCCAATGTTGGGAACCATTGCTCTAGACCTAACCCACAGCCTCTGTTAAACTAGAGTTGACAAACACAAAGAGGCCAGTAAAGCACCAAGATTTAAGAAACAGGAAATTGTTCAAATATTTATCCAGCTAAAAATTGTTGGGCCCGTTTAGGACAGAAATGGGACTACCATGGCTCTCGAGAGACTGAAACTATAGTTCTCGGTAGTCCTGTCCAACAATCATTCTGCCTTTTGCTTATGGGAGTTGCAGTCCAAACACACCTGAAGATCTCACCCTTTGCTACTGGTATCTCCCAGCTATTATTACTGCCCGAGCTCCACCTATAATATAGGAACATAAATTTTATCCTTTAGAAAAGTTACTATTTTAGATAGCAAATCCCCACCCAGTGGGGAATGGGGTAGTTTTTGTCCAAACAAGTATCCCCCACCCCACACCCCAGCAAGCTCTGTCCTTTGATCAACAGTTGCAGGAAGAGGGTGCATTACTGCAAGTTAAATACCTATGATTGGTTTCAACAATGTTTCCAGCAACTTGGATGAGTAGCAAGAAGTTTCAATCCCACAAAAAAAGAAGTCTAGCTGTCATGACACATCTCCTGAATTCTCAGAGATATTACCCAGAAAAGTTACTTTCCCCATTTTTTATCAGTGGCTACCATGTGACTCTCCCCCTCTGACGTTTCCTGGAAAGACAGCCATGAAATCAATGCCACTGGGCCCCAGCTAAATGGAAAATGCGACCAAGCTATGCAGGAACTAAAACAAAGCCAAGCAAGTAGGTGACAGATTAGTACATAGTTTGTCCATGGTTAGGTCACGTTGCGTGTTGGCAGAAGAGCAAGATATTATAGGTAAAAAAGCAAAAGCAACGATACTGAGTACTTAAAATACAAGGCACTTACCAAAACCAGCAATATCCAGAACTCCAATAAAAAAGGATGAAGTCTCAAATGGGAAACACTGGTTTACCCGGTTTACCACATGATCAAAGAGGTGGCTGTAGACCGTTTTTGCCAAGGCATCCCGTGCATTGTTTGCTTGCTCTACTTTCAGCGGGACTCTGCAAGTTAAGGCAATGACCATTAATCACACTGTTCATATTTTAGGGGACATGTTGACAAGCCTGCTGGCAATAAAACGGTTTAAAAACAATAATAGCTTTACACACAACCAACCCTTAAGAAAATAAACATATCAAACCATGCATGGGGCAGAGCGCTAAATTCAACATAGAAAGCTTGGCAGACTAGAAGAAGACCTCTCAAAGGCCACAAGAGTTGGGACAAAGAGGAAACCCCCAAAAGATCAGCCCTTTTCATTATAACCTGGAAACAGACAAGGCTGTAACTATGATGACCATGGGGGAGGGGAGGACTTGCATCAAGTCCCACCCTACAACATCTCATCCAGATGTCAACCAGATCTCCACTCGATCAGAGCAGAAGTCTGAAGAAATGCTCAGAGGCCGGATCAACTGAACATGCCCAAGAGACTTTGGGCCTTTTTACACGACCCCTAAGATCCGCTGGCCACTTAAATTCGGACCAGAGATCTTAGGGGTTCCTCGCTCTTCCTCTGTCCCCACCCCCCCTCCGCACTTCCTGGTTGCTGGCTGCGTGAGGGAGGGAGAAAAAAGAAAGAAAAGCATGCCGGTTTACCTCCGTTTTGTTCCCGGCAGCATTCAGATCTCTTAAAGGGGCGGGGCGCAAAAAAAGAACAAACGGAAGCCAGGAGAGCCCCACACTCACTATCCTTACACCAGATCAAATATTTGTCTCATCCAAAAAGCAGGTACCTGAAAGCTGCGCTGGGACGTGCTAAAGTGGGCGGGGTCGCACTTAATTTCCCCTTAACTCCGGAGCTGGTGGGTAAACATTTTTAAGCTCCGGAGCTGGGAGCCATTTGCCCCGGAGTTTAGGGGTCGTGTATAAACGCCCTTAATCAACTGCAAAGCTGCTGTTAAGTGCCTTCCGTTTGTATGCACTTACAACTGCCACTGCTGATTGCTTAATAAACATCAGGGAGAGTAGGGCATTGTTTACACGCTAAGGTTATCATGTGGAACAGGTTCAACCACCTATGGAACCAAAATGGGATATGATGGGAACCCCTGAGTGTATTTAAAATGCTTCTACCTACCATTATGAGTATTAAGGCAGCCACACTTAAACAATATACAAGGAGCTCAGTCCATAAAAATAGTCCTTTTATGAGCCCAGCCCACCTGTCAGGGGAGCACGTGTCCTACATACTAGCAAGAAGAACTGCTTCACATGAATTGGGCCATAAAAAGTTATCAGTCCTCTTTCTAAGATCCCTATAATTCTGTAAGATTAGAGATGGGCACAAAATGGAAATATGGTGTTTCGTTTCGTTTCATTTCGTTTCATTAGTAGTTTCATTTCGTTACTAATGAATTTGTAAAGTAGTTTAGTAATGAAACGCTATGCTCCCCTGGGTCCAAGAGGCACCAAAACGGAAGGGGAACTTTTCCAAGCTGTTCTCTGTAAGCCCCTAAAATTTGGAGAGGTTTGGGGATCAGGGGGCTGAGTTATTAAACTCCAAAGGGGGTTCCCCTAGGAAAAAAAAATTCTAATTCAGTCGGAAGCCGTTAATCACTCGCCCGCAGGGGAGCTATTATTGGCTTACTTCCAAACTTGGCATATAAATCGATCATAACAAACAAACAAAATGGTTATGATATTCTGGAAGCTGCAATCTATGCTTCCAGTAAGCCTCTTTTCTAAAAATTAATGTTCCCAAGCTCTGACATCCATATCCTCTACTTCCACTTTCTATCAACAAGGTAAGTAGATTTTCTGCAATGCGGATACAGAAACCTGCTTCAGTACTTGCTTTTACTGTTTTCATCCATTCTAATATAAGAAACCATACAAGATTAAGCAGATCTATTAAAAACAGCCTCAACCTTTACAATCCATATATATATATATATATATATATATATATATATATATATATATATATATATATATATATATATATATATATATATATATATATATATATATATATATATATATATATATATATATATGCATTCATACAAGTATCATTAATAATTAGCCAAAATCAATAATGCATAAGATGCCACTGGAAGGACTTGCCTTAGAGGAATTATAATCTATATCAAACAGGCAAAGCAAGGGTTGTGAGTATAGAAAAAGAGATGAGAAACTTGCAAACAGCAGAACAATGCCATAGCCAATGGAATCATGGGGCAGTAGAAGAGTATATGGGACAAAGTAGAAGCACCAATCCCTTAAGGAGAACTCTCGAGAAGAGGATGACTTGAAGGAAGGAAAAAAGGCCATCCAAGTAAGGTTTCATTTAAGACCGAGTGAAACATTCTCAGGATAACATTTTCTCCCTTAGATATTGCACAGAGGGTTCAACAACCTTCCTGGAAGACTCACAGAAGGTTGTCTTTTTCACAGCTGTTTACCCATTAGGTTTCAAATTGGCTCTCTCTCTAAGCAACACTGGTTTTGCCACTACTGGAAGGGAGGAAGCGAAGGCAAGGCCTATTGAGTTTCCGTCACTCTGAATTAGCTTTGTTGGGCTCCATTTTGGTATCACTCTTGACACAGAGAAAAAGGTTCTTTTGACAGTAGGTGTAGTGAAGAATGTCACTAAAATTACAACCAGTCAAAGAATGGAGGGAAACCGCTGCTGAATAAAGTCCAG
This sequence comes from Phrynocephalus forsythii, assembly GCA_029282475.1. Lineage (NCBI taxonomy): Eukaryota > Metazoa > Chordata > Lepidosauria > Squamata > Agamidae > Phrynocephalus > Phrynocephalus forsythii. The sequence continues at coordinate 25,765,491 of JAPFRF010000002.1, read as the reverse complement.
GAGCTACTAAAGAATTGGGCAAGTTGTTGACATCTGTGTTGTTCATATGCCCTCTCTCTGCAGGAACCAGCTGCATAAATGCAAAAGAGCGTATACCGTACATGTGCTTTCTGAGGCACTGTCAAAAGGATGTGCTTTTTGGGGTAAGCAGACTCCATATTTCAACAAAATGTAAGCTTTATTACAGGCGGGCATACGTTGAAAACAGCAGGCACGAGTAACTATACATGGAAAATAGCTCGGCTACAACGGTTGTAGCCTAACAACCCTCCTCCCAATCACAATTTACTCCTCTCCACCTGGAGAAGCAAGACCTTAATTTTCAACTGAATCAGGCAACGAGGGCACAGTTACATAAGAAGAGCCATGCTGGATCAGGCCAAAGGGCCCATCTAGTCCAGCTTCCTGTATCTCACAGCGGCCCCACCAGATGCGTTTGGGAGCGCATGAGACTAGATATCTGTCTCCTGATACCACTCCCCTGCATCTGGCCCTTGAAGTACCCCGGGTTTAAAGCCTGGAGATTACACATCTCCATCATGGTATCTAACCTGTGACAGACTTTTCCTCCAGGAATCTGTCCAATCCCCTTTTGAAGGCATCCAGGCCAGATGCCATCACCACATCCTGTGGCAGGGAGTTCCATAGACTAACAACGCGCTGGGTGAAAAAATATTTTCTTTTGTCTGTTCTTACTCTCCCAGCCCTCAATTTGAGTGTATGTCCCCTAGTTCTGGTATTTTGTGAGAGGGAGAAGAGCTTCCCTCTAAGAAGAGCTTCCCTCTAGAAGAGCTTCCCTCTAGAGGAGCTGAGGGCTACACGATGAAGCTGAACAGTTTCACGTCAACTTAAGCCCTACCTGCTGAAAAGCCCAATCTCATTTGAACTGATCACTCTGACACTGTCCGAGAAAGGGATTAACCGTTGCAGTCGTGCCCTACATGTGTTCTTCTCTAGGTCCCCACTGAGAGGAACTGTGGAAAACCTGCAGCGCTGGTGCCCTGCGTTGCATGATCCTCATAGCTAAACAGCTGTTTCTCTCTTTTGCCAGCACAGAGGTAATGTGTTAAAATGTTATTTAAAGCCCATGTGTTGTAAAACAGCAACTTTATTCACTGGAATCGCCTGCTACTAGAAAGTGATCCATCAAGAAAGTTAAAGCTCAATTTATTAGGAATAACGGTGGCTATGTTACATTAGCGTGTAATTAGCTTTAATGTACAATCTCTTGATTCATCTTATGGTAATAGGCACTGACAGGAATCTTACCTTATAAATAGAGAGAAGGTTCCTTTACATTCCCCTTCTGATACGTTTAAGAGCTTAGCGCAATAATCCCCACAGTTCATGCCAGCTGTCAATCATTTACATAAGAAACCATGCACACCATTCATTTTACGACTTTAAAAAGCCAATGAAATAACATTGATTATTAATGGAATGTTCAAGGCAACAAGAAAAAAGAGATGATTTATTTGTATCTGCTGTTAAAAAATGAGCAGTGAAAAAAATACTGTAGAAAAGATACAACACAATAGAAGGTATTTGAAACTTATCCTTCTTAATAATTTGTATGTGGTTAAGACCCCCTCAAAAACACACACACACACACACACACACACACACACACACACACACACACACACACACACACACACACACACACACACACACACACACAGAGTGAGTGAGTGAGTGAGTGAGAGAGAGAGAGAGAGAGAGAGAGGTTGTCTGGCACATTACAGCATAGTAATGATTGCAGTAGAAGATCAAAGACCTCTGGACATAGTTTAAGAACAGACTCAATTCAGTGGGATTTTGCTCTCAAGTCTAACATCTCTGCTAAGTACGTTTGAAACTTAACACGCCCTATACTATTTGCATCTTTCACCTTAATTAACTACCCTACACTAAGTGATGGGAGACAAGGGAGTGAGTGAGTTATGAAATCAATGCGCTCTACTCTCAACTCCTCCTAATTGTAGCCACATCAAAACGATTTGCTTCTTGGTAGAAGTTTTAAAACAGAATGTTTGTTCCATTTCCTAGGAATATTGACTCATATAAGAAGTAACAAATAATTAAAACACTAATTCACCTATTGTGATTCAGATCTGTACTGTTGCCTGTACTCCATAGACACTAAAACCATCTGGAGAAGGTTTTTGGGTACCCTGGACGTCTTCAGATACACAAGTAGGGGACGAAGGTATAAATATCAAGGTTGTTTGATTACTATAGTACACCACTACATCTTGGGCATAAACTCATCTGTTTGGTGCTACCTCATCTGGAGATATTTATTCTAGTGTCCAATTATGGTTATTTTAAAATCTTGGATTTAGGCACTGATTTCAATGGAAAACTCTCACTCCTGCCCAGAGGAAGCAATTTAAACACATACGCCCATGTGAAGTGAGACGTTTCCAATCCAGACTATGATCTGTGACACTTTGAGGTCTTTACCTCCCTGGGACTTGTGCTAGGTGAACTTAGCCACACTGGAACACTAAACAAGCTGAAGTCAAATGGTTATTACCATTGATAGCTATTCCAATGCACATGAATTACGGTAAGCTATGGGCTGAAGCTCAATACAAAAAAACCCTGAGATCATGGCCACCGGTCCCATCACCTCCTGGCAAATAGAAGGGGAAGAAATGGAGGCAAGGACAGAGTTTATTTTCTTGGGCTCCTTGATCACTGCAGATGGCGACTGCAGCAACGAAATAAAAAGACGCCTGCTTCTTGGGAGGAAAGCAATGGCAAACCTAGATAGCATCCTAAAGAGCAGAGACAACACTTTGCCAACTAAGGTCAGGATAAGCAAAGCTGTGGTTTTTCCAGTAGTGATGTAAGGAAGTGAAAGCTGGACTATAAAGAAGGCTGATTGCCGCAGAATTGATGCTTTTGAGCTGTGGTGCTGGAGGAGAGTCTTGAGAGTCCCCTGGACTGCAAGGAGATCAAACCTTTCCATCCTGAAAGAAATCAACCCCGAATGTTCACGGGAAGGACAGATTTTGAAGCTGAGGCTCCAGTACTTTGGCCACCTCATGAGGAGAGAGGACTCCTTGGAAAAGTCCCTGATGTTGGGAAAGATTGAAGGCAAAAGGAAAAGAGGACGGCAGAGAATGAGATGGTTGGACGGTGTCATCGATGCAACCAACATGGATTTGACCAAACTCCGGGAGGCAGTGGAAGATAGGAAGGCCTGGTGAGCTCTGGTCCATGGGGTCACAAAGAGTCGGACACGACTGAACGACTCAACAACAACAACAACAACAACAACAACAACAACAACAAATGACTGCTCAACAATATAAATCAAACGAATCAAAACCAATGCCTCATTCAAATAAACACAACAAAAATAATGATTAACAAAATGCCAAATAGAAGACCAGGCAATGCACTATTAAGACACAGAATAGACTATGCTAAAAACCAGACAATTATATAATATAGGGAACGGAGAATGATCCACGAGAGCGCCACGGGTTTCTTGCCTGCTGCTGCACACTGATAGGCTGTCAACTTCATGCAAATAGTGGCATTCCCCATCTTCACACCAAGAAGAGGGCATGCACTGAGAAGTGACTTTTCTGCAATCCCTGGATCTTACAGAGTCTATTACACTTCTAGAGTTTACCTCCCAGGTTTGTGATTTTTTTTATTGGGGGTGAAAGAAAAAAAAGTGTTTCAAAGTGCACCTGATCCTGACTGAAAGAAAGGAAACTATGCAACTGGCTGATGGAGATAGGAAACTTTAGATAACTCTATGTTGAAAACTGAAGCTGTCGGAAATCTGGATGATACGTTTAAAGGCTATCAACTTGAAATGGAAACGGCTCAGCTTCTCTTCCAAAACCATCATGAGAAGATGCAAGAATCGGGACAGCAATTTGCTAATAGCCAAAAGTGTCCAAGTGGAACCAGCCAATGATTTAGGTAATGCCAGAGGAACCAACGCATTTACTATTTGCAAAACCCTTGTCTAAAAGGCTACAGTTCTGGTGCTCTTTGAAAGGCACACACACAGAGCACGGGAAAAATGCTGAGATGCAGCATTTAAAGAACGGCGTGAACGCTGGAGTTTTTACACTTCTTTCTTCAGGATGCTCCAAGAAAGTGTGCAGATGGTATCCCTTCGCACAAATATCATGCTTACTCTTAGCTTTTAAGCAATGATTGTTATACGAAGGTGGACTCAAGCTGTGCCGAGATGCGCTGCCGGGGCTTTTTCACTTTTCCTCCCAACATCTGACAACTTAATCATGAACAAAACCGTCAGGCAATTTTCCCCCTTACCGTTATTAGATAGATACAGTTTCTCTGGCACACAGAGATGAAAAGAGACAGAAATAAATTTGGTAGAGCGACTGATATTTTATTACTCTAAGGAAAGCTCCATTCATCTTGCAGAATAAAGCAAAAAAGGGGGGGAGCGGAGGGGAGAGCAGTAAAGGGGCCCTGCATTTTCATTCTGTCGTAAACAGATGCAAGAAAGACACTTCAGAATAGCTCAAAGACAGGATTTTGTAGTCAATATTTACAACTACCATTTGCAAAAAAAAAGGGGGGGGGAAGAAAATAGAAGAAAGAAAAAACTATGTCAGGATGGGAGGTAAGAAACAAAAGGAAGCAAGACTGTGAAGCAGACGGCTGTCCTTCGCTCTGTGCGGAAGGCAACTGACTTACTTGATCACCGTTCCTTTGGCGCCCCCTGCTGTCGTCAGCATGACTCTTGTCGTTAAACTCACACGCAAATCGTCCTGGTCCAGGCCAAGCAACTCGGCGCAGTATTCGAGGGACTGAGTCGATTTATTCTTCAAGGTGCATCCCCCTGATTGTAAAAGAAGAACCTGATAAGATGATTTAAAATGCAGCAGGCAGCACCTCTTAGAGGAACAGCAGTTGTTTTTTCCATTCACTTACAGCAAAGAACACAAGCTATTTCAATGAAAAAATGAATAAATGATGTATACATTGAGATGAACTGGGCAGCTTTTGAATTGGAGAATTCCCCCTGCACAGTGAACAAGAGGCTTGTTCCTCTGTCTGAACTATTCCAAGGAATTTTAACCTGCGAAGGGAAGGTATGTTATCCTATGACTCTCAAGGATGTTTACAGTAACACCATTCAAAAGAAATCCAAGCTCTTATGGGGTTCTTTCAAGCATTCTGCAATGTGTTAAGACATAAAGAAGGGAAGCACAGCATCCTTGTACCTCTCCATTCCTTCTTTTGTCATCTATCTATGGACAGAGGATGACCATCTGGACTCTCCACCATTAATGGATGCTGTCCAAGTAAACTGAAAATCAGATCTTCCCAGTTCCATCTCACAGAGAGATGCTCCACCTTGTGGAGGCTCCCCTCAGTCTATCCATGACCTCTTCCATGCCTACAAAGATGCTGAAAGTGATACAAGAGAAGGCAGAGCTAGCTTGCTCCAGTGCTCCCATGTTGCTACTGCAAGCTTCCAAATGGCTGCATACAGCTTCAGGGCCTTTTCACACGACCTCTAAACTCCGTGGCAAATGGCTCCCAGATCCGGAGCTTAAAATTGTTTCCCCACCAGCTCCGGAGTTTACAAAAAATTAAGTGCGACCACACCCACCTAAGCGCGTCCCAGCGCACTTTTCAAGTACCTGCTCTCCGTGGGTGAAAATTCCTGATGCGGATTTAAAGGAGTGAGTGCCGGGCTCTCCTCGCTTCTGTTTTTTTTTTTTTTTTGCCCCCCGCCCCTTTAAGAGATCTGAATGCAGTGCTGGGAGCAAAGCGAGACGGCAGAACGGAGGTGAGCGGCATTCTTTTCTTCCTTTTTTTCTCCCTCCCCTCACGCAGATGGCAGCCAGGAGTGCGGAGGGGGTGGGAACACAGGAACAGCGACAAACCCCTAAGATCTCTGGTCCGAATTTAAGTGGCCAGCGGATCTTAGGGGTTGTGTGAAAAGGCTCTCAGTTGCTGCATAATACACATTTTTATAAGTGTTTCCACAACACAGTTCTACTGCTGTAGCTATGCAGGGCTTTCAAAATCCATACCGAGAGGCCACAGCTCAATGGTAGAATATCTGCTATGCATACAGAAGTTCCTGGCCATCTCCAGTGCAATGAGCAACTTTGGCTAGAAACCCTAGAATCAAAAGACTAAAGGAAATGTTCATCCCATGTTCAGCAAATCCACTGAAATCAATTATGCTTCCTTTACTTGTTATGAGTTTGATTCATTTCATTTAGTATACTTTACAGTAATGCCTTGGTTTATGAGTGATTTGCAAGATGTGCAACCAATTTTGATGATCAATTTTGCCTTGATCACCAAGCAATGTCTTGCAATAGGAACACTGGAGCAGGTCACATGGTCACAAGTGAGCCAATGGCTCTCTCTCTCTCTCTCTCTCTCTCTCTCTCTCTGTGTGTGTGTGTGTGTGTGTGTGTGTGTGTGTGTGTTGTGTGTGTGTGTGTGTGTGTGTGTGTGTGTGTGTGTGTGTGTGTGTGCGTCTGCTAGATTGTGGCGATTGTCCCTGGATGATTTCAGGCAAGCCTCAAAAGCAGGGGGGAAAGAAGAACGGAGCTCTCCTTTGCACCAGCAGCCAGGAACGTTTTCAAAAGAGAATGCAGGGTAGGGTTTTAATTTTTTTAAATACAGTATTTACATTTTTATTTAATTTGTTTTCAACATTCTTTCTGATTTTTTCAAGCCATTTGTAGTCATGGGGCAGTTAGTCAAGTGTGTACAGTGGTACCTTGTATAAAGGAATTAATTCATTCCAAATGTTATTCTGTTAAGCAAATTTTCCTTTATACAAATTTCCCATAGGAATGCATTGAAAACAGAGTAATCCCTAATCGCAATCATTTTTATTATGTACAGATTCGCCCCATAGACAATTCTGTTAAGCAAATTCCCCGTCTCCAGAACTTTTCATGTTGTACAGATTTTATGTTATACAAACCATTTGTTATACAAGGGTCCACTGTATATGGTTGCAAATTGCATTTTATGATTGTCACATTAAAAACACAGAGTAAAATCCAGTTGTTAGTCCCAAACAGAGCAGATTCTGCAGCCAGGTGCCTAAACCATGGCATGGTCTTGGACATCTAGCCTACTTCTTTTGTGAGTTTTGCCATTGTGTGTGTACAGTATGTGGTCTATGGATCCCCAAAATGAATCATCAGAGTTTTCATTATTTCTTATGGGGAAATTTTCTTTGATATAAGAGTGTTTTGATTTAAAAGCATGTTTCCGGAACAAATAATGCTTGTAAACCAAGGTATTACTATAGTTGGAACTAAAAATACACTTACGGTAGCTAGAGAGAGGAGATGATTAAAATCTACATCTTCCCATGTTCCAATCCAATGCCTGGGAATACATGGGCTATATTGCAATGTGTAAATTCACAATTTGTTGACAGAAAAAAATATTAATCAGGATGGCCCATCCATAGCAAGTACTATCAACTTATATTCATCTTCATAATCTTAATCTTTATTATTATTATTATTATTATTATTATTATTATTATTATTATTATTATTATTATTATTATTAACTATTTTGATTGTGAATTCAATCTGGTTTTATTTTGTATACTGTTCAGAGAATGTTTATTACTAGTTGGCCAGTTACCTGCAGGAGGGTAAATAATAATAATAAATCAGACAATTGTATCGTATGTGTTGAGAAATATGAGCCTGCTATCAGAAAAGTGTTGGTACACTTGAATCATAACTGTTTTAAAAAACTATTTAAAAAGTTATTTCCTTTTTGCCTAGCAAAATGATGATTCAAAAATCAAACTTCCTCAAAAAAAATGCCTCTTTCAACTAGCATACGTTCTTATTCTTAAACAATACTGTAGAGTTTCAGATAGTTACATGGATATGTGCACCACGTCAAACTTCTATGGAGAGCAACTTGCATTTACTGAACATATATTTTGTTCTCTTGATCTCAATTTACTCTATGCCAACGCAAAAAGAATGTAATGGCAAGCGAACCAACCAGATGTGCTGCCGGCTTCTTCGAAATTAATATTCCCAAGGTGCAGGACGCCAGCCACGACACGGAAGAGGTCCAGTTTTTCTTCATCATCTAAACCAATCTTCTTCATTGCAGTGCACATTCTGTTGAAGTCCCCGTGGTCATCTAACAAAGGATCCTTCATAGAACCCAGTTTCAGGTACTAAAAACAACAGTAACATAAGCCATCTCAAAATGACTGGAACAAACATTTTTTCACTATAAAATTACAGCCAAAGTCAACAAGAGAACAGAACTCCAAACCCTATCCCTTGTAACATCACAAAATGAATGCTATAGTTATGGACTCCATGGGCGAACATGGGAGACAGTGAAGAATGTGGAGGAGGAGGCATGAAGGGAAGAAATCTGAAATCTTGGGCACCGGACAGTCTACTGAAACAATGTGTGGAAGTACTATTAACTAGGGCTAAACAGTGCCCCAAAGTGAAGGGTCTGTGTGTTGTTTAATTTTATACGAGAGATGTCCTCCCTTTCCAGAAAATTTTCAGGGAGACCACAAACAGGGATCAAAACACTGGCTCAAACAAATCAATGCCTGTTGCTCTGGATTGGGTTCACAATACTGGGACTTCATCAAACCTGACCAGTTCTATGACCCCTGCCGGGTCACCCATCAGGTCATTCACAGCTTCCCCGGAATCTTGTAGAGCAGACATGTCCAAACTTCGGCCCTTCTGATGTTTTGGACCACAACTCCCAGAATTCCAAGCCTGTGTTTCCAATGGCAAAGTACTGTGGGACTTGTGGTTCAAAACATCTGGAGGGCCAAAGTTTGGACATGCCTGTTGTAGAGAAATCAAGGCAGCTCCAGATTCCACAAAAAGAAGCACCCAAACAGCTGTCTGTTTTGGCAGGAACAAGAAGTATAGTATATAAGGAATTATACAAATGACGTGGCCTTGTACTGAAGCCAGAATTCTGTCAAGCTCTGCATGGTCCAGATTGGTAGATGCTCATTTAGAGAATTCTGTTCTGTTTCACCCAGAGGCTGAGCCCAAGATCTTACTGCATGCCAAGTGGGTGTTCCAGCATTGCGCTGTGCCCCTTACCCTGCTTTCCCCTATTAAAGCATCATTTTGCCCCAAAAGGCTTTCAAATATTTACTGTAGATCTAGTGTTAACATTTCATTATGTCTGAGATGAGATTATGGTGCTTACAGGTGTGTCTGCAGTTCTCCAATGAAGTTTGTGATTGTGAAAATTTAGCAGGAAAAAAGACACACACGTATTTTTGATAGAACTATGTGTCTGCGCATAAACTGGTGCTCCTTTTACTTGAATAATTCATAACAATTGCAGTAAGCAGTATTTTATACAGTTTTGCCTATTCAGCTGTTTGGGCTCAAACACCAGAGAACACAACCAATTCAAAGCTCTAAATATCTTTCACTAAATAGCAAGCTACTCTACATGCAAGGAGGAAGGGCATGCACAATAATATTCTTAACGACAGAAGAACACCATTGGGGGGAAACTGAAGAGAAAATACAGTTTTTCACACCATCTACCCAGTTTAATCCCAGATAATGGATCAACACGGTTCTAACGAATCTAAGAACAGAAGCACTTGCATGCATCTGAAAAATTCACATCACGTAGCAACTTAATGAGAGTAAGATTTCAAATTATACAAAGTGATCACCTCATCTTCCTGATAGGAGAAGGATAAAAATAATGTGAGCATTAATTGAGTATTCTGCTTACTATAATTAAACATGCTAAATGAATTTCATAGTTGGAAAAACAAAGAAAATGACCTTTGCAATGGAAAAGGTGGATGGTAGAAAGCATAACTTCTCATTAGATGAGGGCTGGTGGCATTCTTGGAAACCAATCTGAAGAACCATACTAAAATTACCAAGTTCACATCTGGGTTTCCATTTATTTCTAAAAGCACACCTTGTACATCCTCATCTTCCTTCAAAATCAGCCTTACCAATAGGTGGCACTTCAAGAACACCCAAAAAACCTTCAGACCAAGTAGCATACTGTCTAATGAGAGTTGTACACCCCACGGTGTGAACAGGAGGCAACTTCAAGTGTCCAACAAATAGGGTGGACAAACCCTACATCAGTCACTCACGGATCCCAATCTTTTGTGACTCTTGCTTCCCACTACAGACCATACTGTTTAGTCACTCTTCCTCTCCCATACCAAGCTTTTATCCCTGTGCTTAAGCTACCCTTTTCTTTTCTTTTCTTTTTAGGGTGTAGAGGATGCAACAGGGAAAGAAGAAAATGAAAAGGCTGGTTGCGAGAAGCCCTCTTCCTCTTAAGCAACATGGGATATCATCCAGAAAAATATATTGACCAAGCAGATCTTCTCTCCAGTTGACATTAATACATTTGGACTGAAGTTTCATCCACATAACTTTTGGTCCAGAGCACAGAAAGAAACCCCTTGTTCACTGAGCTCCTTGCCCTCTGAGGATGCCAGCCACAGAGTCTGGTGAAACATCAGGAAGAAAAACTTCCTGAACACGGCCAAACAGCCCGAAAAACTCACAACAACTATATTTGGGTCCACAGTTTCTGATCAGCTGCGATCAAGGGAAGGACAAGCACTGCCATCTGCCAAGCTGCAACTCAAACACCTCTTCACATGGCATCCACACCATGGCTTTTCCATAGCTGTGGTGGTAACACAATGTGAAAAAGGTAAACTGGGCTTAGTTCATGGGCTTTTCATAAGCTCAACCCAGTTTCAAAGTCATGGGTTCAGAATAATATCTCACGACTCATAGCAAAATCAGGAAAACCTCATACTATTAGGGAACAGCTGATTTTATCAGCCGTTGAAGAGGTTTTAAAAACTGTTCTTCACAAGCCTACATAAGATATACTCAAAAGAATTCCTTTGAGCAACAACACAGTTCAAAAATGTATTTGTTGGGATTCCTTCCTGGGATATCCGTAGATATGAATAATCTCCCAGACCAGCTAAGAGATTAATAGTGAAGGAATGTAACGTTCTCAAACACACAGGGATCTTTTGTGCTTAACATCAGATGTGTACAGGCAGAGAGGCTTGTTGGTGGTAAAGGCTCTCTCCTCCTCCTGAGCTAGGCCCTTTTATTAGCTCTTACAAATCACATACACGTCAGCAGAGACCCATCCAATAAACATACAGCTTGTTTTCTCTGGATATGCTCAGTAGTTTAGGATTATCTCATATTCTTTGGAATGCATCCCCCTACGCTTTTTCCGTGGCCATCTTTACAGATACCTGTTTCTCAGCTCTTATTTGTCAGCCTATTACCCAATAAGAGAGTGTTACTAGTGTGATGTAAGACGGTGGTCCCCAACCCCCGGGCCGTGGACCGGTGCCGGTCCGTGGACCTGTCGGCACCGGGCCGCCTGGGGAGGCCGGGGAGGCTCCTCCCCTTTTCCTCCGCAGCCCTCCTCCTCCTCCTCTTCTCTCCCGCGGCCGGCCGGTGGAGGAGGAAGGCTGGAGGAGCGCAGGAGGAGCCGCCGCCGCCGCCTTTGTCTTTGCCTCCCTCCTCCGCCCGCCACCGGCGGTGGCGCATCCTCCTCCTCCGCCGCCCTCCTCCTCCTCGCCCTCCAGCAGCAGCAGCAGCAGCAGCAGCCATGGCGGCGGCGGCGACGCGTCCTCCTCCTTCTCCTTCTCCCGCCGCCGCCGCCGAAGGAGCAGCAGCAGCAGCAGCGAGGCCAATTGCGGAGGGGTGGCGGCGGCGGCGGCGGGACGGGGGCGATTGCAGCAGCAGCCACCCCCTGCAGTCCCCCCCGTCGCCACCGCTGCAATCGCCCCCATCCCGCCGCCGCCACCCCTCCGCAATTGCCCTCGCTGCTGCTGCTGCTGCTCCTTCAGCGGCGGCGGCGGGAGGAGGAGGAGGAGGAGGAACCGGAGCAGGAGCAGGAGGCGGCGGCGGCGGCTCGTCGGTGCCACGTGCGGGGCGCCTGGGCCAGGAGCCGCGCGCGGGTCTCACTGCTGGCGCCGCGCTTGCTCCTGCTCCTGCTGCCGCCGCTGCCGTGGGCCTCCTCCTCCGCCGGGAAAAGCGCTGCTGGCGCCCCGCTCGCTTTCCCCAGCAGAGGTGGAGGCCCACGGCGGCGGCGGCGGCAGCAGGAGCAAGCGGGGCGCCAGCAGCGAGACCCGCGCGCGGCTCCCGGCGCTGGAGGAGGAGGCGGGGGCCCGCGTGCCCAGGAGCCCCGGGTTCCCCCCCACCCCGCCTGTGTGTGGGGGGGAGTGGCACCCCCGACGCCCCAAGCCGGTGAGTGCCACCGCCGCCGCCGCTCTCGTGCCTCCCCCTCCTCCTTCCCCCCATCCTTTGCTTTCACCCCCCTTTTGCCTCCCCGCCGGACCCCCCTTTCGCATTCTCCCCCCCTCCCCACCCCCACCCCCAGCTTCGGGCCACAGAAAAATTATCAAAAATTTCCCGGTCCGCGGGGACAAAAAGGTTGGGGAGCACTGATGTAAGACACATAATGTTTGTCTGAGACTCCTCAAAGCTAGGCTGGCAAAACATAGAAGCTAAATTTCCACACGTATTGATTAAATGAGTCATGATGTTGAAAGCTTCTTGTGTATTTATCTCAAAATGAGCCTCTTCAATAAAGGTATGAATAAAAAGTGTACACGTTTTTCTTTTTTTACAATTGTCCATGCTACAAAAGCTGCTATCAAAGTCAGTAGCACTGTGTCAGCTGTTAAAAACAAATTTGAAGTTAATAAGTTTAGGAAAATTCAATATTAGACAGGCAGGGAGTCTACAGAAAACAAAAAAAATGGCAAGTGGTCTACAGGGTGAAAAAGTTTGGAAACCTCTGGTCTAACCCAACAGTAACAATGGGATTGAGTTGTCTTCCCTAAACAAGGATCAGCACTGTACAACCAGCTTGCATGTAAATAAACGTACTACGGAAAGCAGATTTTAGATGCAGCATGATTGCATCTGCCCAGAGCTTGGGCAAATTACTTTGTTGAACTACAAATCCCAAAATCCCTATCACTGGAGAATTCTGGGAACTGCAATCCAAAAAGCAGCTTCTCCAAACTCTGCATCTGTCTCTACTGTCAAAATTTTTTTTTTATCTGTAGGCAAAATCATACCTCAGGGCTTTTGCGGTTCTGCAAAATCTGCTTATCAGTTTCTTTAGTAGCGAAGTATCGGGTGCAGCCACGATTTAAGTACTGTTGAAACACAGAAAGACAGTGGGCAATTAAACACCAAAGCTACAGAAGGTCGAATAAAATCACTGCACGGTCAGCATCCATCTTTCAGTACTGTGAAAACTTATAACGTCTGTCCAAAGTCTCCTTGATAATGCAAAGAAGCACATCACACATTTAAGTTGAATAAAAATTATTCAGATCTTTATATTTATAAAAACACCCACAAAAATGAAAGGACTGAAAAATGCATTTTATTCAGAGGAGCTTGGAAAGTATATTAGTGTTATGTATGTATGTATGTATGTATGTATGTATGTATGTATGTATGTATGTATGTATGTATGTATGTATGTATTTTAGAGTATTTTTACCTCACCTTTCTCCTTGGAAAACGACCCAAGGCGGCTATTTGTCTGAGGGTTTTTCATTTTACTTCTGAAGCACTAACAGTTTCAAAATTGGTATGGCAGATGTCCCAGTAGTAAAGGGAACAAAAAGAAGTATTTTTAGTTCCAACACTGCTCTGAACTACACACTTTGGAGAAGTGAAAGAGGTACATATATTTATGGATACAAGGATGCAGGGTGGATAAAAATCAATGATTTTTAAAAATTGATTTTTAAAATTTTTTAATGATTTGATTTGAATCAGAATTTTTATTTAAATACTTTTTGAGGAAAAATCTCTCTAAAGATCATGCTCTAGTTAAGATGCATTATAGTCCAAAGGTTATTCATCATAAAATTTGTTTTTAATTATGTAGCATAAGGCTGTATTAATCCATTTCACAATGTCATGCTCTCTCAGAGGCTTCTGATTATTTGGGGCAATTTTTCTACCTAGAAGATATTATCAAAGATACTGTACTTGGTTTTGTTATTTTCAAAACCGTGCATTTGGGTCTGCAACGATAACATGCCTCCTTCATGGCAAAAAATGTTATCAAATAAACATCAAAATTGAGGGAAAAACCTTAATCCCATTGTTCCTCTGCAAATCTATGTACACAGAATCAACCCCCTTGCCTCTTAAGTGCTACGTTTCAAGACATTCAATGACTAGAAGGTTGTTTGGAATGGAATAGGTCTGCATAAGGAGCATACTTTGAGGAGGGAGGGGCAAGCAGTAAAATGAAAGTGAAACCATTTGAGCACAGTACTCCACATGTTGAGACCTTTATGTGTATACAGACCTGAGGGTTATCATATTATTCTCACTCCCTCCCTTGAGCAGAAAAACCTGTTATGGCAGCAGGCCGTAAAAGAGACCCAGTTTAGGAATATTTTAATGAAGTTCCTCTACCTATGGGTAAGGCAGACATGTGTGCAAAATGCAAACACTGCAACAAAGACATGCAGGCCTTATTTATTTATTTATTTATTTATTTATTTATTTATTTATTTATTTATTTATTTAACTTATATGCCGCCCACTACCCAAAGGTCTCTGGGCAGCTTACAATCCAAAGAATAAAACAATTTAGAATAGTTAAGAGTAAAATATCAATAAATCATCAATAAAAACCTTACACTAAAATCATTATTCTAAAATTGTCATCAGCAGACCCACAATCTATATTATATCAATTAAAAACCTTCTGGAACAGGAAGGTTTTTACCTGGCGCCGGAATGTAATCATTATGGCCCAAATGAAACAACATCAGTGATGAGAAGTGCCATGATGAAGATGCATACATAATACATACTTAAAGCATACATGATGCTAACAATGTTATTGTTTTGGTTAAATAAAACTACTTAAATTGTTATTATAAAGGCAATTATTATTTTTTCCCCTCCCATAAAGTACAACATAACAGTTGTCCAATATGAATGACTAACCTATTAATCTTTTCTTTCCTACCTTGCGGTAGTGTGATACACACTCTAGGCAGTTAACAACCAATACACAATAAACTACAAATTGTACTATGGCAATTACAAACATAAACAAACAATAAAGACAGAATAAAACCACAGGTCTCATCAACTTGGACATAAGCAAACAAATTTAAGCCACAATTGGACATCATATGACACACATTAGTAAAAGGCAACTTTTACTAATAACTTTACATGGAACTTTACTCTCCTTTTAACTGCTCGCGTTCTCTTGTAGCTTTAATGTAATGTTGTCTATTAATGCTGTAAGATGTCCCTCAATTCCCTGTTCTCAATACCTGAACATGTCTTAGTTGTACTGGACTGTATATTATCCCTCAAAACGGTAAGCCACCTTGGGTCCTTTAAATAAACTGGGGATAGTTCACCATGCAATATTTTCATAATTATCTATGTATTTCTAATGGTATATAATCACCAGACCAGTAATTTTCTGATACAACTGGACAATTAATCTGAAAAGTTATTATTCTAAAAATGAAACCTTTGTCTGGTTGTAAATATTAAGATTAAAACAACTCCAGCAAAAATGAGTCAGAGACCACTTGTAGTGGTATGGGGCGGTATATAAGCAGAACACTTTGCTTTTGCTTTGCTTTCTTTAGATTAGAAAATCATGATTTAAATCAAGCCTTACTGACTAAGTGATTTAAATCGTGATTTAAATCAAATCCACCTTGCAAGGATTGGGTGCTAGATAGATTCAGAATCAGTATATCCTCATCATAAATAGAACAAATAGGAGCTGTCACTACTCTTGAGTATTCTGTACACAGACTGGGCCTTGTCCTATGAAGCAGTGGCTATTACAAATCTGGCTTTATTACTTAGATGTTAGCATAAGTAACAGGATGTCACTATAATCATTAGAGGCAAAGTTGCTATCTTTAAAATTTCAATGCCCAGGAAACAGTGGTTGTCATTTCTATAAGTATCATGAGGACTTGAAGATTGGGTGTTTGTAACCAGTATGATTCCAAAGCCAGGACCTTTTGCTGAATAATGTAGAAAATATGATATTTCACTGGTTGCCTAAACATCCCAAAACTATTTATGGCATAGTCACACTTCTGAGCAAACCTTTGCCTTAATGTTCAAACTGTTGCATTAGAGTCAGAGTGGCATTTGTTTCTTCTTTTTTAATATTTTTGTTTTTAGCTTTAACTATTGCCTTTTAATCTAAGCCATCTTGGGTCCTTTTTATGGTGAAACACAGGGGGAAATATTTTAAATAAGTGAATTGGTGGAAGGTCTAAACACACAAAAGTTTACACTGACTTGCACGAAAAGTTCTGGAGCTGTAAAATCACACAATAAGGAGATAAAATGAGCACAAACATTAGCTTCTCAAAAATCACATGCTTACAAGCATAACTGCCAAGCTCAGACATTGTAAGATGGGATCATATTCAAAGGAGGACCTTCAAAATCAGCTGTTAAGAACTAATTGTAAGTGTGAGGATATCTGGACCAGACAGATGGTACGTATTTGAGGAGATACCAACTCACCCTAAAAGTATCCGGTGAACTTAAATACAGCTTCTGTCTTATATCTTCTGGAGCCCCAGCACACAGTCTGTAGAAGATATGGTAGTTCCTTTCGTCTTTGCCTTGAACACAGATCCTCGACTTCTCCAGCAGATAATGTGACACAAATCCACCAACCACTGAATTCTGGAAAGAGAACCAAAGATTTGTTTTGTTTTGTTTCGTTTTAAAGAGGAGAACTTTACATTGATCAATACAATGCCATGCCCGCTTCGTACATTTTGTTTTTTTCCTAAAAGCTTTTGCAGCAAAAAGAACGAAAGCAGCCAGAAAAACCAATTGTTATAGTTGAGCATCTCAAACACAAATTTATAAATATGTTTAGGTCTGACAGAGTTACAGCTCCACATCTTACAGACTTACTACACCGAATAATGAGAGAGTGTGTACTTTGAGTAAGCACACCTAGAGCTGTGCACCACAAGACTGATCAGGCATATAAACCCATTATTTGGTGCAGAGGCATAAAACCCTTGGCTATCCAAATAGCTTGGCCTACAATTTTCTGCCATGTACCATCCAGCAAAAGTACTAATAAGGGATTCTGGGAGCTGTAGCCCACCGACAGGGGCAAATGCTTCCATACCTTATCTAGTGGAAATACTCTAGTACCCTATGAAAACAGCTTAAAAACAAATTGCCTGAAATAGGAATGATATAGACAAACTCATGCCACTTGCTATGCATTTATTTTAATTTTTTTAATGTGCCTGCCCAACAGGAAAGAAACCAAGCACCTGCCAGTATAAAGGGCACAGATGATTTTGTATCTTACAATACAGTGGACCCTCATATAACAAACGGTTTGTATAATATAAAATCTATACCACATAAAACATTCCAGAGATAGGGGAAATTTGCTTAATAGAATCGTCTATGGGGCAAATCCGTACAACATAAAAATGGTCGCAATTAGAGATTACTCTATTTCCAATGCATTCCTATGGGGTATAAAGGAAAATTTGCTTAACATAATTTCATTTGGAACAAATTAATTCCTTTATACAAGGTACCACGGTACATAGATTTAAAATATATCAGAGGTTTTTTCCCACCCAATCTGAAAGAGGCTGTGATTACAATGGTCAGGAACATCACCAACGCTTTCTAGAAGAGCACCCTGGCTTTAAATCAGCTGATCCTGTCCACGTATGTGCAGATTCTGACAGATACAGAATCCACTGGCTTTGTGACTCAGGCACCTGGCTGCAGATCCAGAGATTGGGAGTTTGTTTCCGAACTGTGCTTCCTTGATTTGGGGGGGGGGGGCAGCGGCTGGACTCTACGTTCCATAAGCTCCCTTCCAGCTCCGCAGGTCTAAGATTCTAAGATAATAATCCAAATGCAGAAAAGAGATGGGCCACTTTTGCTATCAAAACAAACAAACAAACAAACAAAACCTGGAGCTTCCAAGCAGTTGCAGCACAGAGTATATGTAATGTACAGGCGGGAGGAAAGTATGCATCAGGCAGGCCTTTATTTCCGAAGTCCACTTCCAGAAACACAAAAGGACTCTCCTGCCCGTCAAGCATACCTGAAAGAAATTACTGATACCTTTTCATTGAAATGGATTTCTACGAATTTCCCAAAACGGCTACTGTTGTTGTTACGAACGGTCTTCGCATTGCCAAACGCTTCCAGAAGTGGATTTGCTGTTTGAAAGAAAAGGAAACCAGCTGAATAAGAAATGCATTATGGAGAAATAAACCATACTGTTTTATTATTCAAAGTACAGAGGGGGGAAAGGCAGAGGGATGACTCCAGAATTTGATTCCCACAAGTAGAAGACCCCCTTCTCTCTGGAGAAAGCTGGGAGCACAGCAGAGCAGCTTAACTAGCAGAACTGTGGTGGCGTTGGTGGCGGCAGCCACTGTATTTGATTATTCTCAATTTCTCTTGTATTCCCTTATGGTTTTTGAATAAGCGTTCTCCAAGACGGGGACTCATCCAGAACAGAATGTGAAGTAGTGGTAAACTGCAGAACCAAGGGGAACAGGTGAAAACCATTTCTCCCCTTTTCCTGACAGCTGGGGTGCAACATTTAACATTCTTAAATGTGTTCCTTATTCAAACCATCTGAAAATCATTGCATTTTTATTTCTACGGGGCAATACAGGCCAAAGTCCAAAGCAGCAAACAACTTGTTCGCATATCTTTGTGATTTATTGATATTTTACTCTTAACTATTCTAAATTGTTTTATTCTTTGGATTGTAAGCCGCCCAGAGACCTTTGGGTAGTGGGCGGCATATAAGTTAAATAAATAAATAAATAAATAAATAAATAAATAAATAAATAAATAAATGTGGGACTGTGCGGTGTGTTTTCAAACACCAAAGAGAGATCTCTTCCTTTGAAATCTAAACGATTAGACAGTAGTGCATATTGAGCAATTAAGGCCTAGTGATTTATTGAGGGACTTTTTTAAAAAACAAAAACCCATCTGTACACAAATCTGTTCATTGGATTCTGGCCACAGTTTCCTCAGGAATTTTTCCAACATTACATAAAAGATTCCTACATATGTTTAAAAATAATACTCAACAGCTATCAAAAACCTCAATAAATATTCGCCTAATAAAATTTACTGAGACCGTATTTATGACAAACGCATTGCATCAGCCTTCCCCATCCAATACTCTCTATATGTGTTAGAAAAACAACAAATGAACACACCTATCAATAATGGGCAAGACTGTCTCCTTTATTTGGAAAGTGTTAGGTTGAGGATGGTAGCATTAAATTAATGAACTCCCAATTCTTTTGAGTTAAGACAGAAATCAAGACTTGTGGGTTTCATTCACTTCCTTTTGTTTTATGCAAACACTTGAGCAGAGAACTAATCCATCTCTCTCCTCCACTTCTAAATAATTAATTCAAGACAAAACCTATGGGAAGACCAACATAATTTTTCCTTTGGTCCAAACAAAGACTGGTCAGACTGACAAAGCTTTTTGGATGAGCAGCGAAACGTTGCAATCTCTCACGAAAAGAAGCCTAGTTGCCACGACTCCACTTCCAGATTCTGTCCAAACAATATAGCCAACACGTCCGCAACAATATCATATCTGCTTTTTTTTAAAAAAAAACCCTAAATTTGGCAAGGAATAAAGAAGTCACTGACCCAATAATCTGCTTAATATGACTGCCAACGTATGGCGAAGTATATCCAGTTATGCCCTTTCTTGAGAACAAAATGCAGAAAGCTTGCACTTAGAGCCAAGTAATGAGCAGAGGAGCAATAAAGAGACCATCTGTCACATCAATGATCAGCAACAACCGCATTCTTAAGTTACCATGCCCCCAAATAATCACCAGGATGCACATCATCATATGCACTTGCATTTTACCATTAGGTGAGAGAGATTACATGCAGTGTGTGTAAACAGCACGTGAAAACATGAACAGCCCAAGCAGACAAAGCTGCCATTAGTACAAATTAATGTTGCCAGACTATAACATATCTAGTAAGGGTATAATGAATATTCATTTTCACAGATACGTCATTGAAAAAAATGATCAACGGGTATGTGGGTTTTCACTTTTGCACACAATCAGAAAAACCAGGGGTGGAGCGAACATTGTCTGTCACAGGAGCATTAGAAAGTATTTATGCCTTTGGGGGGAGGGGACTTTTGTGCAACCCTCCCCCCCCCAAAAAAAGGTTCTTAAATAAAAATGTTTTCATAAAATTTGTTTTAAAAGTCCAGAGATGCAAAAAATGCACCAAAGTCTAAAAATCTAAGCCAGCATAGAGAAGTTCTTTCTGTTCTCGTTTGAAAGAATGAATTGAGCAAAATTTTATATCCAATGGCCACCAAGTTCTACTTCCGAAAGCAGATGAATCAGAAATAAGGCATGTAGATATTCCACTATCGGGAGCTTTAGACAAAGGTTCATGTTTTTCCACCACAACATTTTATTTAATTGTGCTTCTTAAAATAACTATCCTGGCCTATTTGCATTCTTGCTAATCCTGCACTGAAAACTAGCTTTTAGCAGAAAATAAAACCAATTAAATATACATTGTGCTCTGACCATGTATCAGGAACTCTAGAAAATCCGACAGAAACCGAAAGAACTGGAAAGAACTATAGAATTAGAAAGAGTGGATGTGTTTGGAAAAACCATTACTGATCTTGAATACTGGGGGAGATTTATCTGCTGCCTGAAAAAAGCCAAACAAACAAACCCCAGAAATATTTCTTTATATGTACATGCAGTATGTAATATCAGAACTGAGCACTAGAGGGAACCAGAGACCATGCAATACATAGCGTTCACTACTTCCACGTTTTCCAGGCATCTGCTGGGGGAGGGCAGCTTGGAACTGATCCCCCCCCCCCCCACACACACACAGAAACCACAGTCCTACCGTATAACATTCAAAATAATCTCAATTGTTATATGACAATTCATATTATCCAATTTATCAGCAAAATTTAGAAAGGAATCAGAAGACACAATGCTTACAACTAATTCAAGTGCTAGGAAGGTTTCGCTTTTTTTTTTTAAGGATTACTAAAATGGCTTTTCAAGTAAGTCCTTTTGCTGGAACAATGCAACCACACTGTCACGTGTGCATGTTAAAAGATGTGCTTAACAACTGGAGGAAGAACACAAAAGCCGGTGCATGTGTGCAGCAGCAGCTGTCCCGAGTGCAAGATGTATTTCAAAGCTTTCTCCACTACACCAAAAATACCCGCAGGTACCAGAATTAGGGAATGCAGCTTCAGACACTGTGTCCATCTGCCAGCCACTTTCCTAGGTGCCATGGGTACGGAGCCTTTAAATAGTCAGCTGTAATTAAGCAGCATCATGCTCAATTATTTTATTATCCATTAACCACGGCTCTGCATTTTACCAAGAGCTACAAAGTGCATAAAGGAACAGGAGGAATGTTCCGGCAAGCCTGGCATTCAGTGGCCCAAAGGCAATGGCACCCATTATTATTTAAAGTATATTATTTTATTTAAAGTATACTCTTCTGTTACTGCTAGCTTGAATCTCACAAGGTCAAATGTTGAAAGAGCATGGGAGGGAACAATTATTTGTTGAAGAATATTAGAGAGGGCCAGAAAGGTTGTCCACATCTTAGTAAGGCAAGTGGGTACAATTCTGTAGTACATTTTACATAGCACAGGTTGTCACAGATGACCACAATCTGAATTTTGCTATACAATATCAGCACATTTCAACAGCAGTTTTATGCAAATTCTGGGTGCAAAATGCCCACGATTTCCATAAATCCAGTTTTTTTTAAAAGAAACATACAAAAACTAAATCAATCAGTTATGAGTTGTACCTTCGACAATTCTGTCATCAATATCTTGCCCGCTGCCATACGATTCAGTCAAATACCTGCAAGAGGTCGGGAAATAATAATCATTTTTATAAATGTTTTGACTTGTACACTTATTGCATGATTTGCTTGAAAAACATGCTGAAGATTCCCCCACCATGATTATAGGCTGTGTTCAAAAGGTGATATCAGAAGAAGCTCACTTGAAGATTGACAACTTCTCCACCACCGATCTAGTTTCTTCTGAGGGTCAGAGGATTATCAAGAAAAGCCTGGGATGTCACACATGAAGTTACAGTGAAGGGAGAAGGAGAAAAAAATCAGGGAAGCTCTGCCGATAGCATAGTAGGCCTTTCTTGAAAGTTCTCTGAGGGCCAGCCGTGTGGGGCAGCCTACCACTCCCTTAAGTTCTGGTGTACCTTGTGAGGTATATAGCCCAATATATGGGGAATCAGATCCTTTACTGTTTATGAAGTCCTCTGTCCCAAAGTTCTCTCTGTTAATGTCTGAGAATTAGAAATTGTTCAGTCCCCAAGAATCAAAAGTCTGTTTGACATATATGGGCCAGTCATATTTCTCAAGCAACCCGACCCCACATGACCATTTTGAAAACAAAACAAGGTACAGTAACAACAACCCCGCCCTTTTGCCATTCATATACTGTGGTCCCATTATATTGTGGGACCCCACCTGGGGTAAGCTGGAAAGGCCTGTTTTCGGCCTCCTGTACTTACCCCAGGCCTGGCGCTGCCCCAAACGGGCCTCCGACGGCCTTCCTGGAGCCATCGGAGGCCCTAAAAGTGCTTTCCAGTGATCCAGAGGTCAATTCCGGTTCGCCGGGAAGCACATTTGGGGCCTCCGACAGGCCCTGGAAGGCCGTCAAAGGCCCATTCAGGGCAGCGCCAGGCCTGGGGTAAATTCAAGAGGCCCCAGATAGCCTCCCCCCGTCACGACCCGAACCTGCATCCGCATACCATGGATTTTCAGTTATCACGGGTTGGGTCGGGTCCCTAACCCCTGCCATAGATGGGGGGGGGGTTACTGTACAAAATCCAAAAGTTTGCTGGAGGAAGAGGGCTAGAAGACAAAATGTGTGGGTGCTTTCACATTAAGAGAATTACTATGCATGCTTGCAAACTTTCTGTAACACAAACCACAAAGAAGCCTCTGGACGTTTTAAGCCCCACGACGGCGCCTCCTCAGAACTTCAACTTGTGATTGACATGTCATCAATGTTTTCCTTGGTTTTGATTGCAAAGAGAGATGAAAACACCGAGAATGTAACATTTTATTCAAAGAAATTGTTGTCAACAGGAGATACAAACCGTAAAACAAATTTAGTGTTTTCTGTCTTGCCAGCTCCCGACTCTCCAGAGACAATTATCGACTGGCTCATCTTGAGGACTTTCATGTCACGAAATGCTTTATCGGCTGAAGAAAACATTGAAGAGGACATTAGCATAGATACACAGCAGCATACACATCAGTATCTTCATTAGACTTTTGAACACTGTGAGATATGTTTGTGTCAATACTGTTAGAAGACATGGAATCAAAATGTGTCCCATTAAAGTATTCAGCTCCATATTATTTACACCCTGAAGATTAAGCGCACAGTAAGAAGTAACGTCATCCTGTTCAAAGTTCTCACCACCAGTACAGGAGTAACAACCAAGTGGCTGCTGCCTGAGGTGAGGGCCCCCCTCTGCCGAACAGCAGGGCCTGCCCAGTTTATTTGTTTGAAATATGTATATCCCATCTTTCAATACCAGACGTATGGAAGTAGCCTTCTCCAAACTAGTGTCCTCCAGAAACACCCCAGGAGGTTGGGAAAGAAAGCATTAACTTCATCCAAATAAACAAAACCCTAATAACTTACAAACAAACAAAAAGTTTAAAGACCTTCTTAAGCTTAACATCTTTGGACATTAAAACAAAAAAGTAAGCAGTGTTCAGCAAATGTTTTTAAAGTGGCTGCTTCACACCTGTGTTGTCCCTAAAAAAACAGAAACCCGATTCACAAGTCATATTTGATCCACCTGATGCCTGACTATGGAAAATCAACAAGTAGAATCTGAGATTACGCTAGTCAAGGTGCAATCTCAGATAGTTAAAGGTAGCCTTTGAAGTTCCCTGTCCTAGCCATTTAAGGCTTGACTTTCACCCTTGTAGCTTTGCTGGCTGAGACATTCCATTTTAGTTACCCTATATCAGTGTTGGCAAATCCATTGCATGGGTGCCAAGGGTGGCACTTGGAGCCCTTTCTGTGGGCACCCAACATCGCCCCTTCACAGCCACCTGTATTCAAGTTAAATTGCTGCATTGGCACTTTGTGAAAAAATAGTGGGTTTTGAATAGCAGTTTGGGCACTTGGTCTCTAAAAGGTTCACCATCACTGCCCTATATTGTCTCAACTGAATTTCAGTTTTAGTCCTTATTATGTCCATCACAGGAAGCTGTTTAGGACATCTCTCATCTATCCATTCAATCATGTCTGACTCAGTCACTTTGTGGATAAATGCCTCTCCATGCCTTTCTGTCTTATTGTTTATTTAAGTTCCATCAAGGTCATTCCTTTGTCCCTTCTGATGGGATCAAGCCAGTGCATCCTTGAGCGGCCCCTTCTTCTTTTGCCACTGACCGATCCCAGCATCATTGTCTTTTTGTTTGGTTAGGGCAGTGGTTCTCAACCTGTGGGTCCCTAGATGTTCCTGGACTGCAACTCCCAGAAGTCTTCATCACTAGCTGAGCTGGCCAGGATTTCTGGGAGTTGCAATCCAGGAACATCTGGGGACCCACAGGTTGAGAACCACTGGGTTAAGGCATCCACTTCATATTTAAAGGGGATAAGAACATAAGAACATAAGAAGAGCCATGCTGGATCAGGCCAAAAGCCCATCTAGTCCAGCTTCCTGTATCTCACAGCGGGAAATACCTAGGTTTCTGTTTCAAAATGAAAGAAGCAGCATCCTCTGTAAAATTAAACTTTCAGTATGAAATGACAAACACTCCTAATTGACACTGAGGTAAAATGGTGCCTCACCAATTGCATAGACATGTGGAGGCAGCGTCCCAAGAGATCTACCCTGGTACTTCTTTATAGCATCAGATGAATAGAGTTTAGGTATATCAAAGTAAGGGTTCACGGCTATCAGGATGTTGGCTACATATGTCTGCAAAGAAAGAAAAACAATCACAAACTCATCAAAATGACACAGATTCGAAACTTCCAGTGGTCTAACAAGGAAACGATGCAGAGGATGAAGCACTGCTAGGCCAATCTCTGTGAAACCAGAGGCACTGAGTTCAAACCTCTTTAGAACTAAATTTACTTCATAATGATAACTTGTAATATTAAATTAAGTTTTGTGTTATTCGTTACTTTCACTTGGTGTGTTTTATTATTGTTTGGATTTAAATTACACTGCAGTTTCATCATAGGATAAACACTGTGTGGGGTGGCATGTCAATATCATAGATAAACCATAAAAACACCATTTCTAATCCAAAGCATCTTTGTATGTATTCATGAAATCTGAATTTGCTAAGAGTCATGTAATCCACAATTAAGAAAAACTTTCAAAATTGTAAAAAAATATACACTAACTTTTTAAAAAAACTGCAAAGACATACCAGTGGCTTAATGCAGAAGGTTGTGTGGGGGTGAGAATTGTTTTTAATATAATTATATATTCTGGCCTTCCTTGCACAAGTTGCTTCCTTCTATTTCACAGCTGCCATTTACCAGAGCAGATGGCAAGGACTCAGTATTATTTAGTCAGAATCCATTACA
This sequence comes from Phrynocephalus forsythii, assembly GCA_029282475.1. Taxonomy (NCBI): domain Eukaryota; kingdom Metazoa; phylum Chordata; class Lepidosauria; order Squamata; family Agamidae; genus Phrynocephalus; species Phrynocephalus forsythii. Next base: position 25,739,757 of record JAPFRF010000002.1, on the reverse strand, counting down.
TAGAGTCAAGCAATCTGATAACCGCATAAAAGATTAAAGCAGTCATTTGAGCCAGGAGGTGTCACAGGAGGATTGCGTCGGTTTCGTTTTTTTTTTTTAAAAAAGCATATGCTTTTACCTCACCTTCCCGCTAAAGCAGCAGCCTGAAAATCCCAACACTAGTCATGTAGAAAACACAGAAAATATCTTACATATACACAGTTGGAAAACATGTTCATTAGAGGAGAATGATGGCCTCAAAGTCTACTGTTGTTGGTCAGTGTTGTACTGTTGTACAGTCTACTGTAAGCTGGTCAGTGTGTGAGAGGGTAATTTGTCATTTTCACACAGACAACATGGGTACTTACATAAATTCTGTCTTTACTGTATCGGACTTTTATATTGTGCAAGAGTGTGGCTTCATTTAAATACATCAGGGAACCTACAATGAAAACACAGCACCCCTGTATGTTAACACAACTGCAATTCCAGTTTCATCACCAGCTTCATTTCTAAGTAGTACATAAACATACAAATAACACAGGATTTGGGCGCAAGCCATTCCTTGTAATCTATACCTTTTTCTGCTAATGAAACTATACCATAACTAGGTTAGACTGTAACCTGACGGGCAAAATCCTATTCCTAGATGTTGTGTCAGTGTAAATCTGATCATAGTGTTGGAAATAATTAATTTTAATTAATTAAATCGTCCCTACCACCATGACCCCATTTCAGTTTCTGCAGCTTCCTGCAACTATCCTTTTGCCCTGAGGAAGACGTTTGGGAACCTTGGGATATGGGGAAGTGGTATCCTTTAATAGTCAGTAATCAGCTCTGGATCTCCATTAGTGGTTCCAATCTCAATTGTGGAAATCTGACTGCAGGTGTTTTTGTTTGTTTGTTTGTTTTTTGCTTTAAAAACTGGGCAAAAGGAAGCCCAGAAACTGAAGGAAGGGGGTATGACGCTTAAAGTTCATGGAAGTTAATTATTTCCTGCACCCAATCTGGATTAAACTGACAAAACAACACCAACAGGATTTTGGCAAATGACAGATAGTTAGAATATTTGCAGTGTTACTGTAATATGATGATTACTTTTATAGTTGCAGGGGCAGCCTCATTAAAAAGTGGAATAACAGCATTGTAGAAGGTTCTAATGTTTGCTCTTAAACCCCAAATTGCAATTATTTGACATAAATACTAAATAATTGTCTCATTAAACACACCAGCAAACAATTCAGACAAAATATGTGGCACTCATCCAGAATAATATATCTCTAACTCATTTCCCACACTTAAGTAATGTCTATTAGACATCTATTAGATGGCAAACCTGGGTAGCATCCTAAAGAGCAGAGACATCACTTTGCCAACTAAGGTCAGGATGATCAAAGCTATGGTGTTTCTAGTAGTGATGTATGGAAGTGAGAGCTAGATTATAAAGAAGGTTGATCGCCGCAGAATTGATGCTTTTGAGCTGTGGTGCTGGAGGAGTCTTGGCAGTCCCTTGGACTGCAAGGAGATCAAACCTATCCATCCTGAAAGAAATCAACCCCGAATGTTCACTGGAAGGACAGATTTTGAAGAGAGGAGTCCTTGGAAAAGTCCCTGATGTTGGGAAAGATGGAAGGCAAAAGGAAAAGAGGACGGCATAGAATGAGATGGTTGGACGGTGTCATCGATGTAACCAACATGGATTTGACCAAACTCCGGGAGGCAGTGGAAGATAGGAAGGCCTGGCAACCTCTGGTCCATGGGGTCACGAAGAGTCGGATACGACTGAATAACAACAAATTAGACAGCTAAATAAACCACCAGGTCAATGAGTCTGTAATTAGCAACAAAATCTTCTGTATTGAATTTTAGAGATCTCATTTCTAATACAAATTAGTGTTCTCTCTGGGGGGGGGAATAGAATGAAATAAGCTGAATTTATTGGACCTGTTTACATCATCCTTCACACTCTGCATGAAAGAAGGGCATGTGTGCAAACCTTGAGATCAACCTCCTCATGTGCCTTTCAAGCAACGTGTGGATCGAAGAGGAAATATGAGCCTGGATTCAAAAAAATGCCAATTATTTCCATACAAGCAGCATGTGTTGTTTGCCCTGGAATCTGCTTCAGACCTCGACAACACATACCACTCTCAACAGGTCTCCCACAAGGGTTAGAGATTTAATAACAGGTGTTATTATTACTGCTTGTTCCCCCACGAGATATTGTAAACCTTTCACTTACAGTTATCCTCCACATCCTTCTTACTGTCTTCCTCTGCAGGAAACACTTGGTTGATAGCAGCAAGAAATGTCTGTCAAAAGGGCAAAAACAGAAAGCCTTTGGGTTCACCTACACATTGAAAAAGTATCTGTTTTACAAGCAACGTCCTTGTTTCATGTCAGCAGGTGAAGCAAGTGGGAGACGATTCAGTCGCACTCAGATTTTTTATTATTTTGAACTGTTCCAAACTTGTTATTTTTATTTGAGCCCATTTTTGAAACATGTTTACACTAATGACCTGATATAAAAATATGCCCAAGTGTGTATTTGGAAACTCGACGTGTTCTTATGATCATTCCACGTGTTCAAGTAGACCTATGGGATCTTCCATTTTCAGTTATTTTCTCTTATGGATTTTTGTTTACAACATAAAACTTTCAGTGCACTTCAAATTCTTATTTCCCATTTAACGCACCAGCACACTCCATGACATAAAATTAATTGAATAGTTGCTTAATTGATTTTATTTGTCTCATGTAATAATACCTAACATCTCCACCCACCCGCCTTTCCAAACCTAAATAAAAACCCAGGATATCACCAAGTAGCTCCTTCCACAGGGTTTATTTCACAGTAAAAATGAGGGGAAGTCAGGGAAGTTGCAGAGTAAATGAGATGTGTCGGAGAAAGAAAAATCTAGTGCAGCACCCTCAGCGCCAGCAATTTTATAGAAAGCTCAAAAATATTATCAAAAGAAATCCTAACAGTGACAGAGAAACATGCAAAGATGCTGTATGCTTCAAAGTGTGGCTGAAATCTGAAGCTTCTTTTATTTATTTATTTATTTATTTATTTATTTATTTATTTATTTATTTATTTATTTTTACAGTGGTCCCCTGCCCTTTCACGGTTCATATACTGCGGTCCCGCTATATTGCGGGACCGCAGTATATGAAAGAAGGCCCCCTGAGCTAAGAGGGGAAAGGCCTGTTTCGGGCCTCCCGTATTTACCCCAGAACTGGCACTGCCCTGAAGTGGCCTGCGAGGGCCTTCCCAGGCTTTCTGAAGGCCCCAAAGGTGAGTTCTGGTTCACCAAAAATCATTTCTGAGGCCTCTGAGGGCCTTTCAGAGGGCTCAGAAATGATTTTAGGTGATCCAGAAGTCACTTCCGGTTCGCAGGGAGGCCCTTTTGGGGCCTCCAGAAGGCCCAGGATGGGCCTTGCAGGTGTGTTCAGGGCAGCGCCAGGTTGGGGGTAAGTACAAGAGCCCCCAGCAAGGCCCCCTAGGCCTGACCCGACCTGCATCCACATATCACGGATTTTCAATTATTGCGGGTTGGGTCAGGTCCCTAACCCCCACAATAGGCGAGGGATCACTGTATTATTATTATTATTATTATTATTATTATTATTATTATTATTATTATTATTATTATTATTATTATTATTTACATTTATAAAACACCCAACATTCCCATAGGGAACACTGGGGAGTGAACAACATAGGGTTGAAACTATAAAAATATGCGCCGCCGCCGCCGCCGCCACCACCAGCAGCAGCAGCAGCAGCAGCACAACAACAACAACAACAACAACAACAACAACAACAACAATAATAATAATAATAATATTAATCATCATCATCATCATCATCATCATCCAATTAAAAACCCAAATAAAACATACAAGATGGCAGCAAACAAACAAATGGCCAACAAACAAGCAGGGTTTCTGGGGACACGGGAATTTGGGGCAACTGGAGGACAACATCTAAAGGGTTTGCACTGAATGGAACTCTTACAAGCTGTATTAAAACCATCTGCAGGAATGACAAACAGTGGCCTCCTCCCTGTCAGCACCACAATGACTTAGGGCAGTGATGGCGAACCTTTTAGAGCCTGAGTGCCCAAACTGCAACTGAAAACCCACTTTTTTTTTTTGCAAAGTGCCAATACAGTAATTTAACCTGTATACAGGTAGCTATGAAGGGGCGATGTCGGGTGCCCACAGAAAGGGCTCCAAGTGCCACCTTTGGCACCCATGCCATAGGTTCGCAATCACTGACCTAGGGCAGTGGTTCCTGAGCTTGGGTGGCACAGGTGTTCTTGAACTGCCACTCCAAGAAACCCCAGGCAGCACAGCTGTGTGTGTGTGTGAATGCTTTTGGGAGTCACAGTTCAGGAACACCGGGCATATCCAATGTTGGGAAGCAGTATCCGAGACTATCACTAGTGGCAGATATGGAAAAAGCCAAATGGGGCCCAGACTGACAACACAGGTGCAACTGCACTTTGTGGGAACGGGGTGAGGGTGGGGACAGAATACAGCTGTGCTATACTTACTTCCAGTAATGAGCTAACATCTGAGAAACTGTTGGATAATTCCTCCTTGTGTACTTGATTTATTCATTCAAATTGATGTGAACAAAGCCTTTTTGAACCCTTTATTCCTTCATGGGTTTTATATGACATAGCTTATCTGTAGGATGATAACACTGAATGATATGAACACAACCCTGTCATCTGCAGGATGGGTCTAGACGTCCGTCTTATTGAGAGGGACAACACCCAATGGACACAACAAACATACTGAGAGGAACCTCCCCACCCGCTCCAGATGAATGGGAAATCCTGTGGAGAAGATGGGGGCTGCTAGGGAAATAAAGGGCAGCTGCTTGGGTATCCCAGATGGTCATTCGTAGATGATGACAACTCTGCTCGAAGAACAACTTACAGGCCTGAGGTGGACAGAAGCCTTTTGTGCTGGCTGACATCAGATCTGCTGTCACCACTGCACTTCCTGACATCAGGCGGCACAAGAGCCAAAATAGGTCTGGAGGGGTGAGGGGCATGGGAAGAGCTGGTCTACACCACATCTGAGCCCCACTTAGCCCAGACTCACAGGCATTATCTCTGCACATAATTAGGCCACATTTGGGACAGTCCTAAGTAATTTACAACATCCTGAGGCCAGGAGGAGTCTTGATTTAGTATAGTCTCAGCTGGCTTAGTTTCAGCTCTACCAGACCTCAGCCATTTGGCTAGTTAGGATTACACAGGAAGGATGCGGTCAAACAAAGCACTCTGATCACGCCTGGAATTGTCCCTTCAACAGGAGCAATTTCCTTTACAGGGATCTTTCCGTCTGCTGGGGAATGGCTCCAGCCCAGTACCCAAAAGTAGCAGTAGGAACATGGATGGGTGTTGGGCTAGACCACATTTCCCCATATGTTGTATGATCACCAGAAACAGATCACACCAGGTCACTCCACAAGCAGTCCAAAATGTGAGCTCGTTCCCTGTGTGACCCACATCCTATGCCTAGACTGAACTCTCGATTCCAAAGCTTCTACGTGCTCACTAGGAAATGACAAACAAAAACAGGAGAAACTGAAATAAACAAGGATATTTATTTTCACATCAAACCTGAAATTACTCTGCTCTTTTAGCAGCATAAAATGCTTCATTCAGAACATTCATTTGAACTGCACTATCTGAAATATTTACGAAGGTTTCTTTTAAAGCCTTGATTTAATGCACACACAATGGTGAACTCAGCCTGTACTGCAGAGAAAGAAATGCAAACTCCTGCAGCTGAGGCTGCCTAAGAATACGTGCCCTGGCTATTTATTTATTTATTTATTTATTTATTTATTTATTTATTTATTTATTTACCACCCGTCTTCCCAGGGAACTCTGGGTGGTTAACAATAAGGGTTAAAGGACCAATAAAACACAAAGTAACATCAGCAAAAATTGGGGTGGGGGGAGATTTAAAAGAAGAAAAAGAAGAGGAGAAGATAATACAATAGTAAGTTAAAACCATGGACACAATCAATTTGGCCTGAAGTGTGAAAGTTTGCCTCTCCATCTCCCCCCTTGGTCCACTGCCCCACTAATCTGGCTCCATGCGCAAGCTGGGTCTTCCTCCTGGGCAAGCTACCCAGTCCAGGCAGGAAACCAGTCCAGGCAGCCTCCCTGTATGGCTTACTCAGGTGATGGAAACAATTTTAATTAATTGAAAGCTTCCTAATAGGGCCCAAGGCTCTCTAGGGCTTCCTTTTACCTTGAGGAAGCCTTTGGGAGCCATGGGATGGGAGGAGAAGACGACTTTAATAACCAAAACAAACAAAAAAATCATGATTGGATTGTTTCTGGGAGTCCTGATCCCAGAGATGGAAATCCAGTGGCTCTCAAAGACTTCACCAGGGCAGATGGGAGTGTAGGAGTCTCCAAACATAAAATGGGGGGATTGAAAGGCTAAATTATTTCCAGACCCCTAGCTGCCTAGATGCCCTGGGCACATCCGATCTCGCCTGATTTCGGAAGCTAAGCAGGGTCACTCCTGGTTAGTACTTGGATGGGAGACCACCAGGGAATACCAGGTGCTCTAGGCGCCTGGAGTAGGAACTGGCAAACCACTCCAGTATTCCTGCCAAGAAAACTCCATGGACATGGAGTCACGAAGAGTCGGTCACAAATGTAACAACACAACACAGAGAGAGACCTGTTTCACTCTGGCATGACTGCACCAACAGAATCATGCTCATTGGGCTCAACTAATGGTAGCCTGTCTTCATTCATAAGGCATGCAAATGAGACAGAGGAGGTGGAAAATGGTTTGGGTTTCATCTCCCCTTGCACTGGCGGGTGAAGACAGGCATAAAACTAATGGGACTTTTGCTGCTTTAGTCAGTCTTAAGCAAAGTGAAGTCTAGCCTTATACAGAAATCAGAAGAGGGAGTGGTAGCAGGAGAATGATCAATAATTAAAAATAAATGGGCCACGATAACAATAATTGCATGATAACATATCAATGCTGACATATGGCCATCCTTCTCAGGGTTTCCCAGGCAGAGAATATTCCGAACTGCTTTTTCCACTCCCTTCTTCTGGGGGTGCCCTGGGACCTTGAAGCTGGCCCAAGGCTACACAGGCCGGCTCTACTGCCAAGAGGCAGAATTCCCAACATCTGGTTCCACAGCCAGATGCCTAAACCACAGAGGAACCCAGCCAGCTGCAACTATTAAACCGAACTATACATTCATGGACTCTTGGTCCATAGCTTTATACTTCCTGTCCATCCCCCTTTCTATAAGGGGAAATGTTCCCCATATGAACCAGTGCATAAACAAAGGATTCAGGATGTCCAAAAGGACAGAGGAGGTTTTGGAGCTTGCAGTACTCTGCAGATGAGTTGGAATCACTGAAACACAGCCAGCATACATTAAGAGAATAAATGCAACCATATGCAGGCATTCAGATAGAACAGCCAAATGTCTGGAAATAAAATCCTTACGATGTTTTATGCGGAAGAAACCAAACGGGGTGAAGGGTGGGGTGAGTAATATAGCCAATTCAGGACCCTTATTTTAGCTCTCACACACCCCTTCCAGTTTAAATAGCCATATTCCAGGTTCTCATTTTAAATACACACAAATCAAACCCCTTACATATGTCTGTATACTAGTTCCCTGCAAGACCATTAGAAAATACAGCTTTAACAACCAGGGCTTGCTTTCAGACTCTTGATGTTAGAGACTGTGGGTTTTTTTTAAAAAAAAAATGAAGATACATTTTAAAGGTGCAGGGAAATCTTTGTTTCTATACAGTTCTCCCTGCCATATCATGGTCCATATACTGCGCTCCCGGTATATTGTGGGACCGCAGTGTATGAAGGCACAAGTGGGCGACACTGGCCTGAGGCAAGCTGTGTGGGTCTGTTTGGGGCCTTCTATAATTACCCCAGGCCTGGTGCTTGCCCAAACGGGCCTGCAATGAGCTTCCAGGGCCCGTTACAGGCCCCAGAAGTGGCTTCCGGCAGCCCAGAAGTCACTTCCGGTTCGCCGGAAGCCACTTTTGTGGCCTCCGACAGGCTTCCCTGGCCTGTTACAGGCCCAAGAAGTGCTTCCTGTAACAGGCCCAGGAAGTCAGTCAGAGGCCCGTTTGGGGCAACACCAGGCCTGGGGTAAGTGTAGGAGGCCCCAAATAGCTCTCCCTCCCATCCTGACCCGACCCAGAGATAAATGCATCTGCATAACATGGATTTTCCTTTATTGCGGGTCGGGTCGGAACACAACCCCCAAGATAAGTGGGAAGTACTGTACCACTTTTCAAGCCGAATAATCTTTTCAAAGCAGTCAGAAACTGAAAGCATTTTTGTCATCCATTTAAAAACTGATACAAAGTCACAGTCACCCTCAAGACTGATTTGATGTAATGTGCCCAGCCTTTGAGCAGAATCAAACAAAGGTTAGTGATAACCATGTCCCATTCAAACTGATGGCTAAACTCTCATTCCTTAGCATCGTAAGACACACTGGAGAAGGTCCACTGAATCAAGTGCATCACCTTTGTAAGATCCATTGGTTCAAATGGGTCGATTTTAGTTGCTACATGCCACTGATTCAAATGATCCTATTCATATATGTCCGTAAGGGTTTCCAGTTTTCCATGAATTGAACCCTTACTAAAATATATGAATGACTTAACTGAGAAGAGACATGGTTTAGGAAATAATCTAGATAGTTGGTCTCTTATTTTTTTTAGGATGGAAAAGCGAATTGGGACACTAAATGTAATCCTGTTACTATGTAAATAGTCAGTGCCTAAGATAGTAAACTAATTAATAAGTAAGATTACAATGCACGCTACTATGTTATGTTAAGGCAGGCATGTCCAAAGTCAGCCCCGGGGGCCAAATGCGGCCCGTTTTCACATTTTGAGTAGCCCGCAGCCTCTTCTCCTCACCGGATCAGCCTGGCATGCATCCCTGCCAGATGGCCACTTCCCATACCGGATGGAGGCAGCAGCTTGCAGTTTTATGTTTTGCCTGCCATCCCTGTCTCTGTCCACCACCACCCAGCCACCTGCCCAGCCTACCCACCCCCAGCTCCGTTGCTGCAGCATCCTCCCCGCCTCCTTGTATGTTATAGAGACTTGTCCAAAGTCTGGCCCAGGGGCCAAATGTGGCTGAATGGTCAGCCCCCACACATTTTCACCTCACCAAATCTGGCCCTCCTTCCAAAAAGCCTGGACACCCCTGTGTTAAGGTTTCTTTTGTCTGCTGCTTTTCCTGTTTGTTTGTAATGTGAAGGATTGTTAAAGTAAAGGTTTAAAAATAAAAAAGGAAGGGAAAAATTACCTAGTCTTGTTATACTACGATAAAGTTGCAACCAGTATAGGCCCGTTTGAATCAATGGAACTGAGAAGTTGATTCATCCAATCCCCCAATTCAATGGGCTGACTCCAGCGCAATTCAATATCCTAAGCAACACGATTTCAATCAATATGACTTAAACACAATTTGATGCTATTTTCAGTGACTTCAACAGTTACCAAAAGTTATATGTAGATGAGTAATTTCTATGTAAATGGAAGTGTTATATTAATCTAATCTAGATGTAATCATATTTCTACCCTAAAGACATAGGTTCACAATTCTGGTATACTCGCAAATTCAGCCCAGGGCCTAGGTGGCAAAGTTTCTGTGGTAGCCACAGCTCATATACCAGTTATGTCCTTTCTTTCAGATGTCTAGTCTAACAATAGTGACACATGCATGAACTTCATGTCACTTAGGTTACTATATAATGTTTGTGGGGGTTCTGTCTTCGACCAGGCTTCCCGCCCTTCCCGTTGCAAAGAAGGCATCTCACGTAACAACGATACAGAACTTTTATTAGGTACATCAGTAGCCAACGGGGCTTTTCTTCTAACAACAGAATCAACTTCTTTAACCTCAGATAGGAACGGGTTCTTTCCTCCATAAGTTGGGGTTTCTAGAATGTGATCAAGTTCCCCACCACCACCTGTGGGTATTCGGTTCCACCATGGCTCTCTTCCTCCCTCTCCGAAAGCCTCAGCCCCTCCACCTGTATCCCAATCTCCCTCAAGGAAGTTTGGGGGGGTTCCCGCTTGTGTCCCAACTTCCAAAGTGTATCTGGGCCCACGTGGTCTCGGCTGGGGTGTACGAAAGGGATAATCGGGTCTCTTGCTCAGTTCCTCTCGAGGGTCCAAGGTCCCGGCCTCGATCTCCTGCCGAATCTTTATCAGCCATCTATCTAGCTCTAGGTCTTTTCGTATCTCTTTCAGCTTACGGTTGTACTCTCTGTACTCTCTCTCGCCCCAGTAGGAACACTTCTGACAGTGAGCACGACATCTGTAGCTCTCAGCTTCTTTGTGTGGCATCATCATCTGTTCCCAATCTCCCGTCCATGGGTTCTCCATCCACACCCATTCCCATCCTTTTGGGAGTATCCTCTTCCCTCCCTTTTCACATGCTGCAAACCCCACCTCCACAGGATTGGTTCCCTTTTCCCGCCAAGTCCTTCTTTTTACTTTCCTCCGCCCTCCGGGCCTCCTCCTTCTCCTTTGCTCTAAGAGCATCATAATACCCCTTCAGGGCCATGAACCTCTCCACTTTCGAAAGGTTCATCAGGTTTTCCGGTTTCTTTGGTTCCTCCAACTCCTCGGCAGGGCGTGCAGGGGTCCCTCTCGAGCCCTCAGAGAAGTTCCCCTCACAATGTTCTATTTGAGGCATCTTTCCAAAAACTTTATCTGATCCAAAGAGACCAGACTGTTGATGGAGACTAGCTACAAAGAGCACACAATTCACATATAAAAACAGCTTTACTTCCTATTGTTCTGGACATGGTATAAATTAGTGGTTTTGACATAAAAAATACTTTTACTGCTCAGTTGCAGACTATCTGAATAATCGTATTCTCAGTATCTGGTGTTTTTTAGTGTTGTCATGTGTTCATTTACATTATCTTGCAGTAATTCTTTATGTCCGATTTATAACTACTGTATATAATAAGGCCACCCTGTACACATCACATACTATCCTCTACAGATTGACTTTGAAAAAATCTATTTGACCCTAGTCATTGTGTTTAGAACAGCAGCCTCAATCTTACGGTTTTTTTCTATATAATAAAACTTGTAATTACACAAAATAATTTTAAGAACACCTTTATCAGACCATTAAAAAAATTAAAAGATTTAATGCAAGCTTTTTTGGCCGGAGGTGGGGAATATCCATCAGAATCCTAGGATAAATTTTGGTTTATTCCCCAGGAAGAAGCCAAATGAAGTCCAATTACAACCAATTAAAAATGTTATTTGGTGATTGTGTAATCAGATGTGATTCTAAGTTGTATTCTATCTTGGTTAACATAAAGATTTCTCAGCAGTGCTTGGAGGTTGCTTCTCCAAAGTTTTGAAAGAAAGAAAAATCTGAATGGAATTTACTTCTGAGTAGACAGGACTCTGCTGAGTAATCTTCAGTAGAAGTCTGTTAGCCATATAACACAATAATATAATCGCAATATAACTGCAATAATATAATGTTGAAATATATAGTGGCCAGTCAGTTTATACTAATTGCAAAAGATCTTGGGCAAGCCATATTTTCTGTTTTGGCTTTGCAGTTTAAATATTCCCCTGAATCTGCCAATACAGTATTTAAGAGATTCATTCTGCTATTGTAACTTTTTTTGCCACATCATACATTTAAGCCCATGAGCACACATGAAGACTACAATGGAAGAGTGCCCAGAGATACATGAAAATGAGGGAAGGGTTTGGATTAAAAGGGGAGAATTATGTACAATTTGGTACACTTTTAGAGATAACACCTCCACAGTGCCACTGTTTATGAGGAATGTGGCCACTAGACATGGGCACGACCAGAAAAAATGATGTTTCGAGTTTTCATTTGTCGGAACGGGTCCGTTTCGGGTCGTTTCCGTTTGTCGCAAAAATTTCCAAAAAATTTTCGTTTCCATTTGTCGTTTGTCGTTTCCACCGTGATTTAGCGCGATTTGACTTCCCAGAGCATAGGGGTGTCCCGCAATCAGGGCCGGCGCTAGGTGTTTTTGCGCCCTAGGCCGCGGGCAGGGGGGCAGGCAGCGGGGGGGAGGTGCGGGCGGGTGGCGGCGGGCCATGGGCAGGCGGTGGCCACGGGCAGGCGAGTGGGCGGTGGCGCGGGCCGCAGGAGGGTGGCGGCGCAGGCGGACCAGCGAGTGGGCAGTTAGGATATCACTTAAGATAGAGGTTCTGTTCTTGGCTTGCACCCCACATGTGTGTGTGTGCAAGCAAATTGAAGTTGGGAAAATAGAAAATAAATGGTAGTATATAATATATTTTTAAAATAAATCCACACCTCCCACTCCCAGTTGAACCTCCCCCTTTATCCAATATCAGAAAAAAATCCTCAAACTGCCAGAGAAGAAATAAAGAATAAACTGCTATTCCCTTCAGCAGACAAAGCTGCAGGGAATCAAAGAAATTATTTTCTAAATTCAATTCCCTCCCTGCCTGCCTAACTTAAACCCTAAAGCCTCCAGCCTCCCTCCTCAATCTCAATCGGATCACACCAGCACCAGCAGCCAGCCCTTCTCCCTCAACCACATCCATACACCTGACTGTGATTTCTGGAAGGTGCCTCGGCTTTTTATGCCCTCCGAGACATCCAGAAGTGTCAGTCAAAAACCTGGCAATGCCATTGGTGGAATGGTTCAAAAAATTGCATGATCCCATCCCATGCCCAGCCCAAATGGGCAGGTCTAAAAAAATAAAAAATAAAATAAAATAAAATAAAATCAATACGATGTTTTATTGCTATAAAAAACCCACTGCTGCTACTATAAAGATTCAGGCATTTAAAATAAATAAATTTCACATGTTTCTGTGGTGATTTGGTGTGTTTTTTGACCACGATTTCAAAAGAAAAGTAGTCGCCATTTTGGATCCCCCCCACCGCATGGCATGCAGCGAGACAGACAACGAGGATGACCCCCCCCAGCCTGGTGCAAGCAGCCCAGGACAGGAGAAGACGGGGGAAAGGCCGGGGACTCCCCAGAAACCACCCCTCTGGTAGGTGGCAAAGCCTCAGGCAGGCATATTTTCGCCTGCTTTTTTGGATGGGAGTCGGGGTTTTTTTAAAAAACTTTTAAAAACTTTTTCTGTGCTTCACATCGCGTGATCGCCGCGATGCCACAAACGGAAACGAAAAACTCGACCCATTTTTTCTTTTTTCGGTTCGAGTTCGAGTTCTGACAGCTTAATTATCGTTACCGTTTCCGTTACGTAACGGAAACGATAACCGAAAACGGAAACGACAATTTTGCCGAGTCGTGCCCATGTCTAGTGGCCACTTTTACAACTCCCTGATGCTTCCCTTGTCATAGAATGAGAAGCACAATTACAATTGATATTGCATTATTCCTCAGGAAAAGCTACCAACGTCCTTCTCCCTAGACCCAATTCCCCCCCCCTCACAGATACACTGATATTCTCCAGCAGAAGGAAGCTTGTGGCTTCACCTTTTGACCGACAGCTGCCCATCAACTTCCTCTGCTCCATCAGGCAAACAAATCTGCACATTCTTTTTTAACTTGAGTATGTATGTATGCATTTACAGATACATTTACAGTAAAAAAGGAAAGGTTCCCCCTGCACATGCATGCTAGTTTTGACTGACTCTAGGGGTGGCATCCATTTCTAAGCCAAAGAGCCAGTGTTGTGCAAGTCCGTGGCCGTGCTGAACACATTTCTGCACATGGAACACTGTTTGCCTTCCCATTTTTTAAGGTGGTACCTATTTATCTACTTGGATTTACATGATTTTGAACTGCTAGGTTGGCAGCAGCTGGGGTTATCAACGGGAGTTCATGCCACTGCGTGCACCCAGGATTCGAACCGCTGAGCTGCTGACTTTGCAGCTGACAGTGTCAACGTTCTCGCCCACTGAGCAAGCACAGTGTGTATGCCTTATTTTCTTTCACAGAAACTGGACTGTGAAGTCAAGAGTAAAATAACAAATACTAGTGACTTTTTAAAAGTTTGCATCGTTATATACCTGGTACCATGGGTCTCTTTCGCTCTGTCATGAAGTACAGCTATTTGTTGCATAGCTTAATTGAAAATTTTGTAAAAACAAAGCAAACCCCCCCAAAAACTAAACTCTTCTCAAGCATAAAACAGATAAGCCATTCCTGCCTCTAAACCTAAGAATACAATGGTTTAGTAGTTCGAGCAAGGTTTGATCAAAACTAAACATTAGATGCTAATAATAGTTCAAAACTGTCATCTCAAGCATGCCTCTGTTGCATTAATGGCACTCTGACTGGCTGGATTACATCCACAGGTGATCATCTCACAGATTCTCCTCAGTCTTCCACAAATGCTGTCCACAATCATCTTACTATGGAAGATTTATAACAGCTCATAAACATTTAAGGTTCTTTTAACTAATGAGCTGCATACTGTTGTGACTCCAATGCTTTAAAAACACAATACTGTGCTGTACAGTAGTCCACTGCCCTTTTGAGGTTCATATACTGTCGTCCCGCTATATTGTGGGACCGTAGTATATGAAAAGGGCCCCAGAGGGTAAGGGGGGGGAAGCCTGTTTCAGGCCTCCCCTACTTACTCCAGGACTAGTGCTGCCCTGAACGGGCCTGTGAACGCCTTTCTAGGCCTGTCAGAACCCTCAGAAATGATTTTTGATTACCTGCAAGTCACTTCCGGTTTAGAGGGAGGCCCTTTTGGGGCCTCCAGAAGGCCCAGGAAGGCCCTTGCAGGCCTGTTCGGGGCACCGCCAGGCTGGGGGTAAGTACAAGAGCCCACGACTACCCCCCCAGGCCTGACCCGACCTGCATCTGCATATCACGGACTTTAAATTATCACAGGTTGTGTTGGGTCCCTAACTCCTGCAATAGGTGGGGGGTCACTGTATAACATTATATTGCTGGAAATTCATTTAGTGTTTATATTTGGTATTTTAATACACTTACTTCCCAAATTATATAGAGTGTTTTTCTCTTCTTTTTTTAAAGATAATTTTATTTATTTATTTATTTATTTATTTATTTATTTATTTATTTATTTATACATACATACATACATACATACATACATACATACATACATGCATACATACATACATACATACATACATACATTTATACATTTATTTATACATTTATACATGTATATACTGCCAGTCTTCCAAAAGGAATTCTGGGCAGTTTACAATAATCAAATATATGCCTTTTTGGTAATGTAAATGAAATTCAACCTCTTATTGGACGAATTGTGTGTAGCAGGAAAATAATATCTCAAAGTTTTAAAAGTCCTGTTTGAAGATACACCATTGCTACTTTAAATAACAGATAATCCAGGATATATCAGATATGTATATACTTCCATCACTGATAACATTTTTCTCCTCTACCATGAATAGGCCTTCACATCCATTGTTTTCTTCATTTGCTTGGGTGGGAGACATGATTGACAAGGTTTAAAGGCTTGCTCTGGAGGAGACATGGCCAAAAAGTGCATTTTAGCAATTATGCTTTATGTAACAATAGAGAAATGCAGGTATTCCTTGTAAGTGATTCTAGAAACAAATGCAGATCCAGGTTACTGTGAGGAAGAGATTCAAGCAAGCAAAAACAAAGCAGTTGCTACTTGTCATGGTATTAACATGGTACTATTTTTATGAGGGGTTAAAATTAAAAACAATCTACAGTGGACCATTGTATAACAAACGGCTTGTATAACATAACATCTGTACAACATAAAAAATTCCAGAGATAGGGGAAATTTGCTTAACAGAATTGCCTATGGGGCAAATCCATACAACATAAAATTGGTCACGATTAGGGATTACTCTGTTTTCAATGCATTCCTATTGGAAATTTGTAGAAAGGAAAATTTGCTTAACATAATTTCATTTGGAACAAATTAAGTCCTTTATACAACGTACCACTGTACATCAGTCCTGTTTCTGTCTAACAGAACCTTCCATGGCAAAGACAAGTATTCCCATTTCTGGGAACAATTTCAATAGCAACTCACCATGTTATCCACAGATCCCTCAAAAATAGGGCAATAAATTTGCCCATAAGCTTTTGAGAAGGCCGACATTGCTCTTTGAACTATGGCTACAGACAGCATAGCATGTGCATACCCAAGTAGATAAATTTCATCTTGTACTTCAAGACAGTCTAGATATATGAATACTGAACTAGGGTATCAATACTTGGAAGTAGAGATGGGCTTTTCATTTTGGAAGTAGTCAGCTTCCTAAACGAACTGCGGGAGCCCACCTGATGTCCGGAACTGGAGGAACCACAATCAACCAATCCCTTACCTTGTGCTGGCTCGCTCGGGGTTAAACTCCAACAAGGAAGAAGCCTCTGGAAGGTCATTGTTCCTTCTGCATGGAGCTGGCCAATCAAACAGGGAGGCGGGATGATGCATTTCCCTGCATAGCTTCTGATTGGCCAGCGCCTGGGAGAAGGAACAATGATGGTCAGAGGCTTCTTCCTTGTTGAAGTTTAACCCCACACGAGCCCAGTACAAGGTAAGGGAGTCGTTGATTTCATTCCTCCAGTTCCAGACATCAGCTGGGCCCCCACACTTCATTTCAGAAGCTGACCACTTCCGAAACAAAAAACCCCATCTCTAATTGGAAGCATTTAGGTACTCTAAGCATACTTGGCTTTCTGAATCTCTTAAATGGCTGGACGGCACAACTCTTCCATTCTAGCAAAGCAATGACTTAAAATTATCAGCCGTCTTTGGAGAGGCTTACCTTGCCTTTTTGATTTATAGGTTCAATACTTAAGCTGTCAGGTCCAATATCCACGATAGTTCCCATCTGAAATCCATCTGTTGGGTGTGGAGCCCAAACAGGCTTCCCGTCCTCCATTTTGAGGAGCTATTTTCTATGAAAAGATGAGAGAAACATAAAGTTTATTTTAAAAATATATTTTCTATATATTTGGAAAAGGAAGAGAAAATTCACCAAGCAAAGACATTACATTGCTAGGCTACTAATGCATGGGTATTCTACAAAATATATATAATTATTTACTTTCTAGAATGAAAGAATTATGTGATGCCCTCCAGAGCACAGCTGGGTGATCTGGAAATATTGAATGCTGGTATGAAATGGTGACTATTACAACACTGTTACATAACCAAACATTATGTTGAATTTATTGCACTTAGTAGTCACCAATGCTGACAAGTATAAACAACCTATAGAAATAATTTGTGGGTGTGAATATTTCAACAGGATTCTAGCTTATAAATCCAACACTGAAATTCATTCAATTCAGTAGGGCTTACTTTTCTTTAAACTCCAAATTCACTTTCTAGCATTCTTGTTTATTAAATTAATCCACTGGCGAGCAAAACGTGGAGCATACATTTTTACGTCATTAAAGATTGATTCTAAAAAAGTTTTAAAATAATGTTTCAATATATCGTATAATATCCATTTTGCATCACAATTATACAGCTTCACATTAATCTAATGTACATGGAACAGTGTTTGACTGTTCATATCCACAATGCTAAATTCAAAGCTCCCTACAGTAAGCTTTCCGTTGTACGGTAATACACAAATCTTAAGAATGTAATTTTACTTTGGCTCATGCAATGCTACAAATTCACTGTTTAAAACCTCAGTAAACATTGACATCTACAATTCATAACCTAGTCACTATAACTGGGGGAGGGGAGAGTGAAGACCAATGTAGTACTATTCATGCACCTGCTTTTTCATTTAATGTGTCTTAGGTGTTATTTGTCTTGGATCCCAAGCAAACTGCATTTCATAATAGTAATGAAAGAAATGCCCATCACTCCTCTGTACACATTATTATAATGTAAGAAAACAAGAACACATTTCTGAGCTCTCGCCACAGTGTTGGGTATTTCAGAAACCTCCTTAAACTGTGCATTTATATGCCTTCTTTCTCCATGAAATTCAAGGGAATAGTTTCTCATTCCACAATTCAGATTTGACTACCACCAGATTTTGCCACTTACTTCTCTTGCATGCAAACAAAACATACCAGCAAAGGCCCCATCTTTCCAAATACCCTACAATGTATGACGTCTGACTATAGGAACAGATGAGCAGAGCTGCTGTATGCATCAGTCACATAGTCATCTTTTAAAGGTATCCAATCTCAAGTGTTGTTCCTTTAATCACAAATGGCACCTGCCTTCAGGAAACAGTTATATTAAGCATGGGAAGCACCAGTGGACTGATAACATTTAAAGGACTCCAGGCAGACTAGCAGTGGAGAAAAAGGATTGTTCCCTTCTCTTCCCATCAAACCTTCTCTCAAAGAGTCTAAATCAATCTACATAACATTTTGAAATACATCCCCTTGTGTGGAGTACAAGAGAAGAACGGGTAAAAATCGCTGCTATCTGAATATGCTTTTGGCAATGATTGGGAGAAGCCACAAAATGTTTGTGCGGAACATGGTGGAATGCATCTTATCAGTCTTCAGTTGGAGGCAGAGACTTCTTAAATATATTGTTCAAGCATCTGCACCAATTCCAGCAAGAAAAACAGGTGGTTCAAGGTAAGTGGGATATTTAAGGGAAAGGCTTTAGCAGTTTCATACCTCCTAGTAAGCATCTGTGGCTGAGTAGGGACTTGAACATAGATCTCACAAGAGCTAGCCGGACACTGTCCACTACACCACACCAGATTATCATTGTTTGAGTACCTACTCAATCTCCCATCTCTCGAATTAGTGAGTTTGTCCTTAGGCTATTCAAGTTGTTTTATAAGCACCTATGACAAATTAGAAATTTATTAAAAATGCATATTCCAGCTAA
This sequence comes from Phrynocephalus forsythii, assembly GCA_029282475.1. Taxonomy (NCBI): domain Eukaryota; kingdom Metazoa; phylum Chordata; class Lepidosauria; order Squamata; family Agamidae; genus Phrynocephalus; species Phrynocephalus forsythii. The sequence continues at coordinate 25,720,900 of JAPFRF010000002.1, read as the reverse complement.
TATTGAAAAAACTCAAGCAATACTACAAACAATTATGCATTTTACCAACAAAATAAAAGAATTATAGACTAGAATCAATGAGGTAACTTTTGTTCCTTTATGGCACCTTGTTGCACTATCTTGTGCATTTTCCCTTCTTTGTTCCCTACTTTTCTTTTTCTTTCTTTTTCTTTTTTCTCTTTTCTTTTTAATACAACTTCAAAATAAAATTATGTGACATGGAGGAATTTGGACCATTTATACAGCAACTGGCATAAAGAAAGAAGCTGGAAACACACTTAGGTTTTTTCCCTCTTTAAATCAATCTCTTCACCAAATTATTTTTCCATTTCCACTATTGAGTTTAAAAGCAAGTTTCCATTCCAGTATGGGAGACTCTGAACAAAATGCTAGTACATCTGCAGCTGCTGTGCACAAGTAGGACTTTAAATCTGGAGAGACTGAAATAAACTCCCACATCTGGCCTCAAAAACTTTCCTTCTAAAATGTAAGTCAGGTGGGCATATAATTTGGCTCTCCAAAAACCAATCTTCAACAAGCTAGAAAATGTAGGGAATCAGGAGAAGGTTCTCTGTGATTTGGTGTCGCTAATTCCCTGGGGAGCTGCCTAGATGCCCTAAGCACATCGTATCTCGCCTGATTTAGGAAGCTAAGCAGGGTCAGCTCTGGTTAGTACTTGGATGGGAGACCACCAGGGAATGCCAGGTGCTGTAGGAGCCTGGAGTAGGAACTGGCAAACCACTCCAGTATTCCTGCCAAGAAAACTCCATGGATATGGGGGTCACAAAGAGTTGGTCACGACTGTAACAACGCAACACACAATTCCCTGGGGGGCTGTTTTATAGCCCAATGAATCAACAAATTAAACATTGATTTTAAAAAATCATTAATTCATATTTGAATTGGAATCAAATTAGTGATTTCTAAATGAAATTTTAATTCATTTTAATTCATGCCCATCTCTAGTCAGTTATATTATTGTGCTTTTAAAAAAACTATTTTAAATTGGTCTGCTAATACAATAAATTCAAAGGAAAGGATAGAAATCTAGATGATATATATGAACATAAATAAATGATTAATCATCCATTGTCCCATTGCAGCTTTAAATTTGGCATCTACCTTCTCCTCCAGCCAATGTTTATGAATCAATACTCACAACCAGTTCATACACTAGTCATGTACTTACTGCCATGATGAACATTTATTTTTAACGGCAGGTTCTCATTAACACAACGGCTCACTTTCCTTAAATAAAATGATGTCAGGTGCCTCGGCTTCCCTTTTGTTCACTGAGAGTAAGTTACAGAAACTTTCTTAGCAAGTCTGCTTTTGCTGAAGCCTTTGGCAGTCCGAAGGAGAAGCAAGTCTGTTTGGTTTTCATGTTACTATTGAACCAAATCAAGCTTGGGAAGCAAAGAAAAAAGAATCTGCGCAGCCTGAAACTTTTTTAAAACCTAAATTAATCTAATATGAAATATTTAAAAAGATTTAGCAAAGGCAACTGTAGATGGATTGGGCAGCTCTGCTGATGAAATGGGAAATGGAATAGTTCATTTGATATTAGGTATTGCTTTTCAGTCCATCGGTTCATCAACTAAAGAACAATCCACCAGAAACGATACTGTTAATAACCTATTCTGAGACATTTACTCTGATTTAATTTAAAGCAGACTCCAGTCTTCAGCACATAGAAATGTTTTATTGGTTTCATATTATTATTATTTTTCAACTTCAAGACCACCCACGTTACCAATGGTTATTCTGGGTGGTATATGACAGTAATATCCACAAACATATAAAAATAAAAACCACACAACATGCAGCACAGAATAACCAATATAATATTACATTCAAAAATTAAGCAAATTGCAGTGGACATTAAACTCAAGAAATAAAGGTCTGAGAGCTCAAAGTTTATGAGGAAGGAAAGCTTGAAGGCAGAAGGAGCAACAAGAGTGAGCTGCTTCTTCCATCATCCTCTACAGAGGGAGGTGAGACTGCTTATACCAGGGGTCTGCAACCTTTAAGACATAAAGAGCCACTTGGACCCATTTCCGACAGGAAAAAAAAACTGGGAGCCGCAAAACCATTGCAACATTTAAAACAAATATAACACTGCAAATATATTTTCCCCTCCCCTCGCTCCTGGTTTTTGGGCGCTCGCAAGCAACACACTCCCTCGCACGCTCCTCGGACACGCTGCGCCCCGGCGCCGGGCTCAGGTGGGGTGGGAAGGAGCGCTGGCGGCTGCGGCTCCTCCGGGCACCCCCGAAAGGCTTCTGAGAAGGAAGCCAATGAAAGTTGCTTCTTCGGCACTTCGGGCGCCGGGAGAGCGAGCAAGCGGGCGAGCCCGAGCCGCCGCCGCCTCCCCCCACCCCGCCACCCTGTTCCGAGGGTTTCCATCAAGGCGCGCACCTGCCTCAAGTTCTCCCGCGCGCGCAATTGGGGCGGCTGCGTGTCCGCCAGCCTCAGGGAGGGCCAGGCTGGGGGTGGGTGGGCGCGCAGGAGGCACATTCTGTGTGTTGGAATGGAGCGGAAGGCAGCTGCTGGCGGGCTTTCGGAGAGAGCGAGAGCGAGCGAGACAAGCAGGCAGGCGCACAGGCGCTCCGCTCGGCTCGGCTCAGCTTCTCGAGCCAGGTGGCGCGCCGTTGGCCTCCCCGGGCGGCCAGGGGCCCCTGAACAACTTGAGCCCCCACCCTGCCGCCGAAACCAGCTGACCCCAGGAGGGAGCCGCTGGAAGTCTAATAAGAGAGACCCCTCCTCGGGCCGGGGGGGCGGGCTCGAACTAGCTGTCATGCCGCGTCCCTCGACTGCCAAGTTGATCTCGCGCAGGAAAAAGAAAAGCCGACTTCCTCCATTGCTTCTCGCCTCTCCGCCACTGCCGCCGCTCCCCCCTCCCCGCTCCCGCCGCCACCAACCCCTTGCTTGTTGGGCCAGAACTGACAGCACCCGGGAAGGAAGCAGGGCGGCGGCGGTGGCGGCGGCAGGGGTGGGGGTGGGGAGAGAGAAGACTAGCCCTGGCCCCCTCCCCACGCCGCCTTTCTTGAGGTTCCCATTCCGCCCTCGCTGCCTTCTGCCCGGATCCTGCAGCCATGGTCTGACTCTCCCCACACACACACACCCCATCTCTCCCTCCTCCTCCTCCTCCTCCTCCTCTCGCCCCCACCCTCCATGGAGGAGGGAAGCGCAGCCCGAGTGCGTCATGCCCACACCGCTTCCACTTTTGGGGGGGGGGCAGTTTTTAAAAATCTTCCAAAAAATAGTACAGGAGGGAGAGGAGGGGAATTTCTAATCTCTCTCTCTCTCTCTCTCTTTTACGGAGACACGCCCCCCGCACGCGCCCGCTCCCCCGCGTTTTTGGAGCTTCATCCCGGCAAGTTAGTTTTTTTTGGGGGGGGGCTGTTGTAAAGCAAAAGGAGAGAGAGAGAGAGAGAGATGCCAACTGCACATGTGCAATGCTTGGAAGTAGAGATGGGCACGACTTGAAAAAAATTTTTTTCGAGTTGTCGTTAGTCGGGCCGGTTCCGTTTCAGGTCGTTTCCGGTTTTTGTGAAAATTCGCAAAAATTAGTCGGTTTGTTTTTTTGTTTTTTCGTTTTCGTTAGTACTGGTTTTTTTGGGGGGGAGCGGGCTCCTGGAGGCACCTCTGTGGGGTGGGTGCCTCCTCTGGCCCGCTATAAAGGGAAAGCGGGCTCCTGGAGGCACCCGTGGGTGTCTCCTATCCTCACCCACTAGGAAAGGGAAGCAGGCTCCAAGAGACCCCTCTACATGGGGGTCTCCCCTCCTCACCTGCTGCTGCTGCAAAATGGTATGCAATAGCCATATGGATATGCATACCAGTTGCAGACAGTGAGACTAGTGATGGCAGTGAACCCAGAGCCATAGGTGATGCCTAAGGCTCTCGCACCGCCATGTCTCACAAAGAAGGGAATCGTACTTGCGCGTAGTGCAATGCAAGTAGATCTGGCTTAGGGTTAAGGTGGGTTAGTGCAAGGGCTAGGGTTAGGCTAGTGACGGGTAAGGTTACGGTGGGCTAGTGGGTTGCACCTCTGGGTGCCTCTCTGACCCACTAAGAAGACAGTCTGTGACGTATGGGTAAGGACTGGAGTCAAGGATTAGGGTTAGGGTTAGGGGGCTAGGGCAGGTTTTAGGGGGCTTTTTGGCACATCCCAGAAGTCTCCATGGCCAAGTGGCCATGCGATTGGTGGGATGGCTCCAAAAATTTGCATGGTCGTCCACTCCCACATGGCTGGCCACTCGGCCAGCCCATCATTGCGCAGGTGTAAAAAAATAAAAAAAATAAAATCAATGGAGGACAGAGGAGGAGAGGAGAGACATTTTGTTGCAAGAAAAAACCCACTGCTACTGTGAAAAATCTGGCAGTTTTCACGTGTTTCTGTTGTGCTTGTGTGTTTTTGGACCACGATTTCAAAAACAATATTGCGTTCGCCGCCCCATTTTGGATCCCCCGCCCACACCGCATGGCATGGCGAGTCCGGCTGCCCAGGACGGGGGGAGGCGGGACCCCCCCTCCAGAAACCACCCCTCCAGTAGGTGCCCTGCACCCTTAGTCAAGCAGGCATTTTTCCGCTTGCTTTTTTGGCCCGGGAATGGGTGGGGGGAGAGTTTTAAAGTTTTTTCCTGTGCCGTCCGTGCCGCTTGCTTGCGCTTTAATTGCGGCGGCTGGCGGCAAGACTGGGCTTTTTGCTGGCTGCGAGCCTGCGGCGAGTCCCACCAGAGCAGCCCAGGACGGGGGATGGGGGGGGAAGCCGGGGACCTCCAGAAACAACCCCTCTGGTAGGTGCCCTGAGGCACGACAGGCATTTTTCCACCTGCTTTTCGGCCGGGAACTGGGTTTTTTTAACCTTTAAAAACTTTTTTTCTGTGCCGCGTGGCATCGCGCAATCGCGCGATGCAAGGAACAAGCACGACAAATCAGACCAAAATTGTTCGTTCTTCGGTTCGAGCTCGAAGTCTGGCGGAGTAATTCCCGTTACCGTTTCTGTAGAGTAACGGAACCGAGTAAAGGAAACGGGAACGGGAATACCGCTAAGTCATGCCCATCTCTACTTGGAAGGGGAAGGGGTGAAGGAAGGAGGGTTTTCTCTTCCTCCATGTTGAACCGTCCCGTCTAAACGCTGCCCCCCCCACACGTCACTTCTTCCCCCTCCCACCAAACACCCAAGCAAGAAAGGAAGGGGAAGGGGGGAAGGAAGGAGGGTTTCTCTTCCTCCACGTTGCACACACACACAACACACACACACGTCGCTTCTTCCCCCTCCCACCAAACACCCAAGCAAGAAAGGAAAGGGAAGGGGGGAAGGAAGGAAGGAGGGTTTTCTCCTCCCGTCTTTTTTTCTGGGGGTGGGGGGTGGGAGGCAACAATCCAGATCTGGGAGGTTTTCTTGAAGTTAAAAAGAAATGAAAAAAAGGCTGCCGTTCGGTGGGCACTTTCCACCACGCCTCCCCCCCCTCTCTCTTGCTCTGAAGAAGAGGGAATGCACTGAGAGTGTGGCCGCGCTTGGCTTCGCGCTGCCTTGTGGGACGGGCTGTCCTCGCGAGATTCGGCGCCTTTGTATTGAAATTTCTGAACCCTCCTGGAGCCGCAGCAAATGTTCCAAAGAGCCGCATGCGGCTCCGGAGCCGCGGGTTGCAGACCCCCCGGCTTATACCATCTTGGCAGCAATGACTGGATTACAAATACAGCCAAGACAAGGAGTTCCTGGGATTAGGGAGAAAATCACAGGAAACACACAGTGGCTGCAGCGGGGGGTAATTTACCAATAGTGTAAGGTTTTATGATAACAGAACAGGGGGAGGAGGGTGTGATGGTAGAGGCGGAGGTGACTGAGCTTTGGAGAAGGAGGTAGAAAAAAAGGAGGCAGAGGAAGACAAGCCCCAAGAGAGAGGAGTTAGGGCCAAGTCTCTGAGGAAAATTAGTTAACCTTCACCACCCCAGATGGGGTTGATTATATAGAGGATTCCTGGACAAAAGGAAATGGTTTGGATGAAACTTCCTTCCAAAGAAAGAGATTGGTGGAGGAAAAGTAGCCCCCCCCCACTAAATCTTCCTATTGGGGAGAATGAGAGGAGAAAGAGCAAATGAGGAGGGAGAAGAACGAGTTTGTGGTGTAGTTGGGAGAAGCAGAGCTCTTAGAAGGGACAGTATACGTTTATCCCAAGAAGGAGGGTCTCTTGAAGTGGGAGGAAGGCCAGGCATGCGTTATGAAGCCAAAAGTGCCATCAGAAGGAAAGTGGGCTCTGCACCCTTGTTGTGAGACACTATGCATCGGATCAGGGAAACCCCAGAGGAAACCTATCAATAAAGAGAGATTTGGGTTGTCCTTTCCTTGGTGAATGAATATGAAATGCCATTTAAGTGTGTTGATTGCCCCGAGTGGCCATTGTACGTTGAGAGCCTGTTGAACCCATTGGACGTCGTCGTTCATGATCCATCAGCATTGGTAAATAAAACGTTGATAAGCAAGGAACAGCCTCCTTCTCTTGTGTGAACAATAATACAAGAACCCAGTCAGAGAGGTCCACTTAATATATTCAATTTGATATACAGTAAATACATGATGGCCGTGGGCTTTGGCACCTGCATATGGGTCATGCAGAAGAAGGACAGGCACATGAAACCCAGAGTACAAACACAACCACTGGACTGAATATCTTCCCACAAACAAATCCAGCTTATTTTATAGCAAGCAATAGCCTGACACCATTTATCTATCTATCTCAATACTGTCAATACTGACTGGTTGTAGTTCTCCACCAGTTCAGATAGGATTGTCTCCTAAGCCTCTCCAGAGACATGAAAGGTTGAACCTGGAGCCTTCACCATGCCAAGCATGTCCTCCAGTTTGGTCACGGGTGGGGAAAGTATGATCCTCCAGTCCTTGAATGTTGCTGATGCTGGTTAACAATGGAGGTGCTTCACATAGCTATTTGCAGCTCTAATATGCAGGGCCTGCTACACTGGCTAAGGCTAATGACAGCTGAAATCCCACGCCTGGGAACACTCCATGTTCCTCAGTTGCAGCCTAGAAATTACAGTGCAGCTAATAAACTATTTGAGGAGGCTGATGCACATAGGTGTGGACACATATCAATTATACTGATACATACAAGCTAACCTCTTCCACCTTACAGACTTCAACAGAGTCCTACAAGCTTAAAGATATGTGGCTTGTTGATGGTATTTCAGATCCTTAAGTGTGTACAACTCCCTCAATTAAATTCTTAATTGGGTTTTCTCAATGCCAAAGACTTAAAACTGCTAAAGCATATTGATTATAGCTTCCGAATAGTTATACTATCACTGCTCTTTCTTTCTCCTGTTCCCATGTCTCACATGACACCACAACCAACCTACTATATCTTAGGCTAGTCTCCCTGCTGCCAAGTCAACACACAGGCTCCAAAAAGATCCAAGACTATTGTATACCTCCACAATGGGGGCTGGCATATCCAGAGCAAGCAGCTTCACACTGCGCAGTTCTGTGAAAGAAAATTACATGCTCTGCCTGCCCCTTGGCACGGGAAAGAATCAGAGGGACAGCCAGTGGACTGAATCCAGCTTGACATGGTAAATTCTTCTCAACAATGGGTTTAGGGGACACCTTTTCTCTCTCTCTCTTTCTCTCTCTCTCTCTCTCTCTCTCTCTCTCTCTCTCTGTGTGTGTGATTATATAGAGGATTCCTGGACAAAAGGAAATGGTGTGTGTGTGTGTGTGTGTGTGTGTGTGTGTGTGTGTGTGTGTGTGTGTGTGTGTGTGTGTGTGTGTGTGTGTGTGTGTGTGTGTGTTGTGTCATTACAGTCGTGACCGACACTTTGTGACCCCCATATCCATGGAGTTTTTCTGGCAGGAATACTGGAGTGGCTTGCTACTTCCTACTCCAGGTGCCTACAGCACCTGGTATTCCCTGGTGGTCTCCCATCCAAGTACTAACCAGAGCTGACCCTGCTTAGCTTCCGAAATCAGGTGAGATCGGACGTGCTTAGGGCATCTAGGCAGCCAGACACCTTCTATAGGCATGTGGTAAAATTAACAGCAAGGCTACAGCATAGACAGGGCAATGATGACAAAGTACAGATATTGTCCGGTCATGGCTCATTTCCAATTCATTTGGGTGTGATTCTAATGACAAAGTAACACACATCTTTTACATTTCCTTTGGCTAAAACAATCACCTGCCCTCTGACAATTCAACCTGGTCACCTATACTATGGGATGGCTGGGGAGTGTGTGTCAAAATCCTGCCCCTGCTGGCAGTGAGACCCCTGGATGTCCCCTCCAAGCAAGGAGAGCCGTGGCCAGTTGTCAGGAAATCAAGGGAGCTGCAAGGATCATGTTTGGGAACTACTGAACAAGGCCTTTGTTCCATTTCTGAGAAAGCATCCAATTATACATTTACCCAGGAACATAACCAGCACTTAACCATGTGGATTTTTTGGGAACTCCCTGGAAGCATGGCTGAGTCAGAAGTGAGTAACATCGGGGATTTGCCGGGGGGGGGTGTTCCAGGCAGGAAGAATTCCCCTCAGCAGATTTTGCCATATGGGATTTTACCTACACCAGGGTAAAATCCAGAGTTGAGGGTCTGAATAGTGCATTTAGAACTCTCTGACCCAAGTTAAGCTTGACAACGAGCCTTCTCGGGGGTGGGCCCCAATGCTTTGGAACCACCTTCCTAGTGAGATTAGGATTGCTGAGCCCCTCGTGGCCTTCAAGAAGCTGTTAAAAACTTGGCTTTTTAAGGCCACGTTTGGTGATCAGGAAGGTTAATTTGTCCTGATGTTGTTTGTTTTACCGTCTGTTTATTTGCTGCCATCTTGTATTTTTGTATTCATGTATCTTTGTATTTTGTATTTGCATTTTTATCTGATTCGGTTCTGACGTTTTTATATGCTCTTTATTGCAGAGCACTTTTGCTTCTTTTTCTTTCCTCATTATTGCATATTTAACATTGTTCATCGCCCTGAGTTCCTTTGGGGAAATCATGCAATATATAAAAATAAAATAAAATAAACAAATAAAGATACATACATACATACATACATACATACATATAATCACAGTCCAGCGGCATCACCAATAAGAAATGCATACAGAGCACATTTTCAGTGGTACCTTGGTTTATGAATATTTTGGTAAATCAACAAACATTTGGGCAAATATCAGTGTTGTTGCTTGCCATTTGTGCTCTCTTGTTTTAAGTTCAATAGGGATCTTGCCCAGACCCCTCTCTGAAAAGTGGATTCATTGGGAGAAACTTGGGAGAATTCAGCCAGAGCACCTCTCTCTTGAAATGTTTTTGCAGCTGGTAGAGGGGGGTGCTGGAGAGGGAGTTTCTCCGTCTGGAGAGCGGGAGGCAGGCTGGTTTGAAAGGCAGGTGGCGGCTCTGGTGGCTGCCTCAGAGGGATAGGCAGGGAGGTAGGTGGGTGGGCTTGGCAATACCAAGTATGTGTGAATGTTTTTGTTTTGTTTTGTTTTTCCCATCCTCCCAATGTTTCTTCTCCCCCTCTGTTTCTCCTCTTCTGCTTGATCACTGGAAATCTGGCAGCCGGGTTCAAGGAGGAAGAGCCGGCAATGCTCCTTTGACTGTCGGTTGACTCATTCCCATCCTCCCCAACTCTCCCCCCCTCTTCCTTCTACTCCCTCGCACATTTGACCACCCACCCCACCCCACTGGCCCATGGTGCTCATGAAGAAGAAGAAGAAGAAGAAGAAGAAGAAGAAGAAGAAGAAGAAGAAGAAGAAGAAGAAGAAGAAGAAGAAGAAGAAATAATTCAACGTGGAGCTGCAGCTGGATGATCTCTCCTCTGTCCTCTTTGTCAACAGGATCCTCTTCTGCAAGGTGTGTCTCCTGCAACACCCTGAGCCACCACCATCACCCCTCCCACCTCCAAAGCCACTTTGGAGAGCTATGATGGCAGCCAGAAACCCCGCAAAGGAGGGGGTGCCAATGGTGGTGAGACCCTGGAATGAATCATTTGAGTTTCCACTATTTCCTATGGGAAAATTTGCTTTGATTTATGAGTATCTTGGTTTACGTTACGAGCATGCTTCCTGAACGGATTATACTCGTAAATCAAGGTACCACTGTAATACATACATTGCGGAGAAAAGCTGAACAGGCAAGAGATGACCACTTTTCAAGGTACTGTTGCTCAAAAAATGAAATGTAAGATTGTTCCAAGTGTACAGTAGAAAACTACAGTATTTGCAATGACCTTCACTTGTGTTTGATTACTGTATTTTTCCATCTCTATGACATCCCCATGCATAAGATGACCCTCGCTTTTCCAACCCAAAATTACGGTTTCACAACTACACAGTTCTTGCCTCAGCTTACTTCTGTGTATAAGACAACCCTCAATTTTTAGTCTAACGGTTTTAAGCAAAAAAATATAGTCTTATACCCGGAAAAATACTGTACATCAAAGCAATATAGAAAGCAGAGTACAGTGGGAAAAATCCTAAAAGACCGCTCCATGTGATTCGTAACAACTTTCCCCATATCCCTAACAATTCAAATAGCATCAAAAGTACAGCAAATTTTAAATTTTTCAGGTTTTGGGTTTCATAAAGGCAACATGTTTACTTGGGTTGCAGGTTTGTTTCTGCTGGAGGAACAGCAAAAGAAGGGTTGTTTAAACCATTTCTCCTCTTTTGCTTCATGAAAAGCATAGGAATGCATATCAAAAGAAACTGTATACTTTCTAGCTAATAAAAATTGCACACAGAATGTATTGCCAAATAATGATACAATCCAATCCTTAATTAACTAGAAGTACAGTATTACAAACTTGGGCCCTTCACCCAATTCTCAGCTATTGTGTTTTTGCCTATGGCCATAAAAATAATATGAAAGAACTACAGGCCGATTCAGAATTGTATACAATAAGTCATACAACAAACCTTATAAGGTAGTATGTGAAGAACTGTTACCAGTCTGTGGACCACCGGGGGGGGGTATGCCCCCCTCCCAGTTGAGAATGCCTTGTCGCAACGACATCAGTTTTCCAAAGTCTGCACGTGTGACCTTTTCAGCAAAAAGTTAAATACTGTATCTTGGGTGAACAAGTTTTAAAAGAGTCAATAAACTCATGTAGATATGTTCAGGTAAAATAACTGGTAGTGAAATGTATCCATTTGATTGCCAGCCGTTTTATCCCATAGAAAGCAACAGGATCATTCCAGAATGTAGCTTGATTCTTTGTCATCTCCTAGTTGCTCAATACTAGAGTCAAATAGTGTTGTCCATGTCCTAAATTATATCAAGGCAGAAGCCCGGCTCTAGCATTTACCTAAATTGATGAGGACTGTAAGTGATTCAAGTGTTATCTTCATGTTTTCCTAATCAAGACCTTCCCAATTATAGCCCTCATGCATTCTAGAAAACCCATGGAAAGGACTAGTCAGGCAGAGCTGCAAAACCAGAACAGACACCTGGATTTAATTCCAGAAGCTGACAACTCAACTTTTGAAAAGAAATGTAGTGACAGAGAAAGAAACAGCCTAACTTGCCCATTTGAAAAGAGAGAGAGAAGAATCTCCAAAGTAAACAATTGCAAAAATAGGTTACAGGCAATACCTTCATAGCCACTATTAAAAATAAAAAAAGGAACATTGCAAGCTTTCGAGTGCAGTCAATCATCCTTCTTCAAAGCAGATCCCAGAAGTTCAGACATGGTGAAAGATGTTCTTCACCAGGAGGTTACTTTTAAAGTCCTTAGTTAGATGATGTTCTTAAAATCCATGGCTAGGTGATGTTGTAGCCAGGAGTAACAAGTAATTCAGAGATCTGGAGATCCTTACTTGTGGCTTTCAACAAGTAGCTGCTTCCTCAGACAACTGAGCTTTTTATTGTAGGCTTGTCTAAGTTAGAGCCTACATGCTAATTTCAGGGTGATGTCTAGTGCAGCTTACTCCAAGATCTAGCAGCCCGCTCCTGCCTACAGTGTTCTTTTGGTTTTAGTGGTTGACATGAACACTGTTCTAGAGGAATGCTCTAAATATATTCAAGGTCAGCCCACGCTAGGAGTTCCTACAGTCCAGTATACTCTTCAATATTTCAAAGAGCTAGAATCCTCATTCATAAGTCTGTAAGTCTGTTTATTTGCAAAACTTCAGAGCTGAGTAGGGTGGGGTTTTTTTAATAGTAAAATGAAAGGGATCTGCTTCCGGCCCTCAGCAGTAACTCTGACGCCTTGGTGGCCACTGGGTGTCTGAAGTTCTGATAACAAATAGAGCCCCAAGTGAAGATCTCATAACATTTTTCTTAGTGTTTTGAGTGGCTTGTATCAGATATGTACAGTTCTAAATAAGGAAATATATGTGGCCCCCGGCCAAATCCGACTGAATGCAGATGTTGTTCAGAAGGATTTGCTTTATGTTGCTGAGCACACATGACCAGGATAATCAGCCCGTTGTGAACTACTTGGAATGTAGATGAAGGACTTTGAGTCAACATACACCAAATCTGAGACACTGTAGATGCATATCAACTTTTTAAAAGTTTTATCTTAAGGACAAAGTTTTCAAGATGTACTTTATTTTCTGGAACCTTCCGTTTCAGTGGAGAATCTTATTCATGCTAATAAGGTCCAGGCATGAACTGAATGCCTGGGCTTCCACCTCAGCAAGAGATACTGCATGTTTTCCTGTCCTTGGAAGAAGGAAGGGCAATGCCAGCACACTGTTCGATAAAATCCAGAGCTATTTAGAACTTAAGGTTGCTTTCTACACAAAGAGGTGATAGATTTCTGGTCTGCACTAGTTCAATTTGCATGTGGAGCTATTGCCGGTTGTTGTTTTTAATACTCTCTAATATTTACTGTGTGCTAGGCAGACAAGGACATCCTAGGAGCTTTTAATGGTTGGAATGGTGATTTTAAGGTTTATAAAACAACATGTGTTTGAAGGTTGATTTTAATTGAATTATTTTAATATAGCAGCCTGTTCATCTGCACTTGAATATTGCATAACTGACTAGCAGAAATCCTGGTGGTGTCCATTGGTGCCACACAAGCCAGATGACTTCATTGTCCAGTGACAGATGACTTTCACTTAATTAAACTAAAAACTACCACCACCATCCACAAATCCTAGGGCTCTCAAAGACTTCTCAAGCTAAAATGAATCCCTAGGAAGTCTTGGACCCTGAAAGGAGGAAGATTTTAATTTCATTATGTTAATGATATCCATCACCACATGATGACATCATCCAACTTGTGTGGCATACATTTCTGTCAACAGGATTTTAGCCAGTCTGTTTTTCTTAATTATGTTGAAATCTCTATATGCACACAAACATGAAAAAGCAAATGCACACACACACACAACCACACACACGCACAGAGAGAGAGAGAGAGAGAGAGAGAGAGAGAGAGAGAGACAGACAGACAGACAGACACACACACACACACACACAGAGAGAGAGAGAGAGAGAGAGAGAGAGAGAGAGAGAGAGTTGTGCAATTCCCGCCATCTCTGGCTCTTCACTTTGCTAATGGGAGTTGCAATTCAACCACATCCACAGAGAGCCACGGACTCATCTGAATGAACCAATCCAGAGAGCCTGCACATCTGAATGACCCACAGAGAGTCTTAGGCTTCTCTTCTTCTGTGTCCAATCAGAGACTGGAAATAAAATTTTAAAAAAAAACAGGGCTTGCAACTCTGACTCAAGTTAGGTAAGGCTTGCCGTCCCCCCAACAGGAGCTGATGGTGGGGGACAAACGGGAACCAGTCAGCTTCTGCAAGCACCAGCTGAGAGCAGATGAGTACTCCCTCCTCCCCAGTCCATTTTCAGCCAGTACTTTCAGGAATGCCTTGTGGGTGCCAGTGTAGAGTGTTTAGAGACATGAGGATTAGGACAAAGGAGCGAAGCTCCTTCCCATCAGAAGAAGTGTGGTGATCTATCTCCTCTTGATGCTTTGAACACAACTCCTGCAACACTTTGCACTTATGCTAGTACTGTTGCCACATTGCTGCATGTTGACTCCTCGATGATTTGGGGTTGGGAATTCTACTTCACTCCTCCATTCCAGTTCTTCACTGCTGCCTGTTCATGGCACCCAGCAGGATTAGGCAAAAACAAAGGTCTGGCTCTCAGCCTCTTGGTACAAAATGCAGAGCAAAACCCACTCAAGAGAAGCATTGGCCAAAGCAAGTGTCAGTGCTGCTTGGAACCGGTCTCTTCTTGGTCACCAGGGTCTCTACAATTTATTCCAGGGGAAAGGGTCAGAAGCACTTAGAGGAAGGAAGATGATCACAGCCACTGAATCCAAGAATTAAAACAGAGAGCTTGTAAAGTGGAATAAGAATTCTCATCTCTTTCTGTCCCAGCACTCCCATCCACCCACTCATGTCCCACCCTCTCCATCTCAAAAACGCACATACAGGTACTTGCATGTCAGAAGCAACTTCATGGTTTAAAACAAATTAATAGCTTCATAGGAATCCAAAAGGCAAAACATGCACTCCAGTCATTTTCTACACAACGCGGTAACATCATGACCTACAGTTTAAACACAGCCCTTCAGGGGCCCGGGACCCAATTTCCAATTTTAAAAAAATGGGGCAGGGTGGCTGAAAGAAGTCCTTTTGTGGTCTCTTTGGAGTATGGGGGATTCCCCTCCCCCCATTTTAAGGGGAAGCCACCACCTCTGGAGTTGCTCCATTGTTTGTTCTAAATTATGCTCAATAGATGGCACAAGGGGGCTTTTCCAATTAAAGAAGAAAAACTGCCCTATTTTTATAAGAAACAAATATAGGGGCACAGATTGTGGGACCAGGCACAGTCCTCCAAGAACAGTCATGTGTGGCCTTTGACCTCTGAGAAATTTGCCCATCCCTGTACATGTACTTTTTGCTTTGCATCAAATTTCTTAGGCCAGTGGTTCCCAACCTCACAGATGTTCTTGGACTGCAACTAGAACCTTCAAAAGAAGACTTAGAAAGGGCAACATAACAGAATTATTATTAGTAGTAATTTGATCTATGCAACTCACAAATGCACAAAGCTCCTTAAATGCATTAATGAGCGAAATCCATACTAGCAACATTATTATGAGAACTGTCTTGTTTCACCTCAAAGATTCACAAGTTTTATTTGTCATAAGGTTTCATCAAGAATACCCCAAACACTCCAGAGGCACTCAGCGCAGCCTGGGAAGACATTCCAATAAGATTTAGTGAAGTGACACCCTATGCCTATGAAGAACACAGAAGTGTTTCTCAAATCAACCCTCTTATTCTTTAAGGTACATAAAGACGCTGGACTGTTTTTACCGCAGCAGGCTTAATTTCCCTTTGGAAATCACCAAGAGAACAACAAAGAAATAAGAATGTTTACAATGCTGGAGTACTTCACAGGAGTTTCAACGCAGTAGCCTTCAGAGAACAGCTTACAGGAAAAAGATTGCATCACTCAGCCACCCGTGCAATTAAGGGCATGTTTGTTAAATTACTTTGCATCTTTTAGGATAATGATGTTAAGAACTACAGGTAAGAACAGACAATCATGTTTTCTCACAGGGCCTTATGTTTCCCCATCTCTCCTGCTCAAAACATTACCAAACCAAATGCACAAAAGTTCTTACATAACATTAAGCTGAATTTCTAGGTAAGTAATATGATGGACGGGGTTGAGATGTGCAGAGAAAGGATATTCTTGGAATCAAAATAGATATCCCTGTGAGACCCTGATCACGGATATGAGGTCACCCACTTTAAATTATCTGGATGTGAGGAAAATTCATTCTACATATCTTCTAACTCTATATGCACAAGGACTAAACGCTGACACTCAATACAGATGACAACGCTGAGTCAAAGCAAAAAGGATATACTGTACTATAACTACTGTATCTGAACACCTCTTGGAGGGCATATTTAGTCCAGGGTACAAAATTTCAGAGGTGAAATTCAAGATAGAAAAGACAAAATAACCAGAGAACTAGAGGACTACAGAGCAGCAACGGACTACTGTACAAAAGATCCCCTGCAAAGCAGAAAATCAACAGCCTAGACCAGGCATGTCCAAACTTTGGCCCTCCAGATGTTTTGGACCACAACTCCCACAGTCCTTTGCCATTTGCAATCTAAGCTTAGAATTCTGGGAGTTGTGGTCCAAAACATCAGGAAGTTGTTTGGACATGCCTGGCCTAGACGCATAGCTGACAGGACTCCTTCTAAGCTTGTTTTGAAACATTCTGTGAAGGAGAGACACCATTCTCCAAGACAGCCCCACTGCACTGACAACCAGCACTTCCCATCAAGACATCTTTCCTAATGTTTAAGTGACACCGGGCCCCCCATAATGTGAATCAATTGCTTTGGGACCTCTTAATTGGAGGAACATAGAAACAAACTTTCTCCATCTTGTCGGTGAAGATTCTCAGTCATCCAGGTGAGTTTATCTGGAAGTTGAGTCATGACTACTGGACTTCTTTTTGAGAGATAGAAACGTTTCGCTGCTCATCCAAACAGCTTCATCTTCCAGATGACAGCCCTTCAAATACTTGAGGATAACTATCATACCACCCTCACAGCCTTTTCTCCAGGTGAAATATATTTACAGCTCTTCATGGAAATACTGGGAAGTCCCTACTGGCAATAGGAGATTAAGGAAAGAGACTCATACAAGGCCTCTGAAAGGCGTTTCCTGCTACCATGCCAGGCAACTTTAACAGGGCCACTTGTCGCACAGAGAATGTGACTCTGGCTACCTCAGCTCTATTTGCATTCCATTCCACTCACACCCTCTCCACCTGAAAGAACATGAAATATAATAGCAGAAAGAAATCAATGAACAGAATGATTGCAGGAAGCAGCAGTGGTTATTGTCAAACTCCAATGGCATGCTCTTTAGCTAAGCTACATAAACCAGCTGTTACTACTAGCATCACTCTTCTGATAGGTCCTTTACACACAGAAAAACTTTCCATTGACAGACTGACAACAAGTGTACTCTCTCCGAGTATCTCCAATGGGAACTGAAAAAATGAAACTTTCCCTCCATGTACTCTAACTTGTGCAGAGAATTAAGGAGAGAAGCAGAGGAGAATTAAGGAGAGAAGCTTTTAAAAAGTAAAATAAACATATCAAAAATAATTATTTCTAATTATCCCATTGACTTGCCTATCAGGACAACTCATTCAGTTAGTATTTTAACACTTTCCCCAGTAGGAAAAAACATGGTTTTAAACCCTTCCTTCACAACATAATTAGATCAATGATTGCCAGTCACCGCAGCCTCTATGTATTTTGTTGTTTGCTACATTTAAGCCTATTATCTAGTTATTCAATCAATTAAGGGAGAGGATGAAGCCCAAATAATTCTTAAACATGCTTCAAATAAGCTTAAATGGTTGTTGTTTGTTTGAAATATGGACCTTCTATTAAAATAAGTGCACATCCAGGAGTCCCCTCTCCACTCCCCAATAAACAAAGGGCACTTTCATTTTTAACAGAACAAAGTTGGAATGCTAGTGGCAGTCTACACAAGGGTAAGTGAAACTGTATAAGCAGAGGTGGCAAAAAACTGCTAACTAGGTCCTGATTGCACTCTTGGTCGTGTGTCCATCAGATGAGACACTGTACAATGCAACCAGCACTTCATTTGTGCCAGTTCACCTCCTTTTGGTGTATGATTTCACTTACACATGTATGCCGGCAATAAAATTCCACCAAAATATCTAAAATACCTCCATCAGACATCACTTCTTCCTCCATTCTGGCACACCAAAACTCCTTTCTTAAGATTAATTTATAGCCCTGGTTGAGAACTGTCAAGTCCTTCTGAAAACATTTCATTATACACAATTTTCAAAGGGTTTGCCTACAAGGGTTCTCCTTTGTTCAGCAGGAAGGGCCAGCCAGCAGCTTACAAACTAGATGGGCACAGAGGCAGGCCTACATTGGCTGAAGGATAGACATTGTAACAGCACTTGGATCCAGTGTGGAGATAAAAATAGCACCCCAGATTGAGCAGGTCTTAAATCGAGACAATGGCAATTTTATGAGGTAATTAGATGTCTAAAGAAGAAAATGCAAGAAGCCATAGCCTCATACCCCAGACAGTTATTTGGGAGCGAGACCAGTATCCCCAAATCCCTAGTGCACGAATGTCACAAATGGAAAGGGGACAGGCTACATGCTTACTTCAAGGTCCCTCAAATTTTCAGTTTTTTATCATCTACAAAATTTCAGTCTTATAAGCATCACCGGGCCGCCATCGATCATCTCCTACATTTCTGAACATCCGCTCTCCTCTCCTCCCGCCTCCAATTTTCCACCCTAGCCCTGGATCTGTGCCCTATTATGTGTTATATTGTAAACCCATCTATTGTTATTTGTTCTCTTTAGTTAATTATTGCTGTTTGCATCTGATTGTTGTAACTTGATTGGGATCTGTTTATTTACTGCTGTTGATCACCTGTCTCCCCCCCCCCTCCTCTGGTCACCAGTCATCATGTTGGCAGGGACTGATATACCTGTTGTGTCGGACTGTGGCCGGTACGCTAGAGGTTGGGGGGTTAGTCGATTAAGAAGAACTCGGGCCAGGCAACTTGCGCCTGCCCCCCCCGTTCTGACCCCTCAACTCACTGCCACGTGTCTCGGAGCCACTCTGCCAGCACCTCTGACCTGTCTTGCCTCCTGATGAATGCCAGGTCGGTCCATAACAAGATCCCCATCATTTATGATGCCATTGTTGATGGGAGGGCCGACCTGGCCTGCATCACCAAGACCTGGGTGGGAGCAGAGGGGGGGGAGCTTCGCTCGCCCCGCTGTGCCCCCCTGGGTTTCTGGTTCAGGGCATGGGCAGGTCGGAGGATCGTAAGGGGGGCGGGGCGGCCATTGTATACAGAGATACTATTCAAGTCAGCAGGACCTTGACGTTGGTGACACCAGGGTTGGAATGTATTCATCTATTGGTTGGGCAGCGGGACAGATTTGGCATTGTGCTTGGTTACCGCGCTCCCCGCAACCCAGCACAATCCCTACCAGAGCTCACCGAGTTCATTGCGTCTGCACTCTTGAGATCCACCCGCCTTTTGGTGGTGGGAGACCTCAATGTGCATGCCGGTGATGGCCTGTCTGGTGCAGCTTTGGAATTCATGCAGTCCATGGCCTCCATGAACCTGACCCAGCATGTTGTATGCCCAACCCATAGATCTCGACATACCCTGGATCTGGTATTTACCTCCGTGTCTGAGGACTCATGTCTGAGGGTGTGGGACATTGTGTCCACTCCTGTGTCATGGTCAGACCACCACCTGCTGTCCTTCTCTGTATCTATTCTTGGAGGGAGAATGCGTCCTTGACCCATTCCAGTCCGGGTTCAGGCCGGGTCGGGGGACTGAGACAG
The DNA here is from genome assembly GCA_029282475.1 of Phrynocephalus forsythii. NCBI lineage: Eukaryota > Metazoa > Chordata > Lepidosauria > Squamata > Agamidae > Phrynocephalus > Phrynocephalus forsythii. The sequence continues at coordinate 25,701,512 of JAPFRF010000002.1, read as the reverse complement.
TCTTGGTCGCTCTGCAAGATTACCTCCTCTGGGGGCCCGACAGGGGCTGCTCTACCTTGTTGGTCCTCCTGGACTTGTCAGCGGCCTTTGATACCATCAACCACGGTATCCTGCTGGATCAGCTCTCTGGGATTGGGATTGGGGGCACTGTTCACAGTTGGCTCCGGTCCTTTCTCGAGAGCCGTCCCCAGCGGGTTCAACATGGGGGGGGTTGTCGGCTCCTTGGATACTCCCTTGTGGGGTTCCACAGGGGTCGTCCCTCTCTCCCATGCTGTTCAACATCTATGTAAGGCCGCTGGCAGAGGTCATAAGGAGATATGGAGTCTACTGTCATCAGTACGCTGATGACACGCAGCTCTATATCTCCTTTTCCACCGCTGCAGATGAGGCTGTCCAGACCCTCGATCAGTGACTGGTCGCAGTCATGGAATGGACCAGGGCCAATAGGCTCAAGCTCAACCCCGACAAGACCAAGGTTATGTTCTTTGGGACTTCCCCATCTGGTTATGGAGGCCCTTTTCCCACCTTGGAGGGCGTTTCCCTCCGGCCATCGGACACTGTCCGGAATCTGGGCGTAGTCCTGGACCCGGCGCTCACCATGGAAACCCAGGTGGCTGCTGTGTCCAGGACTGCCTTTTTTCATCTTCATCGAATTGCCCAAATTCGTCCCTACCTAGATGGGGACTCCCTCAGGACTGTTGTGCAAGCACTGGTGATCTTGAGACTAGACTATTGCAACGTGCTCTACATGGGGCTGCCTTTGACTCTTCTTCGGCGGCTGCAGCGGGTTCAAAATGCTGCGGCCAGACTGGTGGCGGGTGTGCGTCAGTTCGACCACATCACCCCAGTCCTGGCTCGCCTGCATTGGTTGCCCGTTGCGTCCCAAATCAGATTCAAGGTCTTGGTTTTGATTTATAAAACCCTCCATGGCCTAGGACCTGACTACCTGGCAGAGCGGATCAACCAGCGATCAACATCGGCCCGACCGACTAGGTTGTCGCGGGCGCACATGCTGCAGGTGGCCACGCCCAGGGAGGCTCTGAGAACATCCACCCGTCTCCGAGCCTTCTCTGTGGCTGGCCCCACTATGTGGAACCATCTTCCCACAGAAGTGCACCTAGCAGACTCCCTGCCAGCCTTCCGGAAGGCATTAAAAACTCTCCTTTTCCGGGAGGCATTTGGTGACTAAAGTGGTGTTTTTTCTTTTCTCTCCCCACCCCCCGCCATCTGCTATTGCCATTTCTCCGTTGTTTAGCTTGGTTACCTGTTTTAAATTGCTTTAGTTGTTATATGTAATTGTTGCTATTACTATATTGTCATGTTGTAAACCGCCCGGAGTTCCTCTGGGAAGACAGGCAGTATATAAGCCCAATAAATAAATAAATAAATAAATAAATAAATAAATAAATAAATAATCTCAGATGTGAAAAATTTGCCAAATTCTTGCACATGTGGTGACTTTTTGCATGTTCTTTCATTCTTTAAGTTCAAAGAGGAGGAAAAATCCCACCAAAAATTGAAATGTGAGATTTGTCACGTCCTAGTGGTCATCTTTTGAAATTTCCGGGCCAGGGGACGACGACTATATTTACAGCTACCCTGACAATGCATTGTAATTTTCTACCTGGCACTTAAGAAAGATGAGTCACATCCTGCAATATGTTTGTGAAAATAAATAGAACACCCTGTGTCAGTTGCAGCCTCACTTGTACACCCAACGAAAACAAGTCTATTAACATTAATAAGCAGACATTGTTAGATGATTCTGTGGTGATGACACCAATAAAGTGGTTCTGGTGTTTCTACTAACTCTTCATTGTGACTCAAAAATGCTTCTAAATGATCACACCCTTTCTTGGAATATGATCTAAATATACACCAAAAGTTAAGAGACCTGCTTTTAACTAATACTGCATGCATCTCACAGCAATCATTTGTCAGCTACAGTCAGCGGACTGTTATTAGGGGCTTTATCAGCAATGACAGACAAACTTTCTGGAAAACTTTCTCAAAGGAGAGCAACTCCTAAAATTCCAAATTCCAGAGGTTGCAGTAGAAGAAACTAACTTTTCCAAGTTTATTACCTTCTTCTTTAGCAACTTCCAGCAACCCAAAAATATCAAGCAACCAAGGAATATTAGATGTATTCTAGGATCCATGAGGTGACCCAAGTAAGTCTTGTCAATGTCCCATGTGAGCTGGTTGTATGCTTTTGAACACTCAACATGCCAGGATTATATTACAGTCCTGGAGCAAAATCCGACTAATGTTCAAGGTCAAATTGGAGAAGGAAGTCTCACCAGAGATCACTGCAAATATCTGTTGGCTACTGGAGCACACCAAAGAATGCTAGAAAATCAGTCTGTGCTTTATAGACTGTGGCAAAGCCTTTGACTGTGTGGATCATGTGAAACAATGAGCTGCTCTGAAAATAATGGGTGTGCCTCAGCACTTACAGTAATTGTCCTGATGCATAACCTGTATTGTAAACAAGAAGCTACTGTTAGGGCAGAATATGGAGAGACAGAATGGTTTTCTATATGCAAAGGGGTCAGACAAAGGAAAGTGTTATCCACATATGTTTAATTGTTACATAAAATGTATCATACGGAAAGCCGGACCAGATCCAGGTGAAGGAGGGGAAATTGGTGGAAGAAAGATAAATACTTTAAAATATGCTGATGTCACCATCTTACTGGTAGAAAGCAGCAATAACCTGAAATGACTTTTAAAGACAGTGAAAGAATGATCAAAACTGCAACAATTAAGACCGAAATAATGACAATAAAAGAACTTTAACTATGACAATTTAGAAATTGAAATAGTGTTGTTTTTTTAAAAAAATATATGTTGGTTCAATCATTAATCCAAGTGGAAACTGCAACAAAAAAGAAATGAGAAGAGGGAGACTTGGAAGGATTTCAATGAAGGAATTAGAAAAAGACCATCAAGTGTAAGGATGCATCACTGGAAACCAAGATCATCCACGCTCTTGTGTTCCTGAACTCTGCGAACGGGAGCCACTTATACTGTAATATGGTGCTGGAGTTGTTCTGAAAGTACCCTGGACTGCCAGAAAGACGGTCAAAGTAAATCAAACCAGAACTATCTCTGGTGGCAAAAAATGTTGAAAATGGGCATGTCCCAGTTTAGGTGCATAAAGTGAAAGCAAGATTCTATAGGGGGAAAAAAACAATGATGCTGGAAAAGGGAAAAGGCAGGACGAAAAGAAGACCGAAAACAAGATGGATTGACTCCCTAAAGCAGGCAGGTCCAAACTTCGGCCCTCCTGATGTTTTGGACCACAACTCCCAGAATTCCAAGCCTATATTTCTAATGGCAAAGGATTGTGGGAGTTGTGGTCCAAAACATTGGGAGGGCCGAAGTTTGGACATGCCTGCCCTAAAGGAAGTAATTGCCTTGTGTTTTCAGGAGCTGAGTGGGCCTGGTATAGATCTCTCATTACACCACTGTGAATCGGACATGACTCAATCCAGTGTACCAAAAAAAAAAAAAAACAGTTAAATAAAACAGTTAAAAGCAAAACAGTTAAGTAAAGTAGGGTGGAAAATGTTCAACATAATGCAGAAAGCTAAGTACTGTAGAGACTCAACATTTTGTTAAGTTTGAAATCCACATTTTATATATATTCATTCAATGAAACAAAATGCAGAACAGTTCCCATCTTATAATTTATATCTATTTTCCTGTGGGAAGTGAATTTGAACATTGTTTGGAGTATTCCAGCCACAAATGCATGTTATGAATCTCACCTTATATCCTGAATGCCCAGAAAATACACCAACTATTGGATGAAACGGTTCAGAAAAAAGTTACTCGATATGACCAGACTTATCTTAATTAGCCAATGAATTATTGCTCTGCATATTTACATAGAGACAGCAGAGAAGATGTAACATGTAAGCCTCCTACAAGATTTAAAGAAAAGCCTGGCTATCTACTAAGGATATTCTATAGTCCAATTTCAGTTATTGTGTCTCTTCTATATTTTGGAATGTCACCACTTCCATCTCTAAACAGAAAATTTCATGGTTGTGTTTAATAACATTTTGCTGCATTTTAATTTTAACTGGATGGACAAGCAAGGGAAAAATACAGCATATACAATTACAACTTACTATGGTAAAATAATAGGTTAAAGTAGGCCCATTTGAATTAATGGGACATATAGAAGAGTTGGTTCACTATATCCCCATTGATTCAATTGTCCTATTCAAGTGCAATTTACTGTGCTAAATCCAGTAACAAGATTTTGACCAATATTTCGCAAATCACAGTGGATTCATGCCTACTTTGTGTGCCTGCACCCCTAAATCACCCACACTAAATCTAAAGAGTTGTGTTCAAATAGCCATTTGGCAATTAGGTGTGACATTTTCTAAGTAAAAGATAGTGAGGGAATAATTCCAAACCCATTTTGAATAGGGATTATATTACGAGTCTGGAGGTTGGGAGGGTTTTTTTTAATTAGTCTTTGAAATCAAAATGTATTTAACATCTAAGATTGAAAACTACTTATTTAAGGAGTTACAGGTTTCAGTGTAAAATTTCCTGTTTTGTAATGCATCTTGGAAGAAAAGAGCATCCAGTTGGTTGCTGTAAGAAGTGAATTTTCTAAGCTAAGCAATAGGATTTTGGCCACTCTGTGCTAGTCCTTCAATACCCTGGATGGGGAATATAGGTAAATAGAATAATTTGCTGGCAGGGAAGATAGATGGCAACAAACATAATCAGCATAAATGTTTCAAACCAGGCTATTCGGTCAGTATACGGTTGTACAGAAAAATATTGTCTGGTATTAGTTTGAAGTAGCAATGAGTGTGCTGGCCTGACACTTGAGAGATTTCAGTTCAAGCCAATTGAAGATGAAAACTCAGGCGATGAGTGACCCCTGGGCCAACCACTCGCTCAGACCTGCCTTAAGAAGATTGCTTTAATGGTTAAAGGAGAAGGATGATAATCATTCTTGTGATCCTGAGCTTAGAGGAAGAAAGTCAATTTAAAAAGTATTCCCACACAAAAGTGTAACATAGTTGCATAAACTCCTCAATAACTAAACCACCATTTATTTTACCCATCTTAAATCAGGATGGGCACAATTGACATGCAGAATAAATTTAATGAAGTTCGTTAAAAAAAGTAGTGCTGTTTGTTTTGTAAATTACACACCCATTAAGAAGCACAATGCTTATTTTTTTAAATTACATAAGAATTTTCTCAATGGTGCCTTTGTACAAAAAGAACAAGCCTTCCCTCTCAGGCGTATACAAATGAGACTATTGATGTATCAACATACATTAGCATACCATGTAAGAACAACAAGCAAAGTCCAAAGAGCTGCTCCAGGTGTGTCAGATGGCTTAAATATGTGCAAGGCAATTTCCTTCCTGCCTAACACTTTTTGAAAAACTTCCCTGAGTTTTAGAAGTGGTTTGCCATGTGGCATGCCTGACAACTGTTCAAAGAACATAAACCCAAAGCCCTCTTTTCACGCAGGGAAATAGTTATCCAGAATCCAAAAAGCTGCACATATCATTGTGTGTCTTTGGAAGGGGGTTACCCGTACATAGTTTTCTAGCGCCTCTGATAGCACAGAACATCTTTTGACTATTCAAATGTAAATTACTGTTCAGCAAAGGACCTAAGAAGCACTAGGTTTTCAGAAAAATAAGAACATGACCTGTTGCATTATCCACAAATCCCAACTTCTATTGGTCATATTTGGATCCGTCTTCCTTTCAAGTTACAAGTAGTATGTCGCCTGCTAGCTCTGGATTCACCCTGTATGTTAAGATCAAGCAGATATCTAGGCCAAGGGCAACTAATAAGCAATTCACCCTTGCAACTCTTGGCAAGGGGGACAAGAACCAGTACACTCAGACACATTTCAGATATACAGACTGTTTATTTAGAAGGGAAATTAATTTTAAAATTGCCACAAACACACTTTGCAGAAAGAGGGGATAAAAATTGTCACAACAAGCCACTGTATAGGATTAGACCTCACAGATCAGGAAGTGGTTGCTTTAAATCTCACCCTTGCTACCATCTGCTCACAAAGCTGTTCTAGACAAGCCAGTGTGCCTCAGTATTCTCTTGAGAGACATAAGGAAGATAAAAGACCTTGCTTACAGCGTGACTACAGTAAACTCCCACCTATCGCGGGGGTTAGGGACCCGACCTGACCTGCGATAATTGAAAATCCGCAATATGCAGATGCTGGGTCAGGTCGAGACTGGGGGGGGGCTCTCTGGGGGCCTCTTGTACTTACCCCAGGCCTGGTGCTGCTCCAAACGGCCCTGCAAGGGGCTTCCCGGGCCCTCGGAGGCCCCCAAAGTGCTTTCTAGTGATCTGGAGGTCACTTCTGGTTTACCAAAAGTCACTTCCGGTTTGCGGGGAAGCACTTTTTGGGGCCTCTGATGGGCCTGGGAAGGCCTTTCCTCCTTATCCCAGGAGGCCTTTTTTTCATATACTGTTTGGACCCGCGATATACCGGGACCACAGTATATGAACCGCGAAAGGGCGGGGGACAACTGTGCAAACATTACAGTTGGACAATACATGTGATATACAGTACTCTAAAGCCATGAATGTGTCACAAAAATGTCTGCTTTTAATTGCTGTTGTTATATGAATAAGGATTTTATACGTCACTACTAACATGCTAAAAACAAAAAAATTCTTTATATTATTTCTTTTTGGTGCTATTATTATTCTTGTAACAAAACAGAAATCATTATTATTGTTGTAAATCCTAATCTCCACTTCAGTTATTATGATTAGAGCGCAGGGTTTCACCAGCTTCCGCAATGTGGAAAAAATATTTCCACATGGCTTCTCCTTTTCTCTCTCTCCTCCCTTTGGATTTTAGTTTTCTATTGCATCTTCCACTCATGGCTGGATTCTCCTGTCTCCATCAAAACTCTTGCTTTTCAACAACACAAAACACCACCAGTCTTGTATGCAATTCAAAAACCTACTATCCTACAAAAGTCAGATTTAGTCTCAGATCATTTCTGCCAAAGCAAACAGGGAAGTCCCCGTGTGGTTGGTCTGGCTTTCATATATCACAACACTTCCATAAATAGAATCCAAGAACCCAAACCATTTCGCACAACTGAAATAATACTAAATGTTTATTTGAGTAAAAGCCCACTTGGTATCACCACAGACAATGCATTTGTTTATCATACAAAATAAATCCCCATTGATTTCCAGCAGATGGACTAAAATGGCTTCCTGTTTTCATTTTCCCTTGGATCTGCTCTCCAAAACCCTCTTCCTAGTAATCTGGTTTCGTTATATAGTATACTCTGAGGTATAGTCTTTCTGCTTTTGAGGCCCTGAAGAGGCAACAGAGTACTAAATGAACACGACTGGCTGAAGACAGAAAAACGAAGAGCTAGAGATGAGTTACAAAACGCCTGCTGGCAAAAACCCATACACAGTAGACATATAGGCAGAATTAGACTACAGTTCTATTGATGCTAAACTTAAAACTTTAATGAACTTACTTACACGGAGACACAGACAATGTTGTGTTGATTATTCCTTAAATGATATAAAAATGTGTTCTGTTTGTATGCAACACCAGAACAAGACAACTCAGCCATAATTCCTGATTTCCTTGATTTAACCAGGCTAATCTTAAAAGTTCCTAAAATAAGCATCCTGATCAAAAATAAAAAGCTTGGTATCCATGCAAATTCAAAGTCACACAAAAAAGGGAATTTGCAGATATTGGCTGAAACCTATTCTAGACTTACTACATGGGGGTATGTGTGTGATAGAAACACAACCAGAGCTTTAATGGAACTGATGAAGGATTAACTCACCATATCCTTGACTCTATGAATCTACTCTCATGGGACACTAAACTGCGGGAATTCAGTCACTTGTATGAATGCACAGATTGCTCATGAACAGAAGTGAAAAGAGGTCTTTTGTTTCTCCTGTGAAGGAGAGAAAACAGTCATCAGATGCACAAACGCAAGTTCTCTGTGTCTTTCTATTATCATTGTACTGCAGGACATGACTGCAGGGATTTTCCATTGTACAAAACTGAGTTGACAACTAGTTCGGATTAAAGCAGCAGGTTGGGCAACATACTTACAGAATGCCATGTGAATTAGTATGTGCTTATGATATTATTACTTCTAACTGTAAGAGAGCAAAGGTAGAGTGGTTTACACTGTGGATCAGGACATCTCTGAACTCACTAGGAAGCTGCTGGTCAGACCCAGAGGCTCCTGCCATGCAGGAACAACAAACAAACTCAATTTACCATGTGGGGTTCTTATGAAAATTACTGAGATGATTTATGTGAATTACTTTGAACATCATAAGAACATAACATAAAAACAGCCATGCTGAATCAGGCCAAAGGCCCATCTAGTCCAGCTTCCTGTATCTCACAGTGGCCCCACCAAATGCATCTGGGGGCACACAAAACTAGATATCTGTCTCCTGATAACACTCCCCTTCATCTGGCACTTTGAAGTACCCTCTTTTTAAGCCTGGAGGTTAGACATCTCCATCATGGTTTGTAACCTGGGATGGACTTTTCCTCCAGGAATCTGTCCAATCAATCCCCTTTTGAAGGCATCCACGCCTGATGCCATCACTCTCCCAAACCTCAATTTCAATGGATGTCCCCTAGTTCTGGCATTTTGTGAGAGGGAGAAGAGCATCCCTCTACTCACTTTACTCACAACTATCCACACGTTATATTATTATGACAGTGTGGTTCTGTCCACAAAATCTAGCTTGCTTTTTAAAAAAACAAAGTTTATAAACTGGATGGTTTTATTAATTATTGAATAATATTTCAATTCATCATCGCATAGGCAAATTAATAATGAAGGCACAGGAAATAGTTTTTTCCCTCTTATGTTTGCAAAAGCACACATCGAGCTCTGTGAGCAAAGCAGAACAAAAACAATTTAAAGCCAAAAGGATGTTCGTTTTCCTGAATAAGCATTCCAGTGGTCAGGCGAGGAGATCTGGTCCTCCGTCTAGCTCCTCACCCCTGCTTTTCATGACTAGCAGATGATAAACAGAGCATGTACAAAAATAGAAATTATGGAAATCACAGCATCTTCATAAGCAACACAAGTAGCAGCATCTGGACTTTTGGCACAGAATTTTGAGTTATTTCTGAGATGAGAGTGCAGTCAAGAAGGGCAAGACAAAACAGATGACAGTATGGTCTCCTAACTACTCCAAAAACAAATGTATACAGACCTCTGTATAGATTTCTTCTAAATCTATTTTTGGTACAGTATTTCTTTGTGAGTGTCAGTGCACGTGTATGTTCTGTGTCTTTAAGTCAAAACTGACTTATAGAGACCCTAATAGGGCTTTCAAAGTAAATGAGGTCTTTAAAGAGTGCTTTTTACCATTTCAATTCTCCTAATCTTCATACAGTGTTACCTAGTGATACGAAATTAATTTGTTCCTTGGAATGCTCCGTATTGTGAAATTTTCGTATCACAGATTCGAATGGGGTGCAATGCACCCTGGAAAATGAAGTCTTCTGCAAAATTATCGTACATCAGGGCTCTCCATAGGAAATTTTCATATCTCAAGTTTTTGCAGAAGTTTTCCATTCCCAGGGTACAGTGTGCCCCAGACGGACTTACCTTTCGTAGTTCTCTCGGGTTTTTCGTGACATGAGGCACCCGTATCTCAAGGCACCACTTTACTATTATTTGGGACCTATTTCCCACTTAACCTTTGTCCCTCTTCCTCTCAACTGGATTCATATTTCACATAGAGCAGCACCACCTACAACCAGAACTTTCCGTCAGTCATACACAGATCTTTTTACTTCTGCATTTTTTTTTAAAAAAGAAGCGCTTAATAAAGAAATGAGCACACTTGTAGTCTTAATGTTTCGGGGGCAGGGCTGTGGGGGGGGGAGACATTTTCACACAAAATGTCCCTGAAAGAAGGTGCAAACAAAAAATGCTATCTTGCGTAACACCTTTCAGAAAAAAACACCAGGTGGGAAGCTCTGTCACAAAATCAGCAGAAAGCCTTATGGCTGCTGGAAAAAGCAATTCACCACTTTATTTAGAGAACATCTGAGCTTCCAAAATGAAGCCACATCCTCTTCCTTTCATAGCCTTTCTTACATTCAAAGGAGAAAGGAACCAGAGCACAGTCTGGGGCGTGCTCAGGCGGCGCTTGCCCTGCAGATGTCCATGAACTCCCCACCCCACCCCATCCTTGTTTTCTACCACAGAAGTGAATGGTGATCGTTTTTCACTTCAAACAGGGTGAAGTGCTTGCAAAACCCACCCACCATTCATTGTGGACGATACTCTATACCAGTGTTGGCGAATGTGTGGCACAGGTGCCAAAGGAGGCACTCGGAATCCTTTCTGTGGGCACCCAACATTGCCCCTTCACAGCCACCTGTATTCAAGTTAAATGGCTGTATTGGCACTTTGCAAAAGAAGTAGTGGGTTTTGAATCACAGTATGGGCACTCGGTCTCTAAAAGATTCGCCATCACTGCTCTATACTCTGCGAGGACCTCTGCAATATACTACAGTGGTACCCCAACTTAAGAGCAGCTCGACTTAAGAGCAATTCGACTTAGGAGCAGAAAACTGTTGGCATTTTAACTGCCGCCTTACAAATTTTAGATATGGTCTGCTCGACTTACAAATATTTTTTTCAATTATTTTATTTTTTAACTTAGTTTTTCAATTTTTTAGACAGGTACCCCGAATTAAGAGTAGTTCGACTTAAGAGCATGCATTCAGAACAGATTAAATTCGTACGTCGAGGTACCACTGTACTACTCTGCTTTCCAGTCACAAATCAGTGGCAATTCAGTAATAAGCACTACTGCTTCTTACAGAACCAACCCATCAAATGCCTTTTATCAAACACATAAACCCTAACAGCTGGAAACAAAGAAATTGGATCTTTTGCCTCTTGGGAGTTGGTGGTGGGGAACAAGGCCGACTCTTAAACCTTCTGGTCCACCCGCTACTGTACTCTTCAATTCACAGATTCCTTTAGCCTTAGTCACCCCAGCTGCGGTTTCTGGGAGTTGAAGTCCAAAACAGCTGGAGGGCAAAAGGTGAATAAGCCCTGCCCTACAATAAAGTCCTTGTAATGCAGCCTGACCGGCATATCCAGCATGGGGTGAGAATGGCTTCACTATTGAAGCAAAGCATTTGCTTTCTATCACATATTTAGTGGAGGGGCGTGGGGAGAGAGAGAGAGAGAGAGAGAGAGAGAGAGAGAACTTAGGACATGAAATGAATAAAATGAATAACATGCACTTTAGGAAACCACTCGATGCAGGAGTGGGCAAGGGAATGTGTGTGTGCTCCCACACATGAGCACAAGTTGTATTTCAAGGCCAATGGTTTCCCAATTAAAATTAATTCCTTTGGGCCACCAAGGAAAGGACAAGAGTCCACGAGTCACACCCGCCTGGTGATTTAGTTCTGCAGATCACTTCAATGAAAAACAATGTTCCAACCAAATCTTTTTAAAAAGCTAACACAGCATACAATGCCTTAATGTCAGCATAAGATGGATAACAGCTGTCAAGAAATAGGCCTGATGGCAGCTCTACAGCCAGGTAGCCTCTGCCAAGGCTAGTACCACCTACCTTTCCGGCAAAAGTTCCAAACATGTGCACATTAAGTTCCACCAATTTGACCGTTAATTGCACATCGCAATACAGCACAGTGCTAGCCTAGCTGCTTAAAATCTGGAGATAAATTAATAACGCAATCAGAGAGCAAATAAAGAATATATAGCCCTCCAAATTCTGTTAACTTCCCTCACCAGTGGCCTGAGATGATGAGAGTTGTAAACCATCAACATCTGGAAGACCACACGGCCCCGCTCCTAGACTTGAGGCTGTCTTACTTCCAGAAAACAAGATGTTGAAATAGGCACATTATTCCACATCCCAAAGTATCTGCTTAGTCCATAGTTCTACTACAAAGAAGCATCTGATCCATGATCAAGAAAGGCTGGACAGTGCCAGCATGACCACTATCTCCATCCGCAGGTATTAAATGTAGTCCATTTTCTAAACACAGATGTCTTGACTCATAAATAACATATTTGATGGTGAGTCTGCTACTCTTCGTGGACAGAGAAAGAGAAACATTGAAGATTATGTCCTTTTGGGAAGCTACGGGGACTCTGTTACCCCTTTCAAACAAGTCATGGTTCAGCTTTGTTTCACTCTTCACATAGCTTGCTTTAACCATAATGACTCAAGCGGCACATACCAGAATGATGTCATGCGAAAGCAAACAGAATAATTATTCTATTTAACAAGTACCTGCTCATTCAAAAAGCATTTTTGTATGCCTATTAATTAATTACGCACTTGCTCACATGGAATTAGGAGATATATGCATCACAGGATGTTTGCACGGCTGAATATCCACTGAGAAGTCCTCTGACCTATCAATACAGCCTTCTTGGCACCAGTCCTAAGTTGACCTAGTAATATTTCCAGATTGCTTCACTATCAGCCCTGAAACTGTTATCCACCCAAGTAGCCAGGTTCACTGTCCCAGTAAGTCAATTCCTTGAATAAACATTTTGAGTGAGAAAGGACCAGTTTTATTCCAGCTGTCACTACAGAAACCCTTGTATCACTAAACAGAACTCCCAATGTCTGCATTTGTTTCTATTCTCTAGAGATCAACAGATCAATGGAAAAGTATATAAAGTATTTTCCTTGATTAAGATCCCAGGTGGAGCTCCAGGCAAGTCCATCAAAAAAAAGTTGGATAACAAAGGTTAGGGGGAAGACCCTCGTCTATGGCTCTAAGGAATGACTGCCAGTCAACAGGTAAGAGTAAACCTGATGAGACAGTATTTAAGTAAGATATAGCTTCCTTTTCTGACATATATGGGAATTTCTTACACACTAAACTAGCTATATCCATGTAGAAGCAGATTGAAGACCAACTCACATAAAATTAGGTTTTCACTATGCATCATTATAAGCCTGGGACACAAAACTTTTGCTCCTTTATATGTTTTGGAGCATCTCCGAGAAGCACTACATAGCATGGCCAATGTAATGGATTATGGACATATAGTACAAAACTCTGAGTGGCAAAGAGTCCCTGCCTTGGCTATATACTACAGAGAGAAACATGTAGTCCTCTAGATTGTGCTGGACTTCAACTCCCACCAGGGCCATCTAGGACAGACAATGTTGAGGGATTACGAGAGTTGCGGTCCAACGTGCAGAAAGCCCAACATTTCCAATTCTTGCTTTAGGCTCCAAATGACATTGGTGCGCAATCTCGGAAAGCAGTCTCTCTTCTTCACATCAGTATCATTCCTCTGGTTTTACGAATGTTTGATTACCAAAGGGATTAGAAGTTAGCAGCACAACAGCCATTTAGAACGTCAATCAGCTGTTGACTAAAGGAGGGTTAGGAATTATGAGAAAGACTTTAATGTGCATCCTAACTTCATTTGGTCCCTCTAAGAAGGAAGGAAGGAAGGAAGGAAGGAAGGAAGGAAGGAAGGAAGGAAGGAAGAGGGCACTGTCATGATAGTAATAACAGAATAAATTCCTGCACCCATGACCTGGATGGGCTCCAGTACTTTTAAAAAGTAGTGCAAAGGAAAGAACAGATATAAGCCCTCTCTTTAACAGCCCTTCCTGGTGCAAATTATACCTGGTAAAAGTCTATCTTCTCCAACATTGTTAAGGCACAGAAGAGTTCAAGGCCTGGACTTGGCAACCATAGCTGCCAGTTAGGACAAAATACCTCCATGGTTAAGCAACCAAGAAGAAGAAAAAAGAAGAAAGCAAGAGGTAAACCACAGGCTTCAAGCCCCACCCTGAAACTTTCTGATTAGAAATGGAAACACCTATGACTAACATGGTTATACTGCTGAGTCCCAGTGGGCAGAGGAGGCAATGCTGTAAATAACCTGCGGCAGCTACCTGGTATCAGGTGTTTCCATGCCTGGATCAGAGAAAGAACCTGATCTCACTCAGGAACTCAGCACATGGACAAGTACCACTGGACACATCCTGATCCAGGACAACGTTAGAAGGCAAAAGGCCTTACCCACTGCACACCTTCAGTGGAAGAAGCCATTCAGTGACTTCCACTTCTGGTCTGAGGTATCAGGACCAGCCCAACATGTTCTGTTACTTGAACTAGGGCAGGAAATGGCATCAATTCTCACACAGTATACAAGCCAGCTAAGTTGTTTTGGCTTTTCAGAGGAAAAATCCCACAAATACTAGTTTCCACTTTCATAGTGGTTAAAAAAACACAGTAATAATACAGTAATAGATAATAATTTGCTGCGCTCCCATGTTACCTCAAACCTCCTGCCTGAGGTGTCTGTTTTGCTCTCTCTAATGGTTAGAACCGGACCTGCTACCAACAGTTCTAGTGTTACAGATATACAAAATGAAGACAGCTGTAGTTACCTTTCTGGTTTGACTTGTAACTTGGACGCTAAATTATATTTTCTGAAGACTTCCTGACCTTTACTAGACAACAACACTGACTCACCACTTTATCTCTCTCCCTTTAAACTCAGCTTGCTCGCTTTCTGCAAACCTAACTCTCCTGGGTACTTCTAAAGGTGAAGCCAGGTTATAATTTTGCCTTTGTCCACTAAAACTTGATAGTCAACATATAAAGTTGAACTTGAACCAGTAAATTTCCTCCTGCAGTGGTCTACTGGTCATTCAACAGAGCGACGCATATTTGCGTTTTGTGGCTACCACTTGGGGAATTCCAAGACAGTCTAAAAACACTTGTGTGTACAACTCTAGCATTTAGATACTTGACAAATTCCAAATAGTTTTCCAACAACAAACTCGTATTCTGCATGGTTTTTATCGACCAAACACATCACATTTCCATAGTTTATCGCCAGAACTTTATTTCTTATTATAACACCTAGATACACAGGGGGTCAAGGGGAGAATTGAAATCTAGAGGACTTAAAAACAATCCACACGAACAGTTTCTAATGAACTTGGTGTTCTGGCAGACAAAAAGTAGATTGCTGAGGGAGAATCTCACTTTACACCTGCCGGCCTATTAAGCTTGCTTGTGATGCACGTATGACACATTAACTCAGTTGTCAACCTTTGTACTCCAGATCAGGTTCACAGGCCATTTTATAACTTAATAACTTCAAGAAACTACCTCACTTTCCAGAGGAACCCTCTATCCTTTTTTAGCGGCAGATGACATTGTAGCCTGGAGATCAATGCCATGCAATCTCTGAATGACATTTTGCAATTCATAATCAAGACATTTATTAGTCTGCAATATTTCACCTCCTTGAGTAGGAGCATATTCACTGACTAGGTTTATCTATGCAATGGTTTAACTTACTTTGCTCCCAGTTCAAACAATGAAAGCAATTCCACTTTTCAGAAAGCTCTGGAGCTATACGCAGCACTGAGGTTCTTCAGTGCCTTCAGATGTGCTTGTTTAATACACTGACAGCATGCTAAATATTTAGCAACCTACTGGGGTCCCCTTCCTATACTGTATAAAGCATGCACAAAGAATCCTAGACTACACTGCACGCACAAGGAATCCAGGGAGTCCATAAATAAGATGATTTTCTCATTCGATGAGCTTCTTCATTTCTGTCAGAAACAATGGTGATTCTGGAATGGAAAGAGCATCAGCTAACAAGGAAGACCTTCAGCAGTTTTCCTCTATTATCCACTTAAAAGTGTTATGCATGATTACACACTTAGCTCACAACCCTAAGAACAGTTTTCTCTTAAATTTCCAAATTTAAAACATCAGGCACAGCTTGCAAAAAATGTACTTTATGTCTCATAATAACAATCATCATAATAGAACTCACAGAACTGGAAGGGACCTTAAGGATCAGAGTTTAGCTCCTTTCAAGGAACCTCTGACGCCATTGTCAGGTTCTTAAACCACTGAGCTATTCAGAGTTCATTTGTAAGCCACCTTGGGTCCCATTTTGAAAGAAAGGGATCAAAATTAAATAAATAAAACAGTCTCTAGGCTTTTGCCATTACAGGACGACCCCGATATCTGTTGGGCATTGGTTCCAGGCCTTCCTGTGGATAACAGAAACCGTGGATAAGAGAGAACACAAAACCCCAAAACTGCTATTTTGTAACAGCAGCTTGCTTTACTGCTGCTGTTTTGCAGCAATAGCTTCCTTTATGGCTGCTGTTTACGACAGTAGCTTGCTTTACAACTGCTGTTTGTGACAGTAGCTTGCTTTGCGGCTGTTATTTGTGACAGTAATTTGCTTTGTGGCTGCTGAATTATTATTTTTTTCCACTGCCAACCGTTGAATCAGTGGTTAATGAATCAGTGGATACGGGGGTCCTACTGTAGTCGGCTTGCAGTAAAAACAAAGAACCTTGAGTCGCCTTAAATATGACCACGTTTTACTGGATACATATTTCTCAAGGTTGAAGTATACTGAAGCTTACACCAAATAAAACCTGGTACAGTGGAACCTTGACTTACATGCTGCTTGACTTGCAGCATATTTGACTTGCAGCAAGAAGGGGCCTGTTTGACTTGAGTCGCAGGCTTTGACTTACAGCTCGGAGCCCCAGCATAAGGCACTGGAATCGGGCGGCAGCCACGACCCAGCATCGTCGCTGCCGCCTCCAAACTGCTCCTGCCTTCTTCCTCTCCTCCGGCAGTGGCAGCGGCGGCTTCGGCGAGGCCAGCTCCAAGCACCTGGAGCTGGACCTCGGCCTTGCTGAAGCCGCCGCTGCTGCCGGAGAAAAGGGCCGGGAGCTCGGGGCTGGCCTCGCTGGTTAGACAGTCGGCTCAGTCTTGTAAAAAATCTGGCTGCAGAAGTCTGGTCCACAATGGAAGCATTTTAGTTGGGGAGCTGTACAGTTGTGGGACTCTAATGGTAAGCATAGAGTTGTTCAGAACTTGGAACGTCAGGTTAAAAATCAGTAAAACTTAAATGTTAGACATTGTTGCTATGAACATTAAAAAGTGGAGGCGTATAACTTGTGGACTATACTCCTCTCTTTGAAGAGACATTTCATTTACATCCCCGGAAGGAATCTCCTATCCCAGTCAAATTTGTGTTAAATAACTGTTTTCGGGGGTCTTTTTCATCATCTGGAACGGATTAATCCACTTTCCCATTACTTTCTATGGGAAAAGTTCGTTTGACTTAAGTCATGTTTGACTTAAGTCTAGACCTCTGGAACGGATTAATGACGTAAGTCAAGGTTCCACTGTAGTAGTTTTAAGGTGCTCCCTAACTCTTCACTGTTGTTGTTTTTGGAGTACATGTTGCCTACTGGCAGAACAACAATGGACTGGCTGAAACTTACGGCACATAATGTTATTGGCAAGCGAGCACTCATAGGTGCACATTGTTGCAGTTTGGGGTTCAAGTTAAGCAACAAGTGGCAGCATCAGAGGGAAAAGAGAGCTTTTCACATGGGGCTTGCCCAACATCACCTATCACTTGTTTTCTATATACTGTACTGCTGACAAATGTACAGAGTCCATCCCAGTGTTGGGGTGGGGGAAGGTTGGGGAACACTAAAGAGGACCGCAGGTAGAAAGAAAAGGAGAACAGCCCTTAAAATTTCATAGGGCTTGCTGCTGTGAATGTTACCCATCAATGCTGCCTTTCCAAGAGGTAGATCCATTTGAAATGCCGATTCAAAATATGAAGGTTGAATTACATATGCTTTTTTAAAAAGTATTTTTATTGATAAAGTTCTTCAGCTGTGCATAGTCATCTTCCCTAAATTTTACATTTTTTCCCTCTTATCATCCCCCCACCCCCCAGTCTATTATTTTCAGTCTTTTTCTCCCAGCCAGGGGCACAAAGTTTGAAGCTTCCACTGAACGTCATCAGTCTCTTCTTCTTCCATCCATCTTCGATGCTCAGTCCATTTCTCTTTGATTTTCTCTATTCTGCTTTCCCACGGCATATCAAATTATGTATGCTTAAGTGTCCATAAACTCCCTAAGTGCCCTGAGCACATCCTATCTCACCTGATCTCGGAAGCTAAGTAGGGTCAGGCCTGGCTAGTACTCGGATGGGGGACCACCAGGGAATACCAGATGCTGTCAACAGCTGGAGTAGGAACCGGCAAACCACTCCAGTATTCCTGCCAAGAAAACTCCATGGACATGGGGTCACGAAGAGTCGGTCACGACTGTAACAATACAACACACAAGTGTCCCAAAACTAAATGGGCAGGAAGGTAATTTTGGCAGCATCGCCATGACAACTGGGGATGGAGGGAAGGAGATCAGTGGTGGAGTCCCAACTTCCAAGTTTACCTTTTTCCAGTAGGAAGAGGAAAGAAGGCAGAAATTCCAAATAAATCTCAATGTCAGGCAGGCTTTTATGTACCTTAGGTGCCTTGTAAACTGGATGGACAGATTTATCTGTTCATAGAAATCAAATCAAAATGGATGCTCATTGGAAAGACACAACTCAAACAACTCAAGTCTGCCCATGTATGAAACTGCAAGAGAAAAGTATTTATTTCCAAAGCATGAGCCATCCAACTGAACTTTAATATAACAATTACTCAACTCATTTAAAAAAAACACTACCACCTGAATAATTAATTGCCCAGAGAGAGCTTTAAGTGCTATGGGGCAGTATACAAGTAGCATGCTTTGCTTTTACTTGGCTCATTATACTGACACTATATTAATGGCTAGATTAGATACACATAGATATGTATCATGCATTTTAAATCTTTAAATTTCAAATCTGAACAGAAGTCTAATTCAAATTTTGCTACACCATACTGCATGACATTGCCTTTATTGGGTAATTTGTCACAGCCTGCGTACTAAAGCAATAAATTGAATTCATATTGAAAAAATTTAGTACACTAAGAGGAATTTATTGAGATGCACACATGATTACCACTTTTACTTACTGTATTGATCCAAATTAAAACTGTATGTGCATTTCACAGTTCAACTCGCATGATGAGCTCTCTGAATTCCCGTTATCTTTTGTTCTCACCCTGTTACAGATACAGTTGTCATAGAGACACAGACAAAATGACCTTCCAGCCCATTATGTTTTGGGACTCTTATCACACAGAATTCAACCTTCACATTTTGAATCTGCATTTCTCACAAACTTCGGATTTTAGAAAGGCTGCTTTTAGGACTAAAACTGCAGATAGAAAGTGCTTCTAAATATTAAGGTGTGTTCGCTATAGCAGAGCTGTTTTTAGACTGTCACTGTGGCGACTCTCTTGTTTGCTCAGACATGTGTTCTTGCCAACTCTTACCACTTTTAATGTGTGTGCTGTGCATCCAATGTGACTCCATAGCAGAGCTTAGAAACGTCAATTGTAAAAATATTGTACATGCTAAAGGCCTGCACCTTTGGGCTTTTGAGTATCTCAGAATTGTAAAGCTGGAAGAAAACCAAAGGAGCTCAACTCTTCTGCTACTGTAGGGAAACTACAGCACTTCTAAGAGATGGGCATGCTAGCCTTTCCTTCAAAAAACCCAAACACAAGAGAGTCCTCCATTTTCTGGGGTAGTCCTGTATGCTGGTGTCAAACAGCTATTATGATCCAGAAGTTCTTCTTCTTTTTAACTAAAGTTTAGTCAAGCAAAATCCTTTCTAATAATGTGACTCCATTACTTCAGCTCCTACTTAGTTCATCCTACAATTATGAATGCCATTATAGTCATGTTAAAAGTAATTTCTCTTGCTTTCTTATACAGGCCACTTGCAGAGGTGCGCACAGCCCATAAAGAAGTAAAGGCACCAATTATTGCATGTGGGGCCTCACCTCATACATCACAACTTCCCTTTGCCAGGGGTGGAAATGCTGTCAGACCACAACTTCTACTACTCTTAGATTACGTGAGGAATTGTGAGAGTTTCTCCCATCCTGCCATATGGAAATAAGCTATGAACACTTCTCTGTGGCACAAAGGCCCGGGTCTTCAGGTTTTAGATGGGACTTCAGGTTTTGGATGGGATATGACACCATCCACACCTGTAAAATGTCTGAAGCTGCTTTCTGTTCATTTCATATGTCTGATAAACATATTCCTTCCTAAGAAACCCTCCACTCTCTAACAAAAATATTGTCTCAAAAACCTCATGCTTCTCAATGTATCAAACAGAGTGTTTGCCATAATCTATATTAAGCTGAAATGTGTACCTGAGCAACAAGAACAAAAAGCTTACCAGAAAATATTTATCTGCACTAATCTGGACATTTGAGGAAGTCTGTTCTGCTATAAATACAAAGATTATTAATACTCCAACTTTTACCTACAACAAATTGCACAATATTTCCTTTCAGTGCCTGTCTTTTTCACTCTCTTTGATTAAATTAGAGACATCTTCGCTAACACCAGGAGGGAATCATGTTTCAGATGGCTCACCATGTTCTGAATTAATTAGCAAGCAACCTGGTAAATTAATGAAAGAGGCAGGCAAGGTAACAACAATTCCCAAAGAAGTGGAGCACAAGCATTGTCTCGCGTAACCATGGGCTCCATAGGTTAAATGCTCTTTCCCCCCAGCTGTTATAAACGTTTTGAGAAGTTGATCCTATCACAAACTGTAAGGTTAAAGAAAAGCAGCTGCATCATAAGAACTCAAAGTATTTAAAAATCTACATTAAAACACACTATTAGAATCTCAGGTTACAAATATTTAAAATGGGGAATCTAAAATCGCATTCCACAAGTAAAGCCATGCACCTTACGCCCTCCTGCCCAAACATCAGAATACAGAATATAACTTCTCTGCTTGATCATCTTAAGTAGGCAAACTGAAAGGAGCAAAGTCTTTCAGCGCGTGCACACACACACCTCCCAGAACCGGAAGTATCAAAGTTTCCTTCAGGTCAAAAGTTCTGCAGCTTCTCCCAATCTCTAGCACTTCCTACCAAGAGCAAATATATAGCACTTGATCAGAGGCCAGCAAGTAACCTGCAACAAGGGCCTCGGGTGGGTCCCATCACAGAGACACGCATCCAAATGCATTGAACGAAGAACGAAATGAGTACTCGCCTAAAACATCACATAAAACACATAAACGGGTACATATATACTGTACATGGGATTAGATAGGATTTAGTCCTGCTTCCAACACCGAATCAACGGGACTTGTCGGTAGCCTTGACGACGGTCGATTCCTATAAGTCTCAGTGGGTCTACCCTTAAAAAAATCTGGACTCCCAACTCAACTAACTCTTTGGGTATACAACAAGGGGGGTGCCTAGTGCGCATGCATAAATATTGTGTGCATCCGTAATATCGAGAAAGTTTGTGGCTCTGGAGACGGCGGGGGAGAGCGTTTTCTGGAAGTGGTCCTTGAGGAGCGGGGCGAGCGACGGCAGCAACTTCTCCAAACAAAACTTCCACGTCGTTGAATGCGGCGGGCGGCGGGCGGCGGGCGGGGGTAGGGGGGAGGCATCTCGAGTGGGTCCTCTTTACCCAACGTCAATAAAACAAACAGCACATACACGCACACGCTTCGCAGCATCCTCTCCCTGCAGTCACCGATCCCAGAAGCAGTTTTAAAAGGTCAGGAGGAACCCCGCCGCAGCGGCCAAGGGAGGAGGAGAAGAGCCGAGAGGCGGGCGGGCCGGCCGGGGAAGGAGGAAGGGAGGGAATGAAAGAAAATAAAGGGAAACCAGGGAGGGAGCTCTGAATTTTTTATTTATTTATTTATTTATTTTTGTGGGGGGACAGAGAGCAAGAGACAGAAAAGCAAGCCGGGAGAGAAGGGCAACCCGCCCTGCCAGGCTTGGGGGCGATCCGGCTGGGCTAGGGGCCAAGTTTACCTGCTTTCGTCGCAGCCACCGCCGCTCTCCGTCCCCAGCTGATGCCGACTCGGCCCCGGCGCTGCGCTGCTGTTGCTGCTGCTGCTGTTGCTGCTAGTGGTGGTGGTGGTTGGTGATGGTGGTGCTGCTGCTGCTGCAGCAGCAGCTCCCAGCTCCGCCCCTGCCTTCCCGGGAGCCAAGTCCAGCTGGGATGGGATGCGGGAAGGCGGAGGGGGAAGGTAGGCAGGGCCTCCGCCGACGTCACAGCAAGCCGGCAGCAGGAGAGAGGGAGGGAGAGAGGGAGGGAGGGAGCGCCGGTGCCGGCCGGGGCAGTAGCTGCTCCCGCGCCGGGGCTCCGGTCCTCCTCCTGGTCCCTGGTCAGATTCCCATTGCCAAAGCTGTGGAGCATGCGCCACGCTCAGGCGCATGCTCATTGGTTGCCAGGAAGGTGGGTGCCCCCCTCTCCCCCCCCCTCTCTCTCTGCGTCCCGTCCGGGTGCGGGTCGCCCAAGTTGGAGGAAGGCGTAGAAGGAAGAATCCTAATATTCGGCGATGAGGGGGGGGAAACCAGCCGGAGGAAGACTTCCCGAAGCGCCAAGCATCCAGGCCCCTTGAGGCCTTCTCCTTCCTTGCAATCCCGGCCCTGGCGCCAAATCCTTGTCCCAAAACAGGCGTGGGGAAATGAGTCCTGGAGGCTTTTCGGACTTCAACCCAACAAGTGCCCGAGAAGCCACCCTGGCCAGGGATCAGGGGGCAACTGGTGGAATTCCGCCGGTGGCAGGGCCCGCGCCCAGACTGGTCGAGGTGTTCGAGTTGTAGTAGCCTCGAAAAAGGTTGTAGTTAACACGCCCTCCAGTCACCTCCGGGTTAGGGCGACCCCAATGAATGCGCGATCTCTCCTCTTCCACTGCCCTACTGAGCTCTTGTAGACTCACACGACCCCGTGGATTTCGTTAGGGAGTCAGTCCATCTCGTATTTAGCTTTCCACCTTTCCTGCTGTCTTCATTCCTGTCCCCGCCTCCCAGCATTTATAGTCTTTTCCAGGGAATCCTACCTTCTCATGATGTTCTCCCAAGTAGGACACACCCTCCATTTCAACGTTTTCGCCTTCAGGTTTGGTTTGCTCTGAGAGCCACTTGTTCGTCTTACTCTTTTGCGCAGTCCAAGACCTCTGCAAATATAAAATGAATCAATTTTCTTCCTTTCTTTACTGACCAGCTTTCAGACCCCTGTAGAGTGACATGGAATACAAGCATGGTCTCTAGTGACACACTGATCTTTTCTAATTCCTTTATTGCTGCCATTGCAAGTCTCAGTCTACTGATTTCTTGGCTGCAGTCTCCATTTGGATTGGTGTCTGAACCAAGGCAAAGAAAATATTTTACATTTCAATTGCTTCGTTGTATGGCTCTCCTGTAGTCATGATTTTAAGGTTTCAAGTGCAGTCCTGCTTTGGGAGTTTCTTCTTTTACTTTAGCTAAAAGTCATTTTAGGTCATTGTTTCTTTCTGTCCCCAAGATGATATCATAAAATAGAATCCCACCAATATTCACCCCTCCTTCATATGAATCTAGTCTGATTTGTGTTGCAGACAGATAGAACATAGAAGAGGATAAAATGCACCCTTGTCTGACACCTTTGCCTGTAGGAAACCATTTTGTCTCTCCATGTTCTCTTAATGGACAGAATATCTGAACTCAAAGGGAAATTTAAGCCTAGATTAGACATGCTGAATGGCCAACTTGGAAGCAGACTGTCTGACCAGGAGAAAAGAAGTTGAAAATAGTTTACTGAAGAGCTATACAGAAGAGATTAAAAATGACAGACTCCTTTGACTAGGAATCCTATGATGGAGAATGTGAAGTTCCAGAAACTCCCTTTCTGTTCAAAGAATTTTTGTACATGAAGGTACTACTTATCATTTAATTATGTTACAAGTGAAGATCATGTCTTTGACTAAACATATTTCTACTTTTGGATGATATTTTATTTCCCCAAATAGGCTTCTGAGTTTCTTTCCCCATATTTTGTTTTTTCCTTGTCCAACGTGAGTGGAGAAATTCCTCATCACAAATTTATAAAATAATATACTGTTGGACTACATACTAAGGGGGAAGGCTGGATGTAACGTATATTTTTGTTGAACAAATACAAAGAATGGGAGGAAGATGAAAGAAGTAGATAATGGTACTTTGAAGAGAGCATTGCTGATAATATCCAATACCCAGTCCAGAGTTTCCTGTTATTGAAACAAGTTGTGGGGGATGTTTTCTTTACTTCTCTGACACAAAAGTGTTACTCTTGGCTAAAATAGCTGACTTGCACATTTTTTTCAATTAATGGTGAACTGGTATCTTATCCAGGGCACAGGAAGATAGCAGTGAAATAACACATCCGTCTCTAACATGGTGCCCATTGTCCTTTGAGGGGTGCAGAAATTCTACTGCCTGGCATTTCAAACACTGACTGAGGGAACAAGAATGACCGAATATCTAGTACAGAACTCAGATCTAAAAAGAATTCTGAAAGTTTTAAAGAAAACTGCACTGATTGCAGCTTAATTTAAACATGCTCATACTGGTCTCCCCTAAAGCACTGCCAGACATCAGGGAGCTGGAGGATAAGGAGAAAGATTTGCACCACTGCTTAGATTGCTGTTTGTAATCTGGAATAGTCTTCTTTTTGCTTTCTCTCACTCCAGATGTTTTGGACCACAACTCCCACAGTCCTTTGTCACTGACAATACAGGCTTGGAATTCTGGGAGTTGTCCAAAACATCTGGAGTGCTGAATGTTCACCACCTTTGAAAGGTCTGCTCACAGTGAAAGAATCCAGTTACTCTTGAGGGAAAATAAAGTAAACATCCAAGACAAATATCCCTTACCAGAACAGGTAAAGCAAGGGATATTCTAGGTGCCCACTGTGTGTGACTATACAGATCCTGCCTAATCAACCTTCATGCAATATGCAGTACATATAAAAAACAGGGATTTAATTATAAAACGGCAACCATAGGAGTAATGCAGAAAGTCTTCTGATGGAGAGGAGAAAAAGAATCTAATGAATGAAGCCATTACTGTACTTAGCATTTCAACAAACCAAATTGTTATATCCCCTTTCAAGGCCAGAAGGTTGAGATTATTTCACTTCCTTGAAAATAATGTCCATACAGGTTTTATAAAACATCACAAGTATGCAAAATAATTCCTTTGGTAAAATGATTATAAAATGAATTACTGGGCTATACTATTTCAGAATAGAGGTGCAATATTATTAAGTTTCCTTCGCCAAAATCCCTGTCCATGCAAAGGAGAAAGCAAGGTGTTCTGCTTATATACCACCCCATAACACTTAAAGTAGTCTCTGGGCGGATTACAGTTTAATGAGGTATGCAGGCTACACATTGCCACCCCAGCAAGCTGGGTACTCATTTTACCAACCTCGGAAGGATGGAAGGCTGAGTCAACCATGAGCCTGTTACCTGGGATTGAACCAGGTTGCAGGCTTATGGTTAACTGAGCATTTAACCACTGCCCCACAAGGCTCTTGTCCTGCTTATTACACACTTAGCTATGCAAGGCTGATTTGGGGAATTTTAAACCATATATATCTCGCCTGTATTTCACGTTACCATCCAAAGAGAAATGTACAATATGGGTTAGTTTTCTGAACATATCAAGCTCTAATGCCTGTTATCTTGAAGTGAAAGAAAACAAGATACACGTGTCTTGCAAAAATCGAACAGAGGAAACATGTTTTTAATATTTAAAACAAAAAGAACTAAATGATACATCAGATATTCTGGCAAGCCATGGAACGTGATTTTTCACCAAGGAATTCTCCTCTGCCAAGATTATTTCCATCCCTTCTTCTGCACTCAATCATCATTATCAGACTGCATACAATGTTTCTCATTTGAAAAGGGAACCTCCAAAGCATTTCTTCAATAGATATGGAAAAGATGAGTCATCTTCTAAATGAAAAGTTATGCTATACCAAAACAACAGGATTCTACACTCCCCTAAAATTTGGTGCTTGCAAGTGTTGGGAATATTAAATGTCATCTCTGCTCCTGCCTCTAGCAAATGTTTACCAGAGGGCCATGCATTTTTCATGCTAAGTAACTTAAAACTTTAATAAGAATTCTTAACAGTTATTCTATCCAACATGAAAACCAATACAAGAGATACATCTAATTACGCAGCTACTTGATAGCTCTGTCCGAACAATTCCTTTATACCACTTTTAATGACTCTTGGTCATACCTAGTGCCATCTTAAAGAACATACATCTATCTGTTATCTTGCAGGTAAAAGCACATTTTAAGAAACACATACGAACAGTATAATCCAATAAATAAAATTAGATAATGACCCTGATTTCATTTAAAGGGACTTGATCTCAAATTAGGTATGTAGAGTTTGCTGTGGTAGTTGAAGATAAATCCCAAAGATTATCAAAGTTTTTTCACTGGTTCAGTAAAGCTATCCTTTAGGGAGAATGCAAATGTTGAAAATAATGTATTGTATAAACTTGTTGCACTTGCATAAATAAAAAAATCCAAGTTTTGTCATATTTAACATAGGCCCATTTAAATCAATGGAGCTTGAGCTACTAATGGCCCACTTTAAGTCATGCTGATTTCAACTGGTTTACTCAAAGTACAACTAAGTCTAGATCAACTGCTATATTTAAGAACTGAACAAAATGAAATATTCCAAAAGGGAGATGCCAACAGTGAGATATAAATCTAGAGAAAATTATGCATTATATGACACAGGATATTGATCATAGTGGTTAAAGATACTGGACAGTAAACCTCTTTTGGATCTCCACTGAATGAAAGAAAGTGCAATTGTTATGTGCTATTAAATCACTTTCAATTTACAACTGACATTGATTTGTGACCTCTAAACCGTCCCATCACCCACAAGCCCACAAACTCAAGCAACCAAAGCTTAATGTACCAAACTGGAAGAACTAAGGAAAACTTACACATAACAAACTGCCAAACATTCCTGTAAAGACTAACCAGAAATATAAATATCCATTAAAGGAACAGGGGAAATCAATTTAAAGCAGTAGAAGAATGAAATTCTCAAATGTTCATTTCAAGGAGCATCAACTATGCAGAAAAAATGTTCGGTGGCTATAACTTCTGCCACCCTGATGTTTTGGACCACAACTCCCAGAATTCTAAGCTTAGATTGCCAGTGGCAAAGGACTGTGGGAGTTGTGGTCCAAAATGTCTGGAGGGCTGAAGTTTTGGCATGCCTGCTGTAAGCCCTTTGGCAGAGCTGCACTGCAGGTCATCAGCTACAATTGTGCTGTGGCTGTTTCAAGGGAAGAAAGCATTATCCCAGAAAGAAAGAAAAAAGGATTCCTAAGGATCTGCAAAACCTGTGGGGAGGAGCAGGCTCTAGGAAGCTTTTTATTGCCCTGAAATGAATAAGAGCTGTGGCCGATGACATCACCCTTGTTGTCTTGTACATTTGTACAAGAGATCAGCCAATGAATCTTCTTTGGACAAGGATGGCAGAATGATGCATCATTTGGAAATAAAAATGAAAGCACTCTGAACAGGGTGATTGGAGCAGGGTGCTTCATGTTTCTTTATCTTTTAGGGCGCTGATGACTTGGCCATTTTAGTATGTCAAAAGGATGCTTTAAATCAGTGGTTCCCAACCTGTCGGTCCCCAGATGTTCCTGAACTGCAACTCCCAGAATTCCCTTCTGGCACAGCAAGTGGTGGATTCTGGGAGTTGCAGTCCAGGAACATCTGGGGACCCACAGGTTGAGAACCACTGCTTTAAATACATAAATATAAATTGCATTACTACTAGTTTGTGACTCTCCTATGCCAATACTATTAAAGTCAAGAGAACTATAAGAGTGGCAACTTGGTAATACACCTGAAGAATACCTACGTGAGCCTTAGGAACCAGTGTAGGCTGCTCCATCTATGTACTGCTATGACGTATTTCAGTATTTTAGCCTATCTATATTGGGTTGTCCCTATATACAACATGCAGATTTTCTGCTTGTTTTTGGTAACCTTTTATATCTCGAATGTAGGATCCTTCAGCAGTTAAAATGTTAGTATTAGTTAATCACAAATACAATTATATTTTGCAGACTTGGGATTTCATATCTTCTTTCCCCATTAGTGCTTTTTAAAAGAGGATTGTACCCTATAATTTTATTTGCTCACTAACCTCAATTGGTCATGGTTTTAAAAGAAATACGTTGCTAGAAACGAATTAGCATAGGGCTAAGCAACATACACTATAAAAACTCCAATGTCTTGATAGTTTTCCATCATTTTATTAAAAAAATAGATCTCCTATATCAACATGTGTATCAGCTTGCTTCATCACTTGTTTATCATAATTTTAAGAGAGAAACAATGCAATCTTCACATCTTGGGAAAGGAACACAAGCTCCAGGCCATTCTCGGGACTAAAACCAAATAATCAGAAACTAAAGTACAGCACAACCTGTTTAGGGAAAAAAGCAAAACCAAAAATAAAAATTATCATTTTACCAAAGTAACAAGTAACTTTGCAATGGAAATATATACATATATCACCAGACAGATCTCCTCTACTAGAATGTGTTCAAGAATTTCTGGGAGGATGGGGTTTCAAAATGAACAAACGTGTACATTTGTTGTCACTCTTATATTTACTCCAGCTAGCTTTTTGTTTTGTTTTGTTTTGTTTTCCTTGCAACTGTCCAAAGTCAGGCATAAATACAGAATAGCTTAATTTCTGTTATGCATTTGTTAACTGATTTTAAGAGTTGATCCTATTTCAAGATTAATCAACGTCACTGGTATTTTGCAACTAACAATAGCAATGTTATGATGTTGCTACAATCTGTTATGTGATGAACACAAATTATGTGGAAGAGTGTAGTTAAAAAAAGTCACCAGAGCTGTAGACCCCACTAAGCTTCTTAAACTAAGGCCAATGGCATTTAGGATGCTTATGTAATGGACCAAAATGGTACTTTCTACTGTGTAGGAGTGTGATCTTTGGAACACCTTTGGACAAAGCAACCTGATTTTTGACAAAGCAATATTGGGCTAGTTGGCTCTGAAGAATGTGATCAGAAAGCAAGTTGTAACATCACTGTGAGAATCAGGAGGTGACACAAAGTGGCTATAACAGTTTCCATGTAGAATGTTCTCCTGTATACAGGACCAAACAGGAAGTACGGCTGGGATGATGGAAGTATGCTGTCCCTTCTTAATCTACAGCCCCTCCTTCCATCCAATACTGTCATCCTTCACCCCAGAAGAACACAGAGGGTTTTCTTTTGTTTTGACAAAGGCATTGTTACACAAACAGGTATTTGCAAAGGAGTCTCTATCCTCTCATTTTCAGTACAATACTTTCTGTTTTAAAGGAAGGTAGGTGCTTTCTTTTGGACTTTCAGAGAGGCTGGTGTCCATAAGGCTGTTGGTTTCACATAACTTAAAAATCAAATTACACTGTGGAGATATGTCAATGAGCTGACTCAGTCATCTTAAGACAGCTCTACCTAAAGTTAATAAGCAAGCAAACAATGAAGTCCAGCAATATTTTGGTTTTCAGGGCATTACAAAATATAGTACTCATACATTTTTAAAAAAATGTTCATTGGATAGGTAAAGCACATAGGAATGCAACATTCAGAATCCTGACACAGAAAAATGTAATGTGAGCAATTTGCTATTTTAAGCACAGTTACCAAAAATACAATTTTGTAATGAAAGAATTGTCAAAATACAGTTAAACAACATTCAGGAACCACAAAAAAGGATCCAACAGTATTACCTAAGCTGACCATATTTGAGATTGTAATAAATACTGCTTGAGTAAGACTTGTGATCAGAAAGCAGTATTATCCCAAGCACTTGTGAAGTTTTTTCTTCCGTTATCTGAAGCATTCCTTATTCAAGATTACATGTATTGCACTTGGATTTTAAATGCAAATCACTCACCTTGGAAACACAATCCATTTAGACACATTTTTACATTTTACATAGCTGAAGCAGAACACCTTGTAATGGCAACTGTAACTGAAAAGTATGGATTTTATTACCTTGCTACATAAGAATTCCCCATGCATTATTGAGCTCTTCCTGGGAAATACTGGATAACAATTTTACTTAAAACAGGAAAAGTTAACCAAATTATCCTATAAATATTTTCTTTATTTGCTTTGCCTCTAGAAGATGCTATTAAATTCTATTAACAGAAATACATAACAAAGGTTTCCTAAGCAGTGAAAAACTTAATTACAAATGTTGAAAAAAGTTGGCCTAATTAACATATGTACAGATTTGTCCAGTTAATACATTGAGGGGAATCTGTTCAATTCATTAAACACACCTATAAAGATCAACAGTAAATCTGACTTGATAATACTCCAAGTCCTTAGTTTGGGCAGAGAGAGCATGGAACATTAAGTTTTTTTAAAAATGTAGAGATAACATGCAACAGAAAATAATCAATCTGAAAGGCTACTGATAAATTGTTCTGCTCCTTCCTGAAAAGACTTTTCTGTCAAATTAATGTCCTTCTGTCCCTTCTTTTCTTTGTTCTGCTGTTCTTGTAGATGCAAGATTATGTTTCTTATTTCTTCTCGTTTTGTCTTCATTTTTGAGCGTGGAAACCAGTCAGTTAGATTCATTGGTAGTTCAAAACTTACAATAGGAGTCTAGTGGGAATAAATGAAGTAAGTTTAGAGTAATTATGGCAATAAAGAATTCTTAAATAGCAATATTTTCTAGTGTACTTCAAATATGAAGAATTAAAGAGCAGCAAATGCTGTCTTCCTCTCCTCCATATACCTCAATTACAGAACCTTCTCCTTACAATACCAGCATTTCTTTATCTTTCCATAAAACTTTCATTTCTTCCATTATCAAAGTTGCATAAGTTTTAGTCCATAGTCAAAAACTATTTTGCCAGTGAGAAATGTTATCAAGGTGCTCTTCATAAGACAACTGACTGGCAGGACAAGTTTTCTTTGGTGATAACGCTATCGTGAACAACATACTTATCCAGGTATGTTGTTTGCCCATTTGAAAGGCACAAGCAAGATACAAAGTAAATGGCAGGATCAATGCAATTAAGGGCCTCCTTTTTGGTACTAACTTATTTTAATTTTATATGACATTTCATAGCTTTAAAATGATAACATACTGGACACAAAATATAGGTCATAATAATGATATTGATCATTGAGCACAAATTTGGAAAGTTAATACAGTGTACAGGCTACAAAGTCTAAATTTGAAAGATAAGATATGTTTTATAGATGGTATATGTCACCAGTAAAATTAGCTAAAATGTATTAAAATACAGTGGTGCCTACTAAGATGAATTTAATTCGTTCTACGGGTCAATTCGACTTAAAAATTCATCTGGAGGGAACGGATTAATAGGTTTTCAATGCATTCCTATGGGAAGGCTGTCTAAATACCCCCTCTACCAAGGGACAGTGGAAGGCTGCCCCCCCGCTCTGCTCCACACACACACACACACAGCCAACAGACAGCTGATTTTTGACAGCTCACACATCACCCGCTCATTCCCTTCCTGCATCGGGACAGCCATCTCCTCTTCGCCCAGGTCTCGGTGCCGAAACCAGGATGAATAGGAGGAGGCAGTGGCTTCTATCCTGCCTTTCCTTCCCTGCAGCATCTGATCAGTGCACAGAGACCTGGGCAAGGAAGAGGTGGTGGAGGCTTCTATCCTGCCTTTCCTGACCCTATAGCACCCATGGATCGGGTGCTGCAGGGAAGGAAAGCCAGATAGGCTTTTGAATTTCACAAGCCCACAACCCGAGGGGTGTGCAAAATTCAAACGCCTGCCGCCCTGTAAGACACTTTTTTCTCAAGACACAGAATAGGCAAACTATCGTCTTGTGAAAAATGTCTATACCTGGAAACTTCATTCGTCTTAAGAATAATTCATCCTACAGGGCATTCGTCTTGCGAGGTACCACTGTATATTAAACAAATGTTAGAAATGTAAGACACAGGATGAAAGCTTTTATCAGTTGTGGTAGTCTTGTAGAGAAGCGAGAGCATATTGGAGAATGGTACATAAATATTTACAAGATTCTGTCCTGTAATTTACCATTTAAACCATAACTGTTTTTATTCACTATTATGTCAATAATAATCAATAAAAGCCTCTAGGCCATAAGGGATTTGTATGTCTCGTAGTGCCAAATGGAGCTTGGGTAATGGAGTGGGGGGGTATATGACCCATGTTTCTTTGTTTGAAGAATAGGGATGTGACTTAAGAAGCAGCTTTTTACAACTACCCTTCTAGCCTCTTACAAGATGTCTGTCCTGGCTGCAACACCATCTACTGTAGTCATGGATTTTAAGAACATCTAAGAGTTACATCCTGGTAAAGCACATTTTTTTACCATGTCTGATCTTCTGGGACCTGCTTTGAAAAAGAGTTATGTAAACTCGAAAGCTTGGAATGTTCCTTGTTTTTTTTATTTTTAATAGTGGCCTATAAAGGTATCGCCTGTAACCTATTTTTGAAAATGAGACACCTAGTGCTACATGTAATAACTGCAGCTAGAATTGTATATGCTATGTACTGGAAGAAAGCCGATATAACAAATCAAGAAGAGTTGTCAAAGATCTTGGCACTCATGGAAATGGGTATATTACCAGAAGAGTTAAAAGATCAACGAACATAAAAAGTATGTGAAAGCTGGGAACCATTCTGTCAAAAGACTTGAAAGAAAACTGAAAAAAATGTAATGGATATTTTAAAATTGTCAAGGTAATTAACAAGAGCAGCAAATGGTTGACAGCAGAGCTAAATAATTATAAGTGAATTATGCCTAAATATTATAATAAATTATGCCGGCCACATGGCCATGGACTTGCACAACAGTGGCTCTTTGGCTTGAAAATGGAGGTGAGCACCACCCCTAGATTCAGAAGCAACTAGCACGCATGTACGGGGGCTTTACATTTTATGCCTAAATATGTCAAGAACAAATATATTGTACTCTTAGCTCTCCTTTCCCCCTTTCCTTACCTCTCCCTCCTTTCCCCAACTGTTCCCTTCCCTTCTATTCTGTATAAGGAAACAAAATAGTTTCCAGAATAGAGTGGTACAAGATTATAAAAGCAAGGGGATACTTGAAGAATTTAGTACTGTATATCTGAACTCTGTCAGAAACTAATTCGGCCTGCATCCCAACTCACTTCCATCAGTGTGGATTGTGACCTAGTTAAGTAATCTGTTTTGCACTTTCCTACTTAGTCCAATACACCTCAAAACAAGTATTACAATAAACTTTAAAACTGCTTAATTAAAGGATGCTCTCTTTTGTCCCATTGGTCTCCTCTTTTCTTTTTTCTCTTCCTCCAGTAGACCCTTTTCTTACTACTTTTTCCTTACTATCTCTTCTCCTTTCAGATTCCTTTCAGCTGTCCCTGTTTGCTTTCAATCATAGAGTTAGAAGGGACCTCAAGGGCCATCCAGTCCAACTCCCTGCCATGCAGGAACCCACATCACATTACTCCCAACATATGGCTATCCAGCCTATGCTTAAAATCCACCAAAGAAGGAGACTCCAGCACCCTCCATGGCAGCATATTCCACTGCTCAACAGCTTTAACTTTCATGAAGTTCCTCCTAATGTTTAACGGAAGTTGAGTAATGGCAACTGGACATTTTTTTCTTGGCTGTTCATCCAAACAGCTTCATCAGTTTGAAGAAAGCTCTCCATCTTATAGTCCGCTTTGACTTCTTGTCACCCTGGCCTGAAACAGGCTCATAAGATGAACAATGGCCTGAATAGGCTTGTTAGGTAGACAACAGTATCCCTCTGTGGTCTGACCATAGCAGAATAGAGTGGTACTACCATTTCCCTTGATCTAGACGTGATACTTCTGTTGATGAAACCAAAAATTGCATTGGCTTTCTTGGTGACCACATCACATTGTCGACTCATGTTCAATTTGTGGTCCGCCAGGACTCCCAGAGCCCTTTCACAGGTACTATTTTCCAGCCAGGTGTCTCCCATCCTATATCTGTGCAATTCATTCTTTTTACCTAGATGCATTTCCCTCTGTTAAACCCATTCCGTGAGCCTTGGCCCAACCTTGGCCCTTGCTCTGGTCACTTGTTCCTGGGGTATGTCTCAGTTTTATACCTCTGCTGTGCTCTGTTAGGGGCACAGACCAGAAAAGGATCTTACTAACACGGTGGTATCTGTGGACATGGAGATGATAATGAGAGCTAGAAATGATTTTCGCCCAAGTCAATCATTACTTAATTTTTCCTTCTATAAGACATTATTTTGAACCCAAAATTAACAAAATGAACACATCCTGCTGGAAAGGAAGGGAAATGGGGGCAGAGAGGAAAACCCAAACTGATAGCAGTGAATGAGCTGAGCAGAGTTTCTGGCCCACTGATATTTCCCCTCCTTTCCAGCAGCTCATTCACTGCCATCAGTTTGTATTCTCCTCCACACACCCCCTTGCTTCCCTTCCTTTCCAGAAGCTCTTTCACTGCCTCTGCCTTTCCAAAATGCCTCTCTGCTTTGTTTTGTTTGTTTTGTAAGAATTCAGAGCTGTCTAAAAATAAATTAATTTTATATTTATACTTTTTTTTGGGGGGGGGACACATCTGTTTTGATTTCTCATTACAACAATAGTAGTTCTGCACAAAATGTTTATGCATCTTACAAACATCTGATAAACATAGAAATCAGTATTCTGCTGATACATACTTAAGAGTGCACTGGTGCTTCTATGGCACTTGTCCAGGGAAGTCACCAGTACTTCCTTGCACAAGCATAAGCAACCCTGAAAACAATATATGAGTGTTTGGCTTTCATCATGGAAAAAGTTGAAGACAACAGGAACTCTACCAGCAGAGCCTGTCCTCATGATGAAGAGGACATTAGCCAACATTTATTTTGCAATTAAATTGTTTTTATATATTTGTTGTATTGGAAATTGCTAAGAAATATTTCCGTCATGGGAGGAATACCAATCTCAGATAGATAATCAATCAAATGCAAAAACTCCATGAATACAGCTCAACGGAAACAATGGGTCTAAAATTTGTGCATTTTCTACCTCATTTAATGTGTTGAAGCCTATTATACTGAAAAATGTAACTAACAGTATTAATAAGCTCACCTCAAAAAAGCTCTCCACATACTGTAACACATAAACTCCACAATCACTAAAGTTGTTCTGCTGTGGCACTTTAGGGTTTGAGCCTTTCATGACTTCTTTGGAGAACTGTCTTTTACTGCCCTTCTTTACTCTCCACTCCACTTCTAAGTACCTGTAAAACAAAAGAATGAGGCTTGGAAGAATGTTCTTAGTTATGAAGTGTTTGAAAACTGAACATGAGAGATTCTATATTAGAAGTTAGTTACTCACTCCCGTAACGTTTTTACGACATTTGATCGGGATGGGCCTCTCAAGGAATCCATAAGCAGAATGCAAGGCCTACAAGAAAACACAGTCATTTTTCCTCCCATTGTCATATATGCCAGTTTTAAAAATGGGATTGAAGATACATTGCACAGAGTTCAAGAGATGATTTACACAAATTACAGCCATGACATGCATGGGGAAAAGATCCCTTGAAAATCCTTCACTCAGGAATAATTTTGTTACTCTTTGCTACACATCCTGTTCTCAACTATGCATTCATGTCATAGATATATAAAGGTTTATTTATCTAAATTCTGTTGTTGTTGTTTTCTGAAGCTAGGGATAGGATTTCCTGGGTGTTTGAAATGGAGGAATTTTACCAGCTGTAAGTTACATTAAACTCCTACAGGTTGGGGAAACTAAATCCCCAAAAATTCTAGCTGGGGCAATTCCAGCAGACTTCTGGGTACTGTATTTTAAACAATATTAAAACCCAGTTTATTCAAAACCTATTTTATTTTGTTTTCATCTGTGTTAGATTTAATATACTGTAGATAATAAGCTATTTGCATACGTCTTTAGATAGTACTTTCATAACAAAAATGGATGCATATAGACTTACTGCACTTCAGATAAATATGTGGTTAGCAATTCTACAATGTTAGAAAATATATATATTTCACATTGCCATGGAAAGATAGATGGAGTCAAAGACTGTGAGCGAGTGACTTACATAAGGCTACCTATTCCATTCATAAAAAGGGGAAAATTCCAGACTGGGACTTCCTAATTCACAATTCGATCTTGGTATAAACTAATAGAAAACTAAGTAAAAAATGAGGTAAAAGTGAGTGGAAGGAGAACTATTTAGCACAATTCCAAAAGGACAGATGTTGCACTACAGTACTAGTAGCAAGAACTTCCAGTAGCAGAACAACATTTATTATGTTTGATCATATTTTTAGTTACTCAGCTTTCGTTCATTCAATGTTTGGAAGTGTCACTTTTTTCCCCAAGTCAAGGGACAGTTTGCATACAAGGAGAGGAACACTGAAATCTGGGTAACAAACAACTTTAGTTTTAAAGAGAACTTTCCATTGTACTTTTGTGACCTCATCCAATTGTGGATTTTCTACACTTTCTGTGTGTTTTAAAGAAATAGGCAAGCAACGTACAAAACCTTGGATTAAAACATTAATACACTCAAGCCACTTTTCCAAAAAATGGTATTTGAAGTGTTAATACATTGATCATTAAGTCATTGGATCTGAAAAGGACACAAAATAAGTTGAGTGGTACAATTCATTCCAAGCTACACCCAAGATCAGAGTAACTCTTGACTGCAATAATCTGAAAATGAGCAAAACTGGCAGGCTTCTCTCTGCTACAATCGATGACAGCTGAAAAACAACTTTTGTTCAACGTTTCACCATTAACACGCTGCATGCTTGCTATACAATAGCAATAATTTTGTTTTACATATGTAACCAAATTGTATAAACATGAGGTATTTGGCTTTCATCATGGGGGGAAGAGAGACTGATAATTTGTATCAAAGCAAACCTTAACTTTAAACGTTGATGTAATTATTGCAACCCAGGCAAAATCTTGGAGTGTTTTTTTTTTAAACTACATAAGTACAGAAGTCGGTGTGTGTGTGTGTGTGTGTGTGTGTGTGTGTGTGTGTGTGTGTGTGTGTGTGTGTGTGTGTGTGTGTGTGTGTGTGTGTGTGTGTGTGTGTGTGTAATTTACTGGTTTTGAAACACTGCTGGGGAGAAATATCAACCTTCATTGGGCAAATTTAGAGTCAATATAAAGATTTCAGCTGTATTTAGTAACATTTTGTTATTAAAACTATCTTTTGTTTTATTTTGTTTTGTTTTTGCTTAGAATGAATACTGTGTCACAGCAAGCCTACCCAGGCTGTCAAAAGACCTCAAAATGAAATGTTATAGTTTGAGCACAACTTTGACATCTGTAAACCTTAGGATTATTTGTGGAGGACTCCAAGGTCCAAGAAAGGCTTCTTGTTGGAAGAAGGTGGCAATTTTCTCTGCTTCTCCCCTTCCTCCTACCAAGTCCCAGTGTTCACGTCTCATGTTGTTTCTTCAACAAGTACAGCTAAATTAACCATATGGCTTTATCCTTGGTCAACATTAGTAGATAGAGAGTTATGCAAAAACCCACAGTTTTAATTTGATATTTAAATATACCCGATCAGATAGGACTGACAATTATTTTCTTTAATAAAGCACTTGATTCTACAATGCATCTGTGATATTTAGAGAAAGCCATGAATATCATACAGTAAACTTACTGTTTACATATAGTTGGTTTCAAATGCCACTGTCCCAATTCTGAATTACAATTGTCATCTATAAGGCCATCATCATCACTGCTATTGTCCTACAAAAAAAAAGAGCTGCTTTTAGAATGGACACGATCGATGCATAAGAAATATCTGACAAAGGCACATACTAGAGGTCAAGACTTTCTAAAGTTGTGTTTAGAACAGGCAACAAAGTGATGGAAAAGACTGTAGACAACTTCCTATCTTTCATGTATAGATAGATTTGGACAGAATTCCCTAAATCATTCTCTGGCTAGCGGTTTCCACCGTCTTCCAACATCCTCACTGTGCCTGGGAAATACATGCTATAGCCATCAGATACGTTTGCTTGCCAGACATCAAAAAGGACCATGAAATAGCTGCCT
This sequence comes from Phrynocephalus forsythii, assembly GCA_029282475.1. Lineage (NCBI taxonomy): Eukaryota > Metazoa > Chordata > Lepidosauria > Squamata > Agamidae > Phrynocephalus > Phrynocephalus forsythii. The sequence continues at coordinate 25,663,555 of JAPFRF010000002.1, read as the reverse complement.
CATGACAAACTGTGCTGAACTACCAGCTATGATTTCCTCTCCAACATTTGTTTATTTATTTATTTATAAATAAATGTATAACCCGCATACTGTAATTAAACCTGTAAACCGCCCAGAGACTACTTGAAGTGGTATGGGTCGGTATATAAGAACACTTTGCTTTTTTTTTTTTTTTTTGCTTTTTATTTATTCATTTATTTATTTAGCATATGCCTGGACACTAGACCATGCTATGCTCTGAGTACTTTGAGAACAAAAGAAAACGACAATACATCTTTTATGCCACACACAAAAAGGAATTGATGATCAATATGGATACAACGAAAGTATAACTTTCATAGTGTTCAAAGCTCAAGGCATCCTGATTTTGAAGACGAAAAATAGATCATCATCATCTTAAGAACTAAGAAGCTGGAAGAGACTCTACAAATCATCAAGTCCAGCCCCCTGTCAACGAGGCACAGTAAGGAATTGAACTCCCAGTCTCTGTCTCCATAACCAAAGACCTAAACCACTAAGCTATCCAGCTGAAATAATCTGTAGCAAGCTATAAGGAAAACCAGAAGTATGCCTAGGCAGATATTCCAGGGGTGCTAAGAATTCATGAACTACATTAAAGATACCAGAAAGACAGATACAGTAATGCCTTGAATTATGAATGCTTTGAACAACGAAAAACTTGAATTGCGAAAGGAAATCTGCCAGTATACGGAAATTCCCAATTACAAAAAAGTGGGGGGTTTGTTTTTTGAGTAACAAAAAAATTAATAGTTATTCAAGGCATTCAATAGTTATTCATGGCATGGGCGGGTGTTTTAAAAGGATCCTTGCTGTTCCAACCCCAGTGCTCAGGGCAGGATCATTTTAAACACCCACCTTTGCATAGTAGCACTCAATTTGCCTCTCAGAGAGGTGGATGGGGTGCTACCTTTCATGCAATCAAGGATCAAAGGGTGGGCGAGGAGGAGATTCAAAAGCCCGCTCTTGGATCCTCGCTTTCCCCAAGGGTAACACTCAATCCGCCTCTCAGAGAGGATCAAAGGGCAGGCTTTAGAGGAGATTCAAAAGCCTGCTCTTAGAGCCTTGCTTTCCCCAAGGGTAGCACTCGATCTGCCTCCCGGAGAGGTCAATGTGGTGCTACTCTTCAGGCAAACAAGGATCAAAGGGCAAGCTTCTGAGAAGATTCAGTCCTTGCTGCTTCGACCCCAGCACTCGGAACAGGATCATTTTAAAACACCCTGCCTTTGCACGGCACAGCTGGCTGTTTTCAAGCAAATCAGGTGCTACCCTTCAGGAGGGCAAGGGTTCAAGAGCAGGCTTTTGAATCTCCTCAAAATCCTGCCCTTTGATCCTTGATTGCCTGAAGGGTAGCACCCTCTGAGAGGTGGATTGAGTGCTACCATGCAAGCATGGGTGTTTTAAAATGATCCTTCCCCAAGTGTTGGTGGTGGAACAGCAAGGATCCTTTCAAAACACCCGCCCGCGCCATGCAAAGGCTTTCTCCTTTAGAGGACATACGTTAGCCAGGGGAGGACTGGGGGCAACTTCACCACCCGCCCGATCCTCCCCAGCTGACGTCCACCCGCCGAAGGAAATAGCCCTGTGGATGCCGAGCTGTCAAAATCACGTCTGACAGCCAGGTGATTTTGACAGCTTGGCTGCCATTGACTGAGGGACTTTCCCACCAACCCAGAAATGGGGAGAAGCTCTTCCCCGCTTTATTGTGTCAGGGCAGGCTTCCCATAGGAATGCACTGGAAGCCTGTTATAATCTATTCTCTTTGGAATGGATTAATCGGTTTCCAATGCATTCATATTGGAAACTACGTTTTGAATTACGAAAATCTTAGATTACAAAAGATCCATTGGAACAGATTATTTTCTAATTCCAGGCATCGCTATACTTCAGAAGTGTGGTTATTGTTGTTGTGTGTCATTGAGTCAATTCTGATTTATGTCAACCCTGTAAATCAGCCATCCCCAAAATGTCCTGTCCTCAACAACCCTGCTAAGTTTGTGTAAATTCAAGCCTGTGATCTCCATGATGGAGTCAATTCATCTCATAGTTGGCCTTTCTCTTCTCCTGCTACCGTTAACCTTTCCTAGTATTACAGTCTTTTCCAGAAAATCTTGCCTTCTCATGATGCGCCCAAAGTATTTAGGTTTCAACATTGTTGCTTCCAGAGGTAGTTCAAGCTCGATTTTACCTAGGGCCCACTTTTTCATCTTTTTGGCAGTCCAGCTTATCTGCAGAGCTCTCCTTCAGCACCATATTTCGAACAAATCAATTTTTCCCTGCCAGCTTTCAGTCCATATTTCAAACCCATACATGGTGATTAGAAATACAATAGTGTGAATGATCTTGGTCTTGGTCTCCAGTGAGTGACACATACTTACATTTGATTTTCCTTTTTAATTCTTTCATTGCTGCCCTTTCAGGTCTTCATCTAATTTTTAAACTGCTGTTCCCCTTAAGATGGACAGAATTTAAATTTCCTCAATTTATCAACAATGAAGTTGTGTAGTTCTTCTCTAGTCATTATTTTTATCTTCTTAATGTTCATGCCTAGTCCTGCTTTCTGCCAGTAACATGGTGTCCTGTACATATCTTAAATTATTGACATTTCTTCCACCAATATTTACTCCTCCTTCACCTGAATCTAGTGTGGCTCTCTTTATATGTTCTCTGTACAGATTGAACAAATAGACACTTTTGCCTATTGGAAGCTATTCCATCTCACCATATTCTCTCCCAATTCTTGACTACAACAGAAGTCATACTTCAGAGGTGACTGACCAGAAAAATAAAACCATTGTTCCATTTGGGTATGAAAATATTATGCTACAAAATATACTAACAAAGTCAGAGCGTTCCTCTGAACATTTTTTCCCTTCCATAACAGATAAAATCATGTTCTAAGGAATTATTGGCTAACAGCCATTCTCACCATGTCTCACATATATAGCTAATGGAAAAGAAAGAAAGAAAGCAGTTCACTGAATGAGGGATCCAACTACTCCATTCGAATTTTCATTATTCTGCAAAAGTCTATGAATTTGAGCAGCTGTCAATAGGTATTCAAATCAGAACCCTATTAAATAGCTACAAAACAGATATTTATAACCCAGGCCTACAGTCAGTCCATCTGCCTTGCCTATTTTCCTGTAGTCTCTCAGAATGGATGTTAAGAAGCACAAGTATCCAGTTTTTGTGATCATCACAATGCTGGGTAAACCTTGCCTTCTAGTGGTTGGACCTGGAAACTCAACTATGACAAAGGTGTCTAGGGAAGATACTGGAGAAGATTCTATTATATTTTCGAAGCAGAAAATAATACTACTAGCAATGGGGAAATGGTCTAATCTCTACCTACAACAATTATGTGTAAGCAACATGTTAGTAGAAGCAAATGCTTTTATTCATATTCTAGCGCAAATCCACAGACAGGAAAATGCAGCAAAATCCTAACAGTCCCACTGAACTCAACTACTAGTTTCAAATCAAGGACAGTTTGCAGTTCATCTTCCTATATATTCTTATACATCATAAACATACACACACACATAAACAAACAATTCTTCAAAACATTACTGTATGTAAAAATTGTTTCAAATATGCTATTTGCTTAATTGTAGCCTATATATTAACTGAGCTTTCGGGTATCTTTTTTGGCAAAACAGGTATCTGATTTTTCGCTGTTAAAACAGAACTTTGCCAGTTTTAAAAAATACTGTTTAAACATTTTACCTGGTTATCTTGATCTTCCGAAAAATCTATAAGCTCATCTTCATTTAGTTTACTGCTGTCAGCTGAATCTTCACTATAGTTTAGCCTGATTTTCTGTAAGCCATCTGCATTGACCATAAAGAATAATAAGTTATTTTATAAATGACAGAGACATAAATATATCATCTATTACATAGGAAGGGCAAATCACAAAGTGAAAGAAGCCAATTTTATGCCAGTACCCTGTATGAGAACAAGCATATCACTAAAATTATTCTTGAAATACAGTTTTAAAACTTAAGAATTTAAAAATAAGACTTAAACTTTAAGGTTATAAATGTATTCTGTCATAACTGCTTTTGAAGAAAGGCAAGAGAAAAACAGCCAGATGAACTAGACAAGGCCTAGTCAACTGGATAAAGCAAGTCCACTTGCTTTATCAAGGTTAGTCAAGACTGAACAGCTTCTGCTTCTCCAATACTTGTGTAGCCAACACCTTTCACTGCCATGGGTGTGTTAAAGAAGAAATAACTTACGGCTATTGTGGGGCTTTCGGGCTGTTTGGCCGGGTTCTGAAAGTTTTTCTTCCTGACATTTCACCAAACTCTGTGGCTGGCATCTTCAGAAAGCAAGGAGCTCAGGGAGCCAGGAGTTCTCTCTGTGCTCTGAGGTATAGAATGAGTGAGACTGCGGGGTTTTATAAGTGTGGGAAATTGGGGAACTTGTCCTATTCAGGAGAATAGGTGCTAGTCATTGTATTATGATGCGGAGGGATTAACAAGTTTCACTGCAATAAGGGGAGGTCAATCCATCTCTGTGGTTGATGGGTGTCATTAGCTGTTATGTTGTGTGATCACTGGTGCTTGTGGCTGGGTGGGAATCATTGATCTTTTGCAGGCTGTATTTTTCAGTACTGGAAGCCAGGCTTTGTTGATTTTTAGACTTTCTTCTTTTCTGATGAAGCTGTGTTAGTATTTGTGGATTCCAATGGCTTCCCTGTGTAGTCTGACATAGTGATTGCAAGTGTTGTCTTATGTCCTGGAAGAGGATTTCATGTCCAGTTTGTTTCATGGTGTGTTCAGCTACTGCTGATTTTTCTGGTTCTTTTAGTTTTCTAGAACTAGTTCCCTGAGTTCCTTGCCCTCTGAAGATGCCAGCCACAGAGTCTGGCTAAATGTCAGGAAGAAAAACATCCAGAACACAGCCAAAAAGCCCAAAAAGCCCACAACAGCCATCAGATCCCGGCCGTGAAAGCCTTAAATAATACAAGGAATATCTTCTTCATCAATATTTTCATCTCTTTTTGACACCACATGAACTAACAGCCCCCCCATTCACAGCAAAGTGAATCCCAGTGCTTGAAGAGGAATACATATGAAAATGTGAAGAAAAGGCAACATATGAAGAAAACATTTAAAATGATGAGCAACTTCTGTAAGAAAAACACTTCATCTACAAACCTTATATTTTACACACAGACTGAATTATGGTTTTGGGGATTGGCCTGTGGCAGAATTTCTTAGCTGTATGAACAAAACCTACACTGAAAGATGTACCAAAAGGAAGAGGAAGAATGATCCAAATGTTGAGAAAAATAACTAACTATAGACACACTATCCTTTTTTATTCTAAACATAACTTGTTATTGTAAACTTCATCTTGGCACTTGGGAGTTTTCTCCCTCATTATAACTGTTGATGGTATTGTCAAAATTTTTGTGCAATATGAAAAATTACACAGTATATTTGTATGGAAAAATCTAGTTTGCATCAAGAATGCACATTTGAAATTTAGAAACATTAAACACGTTACCTTTCTGACAAAACTACTTGATAAGATTCTGATTTTATGTGGAACATATAAAATGAGCGAGGAGTTGTAAGTTAGGAATACACAGTATTTTAAATGAGACAGGAATATACTTTTTGGGGATATTATGCATAAAGCAAAAAGATAACTTATTGTTCTCATTACATCTTTCTCATTTCCTGATGCTATAAATATAATTATCAAAATTCTGTTGCTTAGTGTAGTAAATTGCACTAAAGTAGGTGGATTTTGTAATAATACTATTTAACTATGCTAAAATAAGTCAGTTAGAATGGGTCAATTTTACTCAATAGAACTTACAGAGTAGTTGACTCTCCAAATCCCCACTGATTCAATGGAGTGGTTTACTAGACCAAAACAGAATTTTGGCTAGTATATTTATAGCATCAGTAAATAAAAATAAAAATAAAAATAAAAATAAAAATCTAGTAAACACTAAATGTGCCATATAGCAAGAAACAACTAAGCAGAGTACCTTACAACCACAGAAGTTATTTTATCTCTAAAATTGAATAAGGAAGTGTGCCATTATCATCACTTGTGAATATCAATACAAGGACTTGGTTTTGGTCGTTGACCATAAATAAAATTTCATTCATTCATTCATCAATACAAGGGCAGTTAAAAGAGAACAGAGAAACTAATACAAATTTCTTTTGACTATTACTTTACCAAACAGAAACAGCGATGCATAGCAAAGCTGTAGCAGGTTTACCTGCAAGAGGGTTATCTTAACAGCCCTCACAGCCACTCTCCTAGCATAAACTGATAACATATACATACATCTGACTTTTCTTCTACTTTTTAAAAGTAGTCAATGCTGTAGTGAAACAAGGATATTGGCGATGGGGATGACATAACCCCCTTTAAAAATCTTACAATGAACTTAATCAACTATATCTACAATCCTATGCATATTTACTAGGCATGGCTCCAATGGACTCAGCATAAGCTTAACCCCTGAAACATACTGGTTAAAATCCTGTTGCTTAGTGTAAGAAAGTGTGTATGTACCCATTCCCAGCTGACAATAAAAAGTCTCCACTGCAATTCTTGGGGTGTGGTGGTGGAAATGGGACACATGCTACATTGGTACTTGTGTGCATGCCCCTGAAAATTCTTTATGGCTATGCTGGTCATCTCCTAGAGATAGGCCCAGAGTTGCCACAAGTTTTCAGTTTACTTTCAGTAAATAAAACAGTGAAAAAACTGTCGTTTGAAAAATAAAGTTATCATTTGGTGACTGTGATGGCAAATGACACTAAAATGTCCTAGTAATTCCTGCCTAAAGTACAACGCCCTGAAATAAAAAGGAAAACTGAGATAATTTGTTTAATTGCCTTCTTCTTTCTCTATTCCCTTTCAACTAGCTTGTCACAAACTAAAAGCACATATTGTAAGCCTCACTATTACCTCATCCACTTGGTAGAGAACGTTGTCAAAAGGAGAAAAAAGAAAGAAAAAGAAAATACTGTATGGTTTTAATAATTTTTTCCCTGTGAGCATTTGTGGATCAATATCCACTTCCTTAAAAACTGCAGTGGAAATACATCTTATATATTTATAGATATCCCCATGGCAGGATGAAGATACAGATAACGGAAAAGGCAACAATGATTCTTATCTGGAGGAATGGGACTATCAACCACTTAATTGCTTCACTTAGCAGCCAACTGTTTCTGCAGACAAATTCTGCTGCCTCTGCTTGAAATCTTCCTTTGAGGTCCATTATAAAATATCACAGGAAGCTGAAATGTTCTGAAACTGGTTTCCCTGTGTTGCCAATCCTCATGGAAAGTTTGATTCCAGTAAAGATCGCTGCCCATCAAGATCATTCACTGAGATTTAGCTTAACCACACACTTGAAGTAATTAACTTCTAAGTTGTGTTGTTCATTAATAGCAGATATCCTATAATTAGGTTAGAATCCTATACAGTACGGAACATCAACTTCTCAAGAAATAATTCCACTGAATTCAATGGAACTTGCTTCCAAGTAGATATTATTATTATTAATTATTATTTTTGTACTTATTAACCACCCGATCTTCCCATAGGGAACTCTGGGTGGTGTACAGCACGTCGCCAAGCGACTACCCAACTACAAACCCAACATAACATAATCAAACAAACATCATAAAATACAAGACACGATAAAATGGTAGCCGAACGGCCAGGGAAATAAGCCAAATACCACGCACCAAAAATAATAAAAAATACTAAGCTTCAGCAAGAGAGAGAGAGAGAAAAAAACCCACTATAACAGGATGCTCAGAGGTCCCCAAAGCATTGCCTGAAGAGCCAGGTCTTTAAGGCCCTTCTGAACACCACCAACAACTCAGCCTGCCTAATCTCCGGAGGCAGTTTATTCCACTGATTCCGGGGCAAAGCCCTACAGGCCTCTCTCAGTGTGCCCACTCAGAGAGAAAGGGAGGACGAGGCTCTAGTTGGTCAGGACGAGATTAACCTCTGGGAGATCCGCTCTGCCAGATAGGCAGGTTTGTATAACTCAAATGCTAACAAACATTTAATGAAACAAAACCAAAAATGCTAGTACACACCAGCAGCTTGGATGTGAATTTTCTGTTCACACTGTATGCCATTTGCTTCTAAACTCCTTTGGTCATGTTGATGACATACAGATTCCACAATTCTCAGTTCTTCTGTGGTGTTATTTAACTGGCACAGTTTTTTCAAACCACTCTTGACAGAAGAGACCTTTTTGCAATACAGTGACTCACTCTCCTCAGCTTCTATGCTTGTTTCTGTTGATGTTGGACTGAGCTTCTTGTTTACCACCTTTTTTGCAACTGTTGCAGAAGAGGACTGCTGCAATAAATCCAATTCACTAGGTAAAGGAGATGAAGAGCTTCTCTCGGGGTCTAAAAAGGAATATTTAGCCTGTGCAGGTGCATGTTCCTGGTAATATGGATTAGTTTCATATATTGGCTTTTCTAAACCTGGAAAACAGATGACAGCCAAAAACCAATGTGCCCTATAAGAGAAAAAGAAAAAAGAATAGTAATCCAGATACACGCAAGGGACCAATCCTTCTTGCCTAGTTATGCTGCCATTAATGGAAATCAAGTAACTCTCGGAACTGAACTGCCTCAAGAAATTACTGTTGACTTTTTTTCAGTGGCATAATGATTTGTGTGATTCAGTGAGCAACTGATAAAGTCCTCTGTGATTTCCTAACTTGGGGCAAATTCCCTCTAAAAGCCACACTATCTGTGTAACTGAGTGAGTGGATTTTGGCCAATACATTGCAATATTAAGTACAAAGGTCAACAATCTTTTCTCCGATTTCATTCTACAGCATGCAGCTCAAAACCAGAAAGCAGAGCTGAAGAACTGTTAAGTCACTTTGCCTCTAAGCATAACTAGCATTTGCAGAATCCATCAGGTCCAATAGGCGAGACATCTGCTCAATGACCCCCCCCCTTACTGAGCAGAAATAAAGAAATGAAGATGGAACTCACAAAGATTTAGACAGCTTTGTACAGCAAGTCCACTTATCTTGGTCTCCTTCATTCTGCTTTGCACTAGAGGTGAAGAGCAATGGCACATTTGCTTGCTCTTCCTTTTTACAGGACTGAGCCTGAAACATTTGCCTGGTGCAGAGGGAAACTGTATACCTTCATTTCTCACTCACAGCAGGAGACTGAAGGAAAGACCCATTCCACGGTTTGGTGTGTGTGGCCAAGAAGAACAGAGCAGAAACAAGCTGCAAGCTTTGCCAGAGCTTTGGAGTGGCAAAGGGTTTTGTCACTGCTTTACTTCTTAGTGTGAAAGAAGACTTGGGGTCATCTTGCTCTATAGAGCCCACCCCTCTCACCTTGGTGCAGGTGGCAAATCCGATTACTGAACATGGAATAAGTATTCAGAACAGGCCATATTGAACTCAGTGAGCGCACTGAATAGTGTGATGGACCAGGACATTAGAGACCTGAGCTCAAATCCCTGATCTGCCATAGAAACTAACTGTAGGGGACATGGAACTAGTAAAATATTTCATTTGAAATCCCTATTAGGGTTACTGTAAATCAGTTTCAACTTGATGGCACTTAAGACTTATGGAAGTCCAGATTGTTTCTACATCATTGGGTGTTTGTCCCCTCATCCCCAATCTTCCTCTTGGTGATCGTCAGCTACAGCAACTGCAAATGGTACAAGCTGCAGACAGAAATGTTTACAAACATAACGAAGGAAAGGAGTGGGGGGTATAAGCATGTTCTCATGGTGTTTGGCTGTATCAATGAATACAACTAATGAGCAACATTCAAAAAGCACCAACATCTCTGGGATTCTCCTTTGTTGTGACACTGAAAAGAAATGAAGTTCTTCAACCGCACACACCGAGGCAGATTCTACTCACGCTTCATTAAGGGGAACAAAAATAAAATCTTTTTCAAAGATATCAACATGTCGTGTCCACGTTTTCACTCGGCCATGTCGTTTCTGCTGGATTCTGTGAAAACACCAAAAGAAAATAATCTGTTTAATTTTTTTCTGTTGGAATTTAGGGGACTATCTAGTCTCTTCTTTCGTTAATACGGGATCAGTTACTAATTTAATCACTAGCATATAACCATCAAGCAGGGCCTGACCTGGAGCACTAACACCACTGCTTTTGTAAAGAAGGCCCAGCAAAGAATATACCTTCTCAGATTCTTAAATAAAAGCTGTCTGAGCGAGAGATTGGTGGTGTCATAGAATCATAGAGTTGGAAGAGACCTCAAGGGGCATCCAGTCCAACCCTCTGCCATGCAGGAACCCACATCACAGTATTTCCAACAGATGGCCATCCAGCCTCTGCTTAAAAACCTCCAAAGAAGGGGACTCCACCACCCTCCGTGGCAGCATATTCCACTGCTGAGCAGCTCTAACCATCATGAAGTTCTTCTTAATGTTCAAATGGAATCTCTTTTCCTGTAGTTTGAAACCATTGCCCCGAGTCCTAGTCTCTGAAGCCATGGAAAACAAACCTGTTCCCTCTTCAATATGACATCCTTTCCAATATTTAAGCATAGCTAACATATCCCCCCTCAGCCTTCTTTTTGAAAGGCTAAACATTCCCAGCACCCTAAGACGTTCCTTGTAAGACATTTCTTCCAGACCTTCAACCATCCTGGTCACCCTCCTCTGTAACCGCTCAAGGTTGTCAACATCCTTTTTAAATTGAGGTGCACAGAACTAGACACAGTACTCCAGGTGGGGTCTGACCAGAGCAGAATAGAGTGGTACTATCGCTTCCCTTGATCTAGACCAGGCATGACCAAACTTCGGCCCTCCTGATGTTTTGGACCACAACTCCGAGAATTCTTGGTTGTTGATGCAACCAAGAATCGCATTGGCTTTCCTGGCTGCTGCGTCACACTGCTGACTCATGTTCAATTTATAGTCCACCAAGACTCCCACATCCCTTTCACAGCTACTATTTTCCAACCCGGTATCTCCATCCTATATCTGTGCAATTCATTATTTTTACCTATATGCAACACCCTACATTTCCTTCTGTTGAAACCCATTCCGTTAGCTTTGGCCGAGCACTCTAACCTGACAAGGTCATTTTGGATTTTCATCCTATCCTCTAGGGAATTAGCAACTCCTCCCTATTTTGTATCATCTGCAAATTTAATTAGCATACTCTCTATTCCTTCCTCCAAGTTATTAATAAAGATATTGAACAGCACTGGACCCAGAACAGAACCCTGGGGCACACCGCTGGTCAGGTCTCTCCAAGCTGAAGAGAGGCAATTTATGATCACCCTTTGGGTGAGATCAGTCAACCAATTACAATCCACCTAACAGTAGCACTATCTATCCCACTTTCTACTAACTTCTTTGCAAGAATACCATGGGGAACCTTATCGAAGGCCTTACTGAAGTCCAGATAAGCAGTATCCACTGCATGCCCCTTATCCACCAGACCTGTAATTCTATCAAAGACAGAGATCAAATTAGTCTGGCATGACTTGTTTTTAAGAAACCCTTGTTGACTTCTTGTAACGACAGCATTGTTTGTTAAATAATCACAGACTGACTGTTTAATAATCTGCTCTAGGATCTCCCCAGGAATAGAAGTCAAGCTGACTGGGCGGTAGTTATTTGGGTTCTCTCCCCCCCCCTTTTTTTTAAAAGATGGGGACAGCATTAGCCCTCCTGCAATCGATGGGGACTTCCCCTGTTCTCCAGGACTTCTCAAAGATTATTGCCAATGGTTCTGAAATTAATTCTGCCAGTTCTTTTAATATCCTTGGGTGTAATTCATCTGGCCCAGGAGATTTAAATTCATTTAATGTTTCCAGGTGTTTCTGTACTACCTCTCTACCTATTTTATGTTGCAATTCCCATCTTACCTCATCTATACTCTTTGTCCCAGAGCATCTCTTTTTTCCTTTTTGGGGAAAACTGAAGCAAATAAGGTGTTGAGTAGTTCTGCTTTTTCCTTGTCTCCTGTTAGTAACTGGTTATCATTGCCATGCAGAAAGCCTATCATTTCCTAATTTTCCTTTTGTTGTGGACATAACTAAAGAAACCCGTTTTATTATCTTTAATCTCTCTGGCAAGTCTAAGTTCATTTTGCACTATAGCCTTTTTTACAACCACCATGCATATATTAGCTGTTTGCTTATATTCCTCTTTGGTGCATTCCCCATTTTTCCATTTCTTGTAATTGTTTTTCTTTATAGTTAGCTGAGTTGAAAGTTCTTTAGAAAACCATTGCGGTTTCTTTAGACATCTCCCATTTTTTCTTCTTGTTGGAACAGTTTTAGATTATACGTTTAATATCTCACTTTTAAGGAAATCCCATCCATCTTGGACTGCCTTCTCTTTCAGTGTTTTGGTCCATGGAATTGCAGCCAATAATTCCCTAAGTTTACAAAAATTGGCTTTCTTAAAGTCCAGGATTCTTGTCTGACTATGCTTAGCTTCACCTTCTAACTGTATAACAAATACCAAGAAGGCATGGTCACTTTTATCTAAAGATCCCACCACTTTGACCCCATTTATAAGATCCTCCTTATTGGTTAAGACCAGATCTAAAATGGTTGTGCCTCTTGTTGCCTCCTCTACCTTTTGGACCATGAAATTGTCTGCAAGGGCAGTAAGGCATATGTTAGACCTTGCATTCTTGGCTGAGTTGTACTGCCAACATATATCAAGATAGTTAAAATCTCCCATTAGTACTACTTCTCTCCCTTTTGACTGTGTGGCCATCTGTTCACAGAATGCATTATCTCACTCCTCCGGCTGGCTTGGGGGTCTATAATATACCCCACAATGACATCCCTCCCAGTTTTCTCACTCCTGATTTTCACCCAAATACTCTCAATATGCTTTCCCTGCTGTTTATCTTGTATTTCTTGAGCAGTATAAATGTCCTTAATATATAAAGTACACCTCCTCCTTTCTTACTAGGTCTGGTCCTTTGAAACAGGTTATACCCTCCAATAACTACACTCCAATCATAAGTCTTATCCCACCAAGTTTCAGTGATGCCAATTTATGTCACATTTCTTTTGCTGTATTAGGAGTTCCAACTATCATTAAAATAAACCACAATTTGCCCTGTCAGATGTACTAAATGAATGCAGTTCATTAGGAAGCGAAACAGAAGTTTTTCATCTTCACAGAGGAGAAAAAGAAATGCATGAGCCTGAAGTTCAGTGTTAGTTACTCATAATTTAAGAGTTTCATCCAAGCAAGACCACTCTCTTTAGTGAGGACTGAGTACAGTGGACTCTTGTATAACAAACAGCTTATATAACATAAAATTTGTACAACATAAAACATTCCGGAGATAGGGGAAATTTGCTTAACATAATCGCCTATGGGGAAAATCCGTACAACATAAAAATGGGATTACTCCGTTTTCAATGCATTCCTATGGGAATTTGTATAAAGGAAAATTTGCTTAACATAATTTCATTTGGAACGAATTAATTCCTTTATACAAGGTACCACTGTATTTGCAATTCTACAAACCAGACTTACGTGAGTTCTGAGGTTTCTTGAAGGTTTCTCCTTTCTCTTTGATTAAGGCGTTTGTAGAAGAAGGAACTGAACACGTGAATCCTATCAGCATCTTCTTGTTTCAACTTTTCAAGAACAAGATATCTTTATTTTGAAAAAAGAAACCAACAGAAGGTTTGCATTTCCAGTAAATATTGATTTTTCTATAAAAGACTACAACATTGTAAGCAAAATAACTTGCCAAAGAGAACGGAATTTTCCAGAAAATTGAGACCAAAACAATTTCATTTTCAAATCTTTAATTTGAATTTGAAATCTTTCACAGTTTCTTTTCACAACACAGAAATGTTAATTACCAACCAGTATCATATATCCCATTCTTGGAGAAAGTACTAGGGTGGGTCCTGGCCTCTCAGCTTCAGAGGTTTCTGGATGAGACAAACTACCTGGATCCAGCTCAGTCTGGCTTCAGGCCTGGATATGGGACAGAGACTGCACTGGTTGCCTTGGTAGATGACCTATGCAGGGAAATGGATAGGGGATCTGTGTCCCTTTTGGTTTTACCTGACCTCTCAACTGCTTTTGATACTATCAACCATAGCATCCTCCTGACTCAACTCTCTTAAATGAGACCTGGAGGCATTATGTTACAGTGGCTCCAGTCCTTCCTGGAGCAGAAGGTGGTATTATGTTCAACGCCACGACCAATGGCCTGTGAGGTCCCTCAGGGTTCTATTTTGTCTCCTATGTTATTTAACATTTATATGAAACCACTGGGGGAAATTATCCGGGATTTGGGGGTCAAGTGGCAACAGTATTCCGATGACATCCACCTCTGCCTTTCATTTACCTCCTGATTCCAAGGAAGCTATTTTGGCCTTAGATCAGTAATGAACTGGATGAGGAACTAAATCCAGACAAGATAGAAGTACTTCTGGTCAGTTAAAAGGGAAATCAAGAGATAGTGATGCAGCCTGTACTGGATGGAATTATCCTCCAATTGAAAAAAGAGGTGTTCAGCTTGGGGATGTTCGTGGACTCATCCTTGAGCCTAGATCCCTGGGTCACAGCTGAAGCCCGGAGTTTATCTGCACAATTAAAGCTAGCGAATCAGATATACCCGTTTCTCGAGGAATGTACAGCTTGACTTAAGAGCAATTCGACTTAAGAGCGGAAAACTGTTGGCATTTTAACTGCCACCTTACAAATTTTAGATATGGTCTGCTCGACTTACAAATATTTTTTCAATTTTTTGGATTTTTTTAAACTTATTTTTTTTCAATTTTTTAGATAGGTACCCTGACTTAAGAGTAGTTTGACTTAAGAGCATGCATTCAGAACGGATTAAATTCGTAAGTCAAGGTACCACTGTAATGTATACCAAAGGTTCCCTCTAAAGAGAGTTTGTGCACACATGATTGCACCACCCTCTGTGCAGGGGTTTCTCACCTCCATGTACCCATCATGGCTGTTTTTGTTATGGTTGTGACAGAAACCATGGGGGGGGGGGAGTTTCACACACAAGGAAAAGAGTCCCACATAGCACTGAGTCCCCTGCACTGGAAAAGGAGAGCAACTAAAATGATTACTGGGCTGGGACACTTCCCTTATGGGGAAAGGCAAAAACATTTGGGGCTCTTTAATTTGGAAAAAAGGCACCTCAAGGGGGGAAATGATTGAGACGTACAAAATAATGCAGGGCATGAGTAGTGGATAGAGGGACGCTCTTCTCCCTCTCACAAAATACCAGAACTAGGGGACATACACTCTAATTGAGGGCTGGGAGAGTAAGAACAGACATAACAAAATATTTTTTTCACCCAGCGTGTTGTTAGTCTGTGGAACTCCCTGCCACAGGATGTGGTATGGCATCTGGCCTGGATGCCTTCAAAAGGGGATTGGACAGATTCCTGGAGGAAAAGTCCATCACAGGTTATAAACCATGAGGGAGATGTGTAATCTCCAGGCTTAAAATCGGGGTACTTCAAGGACTAGATGCAGGGGAGTGGTATCAAGAGACAGAGATCTAGTCTTGTGCGCTCCCAGATGCATCTGGTGGGGCTACTATGAGATACAGGAAGCTGAACTAGATGGGCCTTTGGCCTGATCCAACATGGCTCTTCTTATGTTCTTATGATACCAGAAATTAGAGGTCACATGTATAGCCCAACATCATTAATACACTTCTGTTCCAAATCTCAGGGGGGCTGGGTGTCTCAGAGATATGCAACACAATAGTGTCAAAATATTGTACAATCTGCCCAAGAAAATGAGACATGAGAACTTTTAGGCAACCTTGGATAACTTTTTCTGTTAGGTCTAACTGAAATACTGTATATCAACTGCAAATTAAAGCAGGTATGTTCAAGGTAAACATATATGCATTGAAATGAAACAATGGCAGACTCAGCTAAAAGAAATGCAGTTTACTTACCTGTAAGTTAAGTTCTTCGAGTGGATCTCTGTGAATACACACCACCCACCCGCCTCCCCTCTCTCCGTCATGGCTTGTCGGACTCTCTAAGAGTCAGCGGCGGACCAGAGGGGAACTAACCAACGAGGCGGGAAACGGGTGAGCATGTGCAACGGAGGGGAGGGGCTTGTACTCCCTAAGCTTTGGAACGACCGAGAACTCTCTCTCGCGCGCAGGCGCAAAGACCCACAGTGTGTATTCACAGAGATCCACTCGAAGAACTTAACTTACAGGTAAGTAACCTGCATTTCTTCTTCGTGGACTCTGTGAATCCACACTGTGGGTGACTAGCAAGCTGACTTACTGGTGGAGGGTAGTCATGGTAATATAGTTGACAAGACTGCTTTGCCAAATGCGGCTGATCTCTGTGTCCGGACGTCTAGCCTGTAGTGTTTCAGAAACGTGGACAGGCGAGACCAGGTTGCCGCTTTACATATATCTTCTAAGGGCACTCCTTTCAGGAAAGCAGTGGAAGAGGATACTGCTCTTGTAGAGTGTGCCTGAGGTGTGACAGATAGGGAGACATGCGCAATGTTGTAGGCCATCTTGATCGTTGTGACAATCCATCTGGAGATGGATTGAGGGGAGACTTGTAGCCCTCGAGATGGTTCGGAGGTTCTGACAAAGAATTTGTGTGTTTTTCTTACAGGAGCTGTCCTGGCTGTATAGAAGAGGAGTGCTCTTTTGACATAGAGGGAGTGCAGCTTTCTCTCCAGGTGAGTACTTGGGTTTGGGAAGAAGGTTGGGAGAATAAGTGGCTGTGACACATGAAAAGAAAACACTATCTTTGGTAGGAAAGAAATGTCGGTGTGAAGTTCCACTCTGTCATGATGGAATTTAAGGAATGGTGGGTCCGCTCGGAGCGCGGCAAGTTCTGAAGCTCATCTGGCGGAGGTCACTACCACCAGGAATGCTGTTTTTAAGGTAAGTAGATACAGAGATGTGGTAGCCATAGGTTCGAATGGCAGTTTAGTCAGACAGTTAAGTACTAGAGAGAGAGACCACTGTGGAGTCAGGGCTCTGTGTTGAGGACGGAGGTTAGCAATGACTCGAAGGAACCTCTTTAGCTTAGGATGTGTAAATAGAGCTGTAGCCTCGGAGTCTGGTGGCTGGTGCACTACTATGGCTGCCATGTAGACTCTTAGGGTAGAGAGAGAGAGGCCTCTGTTGAAGAGTAACAGAAGGAATTCCAATAGGGCATGAATATTGGTTGGACGAGAGGGTTGAGAATTACAGCGAGTGAAGTGTAGAAAAGACGCCCATTTATGTGCATATAGGGTGTTGGTAGACTTGCTGGAGTGAATGAGTACTTCTCCAATTGTTAATGTATGTACCATGCCGTGAGATGGAGAGTCAGGATGTCTGGGTGCCTGACTTGGCCCTGGTTCTGCATTAGAAGATCGGGTGTTGCTCTCAGCCGGAGAAAGTTGATCGCCATTGTTTGCAGGACAGGGAACCAGGGTTGTCTCGGCCACCACGGGGCTAGTAGGATGACCCGGGCGCTGTGGTGCCTGATCTTCATGAGGGTTCTCTGGATAAGTGGTATTGGTGGGAACGCGTAAAGGAGGCTGGCCGGCCACATGGTCGAGAAGGCATCTCCCTTGGAGTGCTTGCCGATTCCCGCTCTGGAGCAGTACGAGTTGCATTTGGTGTTGGCTTCAGATGCAAATAGGTCCATGCTTGGGGTGCCCCATCTAGTACAGAGTATCTGGAACACAGTGTTTGAGAGGCTCCACTCGTGGTTGTCGTGCCTGAGGCAACTCAGTTTGTCTGCTGTGACATTGTTGTGTGACGCAATGTGGATGGCTATAGGGTGGATGTCTCTGCGTATGCACCAGCGCCAAAGTGTGAGGGTTAGATGTAGCAGAGATATCGAGTGGGTGCCTCCTTGTTTGTTCAAGTAATAGAGAGCGGTGGTGGTGTTGGTTATTACATGGACCATTTTGTGGGAGAGGAGGAGCTAGAATGCCTTGAGGGCTTTGAAAATGGCAAGGAGCTCCAGGTAGTTGATATGATGTGTTTGCTCTCTGGGCGTCCATCTGTGATGAGTCGAAAGGTGTTTGCATGTGGCGCCCCAGCCCGTGGTACTGGCGTCTGTCGTTACCTGTATGGATGGGTAACGTTGTTTGAAAGGCCTGCCTACCCCGAGATTGCGCGAGGACTTCCACCATCGCAGGCTGGTGAGGAGCGAGGAGATAACCCTGAGTCGTTTGCATGGCTTGATTTGCAAAGGTATGGGACCACGGTTCGTCTCGTGTGGCACCTGGAGACTGGGCGCTGACATGCGCTGAGGTCTGAACCCCCTCGACGCCGCGCGACTCGGCCAGGGCCAGCGCGGGTGGTTTCGGCGTTCTAGCCATTGTACGCACACTGGTAGTCACCTCCCGTGATTTTTTCTCTGGAACCGGAGCCGGCTGAAGGTGTTTCTTTTTCTTTTTGTCCATTGATTTTCCTTTGGTTGAAGATTTAGATTTTGAGGAGGTTGAAGTCATCGAAGCCTTAGAGTGAGTTTCCATAGGTTTGAGGGATTTTTCCCACAAATATGCCCGTAACCGTTCTAGGCGATGTTTGAGCCGGCTTCGTTAGCTTTTTACACTGCGGCCAGAGTGCTGGTTGGTGAGCCTCGCCCAGGCAAAAGAGGCACAAACTGTGTCCGTCAGCTAACGGAATTTTGTTTGGGCAGGCTTCACACTGTTTAAAAAGCGCTGCCGTGGCCATAAACGGTGGACGCACCCACAACTACGGGGGGGGAACCCCTCCGCCCTAAGGGCGGGCAGTGAAAATAACTTATAACTATATAAAAATGGAGGGGGGGACTTGGAAGAAAAGAAAATAAGAGAGAGGAATAAAAGATCACTTTCCTTTTTGTTTGCAGGAGCTCAGAAGAGGATGACCAGACTCAGCGGCGGCAAAAAGGAACTAACCAACGAGGCGGGAAACGGGTGAGCACGCGCAACGGAGGGGAGGGGCTTGTATTCCCTAAGCTTTGGAACGGCCGAGAACTCGCACGCGCAGGCGCAAAGACCCACAGTGTGGATTCACAGAGTCCACGAAGCAGAACAACGAAATCCAGAGAAATCTGGGAGTGATGATTTCTCACTGCAGCACCACATAACCAAAAACCATCTCTGGAGGGCTGGAGAACCCTCTGGAGTTGATTTTTAGATAATGTACATGGCTGCTAAGGAAAGGGAAAAATATAAAATAGTAAATATAAAATAGTAAATAAAATTTACTCCGATTATTTTAGTATACACATAACTGATATGAAAACTGTACATTTTACTAGAACTTTGTGCAAATATAGGTTTTTTTTACCACTAAGTGATATAACATACCCATTAATTCTAATAGTTAACTAATCCAACAGCGAGATATTTTAATCAGAATGCAGCTCATGTTTGGAAGAAAAATCTAAACTATTAATTTATCCATACTCACTTAATACAAAGATTCCTAAAATGGCTACTATTCCTCGTTTTTTTTTTATCACAGATTTAAGACTGAAATATAAAGTTCCTTTATACTGCCTAAATGAAACAGATATCATGGAACTTACTTTAAATAAAAATCAATAATAACATCATTTAAAAATTCTCCTTCATTTAAACAATGAAGATCTTCATTGGTCACAGAAATGCCACCCTTTGACGGAGGAGGGGGATAAACGATCAATCTGCAAAGAAAAGAAAAAGAAGTAAAATAGATATAGAATTCATATAATCTAATTATTCCCACAGCATGTAGAAAGATGTCTTACTTTTCTATAGGACCAATAAAGACTGTATGAGGTTCCCCACTTTCATCATCATCGAAGAACTGGAACTGTGTCGCATTTTGTAGTTGCATCTTGGACTCAGGGACAACCTTAGAAAAACAATATGTCATACAGAAGCTGTAAGTATCAAAGCACTTTCCAACACTGAGAGAATATGGTATGGCCTTCTTTTCCATAGTAAAACAAAACAAAACAAAAGAACATGCATTCTAACAGAGTAAACTGGTTCAGATGTATTGTTGGCCATTTCATACACAAGTGGTAGACCCACCCATTTCTTACTTCCTGTTCCCCTCTCCTACTTTCATCCTTGATTCAGCAAAGAGAGGCAGGATTGATCGTTTCCTATTACATCTGGACCCAGATTTAGTCTGACGTTAATTTACAAATCAGGTAGGAACACGGTGGTGGATAATCCATGATTTTGAAACTGCACCAGATGCAATAAGTTATGTATTTCCCAGTCTAACCTATTTCAGGGTCACAAGCACATATTTATGCTTCTAGAACTTTGTCCCAGATATGCCCTACCTCCAGTAGAATTACCTTCTGCTTGAGGAATACTTTCCACCATCAATCAATCCTCAGCAACCAACATATCTGCAGGTTACGACCTGTTGGTTAATAAACCAACATAAACCAAAATTCCTGTTTCTGATACAGCAGAGAGGTCTGGTTCAAACAAAATTGTACCCAGCATCAGGAACCATGCATTATAAAGATCACCATATCAAAACCTAAATAAACCCAGTGGAAACATTAATATAGCCCAAATTAAAAATGTAGATGTCAAATTGACAATATGGGAAACATAAAAAAGAACCCCCTCCTCTATATGTTATAATCATTTTCTTTTTTTGCAATTTTACAATCTCCAAGCAAAGAGATAATTATCAAAATATAAGGTATAAGATAAAAACATTACAAAGAACATGTTTAACTCAGTAGCATTATACAACATTTAACACTAATCCGTATTTTTAAAAAAGAATGAGTACATGTTTTGTTTTGCCTTCTTTATGAGCAATGCTTCCTCTTGAAGTATCTTCAAAGGACTTTGTAAAGGCCACAAGCCTACTGTTTGCTTCCTCAAAAGTAATCTTCACAAAAAAATCAGGAATGTTATTTCTGACTCCAATCTCAGTGATTATTTTTTCAAATGTTACATGTGCTTGTGGGTCAAGGCCTGTATCAAAAATTAAAATGATGTACTGTTCTTCTGGGTCTATGAAAAAAGAGAAAAGATAAGGTAAGGTCGGAGAAAAATAAATTATGCATCTAAAACAGAACATTTTGTAATTCAGTTTCTTAAATTCAAGTCTGTAATACTGCTTAATAATAAAGGTATTAAAAAGACACTCATTAAATTTCAGAAGCATCTGGGAGGGAAACAGAATTTAAGAGTGTACATATATCATTAGGCCTCTGAATTGACACGGGCCTCTGTGACACAATTCAGTGGAATAACGTGTCTGGCAATTTCTTGGGTGAAAAATACAAATGTATTGTTCTAAAGATGATGCAGTAACAAAAGCTTTACATCATCCCTTATCCATTACATTTATTTATTTATTTATTTATTATTTATTATTTATACCCTGCCCATCTTCCCGAAAGAACTCTGGGCGGCTTACAAAATGGCGACTAAGCGCAGCAAACAACAATATTCAGCAATAACTAAACAACTAGCTAAATAAGATACATATAAATTAAAACAATTTAAAACAGTTTAAAACAGTTTAGCACTCTAGCATCACCAAAAAATATAGAGGCGAGGTACTTAATAACAGTGTGGAAGTATGGATGGCGGGAGAAATATAAGAGAAAAAAAATGCAGGTGCTGAACTTTCCTGTACAAAGGCATGCTTTTGGTGTGAGGGTTGGTTTAAACTATAACCGCAGCTACCTAAAGAGATAACAAGAAGGGGGGCAGCTGCTTTTTGTCTTGAGCTAGCAGACACAGAGAGTTAAGGGAAAATTGTGCATTTATGTTTGCGGCAAGCTATGATTTTGGAAGCTAAGCAGGGTCAGCCCGGGTTAGTACTTGGATGGGAGACCACCAGGGAATACCAGGTGCTGTAGGCGCCTGGAGTATGAACTGGCAAACTGCTCCAGTATTCCTGCCAAGAAAACTCCATGGACATGGAGTCACAAAGAGTCGGTCACGACTGTAACAACACCACACACACACACACACACACACACACACACACACACACACACACACACACACACACACACACACACAAAATGAATAGGGTTGTAAAGTGTATCGAGAACAGGGGGTGTCTCCATATAAGTTAAATAAATAAATAAATAAAATAAAATAAAAAATAAATCTGAGAATATTCAGATTGTCTTCTAAAAATAATCACCAGCATTTTGTTGCTTATGCCCTGCTTCTTTTGCAAAAGGGAACTCCTCTACCTCCTTGCCCAAGTGGAAATCCTCACTGTTTTCATAATTGCAAATGGAACTCAATAGGGCAAATACAAAATGTCTCAACAGGATAACCTTTAAGCTTCAGATATGTCAAAAGGATTCTGGTAAACTGCTAGCAATCTGTTGTTTCTTTTCTAGAAATCCAAACCATAATGATGCAATAGGGAAATAAATGACTTTCCTATCTCTGGCAGACATTTCTTGTTAAGAGATCCCCTCACCCCACCTTCTATTAAAGTGTCTAGCATATCTGAAAACTTGTTAAATATTTCCACATTCAACAATATGGTGGCCTTCCCTTCCCGTTCAATCTCTGAGTTGCCATTACAATACTGATGTGGATTTTAGGGGGAAAGAGGATTCTTCTTTGCAGTAGGAATGGGCTGTCTCCCTTTGGAAGCTAAAAAAAATTACAAAACAGAATCTGATGGGACTGTTTCTACCACAAACTCATGTTCCTGCCTGTAAGCAGTGAAGGTCTTGCCTTCTTGCTTATGACAACCCCCTGGTTACTCCAGGTGCAGAACATTACTTGCCACCAGGCACACATTTCATATTAAATAGTTGTACGTAAAGCTTTGACTACTGTGGTTCACTTACTTGCTCCTTTGCAGTCATACCAGACATTATCTTTCTCTCTGTTCATCTTCAGATGAGATCTCAGGCTTTGGCAGGCAGCAGGTATAGTTTGCAGGAAAACAACGGGCAACTTGCGCACACTACACCATTCACATTTCGTAAGTTCAGATGTTTTTAAATTAATTTCCCTAGTGTCACTTTCAGATGCTAGAAAGTTAAAAAAAATCCTTCAGTCAAAGTTATATTATAGCCCATTATACTTAGGGGGAAATATGATGTATCCCGCCTATCTCTCCAACCCAGAGGTTGTTCTTAGGCATCTATAATGAGAGCCATTGATACACTTGTTCTCCATGAACTTGTCCAATCCTTTCTTAAAGCTGTCAAGGCTGACAGCTGTCACCACTTCTTCTGGCAGGGAGTTCCACAGACCAGTGATCCCTCTGGGTGAAAAAGTACTTTGTCTTAATTGTTTGACATCTAGCACACAAAAGTTTCATGGAGGGCCCCCGAGTTCTACTGTTGTGCAATGGGGAAAACAGTTTTTCCTTGTCTACTTTGTCCACACCATGTATGATTTTATAAACTTCAATCAGGTCACCTCTTAGGCGCCGTTGCTCAAGAATGAAGTGGCCCGGCCTTTGCAGCCTCAGATGGTAAGGAAGGTGTTCCAGTCCCCTAATCATTCTGGTTGCCCTCCTCTGCACTTCTTCCATTTCCATAATATCCTTCTGGAGGTATGGTGACCAGAATTGTACACAATACTCCAGATGGGGCCTCACCATAGATTTATAAAGAGGCAAAATGACAATAGCTGACTTATTTTCTATACCATTCCTAATGATCCCTAGCACTGAGTTTGCTTTTTTCACTGCTGTGGCACACTGGGTTCACACCTTCATTGAGCTGTCCACCAGGACACCAAAGTCCCTTTTCTGGTTTGTTGCAGAGAGTTCTGACCCCATCAGTTTATAAATGTAATTGGGTTTTTTCACCCCAACATGCAACAGTTTGCAATTACAAATGTTGAATGAAGCTCATTTGTCACGGGTTTGCCCACTCCCCAGAGTCAAGAGATCCCTCTGTAGCTCCTCACAATCTTTCTCAGTTTTTACTACCCTGTATAATTTCGTGTCGACAACAAATTTGGCTACCTTGCTATTTACTCCTACTTCTACATCATTTATGAAGAGGTTGAAAAGCAGGGGTCCCAGTACTGAACCTCGAGGGAACCCAACTCTTTACCTCCCTCCACTTGGAGAAGTGTCAATTTAGTGCTACCCTCTGTATCCTGTTCCTCAGCCAGGTGCTGATCCAGGACAAGATCTGTCCCTTGATTCCATGACTGGCAAGTTTATTCAAGAGCCTTTGGTGTGGAACCTTGTCAAAAGCCTTCTGAAAATCCAGATAAGCAATGTCAACTGGATCTTCCTTATCCACATGCTTCCTGACACACTCAAAAATTCCAATAGATTAGTGAGGCATAATTTGCCCTTGCAGAAGACATGTTGGCTCTCCTTTAGCAGCACCGTCTCCTCTCTATGCCTATTTTAGCTTTTAGGATGGATTTCATAACTTTACCTGGGACACATGTCAAACTGACCTGTCCGTAATTTCCTGGATCACCTCTGGATCCTTTTTTGAAGATTGGTGTTACATTCACTACTTTCCATTCATCAGGCACGCCTGATTTGAGGGAAATATTATATATTTTGGCTAGGACCTCAGCAATTTCATCTTTAAGTTCCTTGAGAACTCGTGCATGGATGCCATCTGGACCTGGTGATTTGTTAGCATTTAGTTTAACAAGACATGCAAGGACCTCCTCCCTGGTTAATTCTATCAGGCTTAATTCTTCGGTTTCCCTCCCTACGAAGATAATTATGAAAATCTGGGTCCTTATTCCACAAAGAAGACGACTTTTAAAAAACCCAGTATGCACAAGTGAGAAAACAATCATAAAAGAAAATACTAACCTTCCAAGTATATCTTGATATAATCTAGACAAAACTGTAAAAAGAAGATCTAAATTACCAAAGATATCTCAACAACTTTCCCAACTTACATTTTGTTTTGGAAGAAACAAAAAACAAAATTGTACACGTAGTTTAATCCAAAAGCTCTACTTTCTGACCCTCAGATATGTCATTCCATGATATATGCCATGAATCTATTTTTAAAGCATCTCCAGAATATAACTATAATATAACTATATATTGTGTGCAGTTGTTACATTCCAGTGAGTTACAACTAAGAAGCGATGTGTATTAACTGGAAACTGTGAGCATTTCTTGAGAATATCTGCTAGGTAGGGCATTAATCCTTTTGAAATTAACCATCTTGGACTTA
Source organism: Phrynocephalus forsythii (assembly GCA_029282475.1). Lineage (NCBI taxonomy): Eukaryota > Metazoa > Chordata > Lepidosauria > Squamata > Agamidae > Phrynocephalus > Phrynocephalus forsythii. Next base: position 25,638,398 of record JAPFRF010000002.1, on the reverse strand, counting down.
AGCAACTCAGCTGAGCCTATACATACATAAAATTTACTTAAATAACTACAAATACAGATGGAATTTTATTGTACATTACTGTCACCATCTGATTTGCTAGGCATATATTACAAAAGGCATATATACAATGGCACACAAGTATAAATCACTTTCATAGGCCCTACATTCCTTATTATAGGAAAAGAAATTAGAAAATCCAGACACAGTAGAATGCAAATGTTACTGTTCATTTTAACTTACTACATTAATGCAATCCTTTCAAAGATCATATTCCACTATGCATTATCCTACTTGAATTGCCGTTTAGAAAAAAGCCCCCAAATACTGAGAAGTATCTGTGAACACTGAAGTTCAAATCATTTAAATAGTAACCACTCCTGTCTGCATCTCTACATTGCAACAGTACATACACAACAGTTCTACCTCACTGAGTTTCTGGATGTCAGATCTGACTACAGTAAAACCTTGGTTTACGAGCACAATGTTTGGGAACATGTTTGTAAACCAAAACACTTTATATCAAAGCAAGTTTCTCCATAAGAAATAATAGAAACTCAGATTATTCGTTCTGGGGTCCAATACACATCTGACTAGCTGCCCCATGTCTAGAGAGAGAGAGAGAGACATTGATCCGTTCCAGAGGAATAGGTTTTCAATGTATTCTTATGGGAAGGCTATCCCAACCCCCTTCAATCAAGGGGGGGGGTTGCGGAGGTTACCAGCGCTGTTCTCAGCACTGCACTACAGCTGGTCAAACCTGTCAAAGTCATCTGTCACTGCGGAGCGGAGAGCAGCGCTTTTTTGAAACCTTTTTTCACTTAACAAAAACCCACTACAGAAATGTTTATATTGTATGATCACTATACTAAAAATAAAGTAATTTTAAAAACCAACTATGCAAACTAATCTGTTTGGTAATACCCTCTCCCTTTCTTCTGATATTCTTCATGCCATAAAGTTGCTGGGCAGTCTGAAAAATTTCTCAGCCCCCTACATACATTGCTTATCTGCCTTCATCTTCTCATTATCTTCATGTTTCAACACAGATGCAACAAACTACAATTCTATTTCCCACTCAAAAAAAAAGAAGTGATAAGATACAAAAACATTTTTTAAAAAAACTTACAATTACAGGCTCCATAACCATTCTTCGCAGAGTTCCTATTCTTATACTGCGGCAATTTAAAATGACACTTTCAGAAGAGTTCTGGTATTTTAGGGGTGCAGCAACATTAGTTGTTATCTCTTGGGGAAGAACTTTACGGCGTTTTACTGGAGCACTGGATACAACATTGCCAAACTGGAAAATATATAGTTATTGTCATTACTATATTAAAACACTGGTTAATTAAAATTAACTTCTAATTGCTGTTGCTTATCTTAAATCAGATTAGAGTAGGCCCATTGTATTAAAGTGTGTCCATTCCTCCATAAGTTTCAAAGATTCAAATGGTCCAAATCCACATCCAACATATTTTAGTAAAATAAGCTGCAATTAGAACAGACTGATTTGAATCAATGGAATTTACAGAGGAGTTATCACATTCCCATGGGCACATAACCAGGAATCCAACAAGTAGCTCATTAATTAGCAGAAATTCACCACTGCAGCATATATTATTTCACTTGCATGTGTATGAATAGTCAACAGGATTGTAGCCATTGTTTCTTAAATCCATGATTGAAATCTAGGATAGATAACATTGTATTTAAAATCACTGTCCTAGCTTCTGTGACTGCTCAGTTTTGTCACTTGAATATTTACCAATATATACTGTTTTGATATTGATTTATGTATGTCTAATAATTTGGATAATCTACTTAAATATCAGGGCATTTTTGCTCACCCTCCCCTTGTTTTAGCTGATGGATCTTTGAACAATTTTTTTCCAAGCTGAATGTCATACTCACAAGAATGTCTAGACATTTTAAAACTTTATAAACTTTTAAGGTTGGGAGATCAATTCAGTCATTAATTATGAATACTCCTTTACAGAATTGCTGTCGTGACTATTTAGTCTTTAGATTAACATACCGTGAAAGTTGTCCCCCTTGACAGCACTTAAGGAGCCTGTTCATGGTGCATTTTTGTCTTTGTTTATCCAATTCTTGCAGTGATGCTCAAACTAAAAAACAAAAATCCCCACCATGAAATCCTGACAATAAAGTGCTATTAATTGGGACAATTTCAATGTGCTTTATTGTAAGGAATGATTATCCTTTCTGGATATCAAGTTCAATGACATCTGATTCACAATTACCATCAGCACTGTTGGAGCCACTTTTCTCTGGCTGCTTTAATACTACAGAAACAAAATAGAGGAGTGGGATCATCTGGAAAACACCTACTCCTCCTTAGTGATCAGCTGCTCAATTTGTAACACTAATAAGACAATCCCACTCCTCTACCTGAACAAATTAACTGCCAAAGCATCCTGGAAATCAGGTACAAGAAGTGGCCTACATACTGCCAAGGTATCATTAATTAAGACAAAATATATGACTGCACCTAGTGGGGATTTAATCTTTGTTTTGAAAGGAGCATCCCCGCACAATCTTCAAACGCTGTATATTAAAAATTTCCCAAATTCCAAAAGCATCTTCTTATGCAATCTAGTGATTCTGATGTCTTCCAGGAGATCTTTGATTGCATCTTGTTAGCAACACAGTCCTCTGGACTGTGGACTACGTAAATTAGCCAACATGCAAAAAAGGTTTAAAAAATTCAAAATGTACCAGGTTGGAAAGAGCAAATCAGCCAGCTTAATCAGTTGAAACTGATGGGACATTAGTTATAATTAATGCAATCTCCCAGATCCAGCTAATAAAGGAGTCGTCCTGGAATTATTAGAGACCCAACTATGTTTCTACTCACACAACGGGATACATTAATATTTTATTGACACTTCCTGTATTTTGAAACTACTTATGAAGTGGCTACCTGATCTTTCATTCTTGCTTTTCTTGGTAACGGAACAGCAGGTTCTATGTCACCAGTAAAACCAGTTAACCTTTGTTCTAGTTCACAAGTGTTCTCCTTCAAGGCTGCCTCCACCTTTCCTGTAGAAGGTGCAGGAGAAGAGCAGGCTGAATCAGCTGGACGTGGTGATATGCTTTCCATTCTATTTGTGATGCCAATCTCATCATCCTCTTCATCATCACTGGACAAAACAACTGAAAAGGGAAAAAGCCCTGCAGTTAGTAACTGAAATTATGACCTTGGGAAAAATATTCTATCAAAGATAATTAAAGGTCTTCTCTGAAGTTTTTCATCTGAAGGATCCATTGACTGGACGAAAGGGTGCCTATTTATATATAAGATAACAGAAACTCTCTGGCTGAAATCCTTTTGCTTCCTGTAGCAAGTTACACCCAAACATTCCCATTAAATCATTTGGGATTTGATGAGTCAATTCTTCCATAAGTTCCACTGACTGAATGGGACTACTCTAGTTGTAACTTACTCTACCAACATAAAGCAGAATGCTCTACTGCACCTATGCATCAGCCTCCCCAAATGCTTTTTCCATACAAATTAACTTAATGTCTTTCTTCAAGAGAAGGAAGATGCTAAAGCAAGTTAACAACTAACAAAGGTACTGATCCAGGTACTGGTCAATACTGATCCAAGATGGCGGGCGGTAGCGGCTCCTCGGTGTTTCCGCGTCCCAGCCTTTTATTTTCTTCTTCTTTTTTATTGCCGTGCCGCGGGTTTTTTATTCTTTTTTAATTTTTGGGCTGCCAGGAGCACCTTGGGAGGCGTTGGCACTTGGGGGGGGGGTTGCTGAGGCTTTGGAGGCTCATTTTGAACCAGCTGAGCCGGACGCCGACGAGGACGAGGCGTGTGGATATGGTAGGCTGCCTCGGTCGGGCGTCTTTTAAGTTAGCGGCCTCTTGCTTTCCCTCTTCTCCCCCCCCTCTTTCTTTATACTACTTAGCCCCCTCCCTGGCAAGCCCCCTTCCCTTGCTTGCCCTTGCGGGGAGTCCCGGGTGTGTGGCCGGTTCGTCCGTCCTCGGCGATCTGGCTGATCTGAGGTTTGAGACGGCGGCCGCCATTTCGGGTTCTCTCCCATGGGCTATGAGGCGAGAGTTGCTTTGCCTGCCGGGGACTGGTCGCTTGTCTCCCGAGCTGCCTGCCATCGCTCCACTGCCCTGTCTCGCCCGGGTGGTCTGCCGGCTGCCGGACCGGTTCCCAGCCTTGCCGGCTCAGAAGCTCCAGCCGGTCCCCTTTTGGTGCTTCATGCCTGCCTGTTTTGGGATCTCGGGCGGTATGTCGGCCGCCGGCGCTGCCTTATTAGTTCTTCTGGTGGCCTCGGGCGGCAGTTCGGCCGCCGGTGTGCTGTCTCTTCCTGGGGCTCGGGTAGCATGTCGGCTGCCGGCGGTCGCTTTCCATTTTCTTCCGCCCGTCGCGGTTTTAGTGGTTGGTGGTTCCCGGGCAGCAGACCGGCTGCCGGCGCTCCAAGGGTTTTGGGCTTCATGCCATCGCTGGGTTCTACCCCCTTTCCATCGGAGACATCGGAGGCAGCTGGCTCTCCTGGTTCCTCCCCCAAGGATTGGTGTCCATTTCTGGGGGGACATTTGTCCATTTTTCTACTACATCATCACCCTCCAGTTCATCTGGGGAGGGTAGGAGGACTGGAGCAACCATGGCGAGCTTACTGGTGGAGCTGGGGTGTGATGGGGGGGACTCTCTGTTGGGGGTTTGGAGCCCGGATGTTGGTTCAGCGTGTTGCTCTCGGTTTGGTGGCAATTGGGTCTGGCATTGCCAGCCTTACTGCCAAGCGTCTGCATTGCAGCAACCTTCCATCAACTCTCAGAGCTTCGATTTCCTGGATTCCGTCCCCCTTTTACTCCCAGGTGGTTAACATCTCTCCTGGCGCTTTGCCCATTTTGCCGTATTTTTATTAGTTAATTAAGATCTGCCTATTTTATTATTATTGTTGTAATTTTTTTTTTGCTGTTTGCATATTGTTTATTGTTTGTAACTTATTCATTGCTATATTGTAATTTGTCGTGAGTGTTTATTAATTTGGTTGTATTCGGGTTTTTTTTTTTCCCTCCGCCATGTTAGCAGGGACTCACATACCAACTGTGACGGGCCGTGGGCGGTACGCTTGTAGCCGGGGGGTTTGTCAGATCAGAAGAACCCGGGTCAGGCATCTTGTGCCTGTCCCGCGTTCTGACCCCCCGGCTCCCTGCCACGTGTCCGGGAGTCACTTCTCCAGCGCCTCCAGCCTTACCTGCATTCTGTTGAAATGCCAGGTCAGTCCACAATAAAATCCCCGTCATATATGATACCATCCAAGATGGGCGGACTGACCTGGCCCTCATCACCGAGACCTGGGTGGGTGCAGAGGGGGCTTCGCTTTCCTTCTGTGCCCGCCCGGGTATCTGGTTCAGGGTGTGGGAGGCTGGAGGGTCAGAAGGGAGGAGGGGTCGCCATCGTCCATCGGGATTCCCTTTATGTTTGCAGGGCCTCGACATTGGTTAGCCAGGGGTTGGAGTGCCTTCACCTGCTGGTGGGACAGCGGGACAGATTTGGCATTGTGCTGGGTTACCGTGCTCCCCGCAACCCAGCACAATCCCTTCCGGAGCTCTCCGAGTTCATCGGGGCTGCACTCCTGAGGTCCCCGCGCCTTTTGGTAGCGGGTGACTTCAATGTGCATGCCGGCGGTGAGCTTTCTGGAGCAGCTCTGGAGTTCATGGAAACCATGGCGTCCATGGGTCTGTCCCAGCATGTTGTATGCCCCACTCACAGGTCTGGCCACACCCTGGATCTGGTCTTTTCCTCCATGTCGGGGACTTCGAGTCTGGAGGTTGGGGGCATTGTCCCCCTCCCGGTGTCATGGTCAGACCATCACCTGCTTACTTTCCCTGTGGCGATTCCGGCCCCTCCTCGCGGGGACCATCGGCCTCCTGTTTTGGCCCGTCCCCGAAGACTCATGGACCCTTCTCGGTTCCGGGAAGTCTTTGGGGCGTTTCCTGGAGAACTGACTGGCGCGCCGGCCGAGGTTGTGGCTAACCATTGGTTTGATACAGCTGCCCAGACCATCGACCGGATCGCCCCTAAGCGTCTGCTCCGGTGCCGAGCTCGGTCCTCGCCGTGGTTTACGTCCGAGCTCCGAGCGATGAAGCAGGTGAGGAGAAGACTAGAGCGCAGCTGGAGAAGAACCCGGACGGTTATTAGCAAGGCTGCCGTCGTATCCCAGACTAGACGCTATTCCATCGCGATCAGGGAGGCTCTAAGATATTTTGTCTCCCTGAGAATTGGTGAGGCCTCGAACCGTCAAGCGGAGCTTTTCCGTGTGGTTCGGGACCTCACCAATCCTAGTCTGGCCGGGCCTCCTCCTACTGAGTTCAGTAGCGAGAACTTTGCAGCCTTTTTTTGTTCCAAAATAGAGGCCATCCGGGCCGGCTTCGACTCCAGTTGCAGTAGTACTGCCCCGGCATCCCCAGGTGCTGGGCCGCCTTCGTCGCCTCGGTTGGATGTGCTTGGGCCTGTTTCTGCTGTCGAGGCCTCCAAGGCTGTGGCTCACTGCCGACCGGCGTCCACCCCTTTCGATCCCTGCCCAGCCTGGCTCATCAAATCTGCCGGCGGGACTATGGCCGAATGGGCTTCGGCTATTGCTACCGCCTCCTTCAGCGAGGGGGTTTTTCCCTCTCGTCTGAAGGAGACGGTGGTTAAGCCCATTCTTAAAAAACCTGGCCTATCTTCGGACGTTTTATCCAACTACCGTCCTATAGCCAACGTCCCGTTTATGGGCAAGGTGATCGAGAGGGTGGCGGCGGTTCGGTTACAGTCATACCTGGAGGATCGGCAGTGCCTCGATCCATGCCAGTCCGGGTTCAGGCCTCGTCGGGGACTGAAACAGCTTTGGTCGCGCTGCAAGATGACCTAATCCGGGCGGCCGACAGGGGTTGTTCTACCCTGTTGGTTCTCCTGGATTTGTCAGCGGCCTTTGATACTGTCGACCACGGTATCCTGTTGGATCGGCTCTCCGAGGTTGGTATCGGAGGCACTGCTCGCAGTTGGCTCCGATCCTTCCTGGAGGACCGTCCACAGTACGTGCTGCATGGGGGGGAGTTGTCGGCTCCTTGGATACTCCCTTGTGGGGTTCCTCAGGGGTCGTCGCTGTCCCCTATGCTGTTTAACATCTACGTAAGGCCGCTGGCTGGGGTCATTAGGAGATTTGGAGTCTGCTGTCATCAGTACGCTGATGACACGCAGCTCTATCTCTCCTTTTCCACCTCTGCAGTGGAAGCTGTGAGGATCCTTGATGAGTGCCTGGACGCCGTCCTGGCCTGGACCGGGGCGAACAGGCTTAAGCTCAACCCCGAGAAGACGGAGGTTATGTTCTTTGGGAGCTCGCCGTCTGGGTACGGTGGCCCTCTTCCGCAGCTGGGGGGGGTTTCTCTCCAGCCTGTGGAGAGGGCGCGGAATCTGGGCGTGGTCCTGGACCCGGCGCTGACCATGGAAGCCCAGGTGGCGTCGGTGACCAGGGCCGCGTATTTCCATCTTCGCCAGATCGCCCAGATCCGCCCGTACCTGGACGTTGACTCTCTGAGAGCAGTGGTCCAAGCGCTGGTGATCTCAAGGCTGGACTACTGTAACGCACTCTACATGGGGTTGCCCTTGACTCTTCTCCGGCGTTTGCAGCGGGTGCAGAATGCGGCAGCCAGGCTGGTGGTTGGTGTGCGTCGTTACGACCATATCACCCCAGTCCTGGCTCGCCTGCACTGGTTGCCCGTTGCGGCCCGGATTAGATTCAAGGTCTTGGTTTTAGTCTATAAAACCCTCCATGGCTTGGGACCGGACTACCTGTCAGAGCGTATCGTCCAGCGATCCATCTCGGCCCGTCCAGTTCGGCAGGTGCGAGCGCACTCGCTTCGGGTTGCCACCCCTCGAGAGGCCCGGAAGATGGTTACCCGAAACCGGGCCTTCTCTGTGGCAGCCCCTTCCATTTGGAATGCCATCCCCTGCGAAGTGCGCTCTGCAGAGTCCCTGCAGGCCTTTCGAAAAGCCTTAAAGACCTTTTTATTTCGAGAGGCCTTTGGCGAAATTTAATTTTTTTTTTCCCCCCTTTCCTCCGCCATCGTTGTTATTATTATGTTTATTGATGTCTCCAATTTATTTGTTAGGAAACGTCTTTGACGTGCTGGGGCGCACTTGGAGGTTTTAGGATTTTATATTTACTGTTTGTTTTAACTTGTTACTCTGTGATTGTTCTTGATGTTTGATGATTGTTGTTAGCCGCTTAGAGTCCCCATCGGAGATAAGCGGGATATAAATACAAATAATAAATAAAATAATAATAATAAAGGTGCATTTGAATCAATGGAACTTAAAGAATAGTTGACTGACCACCACCACCCCCAATTCAATGGGCCTACTTTAGTGCAACTTACTACAGAAGGCAACAGGATTTCAGTTTGTCTGTTCAATTATTTCCCAGCTGGCAAAAGAGAGGAAGAATACATATTTTTCCTCTAACAGTATATTCACATAAAAAAACAGACAATATAGAGCAGGGATCTTCAAACTATGGCCCGTGGGCTGCATCCTGCCAGGGTCCAGAACCTGCCCCACTGGCAATTGCAGACAATCGCCACTGCTGCCCACGCACACCCAGCTCAGAGAGCATCAGCTGCCGCAAGTAGCGCTGGATCTCCAGGCGGGTCAGCCCAAGCCCAGCGGCGAGGAGGGAAAAGAGAAAAAAGGAAACTTACTAACGGCAAGCCCTCCTCACCGCTACATGCCAGCCACCCTCTGGAGGAGTGGGGCGGGGTGGGGACTTAAAGAACTTTGAACTTTCCACTTGGGTTCCAGGAACTCGAGCGGCAAGTTCAAAGCTTCCAGTCCTCCACCCAACAATGCAGCAGAGCCAGGGCTGCGAGGAGGTGCTGACTGCGGGGCACATTGGTGCCCCGTGAGGTTAAACAAGCAGGCCCCGGGCCTTCGAGGGAAAGGGGGAATCGCCTGGCCATGGGCAGCAGCCCATCCAACCTCACCCCTTCATCCAGCCGGGCCCAACTGGGCCTGTAGCAGCCTTCCATGGCTGCGGCCATATGTGTGTCTGACAACCAGCCATGAGAGAGAGAGAGAGTGAGAGTGAGAGAGAGAGTGTGCACGATGGATGCCAGGCAGCCACCTCATCGCTGACACAGTGAGAGTTGACGCCATGAGAGCCGGGGTGAGCACATGCGGTAAGGGGGAGTGAAGGGGCGGCAGAGCGAGTGCTGGGCCCCCATCCAGAGGGAAGCCACTCATCCCCAGGTATGCACTCCACCTGAGCCTCCCCATCTGGCACAAGGGCCAATGTGGGCTGGGGGCAAGCCGGAGTCCCTCACAGGGGCCCGGACAGCAAGGTGGTTGCTCCCTTTGGAGGGGTGGGAGGTGCAAGGACAGGCACAGCTGCCTCCGAGACCAACAAGGCCTCACCCAGAGAGAGTTCTTGGCTGGGCACAAGCACAGCAACTGCTTGCAGAGCTGGTAGGGAGGATGTGCGGGGGAGAGGCTGGTCCTTCTCTGTGCACCTGTCCCAGGGTGGGGGGAAGGGCTCAGGATGGGTGCCCGGAGAGAGCAAGGGGCACCCGAGGGAGGAGGAGGAGGAGAGGGCAGACTGCCCCTGCAAGGGAGCCCCTACTGTCCCACACCCCCACCAGTGAGACCCTGGCCTCCATGCAGGAACCAGGCCCCGGCCTAGCTTTTCCTGCTGCCGTGTTTACTTGCCCAACCTTGCCGCCCACTTCCTCCAAGGCCTAGCAACCCCCCCGTACCACACACACACACACACACACACACACACACACACACACACACACACACACACACACACTGATGTGGGAGCTTGGCGCTGCGTCAGATGTGGATCTGGCCCCCCAAAATGTCTGAGGGACAGTGAAAACCCCTGATATAGACGGTAGTAGATGATCAGCTTCTTGGATAAAATCAGTGGTCTCAATCCATTCCTGATTGGTTTCAGGCCACATCATGGCATGGGAACAGCATTGGTTTTCCTGCAAGACCTTTTAAAAGACATTGGTGGGAGCTGTGTCACCATTGATCCTCCTCAATTTCTTAGTGGCCTTTGATACTGTGGACCATGGTATCATCCTGGGAAATGTGTGTTTGTAATAAAGTTGTGGAATTGATAAATGGTCCCCCCCCCCACAGAACTCAACTGGGCACAGTTAACAACTGGACACAGTTAACAAAGTGACCACATTATGAATCTCCAACAAACCCCCAAACCATTCACCAATATGCATCATTTTTTGTTCTTCAAAAGTATTTCCAAAAGAGACTTTTCTGATTAGTTAATAAGATTTTAAAAAAACAAGAACACATTAAACTTACTTGGATCATTTAGTTCGGATGTTGTTGTGCTTCGCTGCCTTAGATTTCCCAAAATTTTGAAGCTAACTTTTCCATTTGGTCGTAGCACAGAAGGGCCTGCATTGCGCCTCACCATAAAATGAACTGAAACTGCCCCTGAAGGAGATCCATAAAACTTTTTTGCGTTTAATCCTATATTTAAAGATTTCGGCTCTGATGAATTTTCAGCATGTATTGAGTCTCGTGCTAAAGGTCCCAAAGTATCATTTTCTGCGATGTTTTGAATGGACTGTCTTTGTGAGCCTGCAATACAACAGTTTCCACAAACTGGACATTTGGGATGGCTTTCATTGGCCTTCCTAGCACACGGGCAACCTGCAGAGTAATTATTCTGTTCTGAGCCCTAGGGTAGAATTTAAAAAAACAAACAGATTACCTAAAGATACTTTTTAACCGTTTTAGAAATATATACAGTAGGCAGCTAACACAACATGCAAAGATGTTCTGGGTGAAGGAAGATTATAAGAATCTGGGGGTTTCGGATTTGTGAAATTGGGGTGGGGGAACTGCTACCAAAATAAGAGCACATGACACTAATTAATGAGCCAAATTCCACTCCATTATTCTATCTCAGGCTTTTGCCATCATCCCCATTCTTCTATCACAGGCCTGCCCAACAGGTAGACCGCGGGCTACTGGTAGCTCACGAAGGGTTCAAAAGTAGTCTGCCGGCCACCAATAAAAAAGTGAGGGGATAAGTTCTGCACCCCTCCCTCCCCCAACCCAAGGACCACCACTGCCCCAGCAAAGTTCTGGGTCTGCCAGCCCACTGTCTCAGCCGAGCAGGGCAGTTCAAGGGCCATGGTGTGGTCCCCTGCTCGCCCCCCCCCACTGGCCAGATGATCGAGTGGGTGCAAGGGAAGTGTGTGCATGGTCAGCTTTCCCATAGGAATGCATTGAAAATCAATCCATTCCAAAGGGAACGGATTTCAATGCATGCCTATGGGAAACCACTGCTCTACTTACATTTTTTTTTTACTTATGAACATGCGCTTGGAATGGATAAATTTCGTAAGTAGAGGTATTAGTGTAGTAGCCCTCAGGCACTTTGGGCCAGAAAAAGTAGACCATGGCCTGTTCAAAGTTGGATAGCTCTGTTCTATCACATCACTCCTTTTCAGTCATTTGTATGTTTTACCTTTGCACTTTCCAAGCCCTCTCCTCTTTACTATGAACGCACACAGCTCCCCCTTCTGCAAAACAGCTACTCACCATAAACTTGCTTAGCTACTCACTGAGTGATGTTACCTAGTGGTCACAACTTTTGATTTGACGAAGGGCATGTGTTTAAAATGGAAGAAATATTTACCAACATTTTCTCTATTAACAGACCACTGTACACATGCATATGAGGGAAATAAAATTCACTCACCAAGGGATCAATAAAGGCAAATCAAGCTGTTCAATTCAAAATAAAGGTGCATGCTAATGCAGTAGGTCTTTAAAGTTTAAAAATCAGAATGTTATTTTTGCTGGGGCTACAAAATTACTACAGGCAGATTTTCAGAACTCTAAAATTACTCTATACTCAACACCTAAAATGTACTGTAAATTTCTAACAATGTCAATGTCTTAAAATAACACAAGATTATCTTAATATATAACCCACCTCTAGGTGGGTTGAACATTTTTTTGTAGCAGGAGGTGGAAGCAAATCAGAGTGATATAAAGAGCAGTGACGTTTCAGTTGTACCTTCCTTGTAATTCCTGAATCTGATTCTGAGCCAGATTCTTCTCTTTTCTCCATCACAGTTTCTGAAAAGGGTAAGGGAATTCATTACTAATATTACTGTATGCCGTCAGCTGCTGACATCTCTAATTACTCCTTTATCCCTGTTCAAGAGGTAGATAAAATTCTACTAACTGCTTCCCTCAATATATCTGTCACATGATAAATTAAAAGGAAAGTATGAGAAGGTACTTTTTTGTAAGCACCTACTGCACAGCTGTGGAACTTCTTAGGAAATAAGGTGGAAAGGTCCTTAGGAAATAAAGAAAAACAAAAATTGAAAGGTGCCGCATAAATGGTATCCAATAAGGCAATATGTGTATAACTAGTAAATCTGTTGGAAGATCTTTCTACTTCGCTATACAGAGTTAAAGACTGTAACACGGTATAGCTGGGACACCAACAGCAGACAAAAACAGTATACAAATTCTACCAATCTACTTTCCAACCAAAACAAAACATTCCTTTTGGGGGGTTTTCAAAATTTTGCATATTATATTTCATACCAGTTTTATATGTGATGCACTAACTAAAAATAATATATCAACACCGAGTCATGGGGCACTTTAAGATGAATACATTTGTTGCAGTCTGTGTTTTGGGGATACTCGACCCAAGGAAGTGGGTTGTGTGTCCAAATAAGCTTATGCTACAACAGATCAGTCTCCAAAACGCCTTATAGCTCTTGGGTTTTTTGATTCAACATACTAACATAGCCATCCCTGTGGAAAATAAAACATTACACACAATCCAAAGAAACCTAGCAATGACAAAAACAGATGAAACAGCAAAAGTACTGCTCAACAGCAAAACTGATATAAAGACCTGGGACATAATCTGAATTTTCAAAGGCCGTCAAAATAATTATGCTTTATCCTCAATATATAATTGCTTTGATTCAAAGAGATATACATGAATTAACAGAAGCTGAAATCCTGTTCTTGCAGCTTCATCATACAATGCTGATGAGGACATCACCATTTTTTAAAAAAAAATTAAAACACTTCCTCCTTCTCTGTCCTAATGCTCACCACCAGGAATCTGTGGGGGCCACAGGATGGGAAAAGAAAGTTTTCAATTACCAAAAATGACTGCCAACAGGACATAAAGTGGAGTTAATATATACTGCATAACAGTTTAACATGCGTGTTTAATCAAAACAGAGACAAACTTACTGATCTCCGGAAGCCGAGATAATCTATTATATTCATTATCAATCTTCTGAATATTGGTGGGATATTCTTTTCTGGGAGAAAGGAATCACAGGTTATATTCAGCAGAAAGGTATTTATTGCTTATAATTTCAAATAGCAGAAAGCAAAACTGTCAAAATATATTGTAAATATATATATATATATATGCATGTTAGGGTGGATTCGGGTTTCTTCCCGTGTAGAAATCTGGTTGTTTTGGCGACGTTTCGACGAGGTCTCACTCATCATCTTCAGGCTGGTGTTCTGGCTTCTTTCTTCTTGAAGCAAAGCGTGGTCTCAGTTGAAGTCCTTCTATAAATACTGCTGGGGGGGTGTGGTTTGCTTGCTTTGTTGCTGATTGCAGGTTCCTTTGTTCCTTTGTTCTTTTGTGATCTGCTGTGTGGCTGAGGCGATCGTTAAGGGATTAACTGCTGGTGGCTGTTTAGATGGCTGTTTAGATGCTGGTGGGTTAGATGGCTGGTGGGTTCTGGCAGTATCCTGGGCTTTGGTGGAGTGGGGTCCTGTTTCTTGTGAATTCATTTTGGTCTGGCTACGTGTCTGTGGTCTCCCAATGTTTTTTTGGGGTGTGTGAGTGTGCTCCATGTGGTGACTGGAGTGGGGTGCCGCAGTAGATGGTGCAGTCGTGGTTTTGTTATTGGATGGTGGTTTCGTTTCATCTGTGGGAAGGGTCTGGGTTTGTGTTTGGTGTGGATGGAAGGTGGTGGCATCTTGTGTCCTTTTGGACCTGGTGTCAGTCTTTGTGACAGAGGCTCGTCTGTTGACCAGGGCTAGTTTCCAGATGTCAGGCAAGCGGGAGGTGTCATCACGTTTATTCATGTTGTTTGGGTGTTTCTCTATTTCAATGGCTTCCATGATTATTGTGTAGCCTATATATGGAACACTTTGAAACCAACGCGTTACAGAAGTCCGAACATAAACCTATATATGGAACACTTTGAAACCAACGCGTTACAGAAGTCCGAACATAAACCCAAACTCTGGCTCAGATATGTTGACGACACCTTTGTTATCTGGCCACACGGGAAAGATAAACTGAACAACTTCCTCACACATCTCAACAGCCTACACCCCAAAATACAATTCACTATGGAAATAGAAGCCAACAACCAACTTCCCTTCCTGGACGTCCTAATCTACAAAAAACCCGACGGCTCCTTAGGACATACCATCTACCAGAAAAAAACACATACAAACCGCTACTTAAATGCACAATCACACCACCACCCTGCACAGATCAACTCCGTAGCAAAAACCCTCATCTCCAGAACCAAACGCCTCGCTGACAAAGACCACCTAAAAACTGAATTACACACTCTCTCGAAGGTTTTAATTGCGAACGGATTCCAAAAAAACACCATCACCAAACTAATCCAAAAGGAAACACCCCCCAAGAACCAAGAAACAGAAGAGAACAACGGCACCGCCCTCCTCCCTTACATCAAAGGCACCACAGACAAAATCAGCAAAATTCTCCACAAACACAATATCAAGACAGCCTTTTGCACCGACCAAAAAATAGCCAACATTTTAAGAAACCCCAAAGACAAGATTGAGCTAGAAAACCAAGGAGTCTACGAAATACCATGCAAAGTCTGTCCAGCCACATACATCGGACAAACAAACAGGAGAATAAGCGCACGCATCGCAGAACACAAGAACGCAGTCAAAAAAGAAGAAAAATCTTCCTCTCTCTTCCAGCACATAAAAACAACAGGTCATGAAATTGACTTTGAAAGAACCAAACTCATCTCCAAAACTGAACACTTCAACAGTCGAATAATCATGGAAGCCATTGAAATAGAGAAACACCCAAACAACATGAATAAACGTGATGACACCTCCCGCTTGCCTGACATCTGGAAACTAGCCCTGGTCAACAGACGAGCCTCTGTCACAAAGACTGACACCAGGTCCAAAAGGACACAAGATGCCACCACCTTCCATCCACACCAAACACAAACCCAGACCCTTCCCACAGATGAAACGAAACCACCATCCAATAACAAAACCACGACTGCACCATCTACTGCGGCACCCCACTCCAGTCACCACATGGAGCACACTCACACACCCCAAAAAAACATTGGGAGACCACAGACACGTAGCCAGACCAAAATGAATTCACAAGACACAGGACCCCACTCCACCAAAGCCCAGGATACTGCCAGAACCCACCAGCCATCTAACCCACCAGCATCTAAACAGCCATCTAAACAGCCACCAGCAGTTAATCCCTTAACGATCGCCTCAGCCACACAGCAGATCACAAAAGAACAAAGGAACAAAGGAACCTGCAATCAGCAACAAAGCAAGCAAACCACACACACCCCAGCAGTATTTATAGAAGGACTTCAACTGAGACCACGCTTTGCTTCAAGAAGAAAGAAGCCAGAACACCAGCCTGAAGATGACGAGTGAGACCTCGTCGAAACGTCGCCAAAACAACCAGATTTCTACACGGGAAGAAACCCGAATCCACCCTAACATGCATACCTATACCCGTGAAAATCTACGAAAACATATATATATATATATATATATATATATATATATATATATATATATATATATATATAATGTATTTAGAGTGCAAAAAAGGAAAACCAGAATTATAACAGGACTGGATTAACTCCCTTACAAAAACATACTTGTAAGATGAACACACGGAGCTGTTCAGCTTAGAAGAAAGATGAAGAATGAGCTAAAGGTATACCTAAAAGGGGGAGGGGGAGAGTAAATATAGTCTTTTATCCTGTATCCACTAATAGTACGACTTCAAGTTATTCACTGGAACTGCATGGCAGAGGACTTGGGATAGATAAAATGAAGAGTTTCTTCACATCACACATGATTAAACGATGGCATTCATTGCTATAGATGGCAGTGGTAGCTGCCAAATCAGATAGCTTTAAAAGGAGATCAAACACATTTATGGAGGAGAGTTATGATTGATGCATATCCCTGACAGAGAAAATACTGTATAGTTGGGCCTTCATGCAACAACTACTGGGAAGAATGACTATGAAGGTGCTGTGGTACTCACATCTTGCTTGCAGGGTTCCCACAGACATTTGTTTGGCCATAATGGGAGAAGAATACTAAACTAAACCAGACAGGGGTATATTATTAAAGACTGCCTTCTGTGGGGTTTGCAATGCAACTACTACGTAAAGAAACTGATCCAATTACATACATATATGAAAGCAATGGAATGCAAGGTTTAGGTCATTATTAGCATTTTATAACCACGTTATGTTAACCTTGTCGTTATGGTGGCACAAACTGGCTAGTCCAACACATTATCTATATTACTGGGATAGAAGACATTTTGAAGACAGAATAGTAAGACATGTCATGTTGTATTTTCCGATGTAAATTTCCCCATCTTCTTCCCTTTTCCATGCATCCCCCTGCAATGACTATTCAAGAATAATGCACAGACATGGTGCAAAATCTATGTGGCTAAACAGATTCAAATTTTACGGTAACTTTCTCTTTAAAAATTCTATTGTTTTTCAGACATTAATCTGTTTATTACAGCTATCTCATTTTTCATTAGTCCTGGACAAGGTTCACCAAAAGCTCCATTGGGACTGTGCGTAGGCAACTAGCAGCTGATTTACTTTCTGTTTCAAATAAAGTCCTTTCTACCAATATACCTTCACCAGCCAATCATAATTCAGGTTTCCTTTGCAATTAAGGAGTTAAGAAGCTGCCCACAGTGAGCGGACCAAGAAGAGATGCTCATCACAGAGATCAAACCAGAATCACCATCTCAGAAATGTTGTTCTCCCTTATAACTGATCAGTGTCGTTCTTTTGTTTTCTGTCTGTAAAACAAACAAGCTCAGGGATTGGTTGAACTAGGACTTACATCCTCAGTTAAGCTGTATATTAGCTTTCTCTGACTGACCTGATACCTTAAATACGTTTCAGAGAACTCCTTTCAGGAATTCTCACCAGCCACATTCAATATCATAAGAATTCCAGACCAAAGATAGAGATAAAATTACGTCTGCAGACTTTGCTCTGCTGAATAATTTCATACACCTCTTCTTCCCTTCTCTCTGTACAAGAAGAACAAGCAGTGGCACCTAGCTTATGGATATTGTTACAGGACACAACAGGCTACACAATGAAACTGCTTTTAATGCAACTGGAAAGTGGTGGTTTCCAGTGCCTTCACTCCTATGCTGAAAGAAGTGATGAGGCGAAGCACTCGCACCTGAAGTTTACCCTCAGTTATGTACTGTATGTATGTACAGTTATGTACTGTATGTATTGTATGAATCACCTTATTTTTCTGTTTATAAGACACTCCCATGTATAAGAGGCCCCCACTTTACCAATCCAAAATTACAGTTTCGCAACTACACAGTTCTGTCTTCGGTTTACTTTCCTGTATAAGACAACCCTCATTTTTAGTCTAACAATTTTAGACAAAAATACAGTCTTATACACAAGAATATAATGTATATTACAGTAGTTGGCCAAAATTGTGGGGGTCTTCTGGGAAAAGTGTATTTTTGAGGTTTGATGGCTAATAATACCACTTTTTTTAGTAGTACCAAAAATTATATATTAAATGAAAGATAAGTCTATATGGTCTACTGAGGAGCTTCAGGCAATGAAGTGGGTGGGGAGACAGCTTGAGTGCAGGTGGAGAAAATATCACTGCAATGCTGACCAAACACAGCTTAGAGCCCATTATCAGGAATATTCTGTGGTGATATGGCTCACAAAAACACAGTATTTCTCCAGTTGTATTGCTTCCTCAGAGTGCCGCTGTGAGGATGTGTCCTCAGAAGATAGAAAGGAAAAGAGTGTGCTGTCTGAAATGAAAGAATTGAAAAACTGGGATGAAGTATCAGATTTGATAGGTATAGATATTAACAAGATACTATACAGATAAAGGAAAAGGAAATTAAAGATGAAAGGCAGGGAGCACAGGGAGGTGTAGATAAAGATGATGATGTGGGGGAGCCAATGGGTGAGGCTTACTGGGTAACAGACAGCCCTGAAGATGTATGGGGTGAGCAGGATGATGTAGCATGGGAAGAGGAACAACAGTTAAAGGGCGATGGAACACAAACGGAAGCGGGATACCGGTCTGAAGAGAGGGAAGAGGAGCAGAGTCCCGTTAGAGCCTATGACTTGGACTGTAAAGGTGAAACCTATACAGTGGCCAGAAAACTCTCTAGTTTTCAACAAGGATGGAGGAGGGAGATGAGTGGAAATCCTGTGGCTCAATGGGTCAAACATCCTTGTTGTGGCAGTCAATGTTACGGAAAGGGCTCGACCAATCCCAGGCATTCATGAGGGGAATGTTTTAAAAGACCAGTTACAAAGTCACTCATTGTTAAAGAATTCGGGGTTTGTTGATGAAAATAGAAAATCGTTTTTTTCCCTATGTTAAGTAACTCCAAGCATCAAGAACAGACATGGATATAGACATTGTTGATAAAAGTTTATTGCATATTTCAGGCTCCAAGTTCAAGAATCATCATTGTAGGCCGGATTCGCCCGTGTCAACCTTTGAACCCTCACAAAATGGCGCCCAACATGGGGCGGTTCCAAGCCCCATCAGTACCGAACCTAATTGGTATGTCTGAGCCTTTGATAGATAAGAGAAACTGGCTGAAGCTTTGACGGAACAAAATAAGCTATTAATGCCCCAGATGATCAAAAGGGAGGCAGATAGCAGCCAAATTAGTGGAGAAAGAAATATGTCAATAAATAAAAATCTAGGGGTGGCTAACCCGGCTCCAGTCCGTTTACAGAAAATGACCGCTGGCGATGGTATTGAGGCTTACTTAAACACATTTGAAAGGGTCGCGAAAGCGGCAGGGTGGCCAGAGGAACAATGGGCTTTAATTTTAACTTCTTATTTGAATGGTGTGTTGCACGAAATTGTGGATACATTAAGTCCTGATGAAGTGGGACAATATGAGAGGGTAAAGCAAGCAAGCTTATTGACTCTTAACATTACACCCGAAGTTTATAGGAGACGGTTTCATGAACTGACCATAAAACCAGGAACACATCCCAGAATGATGGTGCAAAGGATGAAACACAACATGGTGAAGTGGCTAAAACCCAATGTAAATTCTAAAGAAATTATAATTGAAGAAATAATTATAGAGCACTTACTTAATATGATAAAGCAAGCTGCGGCAGTATGGGTGAAGAGGAATTGTCCATCTTCCTTGGAGGACATAGTGCGCTTGTTAGAAAGTCACGAGAACGCCGACAATAAAGGGAGTCATCACAAGAGTACGGCATTGGGGAACATGAGTCAAAGTGGGGGGAAGATGAGTCGAAGTGGAGAGAAGATGGTGAAAGGACCAGTAGCAGGCAGAATGATAAGCTCAGGATCGAACAAACAAAGAGGTGAGAAAGACGGATGGGGGTTTACTCTAATGAATCCAACGAACCATCAAGTTCACCATTTAATGTGGGCTGAGGTGGAAATTAATGGAATTAGTCATTTATTTATTTATTTATTTATTTATTTAAGTACTTATATCCCGCACCATCTTCCCAACGGGAACTCTGGGCGGCTAACAACATAAAAAGCATAAAAGGCTTAAAAGCAAAATAGCAAAGCCCCCCAACCAAGGGCGGCAAAAAGCAAGATGGCGGCAAACAAAAGATCAGGGAAATGGGAAAAGGAAAACTAACTAATAAGGTCACCATACGCTTCTTTAAAGAGGGAGGTCTTCAAAGCCCTCTTAAAGGCAGGCAGGGACTCCAGCAGGCGCAGCTCAGGAGGGAGATGGTTCCAAAGCGAGGGCCCCACCACAGAGAAGGCGCGGTTCCGCGTACGCGTTCTCCGCGCCTCTCTGGGTGTTGCCACTCGCAATGAGCGCGCCTGCGACGATCTCGTGGGTCTGGATCCGGATGCTCTTAGGGAGATGCGCTCCGCCAGGTAACCTGGTCCCAGGCCGTGGAGGGCCTTGAAAACCAAGACCAGGACCTTGAACCTGATCCGGAAGACAACGGGGAGCCAATGCAGGCGGACCAGGACTGGGGTGATGTGCTCGTATCTACGAGCACCCACCACCAGCCTGGCCGCCGCATTTTGCACCCGCTGTAACCTCCGGACCAGGGTCAAGGGCAACCCCACGTAGAGGGCATTGCAGTAGTCGATCCTCGAGACCACCAGGGCCTGCACAACTGTCCTCAGGGAGGACTCATCAAGGTACGGACGGATCTGGGCGATCCTGCGGAGATGGAAAAAAGCGGCCCTGGAGACGGCCATCACCTGGGCTTCCAGGGAGAGGGCCGAATCCAGGACCACGCCCAGATTCCTGGCCCTGTCTGTAGGCTGGAGGGAAATACCCCCCAGACTAGGGAGGGGGCCATTGTACCGAGACGAGGGTGCCCCGAAGAACAGAACCTCCGTCTTCTCCGGGTTAAGCTTGAGCCGGTTATCTCTGGTCCATTCCAATACGGCCTCCAGGCACAGATCGAGGGAGCGAACCGCCTCCTCTGCAGACGTAGAAAAGGAGATATAGAGCTGCGTGTCATCAGCGTACTGATGACAGCGAACTCCATATCTCCTGATGACCTCCCCCAGCGGCCTCATATAAACATTGAACAGCACAGGGGAGATTGCCGACCCCTGGGGCACCCCACAAGGGAGAGTCCAAGGAGCCGACAAAACATCCCCCAGCTGAACCCGCTGAGTCCGGCCGCGGAGGAAGGAACGAGCCGGGCCAGAAGGTTACCGTGGTCGACGGTATCAAAGGCTGCTGAGAGATCAAGGAGGACGAGCAGGGAGGAACACCCCCTGTCGGCCTCCCTGAGGAGGTCATCCTGCAGAGCGACCAGGGCGGTCTCGGTCCCGCGAAGAGGCCTGAATCCAGACTGGAAGGGATCCAGGATATGGTTTATCTCCAGGTATGACTGGAGCCGGACAGCAGCCACCCCCTCGACAACCTTGCCCAGGAAGGGAACAATGGCGATCGGACGAAAGTTGGAAAGATCGTCCGTCGCCAAGCCAGGTTTCTTGAGAGTGGGCTTTACCACGGTCTCCTTAAGCCGGGAAGGGAAACAACCCTCCTGAAAGGAGGCCGTGGCGATGGACGAAACCCACTCTGGCATGTTCCCTCCGGCAGATTTAATGAGCCAAGCTGGGCAAGGGTCAAAGGGAGTGGCCGCCGGCCGGCACCGAGCCATAACTCTGGAGGCCTCCGCAGAAGAAACCGGCCCGAACTCATCCAGGAGGGGAGAACGGAGGGGTGAGGCACCGGAGGACCCAAGAGATGGACTAGAACAACTGGGGGGCAAGTCGGAACGGATGGCCTCAATTTTAGATCTAAAATGGGCTGCGAATTGCTCGCTAGTGAAATCACTAGGAGGAGGCCGCAGCTGACTGGGATTGGAGAGGTCCCGAACCACCCGGAATAATTCCGCCTGGCGGTTCGAGGCCTCACCAATTCTCAGGGAGGCATAAGATCTTCTGGCGTCCCTGATCGCGCGAAGATAGCGGCCAGTCAGCTGTTTAAGGGCAGCCCTGTTTACTTCCGTCCGGTTTGCCCTCCATATGACCTCCAGTCTCCTACGTTCTTGCTTCATCGACCGCAACTCCGCCGTGAACCACGGGGAGGAGCGGCCTCGGCATCGTAGGAGACGCTTAGGGGCGATCCGGTCAATCGCCCCGGCGGAACCCACATACCACCTTTCCACCAGGGCGTCAACCGGATCGTCTGCCAGGCCGCCAGAGAGCTCCCCGAAGGCTTCCATAAACCTAGGAGGGTCCAGGAGCCTACGGGGCGAGCCCAGATGTAAGAAGGCGCTCCCGGGGGTGGGGGCGATCGACAGGGAAAATTTTAGCAGGTAATGGTCCGACCATGACACGGGCAGGGGCAAAATGCCCCCAACCCCCAGACACGAATCCGGCGACGAGGAGGAAAAGACCAGGTCCAGGGTGTGGCCAGCTCTATGGGTGGGGCATAAAACATGCTGAGATAAGTTCATGGACGTCATGGATTCCATGAATTCCAGAGCCGCCCCAGAGAGTTCACCATCAGCGTGCAAGTTGAGGTCCCCAACCACCAAAAGGCGGGGGGAACCCAACAAGGCAGCCGAGATGAACTCAGCGATCTCTGGCAGGGATTGCGCTGGGTTGCGGGGAGCGCGGTACACCAGTACAATGCCAAACTTATCTCGCTGACCCACAGATAGATGGAGGCATTCCACCCCAGAGCACACCATCGTCGCGGACCTGCTAACGCAAAGGGATTCCCTGAAAACGATGGCCACCCCACCCCCCCTGCCCTCCGATCTGCCTGCCCACTGAACCTGAAACCCAGGTGGGCACAGGAGAGAGAGGGAGGCCCCGCCCTCCGCGCCCACCCAGGTCTCGGTGATACACGCCAGGTCGGCGTGCTCATCCAAGATAGAATCAAGGATGAGCGGGGTCTTATTATGCACCGACCTGGCGTTAATCAGCAGGCAGGTCAGATCGGAGGCGCTGGCGGGATGGCACCCAGGTAGATGGCGGTGGACGAGGGGATCAGAACGGGGGACCGGCCTTAAATGCCGGGCCCTAGTTCTTCTTACCCGACCGATCCCTCCGTCCAGAGCGTACCTCCCACGGCCAGACACCACTGAGATCCGGGTCCCTGCCGGCATGGTGGCCAGGGAGAGGAAGGGGACAAAGGGAAAAAAAAAAAAGGCAAAGAGGGGGGGGACAAAGGAGCAAATAATACACCAATCAAAACCAATACAATTAACAATAATAGAAGCACAGGGGCAATACAAAAATACAACTGAATAATAAATACAACGCAAAAAGAAAAAAAAAACTATAAGATAAAAGAAGAGGTAAAAGGAAAAAGGGCACAAACCAGGGCAGAGTGGAAATACTGGAAGGGGGGGGGAAAGGAGGGAGTACGGGACAGGGTCAGCTAATAGCATTGGGCAGGGCTAGAAACCACCAGGGTCCCCCAGAGTCATCCAGAGACCCTCCAAGGCAGTGTCGCAAAGTCCCTGGTAGCAGCAGCATCAACAGCGATGTGGAGATCGCTTTGTCTGCAGCGTCCACGGCAGCGGCGGCAGCGGCAACAACGGTGGAGAGGCCGCATCAAGATGGTGACAGCGGCGGCGGCAGAAGAGGAAAGGCCGCCTCGTTCCCGGCGGCGGCGGCTTAGATGGAGGGGCCGCAACTCCCGCTGGGGCAGCGCCCACTCGCCCGCAACATCCTCGGTGGCGGCGGCGGCGGAAAAAAGGCCGCATCGATGTAGCGAGGGAAGCGGCGGCAGAGGAGGGGAGGCCGGCTCGTTCCCGGTGGCGGCGGCTAGGTGGAGGAGCCGCAACTCCCGCCGGGGCAGCGCCCACTCGCCCACCACGTCCTAGGTGGTTGCGGCGGCGGAGGAAAGGCCGCATCGATGTGGCGAAGGAAGCAGCGACGGAGGAGGGGAGCCGACTCGTCCCTGGCGGCGGCGGCGATGAAAGGCCGCAACTCCCCCCAGGGCAGCACCCGCCCGCGCTGCGGGAGAAGGAAAACCGCAGCGGCGGCGATGGGGCCATCGAAAAGGCAGGGCCTCTGCCGCAGCGGTGGCAAAAAGGGGATCGAGTCGTCCTCGGCGGCAAAGGGAACCGCGTCGTCCTCGATGGTGGCGTCCTCAGAGGCCGAGGCAGCGGTAGAGAAGGTGGCCCCCGGCGATGGCGGCGGTGGAGAAGCCGCAGCTGCCTCGGGACGACCCCCGCCCGCGTAGACCCCTCCAGGGCGGCAGGAGGTGGAAAAGCCGCTGCAGCGGAGAAAAAGCCAGCAGTCCCCTCGGGAGCACAGTCCTCCACAACGGCGGCGGCAATGGAAAGCCGCATCGTCCTCGGCAGCAGGGAGAATGGCGGCGGGGGACGACCTCCAGGTAGGCTACCGGCATCTAGCCAACAACAGGGAGGAGGGTCTCAAGGACCATAGCCCAGTGTCCCCAAATCCCGAACCCCCCCCTCCAGGCCCTGGTAGACCCAAAGGGAAAGGGGTTAGGCACAAAGGGGCAGGTCAGGCAGCAAAAAAGAAAAGTACAAACGCAGCGGACGCGGAGAGCTGCTGCTGCCGTCCGCCATCTTGCAACATCAGTGAATGAAAGTAGGAATAGTTCTGACATTAGCCAAGAACATGTTAATTGGGAAAGATTGTAAAAATATTAATGATCTTGTATAAACACAGGAAGGATTGCATGGACGAGTGATACCGGAAGAATCCTAGGTTTACTCGATGGTATTTAAGTCTACCACCTTTTTCTTTTGAAATTAGTTATAAAAAGGGGAAAGCTCATGCTAACGTTGACTATTTTTCTCTACAGGGTCCGTGGTCCAAGGAAACAGAACCTTAGACAGCTCACTTGAAGGGTGTGTGTGAGAGGATGTCTCCTCAGAAGATAGAAAGGAAAAGAGTGTGCCGTATGAAATGAAAGATTTAAAAAATTGGGATGAAGTATCAGATATGATGGGTACAGATATTAACAAGATACAGATAAAGAAAAAGGAAAATAAAGATAAAAGGCAGGGAGCACAGGGAGGTGCTAAAAATGATGTGGGGGAGCCAATGAGCAAGGCCTATTGGGTAAGAGACAGCCCTGAGGACATATGGGGTGAGCAGGAGGAGGTAGCTTGGGAAAAGGAATGACAGTTAAAGGACGTTGGAATACAAACAGAAGGGGGGTACTAGTCTGAAGAGAGAGGGAGGAGGAGCAGAGTCCCGTTAGAGACTATGACTTGGACTGTAAAGGTGAAACCTGTACAGTGGCCAGAAAAGTCTCCAAATTTTCAACAAGGATGGAGGAGGGAGATTAGCAGAAATCCTGGGGCTCAATGGGCAAACATCCTTGTTGTGGCAGTCAATGTTACGGGAAGGGCTCGGCCAATCCCCAGGCATTCATGAGGGGAATGTTTTAAAAGACCAGTTACAAAGTCACTCGTTAAAGAGTTTGTGGTTTGTTGATGAAAATGTAAAAGAGTATTAAGTAACGTTCAAGTATCAAGAAGAGACATGGATGTAGACATTGTTAGTAAAAGTGTATTGTATCTTTCGTGCTCAAATTCAAGAATCATCATTGTGGGTCAGAACTGTCTGTATTAACCTTTGAACCCTCACAGCCGCCTAACAGAACTATTTTGAGTGGTCTGGGATCTTCTTCAATCAGGTAATCCTGTGCAGGCCCCAGTCCACTCAGTGGCTCACTGGAACGAATTTGACTCCCACTACGAGAGAGAAATTGCCCAGATTCGAAGGGAGTTAGACTCTACTGTTGATGTTGAGTCCACAGTTGTGTCCAGTGCTTATATCATAACCCTAACTCTAACCCTTGCCCATCATAGCTAATAAAGGCATCTGCTGGGGGGGGGGGGCACCTGGGACCGGGAGGCCATCAACTCCTCATTAAGAGAGGAAGTGGTCCCTGCCCCATTAAAGGAGGCTGTGATTCGGCCACTCCTTAAATCTGGACCCAGGGCTGGTGGTTAATTGCCAACCAGTGGCAAACCTCCCTTATTTGGGCTAGGTTCCTGAGTGTGTGATGGCTGAGCAGCTACAGGCTCTCTCCTGGATGAAACGGATTTTAGACCGTGTTTTGAAACCAAGACTGCCTTGGTCACCCTGTATGACGACCTTTACCGGGAGAGAGACAGGGGGAGTGCATCCCTGTTGATTCTCCTGGACCTCTCAGCAGCTTTCAACACCATCACCCATGGTGTCCTTCTGGACAGATTGGCTGGGATGGGAGTTAGAGGGAGTTTTACAGATGTTCCACTACTACCTAGCTGACTGGGACCAGAAGGTAGTGCTGAGGGACAGGTGCTCTGGCTCATAGTGGTTACAGGGCTCTATACTGTTCCCCATGCTATTTAATATACAGTGAGGGAGGGCCTTTTGGGGCTTCACAGGGAGGCCCTTCTGGGGCAGCGCCAGTCGTGGGGTAAGTATGGGAGGCATGAAACAGGCCTTTTCCCCCTTAGCCCAGGGGGCTTTTTCATATACTGTACTGCAGTCCCGTGATATAGCAGGACTGCAGTATATGAACCACGAAAGGGCAGGGGACCACTGTATACATGAAACCACTGGGAGAGGTTGTTAGGTGGTTTGGGCTGAGGAGTCAATAATATGTTGACGATACTCAGCTCTACCTCTCATTCTCCACCAATCCAGGTGTGGCGGTATCTGTTCTGAACTCATGCTTGGACTCGATAATGGACTGGAAGAGGGTCAATAAACTGAATCTCAATCCAGACAAGTCGGAAGTGCTCTTGGTGGGTGTTCTACCTGACAGGTTAGAGGGCCATTCCCATGTCCTAGATGGGGTTGCACTCACCCTAAGGGTACAGGTCCGTAGCTTGGGGGTACTTCTGGACCCAAGTCTTACCCTGGAAGCCCAGGTAGACTCGGTGGCCAGGGGTGCCTTCTTATAGCTGTGGAGAATATATCAACTCTGCCCTTACCTGGATGAGCAGAGCCCAGCAACAGTCACACATGCACTGATAACAACCAGATTAGGCTATTGTAATGCGCTTTATGTGGGGCTGCCTTTGAAGATGGTCCGGCCGTATGAATAGTGAGTGGTGTCGCCAGTTCTAAAAAAATTTACACTGGCTGCCAGTTGCTGCCTGGGCCTAATTCAAAGTGCTCATGTTTACATATAAAGCCCTAAATGGCTTAAGAACTTGGTTACCTAAAGGACTAGAACCTGGTTACCTAAAGAACTAGGGGACATACACTCAAATTGAGGGCCGGGAATGTAAGAACAGACAAAAGAAAATATTTTTTCACCCATCGCGTTGTTAGTCTGTGGAACTCTGCCACAGGATGTGGTGATGGTATCTGGCCTGGATGCCTTCAAAAGGGCATTGGACAGATTCCTGGAGGAAAAATCCATCACAGGTTACAAACCATGATGGAGATGTGTAATCTCTTGGCTTAAAACCGGGGAACTTCAAGGGCCAGATGCAGAGGAGTGGTATCAAGAGACAGATATCTAGTCTCATGCGCTCCCAAACGCATCTGGTGGGGCTACTGTGAGATACAGGAAGCTGGACTAGATGGGCCGTTGGCCTGATCCAGCATGGCTCTTCTTATGTTCTTATGTTCTTATGACCGCCTTCTTCCATATGAGTCTGCCCGTACCAAAGAGGTGAGGAGATGCCATGTCAAAACAGGGCCTTCTCGGCAGTTGCCACCCAACTCTGAAATGCCCTCCCTACAGAGATTTTGGCTTTTCGGTGCCAGGCCAAGATCTTCCTATTAAGCTAGCATTTTAATTAGATAGTGTTTTTGGCTGAAATCATGATCAGCCGGGGTTTTATAATTTGTATTGTACGTTGATTGCATGTATTTTAGTTTTAATAATTATGTTGTTTTATAGTTTTAATATATTGTTGTATTCTGCCCAGAGACCACTTGGTAGTGGAGTGGCTAAAAAAATTGTAAATAAATAAATAAGTAAATAATTTAATCAAGAATATAATGCAAGAAACTTTGTTCAATTATCTGTATTCGATGAAAAGTTATAACCAAATAAGCAGAAAAAGAAAGCACAACTTCCTTCATCTGATATGATTTCCTTCATCTCCTGGCAACTCCATCTCTTGCCATGTTTTAACCTGTTGGTACAGCTCTGAGGAAGAGGGTTTTTGCCCTCGAAATATTAGAAACTATTTGTTATTTTTCTAGTAGCCTAACGGTATCACCTCTTCTACTTTTGTATTTGGGTTTAGTGATGACTATACGGCTCCTCAACTTGTTTTGCTTCATCTGATTGTAGCCGATGAGTGTGAGTGTTTAGAGGGCCAATCAGGTGTCACTTTGTTTTGGCAATTCAGTTATTAATGTCATGTCATTTGTCAGTGTGTAATGGGATTGCTGTCGAGTTGGTTGGGTTTTTTGTGTGTTCATTCATTTAGTGAGCTCGTAAAACATAATAAAATAAAAGCAATGGTGCAAAGAGTTGACTGGTCACCGAGAAAGCAATGTAAAATAACGTTATTAAGTGAACAAGGCTACAATTATAAAGAAATTCGAAGAAAAATGGGTGGTAATGCCAAAGGTGGCATTTCTAAGTTTTTGAAGAGGTATTAACAAGACTCAGTCACTAAAAAACCACACTGGTAAAGGCTGGGAAAGGTGAACAACAGCAAGTGAGGATAGTAGAATTAAGAGACTGTGCCTACGTGACAGAAAAAAGTCATATTGGTAGATACAAGATGAAAAGGCGCAATGCAATGTGAAGTTGAGTGCAAAGACTGTTCGGCGCAGACTTTAGGAATTTGGACTAAAATCTAGAATTCCACCAAAGAAAAAATTACTTTTATCTCTCAAACAAAGGTTGAAAAGACTAACCAATGTTAATTAGAGTGATGAGACCAAGATCTCCATGTTTGGCAGTAATGGCATAAAATACTTTAGGAGAAGAATTGGAGAATTGCATCCTGTGTGCAAAAAGTGGTTTTGAGATCATCATATTCTACTGCTGGAATGGCCTGGGAATAGCACCGACCTTACCCCAACTGAAAATCTATGGAACCGACTAAAGTAATTTGTTAGCCAGAAGTGACCCAGCAATAAAACCCAGTTAATAGAAGCAATCATTCAATATTGGTTTCACATTATAACAGCTGCAGAACTAAAATACTTGGTTTACTCCATGGGAAGATGTTGTAAGGCCATAATTCATACTATAGGTTGCCCAACTAAGTATTAACTGTCATGGTGATAGTTTTTATATATCTTGTTTTTTCTATGGTAATTTTTTTTCTCATTTTTCCCTCGTTTTTTCTACATGTTTCACTTTTCTTCTTTATAACTGCTATTCTAATAAAGGTTATTGCATTACATTGATTAATTCTCTTTCCATTGATATATAATTTTATGGTACTACTCCAAAAACAAGTGGTGTTATAAGCCATGAAACCTTTAAAAAAATGCCCAGAGTGGCCTTGCTGCCAGATGGGTGGTATAAAAATCCAATACAATGGTACCTTGTATAAAGGAATTAATTCGTTCCAAATGAAATTACGTTAAGCAAATTTTCCTTTATACAAATTTCCCATAGGAATGCATTGAAAACAGAGTGATCCCATTTTTATGTTGTACGGATTCTCCCCATAGGCAATTATGTTAAGCAAATTTCCCCTATCTCCAGAATTTTTTATGTTGTACAAATTTTATGCTATACAAACTGTTTGTTATACAAGGGTCCACTGTAAATAAATAAAAAAATAAAAATACAGTTTTCCCAAAAGATTTCCACAATGTTGGCCACTATTGTATATTATATTAATGGTGGAGGGAATGGGGCAATTGCCACACCTTTTAAGAGACAACTAATGTGACGAGTATTACCCAGATGCCCATTCCTACATTTTGGAATCAAGCCTCACTCCCTGACCAGCAATTTTTATTCCTAAATGCAAAGAATAAATCCTGTGCCTGATTTCTGTATCACATGGACCCCCTCACTGAGAGACTGATGAACATGAACAGCAGAATCAACAATTGGATATAACAGCAGGTGTTCCACTACCACTGGAAAAAAAGGGTGCACAGAAAGATTTGGGGACTAGTTGAAAACTGTGAGCGCTAATTCCCTGATTCGGCATGATAAATGAATGTACCTAATGCATAAACTAAACATACTACCTTCGGGAGAACTCTATGGTTTATACTTTCCCCCCTATCAAAATGAGAAACTAAGCCTGGTGAAAAAGGAAAAATCAAGGTTGGAAGAACAAGTTTTTAAAAATTTATTTCTTCCATACAATTGCTCCAGATATCCCTCTAGTTTCTAGTGTGATCTGTCATTTGATGCAAGAGTAATGTTTATCAAATTTCAAGGCTTTTCCTAAAATAACTAAAAATAACTGGCTCTCTTCTCTTGTGATCATACACGTCTAACAGTAAGTAACATTTAGTACACCAAGGCATTCGATTTGCACCAAAAGCAATGAAGAGTCTTATTTTACCTGAGAAGCTAGCAAGTTGTACTTGGAATCGTTTTCATGAACTACAGCAGACTTCATGCATGTAGTGTATTAGCACATGCATTTACTTGCACGAGTTTGTACTTCAAAACATTTCAGTGATCTAACAAAGTTTCTGCCTGGTTTTAGTTTCATATTGAATAATCAGTGGGGAGGTGGTGCATCACCCCTCCATTAATTCTGTTGATTCAATGGGCCCACTCTAGTTGTGACTTACTTCTCGACTTCAGTCATTAATAGAACTGAGCCTATTTATAAATCACAATAAATTGCTTTTTAAATGTTTCAAGTACAAGAAAAAAGTTTCAATAATGAAGTATTTTAATGCTGTTTCATTTTATAATTATAATTGTGTCAACTGATTCCTTAATATAGTAAAATTAAAACTAAAACCAACAAAGAAAAATAAAGCAAAAACCCTCCTTTGATATTGTTGCTAGCAAGATACTAGTATGGTATTTTAAAGTAGTCTACCAATTTTAAAGGAAACAGAAGCTAGTTCTCTCCACCACAAGTCCCCTTCCAAACACACATGTTCAGAAAAAACACACAACTAACTTTCTGTTCCTATCTTTCTTATTTATATAAAGTACTTGCCGATTTGCTGCCCAACATAAATTCAAGGAATGTCTCTCTTTATTTATACAAATATGACGCAAATATGAAAATTAGTTTTTAATTAACAGTGTTTACAAAATTTTTTGGCTATCTACAAGGTACATGACAAAATAGTCCCTTTTTCCTATGCCCTAACTGGTTCACGTATCTGTGCATATGTACTTTTCTACAATAGCTGGAAATCTCACAAAACTAGATCTACTACTGAAAAGACCAAACTCCTGATCTCATAGGATGATCCTTTCGATCTAGGACAATGACTCTTCTGTTGAGCTCAGAATTAACAGGAAGGGGGTTGAAAAGAAAATAGCTGAAACTTGTAGTCATAACTAGAGCAGGCCCACTAAATGAACAGAATTTGCATAGGTAATTGACTCATCAAATCCACATTGATTCAACGGGCCTACTTTAGTTTTGACTTACTACTGGATTTCAGTCAATGAGTTCTTATAAATGATTGCAGGTATCCACACTACCCATTTACACCCCACTAATCTATGTTTGTGCTGCATAAAACAGCTCACAAATAAAATAAAATAAAATAAAATAAAATAAAATAAAATAAAATAAAATAAAATAAAAAGCAGGAAAATACCAAAGTATATCTGGTTATCTGAGAGCTGCCAGCTGTGGATAATGCCTGCTTTTCATTGGCAATCAGCCTCACATGTACCAAAATAGAATGAGTCTAGTGGCCCAATTCATAATTATATACAGCAAGTAGCCTCAGATGTCTCAATGTCAATGTTAATGCTTTGTTTGATACATAGATTATGGGAAAAGCATCTAACTAAATTAAACATGATACATTTATTAATATTCTTAAAGAACTGGGCTTCGACAATCATGATATCGGACTGATTGGGAATTTGTATTGGAATCAGCGTGCGGATAGATGATCAGATATTCAGAAGAGGTGTCAATTACAAAAGGTGTTTGTCAAGGTTGTATTTTCTCACCTCTACGTTTTAATATCTATTCAGAAAGAATTATCTGGGATGCTCTGAAGGAAAGAACCAAGGTGTGAAGGTGAATGGAGTTCTTGTTAATAACATAAGATACAATGATGACACTGTCCTGCTTGCAACAAAATGGTTCACCCTTCTCAAGATCAGCAGTGATATAACTGAGAGTCTGTCATATAAATATGTGGGTTGCTACATCACTGGGATCTTTCACATGAAATCTGTTGTAGAACTGAACAAGCTAGAAATTCCTTCCAGAAAACAGGGAAAGAACAAACCGGGACTTATGTATTAGACTTCATACTCAAATAGTTCAATCCTATGTATTCAGTATACTTCTCTATGGTGTTGAAACTTGGACCCTTACAGACCCATTATGCAGAAAGCATTTGAAATGCGGACGTACAGACTAATTCTGAAGATACTTTGGACAGCCAGAGTGACTAATGTGGCTGTATTACAGCACATGAATACAAAGCTAGAAATCCTCAATACTGTAAGGAGAAGAAAACTGCAGTATTTAGGACACATAATGTGCAGTAAGAAATATGATCTGCTGCAGGTTGTCATTGAAGGAAAAATAGATGGGAAGCGTGGCTTGGGGCGTAGAAGAATATTCTGGCTTAAAAATTTAAGCCAATGGTCCACAGTGAGCACAGCCGCTTTATTTAGAATAGCTTTAGCTAGATACCAGTTCAGGCTACTGATCGCCAATGTTCTACCAGGACATGGCACTTGAAGAAGAAGGTGGCCCTCTACACAGTACTAGAATGTAACTCCCTCTGTTCATCATCACTGGCTTATGATGGTTAGAATTAATAGAAAATGGGGGCCAAAAAGGTATAGAAAGCCCTAATGTAAAGCTAGGGATGGAATAGGAGACTCCATGACATACAAAACTACTGCTTCTTTTCTCTTCTAATGCTACACCTTCTCCACTCAAAATGATCACAATGTTTATTTTACTTAATATTGCATTCCCTTTTGGCCCCATATATCCAATCCAAATGGACACATATTTACTCTTCCTTTACATATCACAACCAAGTCACACACAAAAAAAACTTCCTGCATGTCTCTGCATATATAAAGTGGTGCCTCGACTTAAGAATTTAATCCATTCCAAATGCATGCTCTTAAGTCGAACTACTCTTAAGTCGAGGTACCTATCTAAAAATTTAAAAAATAAGTTTAAAAAATGAAAAATATGGAAAAAATATTTGTAAGTCGAGCAGAACATATCTAAAATCTGTAAGGTGGCAGTTAAAATGCCAACAGTTTTCCATTCTTAAGTTGAATTGCTCTTAAGTCGAGCTGCTCTTAAGTTGGGGTACCACTGTATATAAATATATTTCAGTTCCTTAAGAAAAGACCTAACCCTCTGCATTTAAAATGAAGTTTAGTGTGTATTTGCATTCCATAGCATCTCAGCAAATCAAGCAGAATACATCCAGTATAATCACAACATTATTCTTATCTACCATGCTTTCACTGTTGAACGTACCTTTCTTTTCGATCCAGAATGCTTAAAATATGAAAGAGAAAATATAAGATTCAAAACCTTTTGACATCTGTAGATCTTTTAAAATCTGTAATTGGTTACTTATATGCCCATCTTTAAATCAAATGAAACACTCATTCATTTTCATTAGATACAATTATGCTTAAAACTGGTCACCTGGACAACAACTAGAAGCCACTGATTCTGGTCAGAAGACATTAGGCCGATATTATTTATGGGTTCTTTTGCAAGTTTTTTTTAAACTCCAAAACTCAGAATTCTCCATTCTGGGAGTGCCACTTGCCATTCCTACACCTAAATTAAGCTCACCTGGAGAAGGATTGAGCCTGAACGATGACCTAGAATAGGTATGAGTCTGGTAAGCAGACCTCCCAGAATGGTAAATTCTAGACTTTGGGATTAAAAGACAAAACAAAACAACTGGCATTTGCCTAGAAATTATATCAGAACATTTAAGACAGGAGTCTTTATTTTAGGGCTGATTCTGCTTTCCTAGCCAAAAACTGCCCCTACACCCAGCAAAACCCTTCCTTTGGAAAAGGTGAGGTATGGTCAGAGAACTTACCTCATGGGGCTCTGCTGAATTAAATACCCTTGACGGCAGAACCTCGTGTTCCCTATCCCACAATATCTTCCTGAACAAAAGGCCAAAGAGGAGAAAGAAGAACGTTCTTCTTGCTTCCTTGCTTTCTCTAAAACAGAAACAGCTGAGGAGCAGCAGTTGGGCTCCATGCAAGAGGCAACCCCGCTGTAGGCTTTCTTTCAGCTTGGGAGCTGGAGAAGGGACAGGGACCAGTGTACAGTAGGGATGGGCTGTTTGTTTCAGAAGCAGCACATTCCAAAACAACCCACACGAGCCCAGGTGCTGTTTGGAAGCCAATCACATACGGTATCTTCCTGCATGGTCATATCAGGCTAAAGTCCAAATAGGAAGAAGTCTCCTGACGCCATCTGTCCTTCTCCCTGGCACTGACCAATCAAGAGCTGTGCAGGGAAACGTATCATCCCGCCTCCCTGTCTGATTGGCCAGCACCAGGGAGAAGGACAGATGACATCAGGAGACTTCTTCCTGGTTGGACTTTAGCCCAATATAGCTGACTGGCTGCTTGCATTTCAGAGGCTTCCAGACAGCACCTGGGCTCACACGGGTCATTTCAGAACATGCTGCTTTCAAAACAAACCGCCCATCCCTAGTGTACAGCTACCCAACAATCCCTGATCCTGTCTCCATTTACCAAGTTGAGAGGTAGTGGCAGAGAATACATGACAAGAACAGTACGCAGACTTGCTGAACACTCATTAAGATTCGTGGTTCAGTTCAGGAAGAATGTTTAAAGGATAGTGTGACAAACACTTAAATGTCTGAAGAAGAAGACCTGTCCATGAACATTCACATTAGAAGCAGTTAGTCTTTAAGGTGCAACCGGGGTGGGGTCTTCTTTATGTTTCATTTGTGTTTTGTTTTTGCATGATATGCAAATACTTAATTGGTTATACTTAAGGGTTTACTTTTGTGAAGAGGTTCAAGGGCACATTATTAAGAGAAGTAAATATATATTTTTAAAAATGCCAAAAGGACTAATCAGAGATTGATGGAATTACAGCATCTAAGCCATATTGTGCTGTGCACTAGATTTGTTGCATGTAAAAGTGTTGTCAATCAGCAAAGTCCTCACAGTTCCCAAGGTCATCAAAAAGAATGACAGAGGCTGAGACAGAAAATATAATTAACGTATTATACGAAAGTATCACTAAACATACAGGATGTGTTTTTACTTAAAATATATGTTTTAGTTTTAACTCGAGTTATTATCTTTAAAAACAATTAGACATGCCTTATCATTATTATTATTATTATTATTATTATTATTATTATTATTATTATTATTATTATTATTATTATTATTATTATTATTATTATTATTATAGCTTGTATGCCGCCCACTACCCAAAGGTCTCCGGGCGGCTCACAATCAAAACAATTAAAACATCAAAATACAATAAAATTAGAACAATAAAAACCAGTAAATACAATAAATACAGTACATTAAAAGCACACCACTAAAAAATGCCATCAGGTCCCCTAATCATTAGTTAAAAAACTTTTGGAATAGGAAGGTTTTTACCTGGCACCGAAATGATATCAACGTCAGTGCCAGGCGAGTCTCATTTGGGAGGGCATTCCAAAGTCTGGGGGCAGTTGCTGAAAAAGCCCTATTCCTGCAAGCCATCCCCTTCACCTCCTTAAGGGATGGCTCTTTCAGGAGGGCTCTCTGACTAGATCTTAGTTGCCGGGTAGGTTCATTCTACCTTTTCTTTTTAAAAAATAAGTAGAAAAAACTCTTTCTAAATGCAGCGATGATTCAACATCTGCAATACAACTTTGATTCAAAAAGCAAGGACAGATTTGGGGATTTCCTATCACATTTGGAAGAAATTTAGTAGAAAGTAATAGTTTCAGGTTTACCAGAAACTATTTGTTTGGAAAACCAATACCCTGGTAAACACACTGAATTCAAGTATATTTTTTCATGTACAAAAAACCAATAACAAAACATAGCTAAAAGCCTTCAGTAGAAGGCATCCTACATATGGAGGAACAAAATATGTGCTGTATGAATTCAATGAATGGCCCTTAAGCGTACAAAGCAATTGTGTGGAGCATCAGTGAGTATAAAAGGAAAATATAGCCTCTTGAAAGTTTTCTTGGGCTTTCAAAAAACTGTCAGTTATGCAAACCTCTCCCCTGCATCCATATATAAAGAGAATACTGTAATGAAAAAGGAACCTGCAGTGCACAAATAAAAGGTTTTGCTATTCCTCCAAGCAGTAAAAAGGTTCTATCTATCTAAATGTGCAGGCAATCTATCTAAATATGCAGGCAATGTGTAGCCTACGTACTGTAATCAAAAACTGTAAATGGCCCAGAGACTACTTGAAGTGGCATGGGGCAGTACATAAGCAGAACACTTTGCTTTGCTTTTTTTAAAATAGGTACACATCAAGTAAACTATGCTAATACTTTAAAGTATTTACAATTTGTAATGATTTGAATTATACTTTAAATTGCTTCAATTAACGTATCCGCATAGTAACAAAACAAATAGTACAGAATTATTATTCTACTGTATTTATAAAATAGTTAATACAGTCCCATTATTTCTTCCCACTACTTAGTACGGTGCTGGCGAACCTATGGCACAGGTGCCAAAGGTGCCACATGGAGCCCTTTCTGAGGGCACATGACATCACCTCCTCAGAGCTATGGCCCTTCCCCCTCCCCTCGGAGCACACCACTGTGCTCTCTGCAGAGAACCAGGCAAAGGGGAGGCAGCGGCTTGTGGGCTCATGCGTAGCCCCCGTTTACTCTCCAGCCATGCCGCTCTGGGCATCCCAAAAGCAGTGTGGCTGGAGAATAAACTGTGGCTATGAAGGAGCCCACAATCCACTGCCCCCCATTGGCCCAGCTCTCTGCATGAAGCTGTTTCGAGAAAGACAAAACAGGTCTGTGCAGAGGGCCAGGAGAAGGGGAGGCAACCGTCTGTGGGCTCCTCCGTAGCCTCCATTTACTCTCCAGCCACGCCGCTTTTTGGGATACCCAGAGTGGTGTGGCTGGAGAATAAACAAGGGCTACGAATGAGCCCACAAGCCACCTCCACTACCCCTTGATTTCCCAATGGTGTAGCACCCCATCCGCCTCTCTGCCCAGGACAGAAAGGCAGATGGGGTGCTACTCTTCAGGAAAGCAAGGATCGAAGACCAGGTTTTTTAATTGCCTGTGGCATAGCAAGGGTGTTGCAGCTGCAGGAAATTCAAAAGCCTTCTCTTCGATCCTCGCTTTCCTGAAGGGTAGTACCTGAAGCATTTGTAACCCGGGTACCACTGTATTCAGGTTAAATTGCCGTATTGGCACTTTGAGAAAAGTAAGTGGGTTTTGAATCAATTTGGGCACTCAGCCTCTAAAAGGTTCACAATCACTGACGTAGAATGTAGGCTGAATGCATACGTTAGTGCAGTGTTAGCGAACCTATGGCATGGGTGCCAAAAAGTGGCACGTGAAGCCATTTTTAAGGGCACCCAACATCGCCCTTCACAGCCACCTGTATTGATCTTAAATTGCTGTACTGCCACTTTGTGAAAAATTAGTGGGTTTTGAATCATAGTTTGGGCACTCAGTCTCTAAAAGGTTCGCCATTACTGTGTTAGTGGATCCTAAAACTTAATTTAGATTCTATATATCAAACATTAAATTAAGCATAAAGCAATGTAAGTCCAATACAACTGCAAAGTGCCCTAGTTGATAATGCTGCCTGTAAGTACAGAACTGAAAATCTTCATATCTCTTTCCTCCTTCTGACGTATTCTAATCCAACTCAAAACACTTCTGTTCATTCATTCTTCAAACACTATTATCTGTTTATTTGGGCTGATTGATATTAATAAAATAATCCCTATTCCAACTCAAGGACACGAATCCAGTGCAGGATTGAAGTGCAGCCGAGTGGCTCTGTTTTGAAAGCCTCAGACCACATGCGGAACATTTCTTCTGTACTACTCAACGGGTGAATTCCTTACAGAAGTATTGTTCTGCTCACACAAGTTGGCTAGTAACTTCTTCAAATGCCTCCAATATGGCTGGGCAAGAGCTGAATCATTATATTGGCGTACAGTCACCCGCTGCCATTTCGCGGTTCAGGTACCACGGTCCCACTACATTGCAGGATCGCAGTACCTGCACCGCTGGGGGGGGCGGGAGGGTGATTGGGTCACTCCGTGCCACCGCCGCCCCGCCCTTCCGAGAAGCCTCAGAGCTGCACAGGGGGGCGGCGGGGGATGATCGGGTCGCTCTGTGCCGCCCCCGGGCCCCCCCGAGAAGGCTTGGAGCCGCGCGGGGTGGTGGTGGCGGGGAGCGATGTGGGGGTTATTGTACCTTAAAAACAAAAAGTTCTGCCATTCACACAGTGCCATCACTCATGTGAAAATCACAGATGCTGACTCAATTTTGCATCAGTTAACCACTTTTCACCCAGCAAAAAAAAATGCTAGAGATGTTTTTCAATAAACATGAATGGCAGTGAGCACAAGAGGGTGTCCCTAGTCCAGTAGTGGCGAACCTGCAGCACTCCAGATGTTTTGGACCACAACTCCCAGAACTCCAAGCCTGTATTGCCAATGACAAAGGACTGTGGGAGTTTGTGGTCCAAAACATCTGGAGTGCCAAA
Source organism: Phrynocephalus forsythii (assembly GCA_029282475.1). Classification (NCBI taxonomy): domain Eukaryota; kingdom Metazoa; phylum Chordata; class Lepidosauria; order Squamata; family Agamidae; genus Phrynocephalus; species Phrynocephalus forsythii. The sequence goes on along the minus strand of JAPFRF010000002.1, from coordinate 25,599,753 downwards.
GGTTCTTCACAACTGCCATTAGTATTGTCAACATTTAGGCTGCCCTTTGCTTATGCAAAGCCTGGTATCCTTTTTCTTGCTGGCAACCCAAGCATAATATTTTGAAGCAATACTGGATCATTTCCTGGCCTTTTAAATTGTGAGTACAGAAACATAATATCCCATAAACATAAACCTGGGCTTAAAAAAAACACCTGAATTATCCTATGATTGAAGTTCTTGGCTTTCCTCAGATTTCTCCCCCACTTACTCATCTCCATAAAGCAGCTCTGAGGTAGTCTCATGTACAATGTATATCTCACCCACTGTGTTTGCCTCACTCTGTTTCTGGCTGTTCCCATGTGATAATGTCAGTTTCACAATGCAGCCAGGAATTTTTAAACACCCCTCAGCTGCAACTTCCAACATAATCAGCTTCAAATTTCCTTCTCTCAGCTATGCTTCAGAATTGTTCGATACCTTCACTTCCAGTTAATGCCCTAGCAAAATAAATAAACCAAACAATTATCGTTGTGAGTAACTATTAAACCAATTAGGATTAATTAACTTAAAGTGCCATGTTAATGATGTTTGGCCAATACTGAGTTAAGATCAATCTAATTAGATTAGCCTGACTAGTTAAAATAAATAGATTATTACAAGCCTTCTTCCAATTTTTAAAGCTCAATTTCTCCCAAATGAGAACTTCAAGTATGTTCTATTAAACTGCATGCATTGTTGGTAATAAACTGCACAAAATGCTCTAGTAGAATGTCTTCTGGCCACACATTAAAGTGTAGTAATGGAATATGGATTCCTTACAAAACAAGTTTACACTATTAGGTCGCCATTCTCCATTTATGGAAACAATAACCTCTCATTACTAAAAGTTTGACATTTTGCTAGTCACAATCCAAAGCTTTCAAGCAGCTTTGCACACAATTATAAAAACCTCAGGTTTACTCAAGGTGAAGTGGGACTTAAGAATGAATAATACTTCACTAGTACATAAGATCTGGACTTCAGGTTCACATCATGGCTGTCACAATTAGCATCAGAATCAACAAAGCATGTGATCCACTGCAAATTTATCAGGGATCTTTAGTGCTTTCTCTACAAGAACGGACAAGAACCTCTAGCTGTTGGCGGTTAAGAGGAACTGAGGCGTTTGGGCGGGAACACCCTCGCACATGCGCAGGCTGCGGGGGCGGAGACTAACGAACTTTCCTATTGCTAGGGAAGTTCCGACCTCTGGCGCAGGGGCGCCTGGGAAACCCCATCTTTGTGGCTTCACGAAGGCCACGATGGAAAACCTCTGAATCACATGAAATCTTTGGGTGTGGGGGTGCTGCCAGTGTTTGTAGTTTATCCCTCTTAAAGACCATTCAGGCCAGTAAGGTCTGATTAGTTTTGCTGCCATCAGAGCTGCTGCTGCTGCTGCTGCTGCTGGCAATGGCACCATCAGCTACTGACAAGCTCATGCATAAATGGATGGTCCTAAATTATTTTTATAGGTACATGCACCAAATCTGCCAGCAAAAAAAACAACAACCGGTAGTGAGGCATGAGGGTCAGAGGTTACCAGAAGGGGATCAAAACTCAAAAAGTGTTGGGAAACACTGTTATAAATCTCATTTCTCCAGAATGAGCAGACAAAGAACTGAACAGCATTTAGGTGGGTCAACATCAACTGCCTGCTTTTCATCTGTCCAGGCTATATCGGAAGAGGATTGTCTTAGATATATACTGTACTTCTTTGAGTTCCACAGAGCGTTATATTCAGTAATACCTTGATTTACAAGCATAATTTGTTCCAGAAACATGCTTGTAAACCAAAGCACTTTTATATTAAAGCAAATATCCCCATAAGAAATAATGAAAATTCAGATGATTCCTTCTAGGGGCCCCTAGACCACATAATGCTCAAACTCACAAAAGTTGGCTAGAAGTCCATGTCCACACCAGGATTTAGGTACCTGGCTGCGGAATCTGCTCTGCTTGGGACTAACAACTGGATTTTACTCTGTGTTTCTAATATGACAATAATAAAATACAATTTGTAGCCCTATAAACACTTGGCTAGCTGCCCCCTGACTAGAAATTGTTTTTAAAAGTAAGAAAGGATGGTGAAAACAAATTAAAGAAAAATATAAAGAAAAATACAACAACCCCCTAATCTGCACTCTCCTTTGAAAACCTTCCTGGCCGGTGCAAGGGAGACCTCTGTTTCTTTCTCCTCCCTCTGCTTGAGTCCAGACAATCACCCACAATCCAGCAAGGAGCGGGGGAAGAGAAAGACAAGAACCACTGGATCACTTGCTTATTTTTAGGCAACTTTTATTAAATTTTATAAAACTATACAAAATACAAATATCATATATATCTAAAAATATATTGAAATAAAACTAAACAACAGTTCTTTCCTCTACCAATGAGACCTCTTAACCAATATTGTCCCTTATTATCCTCCCTTCCAGAACTCAACTGATTGTTGCACTGGAACTTTGCCTTTATTTCTCACAGGTACATATTCAATAAATCTGCCCCATACATCATAAAAATAAATCATTTTTACTCTCCTTTCTTAATCTTTAAATTACATGCCAGTTTGTCATTTAAGGCCATACAATAATCCTCAGCCTATCACAGGGGTCAGGGACCCGACCCGACCTGTGATAATGGAAAATCCGCAATATGCAGATGCTGATTCAGGTTGGCACTGGGGGGCCTCTCTGTGGCCTGCTACACTTATCTGAGGCTTGGAAGTGCCCCAAACGGGCTTTCCAGGCCTGTCGGAAGCCACAGAGGTTGTTTCCAGCGATCTGGAAATCACTTCTGGTTTTTCAGAAGTGACTTCCAGTTCGCCTAAAAGCACTTCCGACGGGCCTGGGAAGCCCATCAGAGGCCTGTTTGGGGCAGCGCCAGGCCTGAGGTAAGTGCAGGAGGCCCCAAACAGGTCCAAAGCAGCTTGCCACAGGGGGGCTTGCCTTTCATATACTGCGTGATTGGGCAGGGGACCATTGTATTCCAAACTTCATTATACAATTCACTCATACACAGTTCATAATCCCCCTTCAATTTCCTAGCTATAATTAGTCTAGCTGCTGTCAAGAGATTAGTGATCAACTCTCTAGTTTTAAAATAATAAACCGTCTTAACAAATATTGGCAATAAAGCAATTTCTGAATTGGGCTCTCTATATGCCTTTCAAATACTTTATACTTAATACTTTAAAACAGATCTCCAATTTTTTTGCACATTTTCACATTTCCACCACATATGAAAAGATGCACCAACATCATTACCACATTTCCATCAAATCTCAGAAAAATTACCATTTATTTTATTCAACCACTGGTGTCAAATACCATCTTAAACTTATTTTTTAAATTAAAAAAATCTTTTATTCTCACATAGATCTGAGTATTCTCATTCTTCACATTTTAGCCCAATCTTCCTCTTCTATTTCTTTTTTAAAATCTTGCTCCGAAACTACCTTTAATCCTCTTCCATCATTTTCAGTCTCCTCTAAATCCAAAAGTATCTTATATATTTTACTCACACTGCCTTTCACTACATCTTCATACAACGCTAAGAACTGTTCATATTTTATATATTCTCTACATTTATTATGTTTTGTAATCCCATCATTAGTCCGTTTTTATAATTGTACATAATTAAACCATGAAATATTCCTACATCGCAGAACTTCTTTCATTTATTTCTTTGATCTCATTTTATCCATCCAATCCTTCAACCTAACCATTCATTCATTTTACTTACGTTCTACCCTCCTCCCAATAAAGTGATTCAATGTGACCTCTTAGTGCAAATGTTTATATGCACAATTCCCCTGCTCATTTTACAGGTCTGAATATTTCCAACTATAACAACAGTTTATCCTTCAACTTTGAAGATGACCATATCCATCAGATTCACCATTTAGGGGGGAAACAACAAGCTAGTTCTTAAGGTTGAGCAGTAACATGTTGGTGAACCCACAGGGAATTAACTATCCCAATATAAAGAGGACATATCCTTTACAAGTACAAACACTAAATATTTCTTAACAAAAAGCAAAAACAAGTTTCTCATAAACAAAATATACAGAGTGATTATAACAGACAGAAAAATGATATTTATTGTTCACATCTTACCTTTGCGCAGCTGTTTTTACCATTGGTGTTTGCGCATGAGCATGGTGACGTTTAACCTGTCCTAACATTCCAGGGCAAGAGATATTCTGGATGTTTTCACTGCAAACATAAACATCAAGTAAAAAAGGTATCAGCATTCACAATATGGCCAAATTGTAAGTTTGTTTGGAGAAACTCTTCTCCTTTTCATTCTGAGTGGCACCTAAACCAGGCTTTTTCAGTGGTGAAATGCTTGATCAGCCAGCAACATGAGACACAGTCATCCCCTGTTAATTGCAGGAGTAAGGGACCCGATTCGACCCGACCTGCCCACGATGAAGGGAAATCCATGTTATGCAGATGCTGGGCTCAGACGGGACTGGGGAGCCTGTTTGGGGCCTCCTGCACGTATCCCAGGACTGGCGCTGCCCCAAGCGGGCCTCTGACAGGCTTCCCGCGCCTGTCGGAGGCTCCGGAAATGGTTTCCGGTGAACCAGATGTCACTGCCGGAAACCACTTCTGGGGCCTCCAACAGGCCCAGGAACCCTGTTGGAAGCCCACCTGGGGCAGCGCCAGGCCTGGGGTAAGGGCAGGAGGCCCCAAAGAGGCCCACACAACTTGCCCCAGGAGCCCTTGCCTTCATATACTACGGTCCCACAATATGCCAGGACTGCAGTATATGAACCACAATATAGCTGGATACAACTGTATTGTCAACCAACAGAGAAAATGGGAAAGAGAGTAATTTGATCCCATTTTGTATTTTTGAGATCTCTAGTTATTTTTAAGAAATTCAATGGTTAGGATGAACATTCAGATGAAAACTAATATGCCACCAATCACGCCTCAGTTTTCCAGAATATTTGAGATATTTTAAATCAATAACGTAGGAAACTTATAGCATCCAGTCAAAGAACCTTGAAAGACAGTATCTCAGGTTTTAGTTCCCAATATTAGCCTACCATTTTAACCAATTGTTGGATCTCTCTCTCTCTCTCTCTCTCTCTCTCTCTCTCTCTCTCTCTCTCTCTCTCTCTCTCTCTCTCTCTCTCTCTCTCTCTCTCTCTCACACACACACACACACACACACACACATGGAAATATATATATATATGTATGTCATTCTTTTCAGACTGTTACACATACCACTGCTATTTGCATCAGAAAAAGACCACCTATGCTGAGTATATTAAGAAGCACTGTACCTTATTTTCTTATTGCTTCCCAACATGCTGAACCCAACTGAATTTCCTTTTAAAATCCTAGAAGCATCTGTTTTGTTCCGTCTCGTGTATGTTCTTAAGCAATCACCTCTGGCACCAGATGTTACTGAGTTGTAAGGCTGTAACTGAAGTGGAACAATTAAGAAAGGTCTACATGTACACAACATGTACCAAATGAAGACAGAATTCTACTCTATATTTCAATTTTTTGGCAGACATTAAGATACTCTCAATCCAATGTTCAAAAAGCAAAAAGTATGCTTCTTATATACTGCTTCATAGCATTCTGCTTCCCACCCAATAACAAAAGCATGCTTAGTTCCTCTGAATGAAGCCACATAACATAAAACCACAAGTTCTGCCTACCAAATCTACTGGATTCAGAAATCCAAAAGCAAAGGAGCATACAGTATAGTAATGTACTACTAAAACTTAAACAACATGCCATACTGGATTTTTTAAAAAAAAAACAAAGGATGAATTAGTGAAATATATGCACTTGATTCTACGTTCACATGTCCATGGTTTACATCTGATAAAATGAAACCATAAGAAATAAGATAAAAGAGAGTGAGTGTGTGAGAGAGAGATAAAAAGCGGGTGGGCGGGCAGGCGGGCACGCGTGCAAACACTCACCTTTTTTTCACAATTGGGGCTGCTGGTTCCATCACTCTCTTCTACACTCAGCAAACTAGCTTCACTAAACAGAAAAACAAGAGAAAAAAGATATATACCATAATTCAACAAAAGCAAATCACAGCTTCAACAACCTTAAAAGTAACGATGTCTTGGTAATCTTTATTTAATCTAGTATACAACATTAACAATTTTCTCCACAATCCTATGGTGTTATTTAACCTCCAAAGCAAGTCTATGTAAAATGCTAAAAGAGAAAGGATAACAGTGATATTATTATCAAACTATGGAGAATATGCAAAATATTGTGCATGCAGGCTTCACAAGCTCTTTTTTGGATTTCTGGATAAACATCTGGTGTATGCATAACACAGAAGATGAGATACAAACCTAACAATTTATAACTGGAGCATTATTTGGCATATGGATGAAAACCTTTTACTATGTTGCAGTACATAAGAACATAAGAAGAGCCATGCTGGATCAGGCCAAAGGCCCATCTAGTCCAGCTTCCTGTATCTCACAGTGGCCCCACCAGATGCATCTGGGAGCGCACGAGACTCGATATCTGTCTCCTGATACCACTCCCCTGCATCTGGCCCTTGAAGTACCCCGGTTTTAAGCCTGGCGATTACACATCTCCATCATGGTCTGTAACCTGGGATGGACTTTTCCTCCAGGTAACCAGCTCAGTCGGCCCTCCCCTCTATCCCTGGTGTTGTTGAATGCCAGGTCAGCCTCTAATAAAGCCCACCTAATTTATTATTTGATTCAGGATCATAAGGCAGACCTGGCTTGTATCACTGAAACTTGGGTGGGCACAGAGAGTGGTCCTACCCTCGCTCTGATGTGTCCTCCTGGGTACTCCATCCAACACCTGGGTAGATTGGAGGGGCGGGGGGGGGTAGCCATTGTATACAAAAACACCCTTGAGGCTGTCAGGCTCTCTGCATTGGCGGTTCCAGGTCTTGAGGTCCTCCACGTGGCTATCGGGGGCAGGGAAGGAATTGGGATAGTGCTGGCATACCGCGCTCCCCATGACCCAGCACTTTCCCTTCCAGAGCTGGCCACCTTTGTCTCCGGGGCATTGTTGAGGTCTCCTAGGCTTTTAGTTCTGGGGGATTTCAACATCCATGCGGAAGCTCAGGTTTCGGGTCCAGCTCTAGAGTTCTTGGAAACCATGGCTTCCTTGGACATGTCTCAACTTGTCAATGCCCCCCCCATGTGGCAGGAAATACATTAGATTTGGTTTTCGCAAATGCACAGAGAGAGAGTGGATCGATGGTGACTGACCTTGAGTCAGTTCCCTTGTCATGTTCGGACCACTACCTGATTAAATGCAGCCTCACAGTGGCACCCCCTCCCCGCGGGGAGCTTGGACCCATTAAGATGGTCCGCTCACGCAGGCTACTGGATCCTATTGGTTTCCAGGATGTTATGGGTGGGTTACCCGCTGAACTGATTGGTGCTCCTGTCGACGCTCTGGTGGATAGTTGGCATACTGCTGCCACCAGGGCAGTGGACACGATTGCACCCAAACGCCCCCTCCATCGCACGACCCGTCCAGCTCCATGGTTTAACCAGGAGCTGCGAGCCTTAAAGCAAAATCGGAGGAGGCTAGAGAGCATCTGGAGGCAGGCCCCAATGGAAAATAATCTATTAGCCGTAAAGATCGCGTCATCCATCTATCTAGCTAAGATTAAGGCCACAAGAAGATCTTACTTCGCTACCCGGATAAGCGAAGCACAAAATCATTAGGCCGAATTGTTCCGCATAGTACGCGATCTATCCGGGGTTGGTCACAGTGAAAGGCCTCCCCCTAGTATTTCCTGTGACCAATTTGCGGCATTCTTTAAGACTAAAGTGGAGACCATCCGCCGGGACCTGAACCACCATTTAAAAACAGTAGATCGAGCAGAGATGTCCAGTGCCTTGCCTTGCCCAGCACTGCTTTCCAGCTTTCAACCAGCGACGCCGACAGATGTGGACAGAGCCCTTGATCGCTGTCGGGCCACCAACTCCTCCTTGGATCCTTGCCCGGCCTGGTTAATAAAAGCAGCCATGCCAATTATGAATGAATGGGCCACAGTAATAATTAATGGGTCTCTCCTTGAGGGCAGGGTTCCCCAGGCCCTCAAGGAGACTCTCATTAGGCCCATTCGGAAAAAACCTAATGTGGCGGCAGACCAAACTGATAATTATAGGCCTGTCGCCAATATTTCTTATATGAGCAAGGTCTTGGAGTGGGTGGTGGCAGATCAGCTTCAGGGTCTTCTGGATGACACAAATGCCCTCAATCCTTTTCAGTCAGGCTTCAGGCCGCGCCATAGTACGGAAACGGCATTGGTCGCCCTGCATGATGACCTTTTGAGGGAGTCTGACAGGGGCAAAACGTCCCTGTTGATCCTCCTCGACCTCTCAGCAGCCTTTGATACCGTCGACCACGGTATCCTCCTGGGGAGGCTCTCCGAGTTGGGGATTGGAGGCACTGCCTTGCAGTGGTTCTGTTCCTTCTTGGAGGACCGCCCCCAGCGAGTGCAGCTGGGTGAGATGACCTCTGCTCCTTGGTCCCTCAATTGTGGGGTGCCACAGGGGTCGGTCATCTCTCCCATGCTCTTCAACATTTATATGAGGCCGCTGGGAGGGGTCATAAGGGGGTATGGAGCTTCGTGTCACCAATATGCAGATGACACCCAGCTCTATATCTCCTTTCCATCTTCTGCAGTGGATGCCGTTCCGTCCTTTGAGCACTGCCTGGCAGCCATCTCGGATTGGATGGGGGCTAATAGGCTGAGGTTGAACCCGGGCAAGATGGAGATCCTGCGTGTGGGGCCCCCTGGTGTCTGCAGGTTGGGGAACTCCCTCACTTTTGGAGGGGTGACTCTCTCCGCGAAGGATGGGGTCCGCAGTTTGGGTGTCCTACTGGACCTGGCACTTACCATGGAAACCCAGGTGGCGTCAGTGGTCCGTTCCGCTCATTGCCAACTGCGGAGGATTGCCCAGCTGTGGGCCCTCCTTGACATCAGGGCGTTAACTACGCTGGTTCATGCACTTGTAATCTCGAGAATAGACTACTATAGTACTCTCTACGTGGGGCTGCCCTTGAGGTTAATGCGGAGATTGCAGCTAGTGCAGAATACAGCTGCCAGACTTCTAACGGGGCAAAGAAGGCACCAACATATTACCCCCGTGCTGGCAGCCCTGCACTGGCTGCCGGTACGCTACCGCATTGACTTCAAGGTTTTGATGTTAACATACAAAGCCCTAAATGGTTTGGGACCTCAGTATCTGACAGAGCGGCTCCTCCCAAGAAGAGCTGCCAGGATCACCCGTGCCAGCCAGGCAGGACACCTGGGAGTCCCAACCCCGAGGGAGGCCCGGAAAGCTTTAACAAGGAGTAGGGCCTTCTTGGTGGTTGCTCCCCAGTTATGGAACCATCTGCCCCCTGAAATTCGGCTGGCACCCTCGCCTCAAACTTCTAAAAAACTATTGAAGACCTGGTTCTATAGAATGGCGTTCCCTGATTCTTCAAACATTTAGTAAGGCACTATTTTTAAACCATTTTATCAAATCTCTTGCCATTTTTAGCTTCATTTTAGCTTCATTTTAGTTTTTGGTTGTTGATTTATGTATATTTTATTTTATTATGTATCTTGTATTTTGGTTTTTAAAATGTATTCCTTTGTTTGTTGTTACATGTTGTAAACCGCCCAGAGTAGCCCTTGTTGAGCATGGGCACTCAACTTCTTTGGTCGACCATGGCAAAAACTGTTCTGAGTGGAACCTGTCCTGTTAAACTGCTGTATGGTCTTGGTCACCGTGCTGCAGCTCAGTTTCAGGGTCTTGGCAATCTGCTTATAGCCTAGCCCATCTTTATGCAGAGCAACAATTTGCTTTTTCAGATAGTCAGATTCATTACCATGAGGTGCCATGCGGAACTTCAAGTGACTAGTATGAGAGATTGAGAGTGATAACACCAAATGTGAGAGTGAGAGCAATAACACCTGCTCCCCCTTCACACCTGAGACTTTGTGACACTAATGTATCTCACTGCTTTACACTGCAGCCAAGTGTCATTTCTTCAGTGTTGTGACATGAAAAGATATACTGAAATGTATATGAAATGTGAGGGGTGTACTCAGTTCTATGAATATTTTAACAATAAGAATATCAGCAATAACAACATAGCTAACTGATTCATGTACAGTAGTCCCCCACCACATTGTGTTTCATATCTTACGGTCCTAGTATATCACAGATTGACTGGGACTGCAGGTGTGGGTGAGCAGCAGGGCAGCGGGAGGGTGGCGCTGGGCCCAGGGCAAGCTGCAAAGGCCCACCGCAGTTGTCTGTCTCAAACAGAGCAGATTTTGCAGCCAGGTACCTAAGACACAGTGTGCATGTGGACGTCTAGCCAACTTTTGTGAGTTTAGGCATTTTGTGAGGACAGTATGTAGTCTATGGGGCCCCAAAATAAATCATCAGTTTCCATTATTTCTTATGGGGAAATCTTCTTTAATATATGAGTGCTTTGGTTTACAAGCAGATTATGCTCATAAACCAAGGTATTACTGTATAAGGTATACAATACTTTGCCAAAAAATATGGGGAAAAGGCAAAATACTGTACTGTATCACCTTAAAGACTAAGAGATTTAACTAAGTGTGAACTTTTGTAGAACAAGTTTTCAAACACATGTCTGAAGAAGTAGAATCTTGATCCACAAAAGCTCATTCATACTTAATAAATCTATTAGTCTTTAAAGTGCTACAGCATTTTACACACACACCCTTTCTTTTTGCCAACACACTGAGGCAAACTAAAATTTTAAAAGTTTTGAAGTTTTGTAAACAGCGAGAATAAGAGAGACTAGTGGCACGAGGAAGTAGAAATAGATGTGGAAAATACACAACAGCAGCCAGAAGAATAAACATTCCACTACAATGTCTATGAAGATTCTCAGTCATCCAGGTGAGGTTATCCGAAAGTTGAATCATGGCAATTGGAGTTCTTTTCCAGTTGCCATGACTCAACTTTCAGTTCCATTACAATCTTGTATGTCTCCTCCCTGAATATCTTAGCTCAAATTATTTTACTTTCTGATCCATGAAATGGTAACTGAGACTTAGCTGCATAAGGCAAATCAATCTGTTATTTAGTTCCACTGTAATACTCTACTAAATTTCATGAAATGCTTCTCATTTGTTATTCAATCAGTGGGGAACTTTAATCAAAACCTCACAGTACTGCCTTATTAATGTGTTTTAAAAGTCCTGAGAAATCAAAGGAAAGCTACAAATAGAACTGCAAGCATACTTCAAACCCCAGGAAAAACTGCTTTGGAAACTGGGGGGCCCAGACTAATCTATTATTGATTCCCCTCTCTCCCTCTGAGCCTTAGTTTCCTGCATGTGCTTTTTCTTTCTGCAAGCTCTCAACTGATATCCACTTGTACCCTGAATCATTATCTCTTCTTGTTGTCTTCTGACAAAACATAAAGGAAAGATAATAACTCTTTTCACTCCCCCAGAATCTGCTCAAAAGATCTTTCTACTTCCATAGCACCTTTCTTCTCCATTTACTTGTCTTGAAGAGATATGGAACAGCCACAAAATACAATCCACTCATCACCAAAACTCTGCCTCTTACTCCATTTTCATCAAGAAAATGCTATTAGGTAATTATGCAATAATACAACAGTTCAATCAAGCTCAATTTCTAAAACCCCTTTTCAATAAAGCAATGACACCAATGGAAACAATTGATAATTGTATTAATACTGAAAAAGAATAAAGATCCTACTGATCTTGAGGTTTATAGTCCTACTTTTTCAATAAATCAGGATGCCAAGATATTTACAGCAATATTAGCAAAGAGAATGAATAATTTTACTACTAAATGTACTGAAAAAGGTCAAGCATGGTTTTAAGCCAGGAGGACCAATGTCTAACTTGGTAAAGAAAGTAGAAAATGTAATAACAAGTGAGGACCTACGCACAATCAATCGAGAAAATCCCAGAAAAAATATACCTAGTAAATGAAGTCTTTCACTACTTAAATTTCTAAAATTCCTCTTAGTTGTTTTATATTTACGCCATGTGGGTTCCATGATTTCACATTTTTCTACTTCAATGCCAGATACTGCAATACAAGTGTATGTGTACACACAAACCCACAGAGGTACACTTATTTCCGGAATAATGTACAGCTTTAAAAAAAGATAACTAGCCTGAAAGCAGCCTTCCAAGTTACAGAAATGTGTGTGCATGTATGTCAGACACAGCTGCACTGTGTCAATCCTTTTGTATTAGAGAACTTTGATTTGTAAGACAAAATTAATAGTTTACTAAAGAATCATTACAAATCTCAACATAATACTTTTAATGGCCTAAATTAAAATATCCTTACTCTTTCTCTGTATCTCCTTCACTTTCTTCTGAATGATCAAAGCTCCAGTTACTTTTAAAACCTCCATCTCTCTTGGATTGTGATCTATCCATAGCTGAAACAAAAACAAGGTAGGATCAGTTTTGATTCCAAGACAAACCAAATCACCAGTCAATACACAGACAGAGAACAATCTTTATACTTAACAATCCCATCAGCCACCAAGAGACAACAAAATAATTATAATTATTTAAGTTTTTATATAAATAAAGCCATAATTTATCTAGCCTTATAAGGAAGGCTAGTTTTTTTAAAAAAGTAGCAACTCAGCATGCTACCAATAGTACTACACTAACACTCACTAACATTACCAAACTGAATACACCATATCCCATACAATTCTTGTCTGGTTGTTATACGTCCTCCTGAAAGGAACATGGAAATTTCAGGCTGGCTTTTCATAGCGACTTCAAAAGAACATTCCACATGGGTATCCTTACCAAATTCAATGACTTGCCCTGAAATCCATGAAGTTACAATCAGGTATCTTGAAAGCAGGTACAAATGATGATTCATCTCCCCAATGGCCAAAATTCTATTCCCTTAACCTTATACAGTGCAAGCTGATAAAATCAGCCTGAGCTGATTTTTTAGGAGCCTTTGGGAGTCTCAGGATGTGAGGGAAGCCTTCATTCACAAAAATTACTGCAAGCTTGCCCGTGGTAAGATGGGAACTACTGACAGTTTTGGCAAGTAAAGACTTCTACCTGAGGTTTCGAAAGACAAAGGAGAAACCTAAAGCACTTTGGTACTTAGAATGAGAGATAAAAGGCCTGTAAGTAATTTAAAACAAATTTTAACAATATAAGCCGATGACACAATTAGGTCCCACCACACAATATTACACAAACAGAATTTTGGCCATTAGATACTTATATATGTATTTTAACTATGAAAATCAGAAATATAAACACAAATCTGACAAGTCACCAATTATATACATATATTATCACAGATTTGTACGAAATTATGTCACTGAGCTACTGCAAAAGCCCACTATACCCACCAAGGGAATACTAAGACAAGTGCCAGGGACAGAAATTAATTTTCCCAGAAATGAATCAACCTGATAACTACTCAGATTCTGACTGCCACCATTCCATGGTCATGCATAAGGCACCAGAAAGTTGGTGGTACACTCCTTTGTTATGTTTTTTAAGATGCTTTTTTATTTTATTTCATACAATATATAATACATACATACAAACTCGTAATTATTGCTGGCTTCCTAAATGGGGCGTCAATTTCTACTGGATTTCCTTTCAAAATGAAGTGCCCATGCTAAGTACAAAAAGACATCAGCCCAAGCCGAGCAAGGGGGCAAGAGGCGGCTCAAGGCCAGTGAAGGGGCGACCCCAACCAGGCAAGGCGGCGAACAACTGCTCCTGGTCACCCAGCTGGCTCCTTGAGCACCTAACCCTAACCCTCCATGTCACCACTTCAATCCACCTGTTTGTGTGTAGCAGTGGGAAGGATTGTGTTGCCACACACATGGACTTGACAGCTCCCGATGCAAGCAGTGGTGGTGCACACCTCCTCCCCATGCTGCAAGTGGTGCCCCTAATCCAGAAATGCTACGCACAAAAGGAAATCACTGGACGTAATGCCCTGGTAGAGTCTGTGCATAGTGATTCTGGTATCCATTGGAAATAATGCCCTGGTTTATGAATTTTTCACATTAAAAAACATCCTGGAGGACAGATTAACTACATAACCTGGAGTACCAGTATACATCACATTGCGATAGCGAAGGAAAACTCACAGATACTATCTGAATTGGTGAGAGTGTAAGGGACCAAGGAGTTTGGCTGCCCAGGGAAATAAAACCCTCCATGGCTTGGGACCGGACTACCTGACAGAGCGTATCGTCCAGCGATCCACCTCGGCCCGTCCAGTTCGGCAGGTGTGAGCGCACTCGCTTCGGGTTGCCACCCCTCGAGAGGCCCGGAAGATGGTTACCCGGAACCGGGCCTTCTCTGTGGCAGCCCCGTCCATATGGAATTCCATCCCTAGCGAAGTGCGCTCTGCAGAGTCCCTGCAGGCCTTTTGAAAATCTTTAAAAACCTTTCTATTTCGAGAGGCTTTTGGCGAATCTTAATTTTTCTTTTTAAATTTTTTTTTCTTCTCCCCCCCCCCCGGCCATCATCACCATCTTTATTATTGCTTGCTGATTACCAATGCCTCCAATCTTAATTGGTAGGATCAATGTCCTGATGCGCTGGGATGCACTTGGAGGCACCAGGATTTTATATTTTATACGTGTTTTAAATTATTATATTGGATTTTGTTGAACTCTGCTATGCTTTGTTCGCCGCTTAGAGTCCTAGTTGGAGATAAGCGGGATATAAATATAACAATAAATAAATAAATAAATAAAATCATTTGTAGTAAAGCTTCTGTAAGGAAAAATATTGCTCTCAGCTTCAACAAGAATTAAACTACATAGAGGAGCAAAGGAAAGTCAAAGTAAAATTCCAAAAAAGGACTAAATGCAAATATTTCCACATATAATTGAATCAAACAAACTTGAGAGTAAAATATTAGCAAATTTTATCCCTGGAAATTTGTCAATAGCTTTCAGTTCAAAATGCAGCAAATTTAATATAAATCCAAAGATCCTATTTTAGCTCTAGTTCAGTGTCTGGTGTCAGTAATGGAATGGAATGAAGACGAATAAAATGAAACTTCATCCTGATCAGTCAAAAATCAGAGAGGGATTCAGCCCTGTGCTGGATGGGGCTAAACGCCCTCTGAAAACACAGATGCACAGCTTGGGTGTGCTTCTGGATTCATCTCTTAGCTTGGATGCATAGGTTTCGGTGTTGGCCGGGAGTCATTTGCACAGTTAAAACTAGTGTGTCAGCTTGCAACAATTCCTAGAGTGGTCTGATTTGGCCATAGTGATACATGCATTAGTTACATCCCTGCTGGATTACTGTAACACACTCTACATCTGGGAATGCCTTTGGAAAGTGTCAGCAAACTTCAGTGGGCCCAAAATGCTACAGGGAGACTGTCAGATGGGGCTGGTTACAGAGATCACACACACACACACACACACACACACACACACACACACAATTATAGCAGCCCCTCTGGCTGCTGATCTGTTTCTGTGCACAATTCAAAGTACTGATTTTAAGCTAGAAAGCCCTAAACAGCTTGGGTCCCAGCTACTCAACTTTGTATCTGGACGAGGAGGAGGAGGAGAGGTGGGTGTCGGGGGTGGGGGTGGGGTGGGGAGCGCCAGGCCGCGCAAATGCCCAGCGGAGGAGGAGGAGGAGGAGGAGGAGGAGGAGGAGGAGGAGGAGGAGGAGGAGGAGAGGTGGGTGTCGGGGGTGGGGGGAGGAACGGGTGAAGCCGCACGGCTCTGCCCACTGCCCGGACGAAGAGCGGCGACAAGGCAGGGAGGTCAGGACCGGGAGGGAGGGAAGAGGGTTGGGAGAGGGGAGCCCTGTGTGCGCCCCGTTGAAGAGCGGCAGCAAGGCTGGGAGGTCGCGGCCAGGAGGGAAGGGAATGGGGGAGAAGCCCGTGCGAGTGGCACGGGGCTTTCCCCGGCTCGCCCGCCTCCCGGGTGCTTGGCACCGGCAGTGCTGGTGAAGGAAAAAAGGTGGGGGCTGGGGTGGGGGGGAAGGCTGCGCGAGCGGTGCGGGGCTTCCCCCAGCTCGCCCGCCTCCCGGGTGACTGGCACCGGCGGCACCGGCAAAGGAAGAGAGGCGGAGGCGGGCAGAGGAAGCGCCAGAGGTGCGCGGCTTCAGTCGATTGTGCCCACCGCCCAGGTGCCCAGCAGCAGCGGTGGCAAAGGAGGAGAGGTGGGTGCCCTGGGGAAGAGGGGGTGGGCGAGGAGGGGTAGGAGTGCACTTTGAAAGAGCTCTCAGGGGGGGAAAGGCCCTTTTTTGCCTTTTTTCCGGACCTCTGGAACGGATTAAAATGGTTTCCCATTCATTTCAATAGGAAACCATGCTTCGGATAACGATTTCTTCGGATAATGAGTAACCTCCGAAAACGAATTACCGTCGTTATTCGAGGTACCACAGTATTTGTATACTTGCTCTGCTCTTCCAAATGTAGCACTACTCTGTGGTACCTGAAGTAAATACAACTTCCAAACACAGACTGGGAAATCATTCTTTCCCTCAAATTCACCATTCCTAGCACAAAAAGTGTTTCAAATGTAGAACACTGCTGAGTTGAAGGCAGAGGAAAGTTAGAAAGCTGTTACTCCATCACAACCCTGGGGCAGCAGGTAGCAGAAGAGTACCTCCCCATTAATGTAGAAATCTCTCTGTGGTAGGTAGGCCATCCAGTGCACGGTGTCCCCAAATGCCACACTCCCTCAGGTCAACAGAGGGCTGCCATTCATTCATTTTAGGAAAGTACTAAACATGATTTCTGTCCCAAGCAGAGAAATGGCAATCTATCTGCAAATATTTCCTTTATCTTGTTTTTTGTGAATTTCCACGTTTCTGGAGAAGCAAATGTACTCATGGAGTCCTGATCTTATCTCTCTGCAAGAGTCCAAGCTGGTGAACACAAGTGACCTACACGTCTTTTTTTGCCCTTCGCTGCCTCTTCTCCCTAGCCAAGCTGTTTGTAGACATAACTCTTTTTCCCATTCTGAACAAAACATGAATGATGCTGAAGAAAAAAGAGGAGATAAAAAGCAAACCAACAACTGTGGCTCTATTTGTTAGCAGACAGGAAAAAGAACTGGCCATACAGATGAGCACCAAAAAAAAAAATGGTGGCTGATAATAGGATTGGTGCTGCAGCTACAGGTTGGACTAAGGCAGTGGTGGCCAAACTTCGGCCCTCCAGATATTTTGGGCCACAACTCCCCCATTCCTTTGTCATTGGCAATACAGGCTTGGAATTCTGGGAGTTGTGGTCTAAAACATCTGGAGGGCCAAAGTTTCACCACCACTGGACTAAGGGAAAGAATCTGGAGACAGAATGAAACATTGGCCATAAAGACTATATGCAGGTACTTTGCAACACATTTATGGCCTGCAAAGCTGGGTTTATTGAGTTTTTAAACAATTTATTTAAAAATCAACAATAGGATAAAATGCTCAAACAAGCAAGCAAGAATGGGGTGGGGAAAAGGCTTACAGGGAAGAGGAAGGCAAAAAGGGTTCAAATGTGGAAAACCTTTCAAGGCCCCTCAGAATCACCACTCAGCATGGCTTCCAGGTGGGGCTTTCACAGGTTTTACTGCCCCTTTCTCTTAAACAGGATTGGTAAGAGAGAACAAAGAGAAAGTCTGGAATGTGCTCCGAGCTGCCAGCAGTAGGCAGATGGACAGAATCAAAAGGGAGACAGAGAGCTCTTTTATTTTAAAACTGAAAAGCAAGCATGAGTACAGAGATTAAGGGAGCTTCAGCTCTCCCTCCCCTTGTTCTCTATTTTAGCCCTTTGGCAATTCTAGAGCTTTTTCCACAACTGTTTTAGGAGATTCCTCAAACTGTTCATAAAACAGATATAGGAAGCACAAAGCAGCAAAGTTTTTAGAAGTAAAATCCAAACTGTTTGCATTTCTGGGAACAGGCCAAAGATCTAGCCAAAGATTCAAGCTGGCAATTGTTGTTCAGGTTATTTTCCCCCTTGTCTATTCGGAAACAAGGATCAGCCAACTCCCTCCCTCCCTCCCTCTTTCTTTCTCTTTCTTTCTTTCTTTCTTTCTTTCTTTCTTTCTTTCTTTCTTTCTTTCTTTCTTTCTTTCTTTCTTTCTTTCTTTCTTTCTTTCTTTCTTTCTTTCTTTGTTCCTTCCTTCCTTCCTTTCTTTCTTTCTTGGCTTTTCAGGACCAAGAACAGGGCTTAGGGGGGCCATAATGGAGTGTGCAGCATATATTGCATTCCTGAAGTTTCTGGAGACATGATTGACATTTGGGGGATATTTAGGATAGGAAAGGGAGGGCGACCTTCCAAGATCCACAAGAGGAGAAAATGCAGCCCAGCCTTTGACATTGCCCACCCATTGTAACCATACCACATTTGGGATAGACTGATTGGAAGCAGTGAGGACTCCAGAGAAGGCAACAATGAAGTTCTAGAGGGGGGTCATTCCATGTCAAAACAACCAATGAAAAATCCATTTTGGAACTCGATGTCATGGATTTGGTTCATTTTTGGTACATTTGAACCTTACCACGCAATGTTTTAAAAAAATTCAGTTTTTTTTAATCCACCTGTTTCTGAGGTATTGCATTTTCAAATTGCAAAAAAAGTCAAAATTCACTACCCACCTTAACTTCAAATGTCATTTAATAGATACCTCTGATAGCTACAAACCTGGGCCAGCTTACACACACACACACACACACACACACACACACACACACACACACACACACAGAGAGAGAGAGAGAGAGAGAGAGAGAGAGAGAGAGAGAGAGAGAGAGAGAGAGAGAGAGAGAGAGAGAGAGAGAGAGAGAGAGAGAGAGAGAGAGAGAGAGTCTCGCTTGCTTCATGGCGCAGTGGTTAAATGCCTGTACTGCAGGTAAAACTGTGCTCACGACCTGGGTTCAATCCCTGGTAGCAGGCTCAACGTTCACTCAGCCTTCCATCCTTCCGAGGTCGGTAAAATGAGTACCCAGCTTGCTGGGGGGGGGGGGGCAATGTGTAGCCTGCACACTGTAATTAAAATTGTAAACCGCCCAGAGACTACTTGTAGTGGTATGGGGCGGTATATAAGCAGAACACTTTGCTTTGCTCCTGCTATAATGCAGTTCCTTAGTCTTAACTCAGCAAATTTGGAAAAATCCTATCTTTTCAGATGGGTACTTGGATGTAAACAATTGGTAAATTTCTCTAAGATTACCAAGCATCAGATGCTTTTGGACATGGGTTCGACAACCGTCTTTGTCTTTGATTGAAATATAATCTTTCTTGCCAGACATTTGCCTTCTGACTTCATTGCAATAATGTTCCTTTACTAAGTTGACTGTGTCTTCAGGTAATTTTTTTCCAGGTTTGGGATTAGGTGAGAACAATATTCCTTTCTCTTTCATACATTTCTTTGTCTTCCTTGAAATGTAGTTACTCCGAATTCACTTTATATTCTTTTACATTACCAGCTTTCTGGTAAAACTGTCAAAATCATAAGCTTTTTACTTTTGTTCACAATTTTAAAATTTTCCTTTAGTCACTGAATAATTTCTGACTCAGAACAGTTACTTTCTTTCTCATTTATATAATCTTCAGGAGTTCAACATAACTCTTTGTAGGTTAATCTTCCCCATCTTTTCTTTGCAGCACTTCTTAGACTGTTTTACTACTTTCTTCTTACACACCGGAAATTCACCAGTGAAGGTCAAAGAGGCACTTAAGTGGCTAAAAATGCATCAGGGTCAAAATACTCAGACTCATGAAAGATTCTATTTCAATCAAAGACAAAGATTGTTGTCGAACTGATGTCCAAAAGCACCTGATACAGCAATATCTTGGTTTATGAGCATAATCTGCTCCAGAAAAATGCTTGTAAACCAAAACACTCTGATATCAAAGCAAATTTCACCATAAGAAATAATGGAAACTCAGATGATTTGTCCTGGGCTCCCATAGACCACATACTGTACACGCAAAATGCCAAAACTCACAAAATTTTGTTCTATTTGGGGGGCTAAATCAATTTAATTCCTTGTCACTGCCAACAAAAAAAATTAAGTTTTATATGTTACCATTAAGATACCCTCCTGAAATTTGGAGTGATTGGCTACAAGATATGTATCTTTAAGTGTGAATTATTTGAAGATGTTAAAAATTTCGGTTTTTCCAAAAATCCAAATTTTATATTTATTTAAATGTGTAATGTTTATGAAAATGTACAATTGCATCATGTTGTATATCAAATGAAAGCCCTATTCATAGGCTTTAAAATGACACATATCCCGGGTCTATAGCTACCACAGTAATCTATTAAATGACATTTAACATTATGGTGGGTATTGGCATTGTTTTGCAATTTTGGCATTGTTTTGCAATTTTGGCATTGTTTTGCAATTTTGAAAATGCAGCATCTCAGAAAGGGATGGACCAAAAAATCTGGGGAAATTTTTTTAAACATCTCATGGTAAAGTAGAAATGTACCAAAATGAACCAAATCCATGACATCAAGGTCCCATGCACTGGTTGATCTGACATGGAATGACCCAGGGGTGAATCCTCACTTCCTGCTGGCTGGATCAAGCCCTATGCTCTGTTTTAATGCAGTTGACTTTAAAGAGCGCTTAGGAGATATCACAGCATGCAAGCTTCAGTAAATGAACAGTAGATATTCCTTAGCAAGATAAAGTCAAGCATTAGCTACAAAACAAAACAAAACTTGAGTCCTCCAATCAATGAATGTGTTTCCTATGATTAAAAAACAAAAACAACAACTCTCATCCTCTTCTTTTTTATAATACCATTAACTGGGAATAAATCACAAAAGAATGTGCAAACTTCTCAATAGGCTAGTCACCACTGACAAGAACCACTGTGGGAATCTTGCATTATGCAGACAACCAGTATTCATTCATAAAACTGTTACTAAGTTACCAGAAACTGATTACTGATATAACTCAACAAATTCATAGCCTGTAAAACTGTATGCATTGCTGGATATTGGCATGAACCAACTCAACACTTACATTGGACTCTTAGCTAAAAGGTAACTCTATAATCTGGTAAAAGGTACACAGCAGTTTAACCCCAACATTTCATTAACAAAGTGTGTTATTACTAACACTTGCAGTGCAGTACACCAGCTCCCCAGAAGCAAAGACAGAGATCAAGGCCTTCTGCAGCTAGACTTGTTTTATTATTCTGATTTGATTTAGTATGGTTCTATTTATGCAACTTTGCTTTTTTTCTAATAATCTCCAATAAATGTATAAAAAAACAACATTTTTGGTATTTAATTTAAAATACAATAAGTACTGTAGACCTTATATAGGCCTCTCATAACACTAAGATATTTGAAGGGTCAACTTAATTCAAAACATAAACCTAATTGTCCAGTAATTACATTTCATCCTTTTTAACCTCTTCTGTTTAGTGCCATATATTAATAACTGCACCTCTGTAGCTGCTGTTTTTCCTTCCATAATCTGAGAATAGTTGGAATATATCACATCCACATTTGTTGCCTTTCATCATCCCCCTAATTGGTCTGGCTTAAATTGAACCAGATCAGTTAAACCCTCTGAACATTGCAAATCAGTGTGCGTAAATGAGGAGGAAAATACTTATTTATTTGTTTACCCGCCTCCACCCAATTAGTGGCAGAGCCACTACTCAGGGTGGCAAACAAATTAGAATATAATGCAAACAATGCATCACTCTAATATAACACTCTATGCAAAGAAATAAACAGATCATCCATCATATCAAAAGACTACTTAGTCCAGCACATGGCTCAAGCAGATGCTTCTAGAAAGCCCAACAACAAGAAATGAGATGCCAGGTATCCCATTTGTTTTTCTAAGTGACCAGGCATAGAGAAGCATACTGCTCCTTATACTAGGGGTGCCTAATATATAGCCATTGTGATCAGCAGCCATTAGCCACCTTGTCCATAAATATGTTTAATCTCCTTTAAAAACTGTTGTATGTTGCTGGCCATCGCTACATCCTGCAGTAGCAAATTCCAAGTGCTCTTTGAGAAATCTTTGGTATTTCTGCAAGAACAAACATAAGGATAGAAAGAAAAGTAATGTGCCATCTTTAAGATTAACAAATGCATTTCAGTGTGAACTGCCATCGATTATTATCCACTTTATTCGCAAAGCGGCTAAAAAAATAGGTTGTAATTCACAAAAGTTCATACTAAAATAAATTCACTCACTTTACGGCTGCTGCAAGACTTTTTTTCCACTCTTTTTTAAACACATTGACATGGCCACCTCTTGAAAAATTCCTTTACATCTATTCTGAATCTCTCATGAGTCAACTTCTTCACTGGATCATTCCAGTTTCCAGTATTACGAGAGAGAGAGAATTCTTCCTGTCTGGTTTCTTCACACTATGAATAACTACACCCCTCCATCATGGCCTTTTCAAATTGCTCCCCCCCCCAAGAAGCCACAAGTGTTGTACCTTTCCACACAGGGGAATTCCTGCAGCCTCCAGCTCATTTTGGATGCCCTTTGTTTTATGTTTTCCAGCTTTATCATATCATCTCCAAAAATGAAATGAAAAAGGTAAAACAAGTTCAAAATATAATGGGAATGCATGATCTTAATATTAACAAATCTTGAATTAAGGCACGCAACAATGGGGAGAGCAATCATTTTCAATGTCATAAACCAGAGTTTATCAATAGAGAACACTTCATCTAAATTCTGTGTGCCTCCTCTTCAAAAATTTTATATGGGGGGGAAAATTCACTGAGAAAGAAACCACTGACTTCCTACTCCCATTCTGAAGTCCGCCTACTAAGACAGAAAGTCCTGCTCTTTTAAGTTTCCCAAAATAACAATGTAGATTACTTCTTTGTGAGCAGCCAGCCACAAATGGTCTCATTAGGCTACCAGATAAACCAGAAGCTGGTGAGCCTGCAGGATGCAAAATACATGGATTCAGCCTGACAGATTAAATGTTGTGGTATCTGAGACCAATTATAGAAGTACAGTAATC
Source organism: Phrynocephalus forsythii (assembly GCA_029282475.1). Taxonomy (NCBI): domain Eukaryota; kingdom Metazoa; phylum Chordata; class Lepidosauria; order Squamata; family Agamidae; genus Phrynocephalus; species Phrynocephalus forsythii. The sequence goes on along the minus strand of JAPFRF010000002.1, from coordinate 25,576,715 downwards.
CCCCGCCTATTGCAGTGGTTAGGGACCAGACCCGACCCACGAAAATAAAAAATCCACAATATGCGGATGCTGGGTCAGGTCGGGACTGGGGTGCTTTTCTGGGGCCTCCTACATTTACCTGAGGTCTGGCACTGCTCCAAACGGGCCTCCCGCAGGCTTCTCGGGCCTGTCAGAGGCCCCAGAAGTGGTTTCTATTGATCCGGAAATCACTTCCGGTTTTCCGGAAGTCACTTCCAGTTCACCAGAAAACACTTCTGGGGCCTCCAACAGGCCCGGGAAGCCCGTCAGAGGCCCATTCAGGGCAGCACCATGCCTGGGGTAAGTGCAAGAGGCCACAAACGAACCCAAGCAGCTTGCCCCAGGGGGCCTTGCGTTTCATATACTGGGTTCCTGCGATATACCAGGACTGTAGTATATTAACTGCGGAATGGCAGGCAACAACTGTAAAAACATTACCTGAGCTTGCTGTGATGGACACAGAGAAACCAACAGAAGTTTGTTTCTCCGAGCCTGAATTCTGATACTAAGCTATGTGTTAGCATAGTGGTGGGCAACTGCAGTCCTCCACCTACTGTTTGAAAATTCACTTTATACTGTTCTAGGAGTTGCAAGAACTTTTTTTGTTTTGCGAGCCAAAACATATCTATAGCCACTAGAGATGGGTGTTTTCTTTCAGAAGCAGATTGGCTCTGAAATGAAACACGCCAGCACAGTTGGCATTTAAAACCCAGTCCCACGCTCTGGAACAAAATCAACCACTGACTTATCTTACTTTACCTCGCGTAGGATGAAAATCCAACCAGGACGCAGCCTCCGACATGTCATCTTTCCCTCTCCCTGGCGCTGGCCAATCTGACAGGTAGGCGGGATGATGCATGTCCTTGCACAGCTTCTGACTGACCAGCGTCAGGGAGAGGGAAAGATGACATATCAGAGGCTGCTTCCTGGTTGACGTTTCACCCCACACAAGGTAAAGCAAGTAAGAGTGATTGATTTTGTTCCAGAGGGTGGGAATGCATTCCAAACATTGTGTTTCGTTTTGGAACCAGTCCTCTTCCGAAACGAAACACCCATCTCTAACGGCCACACACCTTTGGGTAGTGGATGGCATATAAACTGTATAAATAAATAAATTGTATAAATAAATTTAAGAGAAATAACTTACTTCTCCGACTCACATATTTTTTCCTCCATTTGCATAGACACAAGTGTGAATTTAAAATCTCTCATTTCTGCTTGCCCTATTATGCAAACTAGCAATAGCAGTTAATAAGCTTAACTATGGTCAGATTTTAAAAGCTAGTTGCATAATTAGGATCTGAAACTGGCTTGTTTGAAACCAAATATAATTTCTGTATTAGCTCAGTTGGCTGGATTCAGATGACAGCAAACTCTGGTTAATCCAAAAAGAAAACAAACTTCTGAATTCTCTATGGTTGTGCGGGGGGAGCAGAAAATAAGACTCATATATGGTTCACTAAATGATGGTTTAGCCTGACATTCAAATTAAACCTTCTGCACAAAAATAAAGCAGCTCCTTAAAATGATATTGGTAAAAATGTTACTTTATTTGCCATTCTTTGAATGTGTATTTAATATTCATATACTGTACTGTATTTGAACTACTGTGAAATATGACAAATATTGGTGTGCTGCACCTTCATCTCAATGCCATAAGTCTCCTCTAGAAAGAAGGCAGGTAACAATGTGGTGAAAACTACCACAACCAGCAGAGTGAATCAATTCACTGAAATAGCTTCTATTATGGAATAGCCAGCAATGTGGGTGGTTGCACTGTGAGCCCAGTTCTTTTCTTTCAGCTTCCTTCCATAATGCAGTGTCATTATCTGACACTGCACTGCTACACTGTCTCAAGTACTTATTTTTAGGGATCCTTCACGTGTGACTTTTCAGATACAAGACTCACCTATAAAAATAACTGGCCATGCTGTAAATGTTATCAAATTACCTAATATGAACACCCATGATAGGGGGAAACCTCCATCAATTTTGCTGTATGCCAATTAAGACAAATCAGCATCTTCCTACAGAAATCTCTGTGCAGAGAAAATGTAATGTTCTAACCTGCTCTCAGATTGTTCATTTTACAACCTGTCTTAGATCTAATTACCTCATACTGTGGAATGAATCAGTAAGAATATGCCCAAAATAATTATCAGTAGTGAAAGAGAAATATATCTGCACTATAAATGCATGTTATAAGAAAAGAAATAAATAACAAAACAAAAAGCAGTTAAACTCTTTTTAAAAAGTATGTTTTGTGATTATTACAAAGGGATGCCAGATGTTGTCATAGAAATGCTTACACACTTCTTTAAAAGCTGGGGGGGGGGGGGGGACAGAATTACATTAAAAATCATACTAGCATTAAACAATTCACTTTTATTTTTACATACCATACTGCAAAGTTTCCCTCCTAGACAAAAAGACTAATTGAATTCGCAATTCTGTACACACGTTCCTGGAAAGTAAACCTTATTAACACAGTAGCAGAGCTTACTGAAGGACTATCCTGGAAGCAGTTCCCGTTTATTTCCAGGTGCAGCACTTCCGTGTAACAGCATGCACGTGCACGAATATATAAATCCGAGTTTGGCAACATTCTCACATTAGGGTATCTTACCAACTCTTCTTTCATCCCATCATCCTCAAGATGGCATTTCACTTTTTTTTTCCTTTAAAAAGCATGGCACGTAAGTGTATTTGGGGTTGGGAGAGGGATGGAAGAAGGCAGTCCAACTGCCCACAGAACCTGCCCACAACGAGCAGCCACCCCCACAAAAAAAAAATAATCATTTTAAATCGATTATACTGCATTTTTACCTCAACATTCGCCTCCACCTGACCGTTCCTAGGCTCTTCTGAACCACCACCCACCCATTATGCCTCCCAAATCCACATACCTTTCTTCCACCTTTCCAAAAAAAAAAAAACCACAAATAAAGCCCACCCTTCCTCTGCACTTACAGTAGTAGTAGTAGTAGTAGGGTCCCGAAAATTGTACCGTGGGGAGCACTCCCACCCACCCGACTCCGGGGATACGAGCAGGACTCTTCCGCGTCTACGAGGAAACAAGGCCAGTCGGGCTTTGCTCTACAGAAAAGCTTTGGCCTTCCACCCAGCTGCTCCTCTACTCACCGTCGAGAAGGGGGCTCTGCCTGAAGGCCCCGACGCTCCTGCCGCTGCCGCCGCCGCCGACGCCTCCTCCTCCGCCTCCTCCTCCGACGCCACCGGCCATCTTCGCTCGCTCGGCCGCGGCTCCCTCCTCACACCATCGCGCTGAGGCGGCGTTTTCGGCCCAGCAGGCGCCGGCTCCTCAGGGCTTTACAGAGGCCTTCCCCCGGCGCGGCCTGCGCCTTCCGCGTCAGAAGCCGCCTGAGCGCTCACTTAGGCCGCCAACCCCCAACCCCCCGGGGGTGTCGGGTGTGGGGAGGCAGGTCGGCGGATGGCGGGGAGGGTGAGGGAGGAAGAAAGAAATGCCACCGTCTCCCTCGGAAGGCCGCCCAGCGAGAGGGCGTGAGGGGAAGGGAAGGCGGGCGGAGAAGCCGCGTCGCCTTCGCTCCCCAAAAGCCGCCTTCCTTTCTTGTTGTCCGGCGTCACCAAGCGCTTCCCCACCACCACCACACATACACACACATACACACACACACACCCCAGTGCTTCCTCAGAGAGAGACGAGAGAAAAGAGGCCCGACGACGCGTCACGCTGGTGGCCTGCCCGGCCTGGCCTGGCCTTGCCTTGCTTTGCGTTGCCCGGCCAGCCGGCTTTGCTGGCTCCCTTTCCCCCCCGGCCGCGGCGCCGCTGGCCACCCAAAAAGGCGGGGTTGGGGAGGAGGAATGAACCCGGCGGAGCCAGGCGATTCCGCAGCAGCAGCAGCAGCAGCAGCACCAACTCCCACCTCCACCTCCTCCTCCTCCTCCTTCTTCTCCCCCCCCCCTCACCGCACCTTCTCCGCCCCGGGGACGAGCGCCGGGCACTGCGGCCAACGCTTTTTCGCCCCGTCTCCTGGTGCCGCCGCTCAGTTCACGACTCCCGGCCCCTTTCTCTCGCTTCCCTCCCTCCCTCCCATTTTTTGTTTGTTTGTTTGTTTGATGGAAGTGTGTGTGTGTGGGGGGGGTGCTTCCCTAAAAGAAGCCAGCCCTTCACACGTTCAGATTAGCAGAAGGTGTAGCTAACTTGCCAAACGGACAGCGATACCTTTTTGCCCCCCCCCTTTTCCTAGTGCTCCGGCGCCCACCTCCCATATGTAAAATGGCCGCAGCGCAACTGGGCTGCTAATTTTTCAAACCACTGGCCTTGACTTTCCTGGCTGGTCGCTCCCCCCCCCCCGACCACCACCATCTCATTCCATCTGCCTGTAAAAGCTTTTGGGGAGGGGAGGTCGACAAGAGAGGAAGAATGGCGGGGGTGGTGGTGGGGGGTTGGAAGAATCAGCTTCCTTGTGGGGACGTGTATACACCGAAGGGCAAAATTTTATTGCTCCCTTTGTCTTAAAAACCCAAGGGCTAAAAAGCACTAGGCCTATGGAAACATTGTGATAAATTGGCGGCTACCTATTTCAAAACATCTGTAAATACACACATTTATTCACAGGTCTGCTCTTCTCACCAGTTCTGTGGACTTAGGGCAGGTAAAATTGGGTTTACCCTAAACATTAGGAAAGATGGCTAGGAAAGGGACGTTTTCTGGCAACATGAATGGGTGTGTATCTTTTATATTTTACAAAAATTATTACTGTCATTAACCTATACTCAGACACCTAGTAATGAGAAGTTCTGAATTTATTTATTTATTTATTTATTTATTTATTTATTTATTTATTTATTTATTGTTGGATTTATACCCCGCCCATCTTCCCAAGGGAACTCTGGGCAGCTTCCAGCAATCTGACCGGTGCAGCAATGGTCAGGGTACAATATAAGATACAATACAAGATACAATAAATGGTGTCAATACACAATACAATACGACAGATAAACAGGCCTAATAGAGGCCTCAATGGCCCAACATCTTTAAAAATAATGGCAATGATGGCAGATGGCGGTTTAAAAAAAAACTGTAAGTTACACTTGGTCGCCAAATGCCTCTCGAAAGAGCAAGGTTTTAAGAGCTCTACGGAAGGCCAGCAGGGACTCTGCAGAGCACACATCACTCGGAAGGGTGTTCCACAGCGAGGGGGCCACCATCGAGAAGGCCCGGTTACGGGTGGTAGTTTTGCGGGCCTCTCTAGGGGTGGCGACCTGGAGTGAGTGCGCTCGCGACTGCCGGACTGATCGGGCCGAGGTTGATCGTTGGGCGATACGCTCTGCCAGGTAGTCCAGGCTCAAGCCATGGAGAGTTTTATAAACTAAAACCAGTACCTTGAATCTGATCCGGTGCGCAACGGGCAGCCAATGCAAGCGAGCCAGGACTGGGGTGATGTGGTCGTAGCGACGCACACCAGCCACCAGCCTGGCTGCTGCATTTTGCACCCGCTGCAAGCGCCGGAGGAGAGTCAAGGGCAGCCCCATGTAGAGAGCGTTACAGTAGTCCAATCTCGAGATCACCAGTGCCTGCGCTACTATTCTCAGGGAGTCACCGTACAGGTATGGGCAGATCTGGGCAATTTGACGCAGATGGAAAAAAGCGGATCTGGTCACGGCAGCCACCTGGGAGTCCAAGGACAGCGCCAGATCTAGGACCACGCCCAGATTCCTTACCCTATCCGCCAGCTGCAGGGAAACACCCTCCAAGCAGGGGAGGGGGCCTCCATATCCAGATGGGGAACTCCCAAATAACATGACCTCAGTCTTCTTGGGGTTGAGTTTAAGCCTGTTTGCCCTGGTCCATGCCATGACCGCCTCCAGACACCGGTTGAGGGTCACGACAGCTTCCACTGCAGAGGTGGAAAAGGAGAGATAGAGCTGCGTGTCATCAGCGTACTGATGACACCACACTCCCAAACTCCGGATGACCCCCGCCAGCGGTCTTACATAGATGTTGAACAGCATGGGGGAGAGAGACGAGCCCTGCGACACCCCACAAGGGAGTGTCCACGGGGCCAACAACTCTCCACCATGCTGCACGTACTGGGGTCGAGCCTCCAAGAAGGACCGGAGCCAACTGTGAACAGTGCCTCCAATACCTACCTCGGAGAGCCGATCCAGTAGAATACCGTGGTCGACGGTATTGAAGCCCGCTGATAGATCCAGAAGAACCAACAGGGTAGAGCAACCCCTGTCAGCCGCCCGGAATAGATCATCTTGCAGCGCGACCAAAGCTGTCTCGGCCCCCCGGCCAGGCCTGAACCCGGACTGGTATGGGTCAAGGCAATGCTGTTCCTCCAAAAACGATTGTATCCAGATCGCGGCCACCCTCTCGATGACCTTGCCCATAAAGGGGACATTGGCAATCGGACGATAACTCGCCAATTGGTCTGATTGCAAGCCAGGTTTTTTAAGAATGGGCTTTATTACCGTCTCCTTCAGACGGGAGGGAAAGACCCCCTCGCTGAAAGAGGCAGTGGCAATGATGGAGGCCCATTCAGGCATGGTCCCCACCGGCCGCTTTTATAAGCCAAGTAGGGCAAGGGTCGAAGGGGGTGGACGCGGGCCGGCAGTGGGCAATAGCCCTGGAGGCCTCCAAAGAGGAGACAGGCCCAAACTCAACCGATCGAGGAGAGCGAGGGGGTGCAGTAACGGGATGGCGAGAGTGGGCTAGTGCAACCGGAGTCGAAGCCGGTCCGGATGGCCTCTATTTTCTATCTAAAGAAGACTGCAAAATGCTCGCTACTGAACTCAGTAGGAGGAGGCCTAGTCAGAGTAGGATTGGTGAGGTCCCGGACCACCCGGAAGAGTTCCGCCTGGCGGTTCGAGGCCTCACCAATCCTCAGGGAGTAGTAAGATGTTTTAGCCTCCCTGATCGCCCGAGAGTAGCGCCTAGTTTGGATGACAACAGCAGTCTTGTTAAATGCCATCCGGCTCCTCCTCCAGCAGCTCTCCAGCCTCATCCGTTCCTGCTTCATCGCTCTTTGCTCCACCGTGGTTCACGGCAAAGGTTGAGCTCTGCGACGGAGGAGACGCTTGGGGGCGATCCGGTCGATGGCGCGGGAAGCTGTTTCAAACCATCGATCAGCCGCGGTCTCGGACGGATCGTCAGCCAACCCACTAGGAAGCTCCCCGAGGGCTTCACGGAACCGTGCCAGATCCAGAAGCCTCCGGGGGTGAGCCCAAACAAGGGGCTGAGGGTCCCTGCGGGGGGGGGAGCCGCGATTGACAGGGGAAAAGACAGCAGGTAGTATCAGATTCGCAGGTGGCTCAGTGCTTTTATTTCATTACATATGATATCTTTTATTTCACTATTACGATGCAGCTGTAGAGGAAAGTGGAAAATGCGTGCTTGCATTTGGAATAGCTGATTTCTCCGGTAGTATAACAGCACCAAGGACTTGGGTAAACTATGTGTTTTGGAAAAGGTAATGGTTTGATACCAAATCTGGGGTTCCTCCCCATTTTGCAATCTTGTTTGATTCCCGTGGAGAGTATAATTTAGAGCAGTGATGCCAAATCTTTAGGAGACCAAGTGCCCAAACTGTGACTCAAAACCCACTAATTTTTCACAAAGTGCCAATACAGCACTTTAACCTGAATATGAAGGAGCGATGTCGGGTGCCCACAGAAAGGGCTCCGAGTGCCACTTTTGGCACCCGTGCCATAGGTTCACCAATACTGATTTAGAGGCATTTCTCAGAGAGGTAGCCAGGCTAGGGCCTTTCCAGATGGGCATACAGATTGGTATGTGGGTCACTGTTGGTATGCTTTGGTTCAAATCAAATTATAACACCCAGACATGCTTGTTCTTAGATTGATCCATCCATCTCCTTTAAGAGCTGTTGCGCACCTTTCTGGCACAGCGCTAAGGCATGTATTCTTTCTGGTACAATTCAGCATGGCCCTAATTAGGTCATTGTGTAACCTGTTTGGACAGTTAGCTCACACCAAAATTGAACTGTGGTTGGCACTATGTGAGATGACAACTCTGTGACTTTATAGATGGGTTGTGGCATTAAAAAGGAAACACTCCTCCTCTATTTTCATCTATTTAAATATTTCCCTGTCTGATACAGGTCACTTCTCATACAGTACCATGCTAAGTTGATGCATTGCTCTTTTGATATGCCAGTTACTTTAATTAAAAATAAAAAAGGGAAGTCATTGTGGCTGGCTGAAATATCTGTTGTGATAAATGGTTAGGAAGGGAGGTGAGCTGATTCCACGGGCTCTATACCCACAAGGCAGAACGGCCCCACATAAGAAAAAAAAAAGTAGGAGAAAGGAGGGTTGTTTCCTTTCCATCTGCTCAACCTTCTCCCCCAGTTTTTTCCCTTTGTACCACTGCAGCCTCTTTACTTGCGAGTAAACTGGGTAGACTTACATGTGAGCAAACTATGGGCCTTTTCACATGACCCCTAAGATCCGCTGGCCACTTAAATTCGGACCAGAGATCTTGGGGGTTCGTTGCTCTTCCTACGTCCCCACCCCTCTGCACTTCCTTGCTCCTGTCTGCGTGAGGGGAGGGAGAAAAAAAGAGAGGAAAAAATGCAGGCTCACCTCCAAAGCCGCCTGGAGCCCCATCGTTGTCCTGATTCCTTCTCTTAAAGGGGCGGGAGGCAAAAAAAAAAAAAAACAGAAGTGAGGAGAGCCTGGCACTCACTCCCTTAAATCCGCATCAGGGATTTTCACCCTCCGAGAGCAGGTACATGAAAAGTGTGCTGGGACGCGCTTAGGTGGGTGTGGTCGCACTTAATTTTCTGCAAACTCCGGAGCTGGTGCGGAAACAATTGTAAGCTCCGGAGCTGGCAGCCATTTGCTGCGGAGTTTAGGGGTTGTGTACAAAGGCTGTATGTAAACCTAGCTCACAAGTAAACTGGGTATACCTATTCACAAGTAAACTAACAATCCCAAAGGCCTGTGTGAACCATCCTCACAGGAGAATAAATATCATGTGAAAGGATCGCTCAAGTGACAAATAAAATAGATTGCACTGAATATACAAAAATTTAAAGCCCAAACCAGACTGCTTCAGATTCTGAGCAGGCGATAAGTTGCTTATGCTACCAGTAAATTCTCAATGTTTAAATAAGCTCCATTGTTATTTGTTTGGGTTACAGCAATATGGAAACGTTTCCTGGAAACTATAAGATGGGTAGTGATGGTAATAGAGAAATTATTTCTTAAAACTATCAAATTTTACTGCATCTAAGATGATCAACTGTCCTGTTGTAATTTATCATCATGACAGCATCCAATGATAGTAGTAGGGGAAGGGGTGCTCCTGTCAAAGGGGCAATAAAACCATCAAACACCGGAAGTCCCGCCCCCTTACCGGAAGTCCCTACCTTCCGCCCCGCCCCTACTCCGAACCGAACCTTCCTGGGCCCTTTGACCTGGAAGTGACGTCCTCTTCCGCCTGACCCGGATGGGGAGCCTTGCCCCCTCCCCCCCGACACGTCACGGGGTCCCCCTACCCCACCCTCAGGCATGCCTGGGCATGCCTTCCCCTAGGGCGCTGCCGCTGGCTATGTGTTGGCTGGGCCTGGCTTGCTGCGTGTGCGCATGCCTGAGAGGCCTTATAAGAAGAGGGGAGTGTTCTGCGGTGCCCGCCGCCGCCTTTCCTGCTGTTCCTGAAACCGACTGGCTCATGGTCCCCGCCGTCCCGTTTATGTGGAGAAAGATGGACTCTTCAAGCAAGATCGGGTTTTCCTCCAGCTTACCGAAGGACACCCCGGACTCACCGCCGAAAGCAGAGGCGTGGACTCCCCTCCGAAGCCCGAGCCCGGACTCCCGCCAAAATCCTGGACCCCGAAGATAGAGAGGCAGCGGTTGAAACCGAAAAGGCGTCTGCACCCCCACATGCACCACGGGCCTACGGGATTTTCCATGCCCCTCTGCCCCCTAAACACCCCATCGCGGAAGCCCAGCTCTGCGCCCAAAAAGCCGCCCAAGTCTGCCCTTCACACTGAGGAGACCCTGTTTTGGTCCGATCTTGAGTGTGATTGTCCTCATGGAGTAAGAGCAGGATGGCAGAAACCAAAAGAGAAATCGGGAGTGAATGCTCAGATGGTTCGAACCTGGGCCTCTAGAGGAGCCACAAGAGGATATTTGGACTTCTGCCGATGAGGGTTATGAGAGCGGTTCAGCGGCCGAGGTGAGTTTTTCATTAAATTGTTTATAACTCTCGTTCGGGTTTGGGGGGGTGCTGCAAAATTTAAAACTAAGAGGCTGTTTAATGCTCTCTCAACAGGACACTCTGCTGGAGAAAAAGAATCTGCCGAGAAGTCATAGCGTGTGAAAAAAAAAAAAAAAAATCTAGCGCTTCAAGTGGTTTCAACATATACTCTGAGAATATAACAGCTTATTCAATAATGTCTGTCTTTATGTTTAAAATTAGAAAATAGCCTTTTCCGTCCTATTATTTGCAAATATTAAACACATTATAAGTCTGGTAAAGCCTCGAAATCTTAAAATGCTCCAGCCTTATTCTCTTGTGAATAAAGTTTATTTTACCCCTTAATCTGTGTTCATATGTCTGTGGGCTGCTAAGATGCCTGACCACGGGGATGTTCTAAAAATATATATTATACACCAGATTCTGTAGGAAGTTTTGGAGGTGTGAACCCTCTATTTAGTGAGGCAAAAAAGCGTATCAAATCATTAAGGGTCAAGGATGTTTCTCGATGGCTTTCTGATCAGGATGCCTAACACTCCATAAGCCCGCCCGAATACATTTTAAAAGAAACAAGACTATTGTCTCTGGAGTCGATGCACAATGGCAGGCGGATTTGGTAGATATGCAGCAATTTTCAGAGTACAACAGGGGCTACAAGTACATATTAACATGCATTGATATTTTATCTAAATATGCCTGGGCTGTGGCTCTCAAAGACAAGGCAGGGCGGGCGGTGTCCAAAGCTTTAGCGGACGTTTTCAAACAAAACCATAGACGTCCAGAGAAGCTTCAAACAGATCGAGTTTAGAGTTCCTAAATAAGCCTGTAAGGCTGCTGTTAAAAAACATGGGATACACCACTTTGTCACCAATAATGAGGTCAAGGCTGGTGTTGTGGAAAGGTTTAACAGAACTTTAAAAACAAAAATGTGGCGGTATTTCACAGCCAATAATACGTACAAATATATGGATGTATTACCTCAGCTCCTAAGAAGCTATAATCACAGCATGCACAGAACTATCAAGGCTAGGCCTGTAGATGTGACCCCTCACAACTCTTTGGCCATCTGGAAAACAATCTATGGGACCTCTGCTAAAACGAAAGAGGAGAGGCCACTGTTCAGAAAAGGAGACCATGTCAGGGTTTCAAAAATAAAGGGGTGTTCGATAAGGGTTATGAACAGAATTTCACTACAGAGATATTTATAGTGGATCAGGTTATCAAAAAAGCAAAGAGACCCGTATACCTGTTAACAGATTACCATGGTGATGCTATTGTGGGGACATTCTATCCCGAAGAACTACAGAAAGTGAACCCCCGAGAAGACCGGGTGTATAGAATTGAAAAGGTATTGGCCACAAAAGGCCGTGGCTCAAGAAAACTTCACTTAGTGAAATGGAAGGGTTGGCCCAGTAAGTTCAACAGTTGGGTGGCTGCCTCTGAAATTTGCGACCCTGTATAGAAGAGTTGGAAATGGGAGATAACGGATTTTACATCACACTCCCCAGCAATGCATGCAAGGAAATATTTCCTCAAAATACAAATGCTAATTTTACAACACTGCTACCACAACCCTTAGATCTGAGCGGTGCATGGGAAGTTGGTCTGGCTGAAATTCAGTACCCCATAGCTGGTACACACTGACTAAAAATGCCATGTTTTACATTTATCAGGATGCAACTAAATGGGGCTTTCTACTACACAGAGTTATTACAAGAGCATTCAATCTGTTTTGGATGAAATGAATGACAATATAAAAGTAGCCATAGATCCGCCTAAAATACGTTTTGTCTACGACCCTGTAAAGGGTAAAGTTAGATTCATAGGGGAAAACACATACAAATTCTCGGCCTCTGGGGGTTAGCCCACATATTGGGCCTACCACCCGATGTTCCTGTCGATAAAATAGACCACGCTGCAGACATTACCGGAGGGTCAGCGCCTTGTACCTGTATACGGATATCATAGAGCACCAAATTGTAGGAGACAGCTCTGTACCCCTGTTACGGTGCATACCCGTCAGAGGAGAAACTTATGAATGTGTCACCATAACTTACGATAAGCCGCATTATATGTTAATGAGCAAGAGCCACATCAACACAATAAGCATTGAAATAAAGACCGACCAGAACCAACACGTGCCATTCAACTGGGGAAAGTTGTCGTGAGGTTACACGTTCGACCCAGAAGAGGTTATTTTTAGAGCGTGCAAAGAGAGCTGCATGAGCCAAAAATGGTTGTCGTTAAAGATTATGGAAATGTAGATGCCTATAGGGCCTACTACAAAGCCCAGGCAGGCCGTGGTCTACCTGGTTTCCATGGAGCTGTAAACATGTATGGAGCAGGTCTGGGGGGCATTTTTCGTGGACTTTTCAGAAGGGCTGTTCCTCTTTTGAGGAGTGGGTTTCAAATTATTAAACCTCATGTTAAGACAGCCATGCACAACATAGCTGGAGGCGTAGTGAGTCATGTTATGAAAAGGTGAGAACCCAAGAAGGCTCGGGTCTCATGTACCTAAAAAGAGGGGGGAGGAGTTAAGCGAAAAGCATCTCACCAACATATTGGAGCACCTCAGCCCCTAAAAAGAAGGGGTATCCGTGGTAGAAAAAATCAGAAGCTGCAGGTCAGGAAGAGGAGTGGAGGCCGCAAGACAAAGATACTAAATCACAGCAGAAGAGACATATTTTAAAATGGCATTCATTCATAACTCCTCTGAAGAATGTACCAAATCCGAGCTGGATCTTTTTCAAATATCACCAACACAAACCTGCGTGGAAAGCAGTATGTACGTTGAAGTCCCGCCTCTGTCAGCCCTAAGCCCTAATGCACCTGTGGAATTTTATATAACAGGGGCGAGTGAATTTTATTTAGACCTCAGTCATTCGCTTCTTTTTCTATGTTGCAAAATAACAAAAGCAGATGGTTCAAACATGGCTGATGCCGCCAAAACGGGGTTGGTCAATTACCCCATTGCCTCGCTGTTTAGCCAGCTGGATGTTACCCTCGGCGATAGGCTGATTAGCCAGAGTCACAACTGCTATCCCTACAGAGCCATTTTAGAACTGCTTCTGAACTACAGCACCGATGCCTTGAGTACACAATTTGCAGCAGGTGGTTTTTATAAAGATGCCTATCAAGCGATGGAATCTACAAGCCTAGCCGCTGGTGAGGGAAACTGGGGCTTTAAATCTAGAGCACATCAGACAGCGGGTAGCCGGACCTGGGATTTGATGGGCCCATTACACAGCGATATATTTTTCCAGGACAAAATGCTGCTGAATGGTGTAGATGTGAAGATCAAACTCACACGCAGCAAGGATGCGTTCTGTTTGATGAGTGGAGATGACAATGCAAATTATACAGTACATATTTTAAATGCAGCTTTGTTTGTTAAAAGAGTGAAAGTATCCCCCGGTGTGCGTCTAGGGCACAGTGAAGCGCTTCTTACCTCTAATGCAAAGTATCCTGTTGAGCGGATCGGAATGAAAGTTTTCAGCATAGCTGCGGGGAGTCTTGTCTGCAACCAAGAAAATCTTTTTTTGGGGCAACTGCCTAAGAAACTGGTCATAGGCTTTGTTGACAATGAGGCATTCAGCGGTCAATACACACGAAACCCCTTCAACTTTAAACACTACAACGTCAATTTTGTAGCGTTGTATGTGGATGGAGTTCAGACCCCATCAAAGCCTCTACAGCCTAATTTTCGAGACAGCCTATGCGTACGTGAATACATGCATTTGGCAAAAGCCACGGGGAGAAGCATGAAAGATCTGGACATAGCTATTAACCGTCATGAATTTTTGCAGGGGTACACACTGTATGTTTTTGACCTCACCCCTGATCAGGCCTGCTCTGACCACTATTCTCTGATCAGAACAGGTAACCTCAGAGCCGAGATCCGCTTTGCTGTACCCCTTCCCAACACTATTAATATGATTTTATATGGGGTATTTGACAACGTGATTGAAATTAATCACAGCAGAAACGTCCTCTTTGATTACATGTGAAGATGAACACAGTCCAGATATTGAATTTATTACATAAAAACAAAAACTTTGCAGGTGTTTATCCCAGTGATATGCTACCCCGGACGATTATTACCAAGCGGCCAGCTGGGATCGTGGTCAACACCCATCCTCACACACTGCCTGGCGAACACTGGCTGGCTATCTATCTACCAGTACATGGCCCTGCTGAGTTTTTGATTCATATGGAGCAGCCCCAAATAATCCGCTATTTCCTGAAGACATCTATGACTTTTTAATGAGGCAGACCAATGAGATAACATACCAAAGGAAGCAGTTGCAGCATCCCTTAGCTGCCACCTGCGGCTATCACTGTGTCTTCTTTTTACAGAACAGAACAAAAGGCTTCTCTTTTCCACAAATATTAAAATTGTACACTGGCGATTCCGTGGGCAATGATACTATGGTAGTCAGCTTTGTCAAGAAGATTAGAAAATCTAAACACCGGTGCCCCCTCTTCAATCCTGTTCAGGCCTGCCTGCCACCGTGCAATCCATGATGTAATTCTGTTCCTAAATAAAAGGCTGTTATACAAAATAATCTGTTTTGGTTTTTATTGTGATGATATTAAAAGGGGACCCTCTTGAAAAAATATTACAGAGGTACACGTGGAAATTAAAGGCCTTTAATTATAGGTAAAATACAGAATTTCATTGTTTTCAAGGTAAAGCAAGAAGCGTATGTTTTAGCTGATTTTGCATGGTGCAGTTGTAATAATTAACTTAGCTGCAAACACCAGCTCTAGGGCCCTCTTGAAAAAATATTGCAGAGGTACGGGGGAAATTAAACGACTTTAATTATAGATAAAATACAGAAACCCATTGTTTTCAAGGTAGAGCAAGAATCGTGTGTTTTAGCTGATTGTCATGAGAACCATAATCTGATTAGGTGTCTTGGCTGGTAAGAGGTTAATCTCAGTGTTAGCCTTTACTGTGGTTTGTGTAATAATTAAAACAGGCAGCAAACAAACCTTAACTATCTCACAGAAACTATCAGCAAAGTGCATTTATGAAAACTTTGCCAGCATCGCCACCTCATGCCCAAAATGTGTTACAACAAGTCTGGTTTCACAAATGATGGATATATTTCTCAGAATAAAACGAAAGAATTTTTATTTAATACAGAACAAAAGGCTTCTCTTTTCCACAAATATTAAAACTTGGTCTCTAAAAGGTTCACCAGCACTCGTCTATGAGGATTTTATAACACTGTTGTTAATTACTTTTAGCTCTACATTCTCAATGCCAAATATCAAAGGGAATATTTTGAAAGCACAAGGCAGAACACAACATCATACATTTTGTGTGTGTGTGTGTGTGTGTGTGTGTGTGTGTGTGTGTGTGTGTGTGTGTGTGTGTGTGTGTGTGTGTGTGTGTGTGTGTGTGTGTGGGAAGAAGACAAGAATGCTTATACTATATTATTGTATATAATTCTTCAAGGTTTGAAATATTGATGACAATAAATCCTTGTATGGCTATAATTAAACATCATTTGGAGAAGTCTGCTAAAGATATCAAAAATATTACAGACGGGGACGGGGAAATTAAAGGAATTTAATTATAAAAGAGTTTTGAAAGCTGAAGAAATACCATGAATTTATTAAATAAGATAAGTTCATGTACACAAGCAATGGCTCAATGTCTCTTGAAAAATACAGGAACCCCCTCTTTTCAGCTTACACAAATGTTTGGTGTCCTGAGGCCGAAACTCTGATTACAAAGGCTGGGCCAGTATCAGTGTTAATATTAAAGCCACCTGCAAACAGAGCGCATCTCTTGCCCATTGTGGGGCCCTCTTTAAAGATTTAGCATTTAAGCTGCTGGTTCTGTTGCTTTTACCACGGCAGAGGGTAAAAATTATTTGTAATATTTCAGGCAATGATCCCCCTTCCTGTGTACACAAGCAATGGCTCAATGTCTCTTGAAAAATACAGGAACCCCCTCTTTTCAGCTTACACAAACGTTTGGTGTCCTGAGACCGAAATGTTGATTACAAAGGCTGGGCCAGTATCAGTGTTAATATTAAAGCCACCTGCAAACAGAGCGCATCTCTTGCCCATTGTGGGGACCTCTTTAAAGATTAACCCTGTAATACAGAATTTGTACCAATATCACCCCTGCTTGTCATTGCAAAGTGTACATACCTTTGGGAGAATCAGGTTTATCCAGCATATTCAACTGGCGAGGCTGTGAGAAGGGTGAGTTTTCACATTTGCTTTATGGGTTTTATTTTGAAAATCTTGTGTAGAAGGCATTAATTTTGGATCATGGGAATTAAATTGGGTATATTTCCAACTCTAGGTAGTTTTTAAATGTTTAAATCTTGGACCAGTTGAAATGTGTCTTAACATTAATGTGACTACATGCGTTTCATATGGTTCAAAACTTTTATTCTGTGATTATAAGCTTACAGCATTTAGAGATTTGTTAAAATACTTTATAAAAGAGGTTGATCATAAGTTTTCTCAGAAAATTAGTTGCTGGAGGTCTCCTGTTGTTTGCTTTATGGGATTTATTTTGAAAATCTTGTTTAGAAGGCATTAATTTTGGATCATGGGGATTAAATTGGATATATTTCCAAATCTAGGTAGTTTTTAAATGTTTAAATCTTGGACCAGTTGAAATGTGTCTTAACATTAATGAGACTACAAGCGTTTCATATGGTTCAAAACTTTTATTCTGTGATTGTAAGCTTACAGCATTTAGAGATTTGTTAAAATACTTTATAAAAGAGGTTGATCATAAGTTTTCTCAGAAAATTAGTCGCTGGAGGTCTCCTGTTGTGGGCATCTAATATTGCTGCCAGCCCATTTTCCTGCATGAGAAAAAAAGGGGGGGGGAGGAAAGAGTGTGTCAAAATACTATTTCAATACTTTGTAAGAAAATCAGGGGGAGTATTTTTCTTTCAAATATGCTTACCCAAGACTCCAGATTCCAAAGCCAGGTTTTATGGGTTGTTAAAAATTCAGTCACGCATTGTACCATCTGGCTGACATCGTTTGTAGACAAAAATTCCGTGGGTTTGTTGAAATTGTTTTAACAAGCATGCAGCGTACATTATTAATGCTAATATGCGCCCCCAATTCATCTGATTATCAGAAACTGTGACTGCAGCAGTCTTCATAAACAGGCTGCATGTTTCACTAATATTGCACAGCTGTAACTCCTGCAAATAACTGTGAATCTTGCATTCAAAGTTGGGCTGTATAGAGCAACAATTCTTTCTAAAATATTATTCAGGCTTTCGGTCAGCGGATGCATTTGATGATGGGGTGTCTGTTTCTCATTTTCTGATAAATAGCTACAACAAGCATGCATTAGATATTTGCTGAGTACAGAATGGGTGATGCCTGCCATCCTGTGTCTTAGCGTGTGCACAGACATGTTGTAACTTGCAAACCTTTTTCAGATCGCGCCCCCCCCCGCCTGTTCTGCCAATGAAACCCCTAAAATTGGGCCTCGCACCACCCCCTGGAAAAGATTTAGGTCAGTTATGCCTCTCACAAAAATGGTTTTAAAGAAAATGTCAATGCAATATATTTGGGGGGTCATGTGTTGTTTGCATATTAAATGGGCCCTGTGATTTTTAGTGGCATACTTTTATGTTTTAGATAAATATTTAGCGGATGACTTTGTTGATGCCTCTCCAATGAAGGTATCCTCAAAAAAAGGTACTATTTCACAACCTCCTTATAAATTCTGCTTTGGCAATAAGCTTAGGGTGTGTGTGTGTGTGTGGGGGTATTTCTGACACACCCCTGTAAAATTATTTGTAATATTTCAGGCAATGATCCCCATTCAAGCTCAACAAAAGAAGATTTTAGGAAAATGCCCTCACCACAGCCCTTGGCAATGTCCTCAAAAGGTGTGTAGTTCCCCATTTAATATTCTGGTATGGCATATTAAATGGGACCTGTGATTTTTAGTGGCATATTTTTATGATTTAGATAAATATTTAGCAGATGACTTTGTTGATGCCTCTCCAATGAAGGTATCCTCAAAAAAAAAAAGGTACTATTTCACAACCTTCCTTATAAATTCTGCTTTGGCAATAAGCTTAGGGTGGGTGTGGGTATTTCTGACACACCCCTGTAAAATTATTTGTAATATTTCAGGCAATGATCCCCATTCGAGCTCAACAAAAGAAGATTTTAGGAAAATGCCCTCGCCTCAGCCCTTGACAATGTCCTCAAAAGGTGTGTAGTTCCCCCTTTTAATATTCTGGTATGGCAGTAAATACAAGAGGGCACAAAATCCTTTGTTATACTTCAGACTACAACAATAAATTTCATTGGTATATTTCAGACAACAATGAAACTGTTCATCCTCATCCTGCGGTGGAGAACCCAGGCAGCATGAAACGGAAAAGTTCAGGTGAGTGTGTGTGTGTGTGTGTGTGTGTGTGTGTGTGTGTGTGTGTGTGTGTGTGTGTGTGTGTGTGTGTGTGTGTGTGTGTGTGTGTGTGTGTGTGTGTGTGTGTAAAAGAGTCTCAGAAGCAGTTAGTGGGTTGAGAAAACTAGAGATATTGATTATTGCTGTTGTATCATTTATTTTAGGAAGTATAAAAGAACCAGCATACAAAAGGGCATGCAAATCCCATTTTCCTGAGCCACCAATACCGGATGTCCCTGTGGAAAGGAGCAACTCTCCAGGCAGCTCTCGATGGCTGCTCCATTTCATCCAGCTAACAGCAGCCATGACACTGATTCAACAAAAACCAAAAACCATTATAAGGTTTTAGAAAGTATGCTTGGCTTTGTTAAATACACTTCATATTCTCTCATGGAGCTTACGATATGCTAGAAGTCTTGAGCAACGCATGGCAGGCATAAATGATTGTGATTCTATTAAAACCATGGAAGGTTATCATGTTGAATCTATATGCATGTATTATCAAAGAGGAGGTTATAGCTATTTTAAGAAAAGAACCTGAAAAAGAAAAAGTCTTGGCCAGAGGGGATCAGTCTTGTAGGGTTATAGCTAGCAAACTGCTGAGAAATGCTAAAAAAGTTTCTTTCACGTCGCAAAAAGCGTTCCAGGCCTGCTACACACCATAACCCCACAAATGTTCAGCAGCCCTGTTCTCTAGAGACCTCACAGCACCCAGAGGTAAATGTTGGTGAATCTTCACAGCCCTGTTCTCTAGAGACCTCACAGTACCCAGAGGTAAATGTTGGTGAATCTCCACAGCCCTGTTCTCTAGAGACCTCACAGTACCCAGAGGTAAATGTGGGTGAATCTCCACAGCCCTGTTCTCTAGAGACCTCACAGCACCCAGAGGTAAATGTTGGTGAATCTCACAGCCCTGTTCTCTAGAGACCTCACAGTACCCAGAGGTAAATGTGGGTGAATCTCCAGCCCTGTTCTCTAGCCCTGTTCTGGGTGAATCTCCAGAGACCTCACAGCACCCAGAGGTAAATGTTGGTGAATCTTCACAGCCCTGTTCTCTAGAGACCTCACAGCACCCAGAGGTTGAGGATGGTGAATCTCAGATTCTGTAAATGACAATGCATCATCTGGTCAGCAAGCTCCCCCTGTTTATGCTGAAATTTTGAGAACATGGACCTGGGTGCAGGAACAGTATAATGCTATGCGTAGGGGTATCATTTTCCGCTTTGTTAATCTGGAGCATATTGGTTCCTATGCTGATGCAATGTCAGCACTTTATAATGCAATACAGCAGGTGCTTAATGATATCAACAGAACATTGACCCTGAAGATTTTGTTCAGATGCGGCTTGAGGTGGTAACATGAGAGATGCTTTATATTCAGTAAAACAGTCAAAAGAAGCCTTGGACCCCGAGGCATTCCTAACAAACATGAGTAATTTGTTACAGAGCAACATGGAACTTTGTACAGAGGGTGCTTTACGTTTAGTTGTTACAATTGTTAAACCGCCAAGAGGAGGCGGTAGGCCAAACAGGCGCTTGAAAACTATACCATACAGCAACATCATTGCTAAAAAGAGGCAACACCTGGTAGATTTTAAGAGTGTGGATGGCATGCTCTGTTTCGCAGGAAGTTTGTCTGCTGTCATAGCTCATGCTGATTGTGGTGCAATACCTACAGACTCTGAGCTGGTGCAAGCTGCTAAACAGCTCTGTCAGGAGGTTGGGTGGCCTGAGCAGAAACAGGTGTCTTTGAATGACATTGGTCTTTTTGAACACCATCTACAGCGGAATATCCAAATTGCTCTTTATAATAAAGATGGCTGGGGCTTATTTAAGTCGGGGACTCAGCGCTATGCCCAAACACATACCCTCTTCCTGTATGATAGTCATTACTATGGTGTTCTTAATGTAAAGGGGCTTTTGGTTCAAAAAATTACTGCTCCTATTGTAACACCCTCTATCAACATACACATCGCTGCCTATTTTTCTGTAGGATGTGTTTGAAAGAGGATTGTACCCCTAAAATAGATGAACAGCAGAGATGTGGATGTTGCAAACTGCTCTGCCAATCAGCTGACTGTTTAAAAGCTCATGACAAACTGGCCTCAGAAGGTAAAGTGCCCTGTGTGCTTAAGATATATTGTAAACAATGTAGGCATTATCAAAAGTATGATCATAACACAGCCAGTTGCCGGGCGTCAATGCACAATATGTTGGGATATCTTAAAAGGATGATGAAAAACATCTATGCATTATGCAACCTGTTAAATACCCTGAAATTTCAACGCAATATATATTTTATGACATCGAGGCACAACAAGACACAGGCGTACATGTAGCTAATTACTGCTTTGCTGAGGCTTTTGGTGGGGAAACTGTGGAATGTTTTCAGGATGAAATGAATGTGCTCCCTGAAAAAAATGCTGCTACTGGTGAGGTGGAGGAGATTGAGACGGATGAGGAGGAGGAGGTGGAGGAGGAGAAGATCCTTGGTGTAAGGAGTGCTAAGAAAAAGGTGAGGCGTTGGCCTTATGGTCGGACTTGGGAGTTCAAAGGAGAGTCATGCATAGCAGACTTTATACTGACATTCACTAAAGATAATCGTTTTAGCGGCACTACTTTCATAGCCCATAATTCCAAAGGTTATGACTGTTATTTCATGCTTAACCAGCTGGTTAAAGAAAAACTGGATGTAGATATCATAGCTCAAGGTGGGAAACTCCTCTGTGTCACCGTTAAAGGCCTAGGCATAAAATTCATGGATTCACTCAGCCATTTGCCCATCGGGCTCTCTAAGCTTCCGAGCGCTCGGATTTTCGGGGTGCAAAGGATATTTCCCACACTATTTTAACAGGCCTGAAAATAGTAATTATGTAGGGCCTTTGCCCCCCCAGAAGACTACGGGGTGCAGTACATGATGCCTGCTGAGCAGAAAGCTTTTTAGATTGGTATGAAGAGAATAAAATGCAGACATTCAACATGAAAAATGAGCTAGCACATTATTGCAAGCAGGACGTACATATCCTGGTGCAGGCTTGTACAAAATATCGCCACGAAATCATGAGCGCTGACCTTAAAAAGATTGTGAAAAAAAAAAAAAAACTGAATATTATGCCATAGACCCCCTCCAATACCTAACTCTAGCCAGCGTGAGCCTAGCCATGTACAGGTTCAAATTTATGCCTGAAGATTCCATAGCGATACCACCTGCAGATAATTACCACCACCAGGTCAAAGATACTCAACACCTGCCATCCAATGGTTGCTGTACCTTAAACATAAAGAAAACCTAGAGATCCAGCATGCCTTAAATGGTGGCGAGGTTCAGGTGGGTCAATATTTTGTTGATGGCTATGCTGTAGTAAATGGTCAGCCAGTCTGTCTGGAATTTCTGGGTTGTTTTTATCACGGGTGCCCCCTCTGCTACCCTGCAGAGGACTGGAACCCCTTGGTTGGTAAAACTTACAGGCAGCTTCATAATGCTACTGAGGAGCGGACAGCAATCCTCAAAAGCATGGGTTATGAAGTGAGATCAATTTGGGAGCATGAGTGGAAAAACATGATAAAAACTGACAAAGAAGTCCAAAACTTCCTTGCCACCGCACAGTTTTCCAGAGCCCTTAGAACTGAGGATGCCCTCTTTGGTGGACGTACAAATGCAGTGTGTTTGTACTACAAGCCGGCGAAGGGGAGGAGATTCGTTATTATGATTTCACGTCCCTTTATCCCCATGTACAAAAAAACAGGGAGTACCCCCTTGGACATCCGATAATAGTCCATGAGAACTTTGATTCTCCTACAGATTACTTTGGGTTGATAAAAGCCAAAGTTTACCCTGAGGTCTCTTTCTTCCCAGTGTTACCGTCAAGGGTAGGTGGAAAGCTCATGTTCGTGCTGTGCTCTACATGTGCAGAACTCCGCCAGCTAGAACCATGCAATCATTCAGATGATGAGCGGGCTTTAACAGGGACCTGGTGCACTATAGAGATGAATGTTGCTATAGAGAAGGGGTACAGGGTTGGAAAAATCTTTGAAGTGTGGCATTTTTTTTTCAGAGATCGGGTGATTTGTTTTCTGATTATATGAAGACACACCTGCGGCAGAAACAGGAGAGCGTCAGGTTTTCCCCACTGGTGTGTCACAGAGGCTGATAAAGATAAATATATAGCAGATTACCTCGAAAAAGAAGGGGTGTTGCTACGCCGCAAAAAAATAGAGCGAATCCTGCAAAGAGACAGATTGCTAAGTTGTTTTTAAACTCACTGTGGGGAAAATTTGGCCAGAGGACAAACCTCCCTAACACAGAGGTAGTAAGGGACCCAGACAGGTTTTCAATCTCTTGTTCTCAGAAACATTTTCAGTTTCCATGTGTGAGTTTCTTGATGATGATGCGGCCTGTGTAACCTGGAAGCATAACACAGACAGAATGACAACCTCAGGTATGAAAAATCCCTTCATAGCCTGTTTCACAACTGCATATGCCCGTTTGGAACTTTATAAACTGTTGGACCGGCTGCAGGACAGGGTCCTGTACCATGATACAGACTCTGTTATTTTTGTTCACAGAGAGGGCGATTGGAATCCCCCTCTGGGGGATTATCTGGGTGACCTAACCAGCGAGATACCAGAGGGGAGCACATTACTCGTTTTGTTTCAACAGGCCCTAAGAGCTACGCTTACACATTGTCGGGGGGCAGTGCCTGTGTGAAAGTCAAAGGAATCACACTGAATGTGGCAAACAGTGAGAAAATTAATTTTGACACTCTTCAAGACCTCGTGTTTGCCTATGTTTCAGACAAGAAAGATAACCCTCCTCGTGAAATAGTTGTAGAACAGCCGGGCATTGTGAGAGATAAACGACAGTGGCTCATCCACACTAAAACTTTAAGAAAAACACAAAAAGTAGTGTATGACAAAAGAGTGATTACGGACGGATTTAAAACGGTCCCTTATGGATACTAAGAGGAGCACTCTGTGGAACCATCCTTTTTCAGCCATTCTCGCGGGACCCAGTGGTTGTGGGAAAACCTTCTTTGTAAAAAACATGTTGGAGAATGCGCGTTATGTATTTTCTGAAATGCCTGAGAATGTTGTATGGTGTTACAGTTGCTGGCAGCCTCTGTATAAAGACCTATTGTGTAAATATTCCTTTATTAAGTTTGTAGAAGGATTGCCTGAAAACTTTGCTGATAATGTCTTGTTACCCCCCGATAAAATAAACTTCTTAATTATAGGCGATTTGATGAATTGTGCTGCTGATAATAAGGAGGTTGAAAAACTCTTCACGCAATATGTGCACCACAGAAATGTGAGTGTATTTTTTCTTACACAGAATATTTTCTGCCGTGGTAAAAGCAACAGAACCATCAGCTTAAATGCTAAATATATGGTGCTTTTTAAAAACCCAAGAGATAAATTACAAATTGCTACTTTAGCACGGCAAATGTACCCCCAAAATGTTCCGTTTTTCATGGAGGCTTTTGCAGATGCTACCAAAAAACCCCATGGCTATCTGCTGGTGGATTTAAACCCAAATACCCCTGAGTCTTGCAGACTGAGAACGGGTCTATTCCCACCTGACTGGCCTGCTGTGTATACAGTGAAAAGGAACAAAAGGGTTACCGATGATTCTTTTTTATTTATTGGTCACAGCGCCTCTCCCCACCAACATGTCAGCATGTATACGGCGAAATCTTCCCCTCTTAAAAATCCTTATTAAGGCGCCCCTGCGCAGAGAAAAAGCCATTTTATGTGGTGCCTCAGATGATTTGGTAACAGCCATTTCAGAAATTGCTCTGAATACTTTAAAGGGTAATCTTGCCCTAACACCCAAGCAGGTGGGGGTCTTAAGGAAAAAACGTGCTCTGATTAAAAGCCTAGGTAACAAGAGGCTCTCCCTGAAAAGGAGAAAATACATTGTCAAGCAAAGCGGCGGTTTTCTGGGTCCCCTGCTAAGCATCGCGGTCCCCTAATAACGGGTCTTTTAACTAACAAGTAATGGAATATGCTGAAAAATTATATCTAGTGCCCAGCGCTCAGCTGAGAGGAGCTTCGGGGTGTCCCAGAAAATATTAGAATCACAACCATGAGGCGTCTTGACAGCGAGATGAGGAGATTCTCTTAAGGACTGACCTGTCAGAGTATGAAAAAATAAAACTCTACACAGGGTTCTACAGCGCTACTTAGCACTAAACAAACAAGATGATGATGTGGAAAAAATGTCTGCACCCCCCCAAACCCCAACCTCACAACCTGTCCCCTCCACATCCCCACAGCCTGAGAGTGATACAATTGTTCCAGAAGTTTTAGAAGGGATCCCCAGAAGGTTTCAGAAAAATGCTGAAATTTTGCTGAACAAGATAAAGCAGCATCAGGATATTTCTAGCTGGGATCAGCGAGGCACCTTTGTGTATCACGGGAACGCCTTACCAGGGTCTCACATTCTCGACCTGATTAAAGGGGCCACCCAATCTAATATTATTTCTGAGAAGAAGCGCCCAAAAGGTTGGGATGTATTTCTTAAAGCATTGGCAGAACTAAATGTGCCCACATCTGTTGTGGGTAATTCATCTGTTAGAGAGCAGTTAGAAAACCTGAAAGTCAGCCCACTACAAACAGAGACCTCTAAACACCCTGCTATTCCAGGGTCTGATGCTGCACGCAAGAAACAATTCAAGAGACCAGCCTGGCTGCATGTGGAATCCTCACCGTCGACACCATCCAGAGAGCTTGTCAAAGAACCCGCATGGCTAACTTTTTAAAAGCAATGCAATAAAAAACGAAAAAAATAATATGTGTAAGAGCATTTTATTTAATAAACTCACTGACATTTCTAGCAGTGACCACAGAGTAAATATTTTGAAATAGCAAGGGGTCAGTCTGTCTTAACATTTTTTGAGGAATGAATATGGTTTTTCTGCCTTGGAAATTTTAGATACAAGAGTCAATATCTCATTAATATTTTCAGCTGTCAATATCAGGCTATTGCAACAATATGCAATTAAGATGACGGTATGGATGACAGTCTTGTAACATATTTTGGCACAAAGAGAACGAAGTAGTCTTGATATGGGCCTTAGCGGATGAGGTTATACGAGTGCGATTCCTGGTTTTCCAAATTATTTTGACAGCCATCGCAAGATTGTTTCTGATATGCTGATATATAATATTTAATAATCACAGCTACTGTTGTATGCACAATGTTCTTCATATATTGCTTCTTTCTCCCCTTAATTTCTGGCAGGTCTATATGGAGCAATCTGCTCAATATTTTATGGGGTAATTCCTGCAAATAGCAAATAAAAATTAATTATCAAAGTAATGAAATGCCTAACATACACCCAGCCTCTAAAACACCACCAGCCAGCTCCTTACCGTGTTTGAAGATTTTTCTGACTCGGGGGCAGCATTGTCCTTGTTAGAGCCACATGCAAGGTCGCTGTCAGAATCTGAGCTAACATAACGCCTTAAAGTCCTTCTCTTGCGTCGCGGGGATTTCGGGGCTACCTTTGGGGGCACATCTTTGGCCTGTAAAACATAAATATTGGCTGGTTTTAATTATAAAAGGAAACTTCAACGTAAATAGATACCTAGCACACCCCAAACTCTAAAACCGCCCAACACCTGCAGCCTTGCCACAAGACACAGAATCACAATATGAACTTAGATTTAAAACAGGGCCTTACCGTGTTTAGAAATTCCTCTGTATCAAGGGCAGCATTCTCCTTGTTAGAGCCGCTTGTAAGGTCGCTGTCAGAATCTGAGCTAACATAACGCCTTAAGGCCCTTCTCTTCGGTGGTGGACTTCCATGGTCATAACCATCATCTGAATCGGACCAAAACAGTGGCTCCTCAGCATGAAAGGTAGGCTTGGGCGGCTTTTTGGTCCAGGATTTTGGCGGGAGTCCGGGCTCTCGGGCTTCGGAGGAGTCCACGCTCTCTGCTTTCGGCGGTGAGTCCGGGGTGTCCTTCGGTAAGCTGGAGGAAAACCCGATCTTGCTTGAAGAGTCCATCTTTCTCCACATAAACGGGACGGCGGGGACCATGAGCCAGTCGGTTTCAGGAACAGCGGGAAAGGCGGCGGCGGGCACCGCAGAACACTCCCTCTTCTTATAAGGCCTCTCAGGCATGCGCACACGCAGCAAGCCAGGCCCAGCCAACACATAGCCAGCGGCAGCGCCCTAGGGAAGGCATGCCCGGGCATGCCTGAGGGCGGGGTAGGGGGACCCCGTGACGTGTCGGGGGGAGGGGGCAAGGCTCCCCATCCGGGTCAGGCGGAAGAGGGCGTCACTTCCAGGTCAAAGGGCCCAGGAAGGTTCCGGTTCCGGGTAAGGTTCGGTTCCGGACTTCCGGTAAGGGGGCGGGACTTCGGAAGGGGTGGGACTTCCGGTAAGGGGGGGACTTCCGGTAGGATGCAGCGGGACTTCCGGTAAATTTTATTTATTTATTTTTATTTTACAAAAAGAACAGTTTTCAAAATAAGCATTCTACAATATTTGAGACGGGACTTCCGGTGTTTGATGGTTTTTATTGCCCCTTTGACAGGAGCACCCCTTCCCCTTTAAATTTTACTTATTTATGTGCTATGCTTATAGTTAAAAAAGGGATATGTAGCAATTAAAATTACAAAAGAATTTAGAATAATAAATATAATGAAGAACAGAATCTGACCATAGCACAAATTAGGGAGGAGGTTTTCTTATTATCAGCTAAAGTGCCCCTTCTGATTTTTAAAAAGAAATGTTCAACCTCTTAAAAAAGTAAAAACTGAAGCAGTGGCTACTACCTTTCTTTCCTGTAGCCAGAAGGACAATCTGACATATATAGGTACCAGTGTGTGTAAAGGTGCAGTGCTAGAGGTGCTTCTGAAAAGAAAATGGGACACGCATAAACACACACGTCCATCGTAGCATGCTTAGGTGGGAAAGGATGACCTGGGTTTAGATACAGTGCCAAGAAGCATCACAAGGGCTTGAGTAGGACAGCGGGAAATGATTGGACAAGTTTATTCAGATTTGTCTTATAGGTGTATGTCCACTACATATTATCTCTACATTTGTGCATGCATGGATGCCTGAGCATATTTATATATTTTGGTAGCTCTGTCTGCCAAGTCTTCCTTATGGGAAATTAATATTATAATAAGTTTTGGTACTGTTTGGATCCAAATTAAATGTGCCATTTGGCATTTGAAGAGGAAAGCTAGCTTTTGCTGCGTGCTTCTTTTCCTGGGCCACTTACAGTAGTTCTCTCTCTCTCCTTTTTTTTTTGTTTAGTTTGCCAAGCTCCCATGCCAAGCCATTCTCCACTACATAGCAGCCATTTTGTGAGGATGGCCGCAACAGTTCAAGAAACCTTAATGGCATAAAAGAAATCAAGAACAAAAGCATCAAATTGTGGAATAGATAGATAGATAGATAGATAGATAGATAGATAGATAGATAGATAGATAGATAGATAGATAGATAGATAGATAGATAGATAGATAGATAGATAGATAAGGAGATGAAGGGGAACAGATTAGTGGCCACCTTTAGTCCTGGAGACCTCATTGATGTTATATAGCACTCTGGCCAGGTATTCAGCCTCCAAGTCCATCAGTTTGGTAGATTTGTCTGCAAGTAGGCACTGAGTGATACTCTCTGAAGATCCAGAAAGGTTAGAAATGAATGGGACCAAGATTTCTTGATGGAGCTTGTGATGGGTGGGGCAGGAAAGAAGAATATGAGAGGTTGAGTTGGGTTTCAATAGACAAT
Source organism: Phrynocephalus forsythii (assembly GCA_029282475.1). Lineage (NCBI taxonomy): Eukaryota > Metazoa > Chordata > Lepidosauria > Squamata > Agamidae > Phrynocephalus > Phrynocephalus forsythii. The sequence goes on along the minus strand of JAPFRF010000002.1, from coordinate 25,548,317 downwards.
GTTTACATAGTCAGTTCTCAAATGGTATGTTGTGATAGCTACCTGCGGGAAAGCTGAGGGAAAGATGTTCAGTCTGGTGGGCATGAAAGCCCAGCACTGGCAAGGATTTGCAAGATTTCCCATATAATTGAGTCCTAGCCCTGAAGTGGGCAGCAGACCATAAACGTGAGGGAACAGGTTGAGTTAAGACCTGGGGCAATGGACTGTCTCTCAATATCCCAGATTCTTTGGCAACCAATTTTAAATAGCTGGGATTCTCCACAGTTAGATAAAGAATCTAAATTAATTCCAATATGCTCAATTTTGACTAAGATATATTGATGGTCAAATACTTAATAGTAACTATCCAAGTAGTGGTTGATGGCGGGTGGAGGCCAAGTTTGGTGACGATTGTAAAAAGGTTAATCATGTTTGGTACACCAAGGATGTGACATAGGATGATGTCTGCAGTCCGGTCTACTTCTAGGTTGGCAGCTGCAATGATCTCCTAGCAAACCACATCTTTTGCCATGTTTGGACATCTGGTACATGCTTTGAAAAAGAGTGTGTTGCACTCGAAAGCTTGCAATGATTTTTTTTTATTAGTGGCTTATAAAGGTATCACCTGTAGCCTAGTTTTGCATTTGTATTAGAAGAGTCGTTCTCTTTTGAAACCAGAGCCCAGAACTCTTTCATGTTCTTAGAGCAAGATGCATCTAGTAGTCTAGGCCAGCTGTATGTCTTTTCCCTTTCAATAGAACTTGGCATTCATTCTTGGTTTCCCTAGATGGGTGGAGCTGGTAAGTCGAATAGGGAGTTGATAACAGATTGATATACCAGGATGGCCTTTGCTGGAGATTTAGCTAGTAGAATGGTTTGTCATAGATGTAAAGCTACAGTGGAGGTAGACCATTGACCAAACAAGTCTCTGCGTTTGCTGGACCATTTTAGTCTCTGGTGTAGAAAAGTGGAGGGATTCAGGTGGACGCGCCGAAGGGATTGCTAAAAGAATGGCATGAAACCTGCAACATTTGTGTTAAAATGGCTCCAAAAATGCTCTTTAAAAGTGACTTTTCAAACTTAACTAGAAAAGTTTGCTGATTGACATGTATCTGTTGCATTTCTCATAAGGTCGGTAAAATGAGTACCCAGCTTGCTGGGGGGGGGGGGCAATGTGTAGCCTGGATTCTGTAATTAAAATTGTAAACCGCCCAGAGACTACTTGTAGTAGTATGGGGCGGTATATAAGCAGAACTTTGCTTTAAATTCTTCTTCCATGGTTCATTAAACAAAAATAACTGTTACTTGTAGCTACTTTTTCCAAGCTCTGGCTTAGGGATGTTGTAGTGTTTCCTGCCCATGCTAGGCAGCTGTGCAAATGTTTGTAAATGATGTTATAGCCTTGCATGCTGCCTGGAAACGGTGTAGCTGAGAGGGAGCTTTCTGGGCTGGGGTGACTATTATCACCCTAACTAATTGTTCTTTCTTGCCTCTGAGTTGAAAAAGAGCCTCATCTTTCTGCTGTTTTCTTCTCCCTTTCAAGAGTCTGTTGAAATCTGTTTGAAGCAGCCTGTTATTTAACTGTCATTCTGTTCGCAACCATAATTAAATAAAGTGTTTTGCATAGGCTGAATATAAATATGATTGGCAGAGGGATTATAGAATGTCGAGTGCAGGACTGAATGGTGATTGGTTGGTGTGATTGGAATGTGTTGGGCAGTGGCTGTTGAAGTGAGGGTCGGTATGCTTTAGACACTCCTTTTGAGAACTTTGATTTTAAATGTCAGTTAGTAAGGGTTTGTTGAAGAATCTGGTATTAGGATTAATGAAACAACCTATCTTGTGATAAGGAGTGGAAAGGAATCTTACAGTGAGCTTGCGAAAGTAGTTACTCCAAATCTGAATACAGAAGAACATACTATATTTCTGTTTTGTAGTCATTTTACGCTTTTTGTGATATACCCCCTAGAACAGTGATGGCGAACCTTTTAGAGACCGAGTGCCCAAACTGCGATTCAAAACCCACTAATGTTTCGCAAACTGCCAATACAGCAATTTAACCGGAATACAGGTGGCTGTGAAGGGGTGATGTCGGGTGTTGGAAGAAGTTTAAGGTGTAGCCATTCTTGGAACTAAAGTCTAACCTGGTGGCATGAAGGAATGAAGGCTAGGTTTAATGTGAAGGTGTCAAGCATGAGCCTGTGGCTACTTGGACAGTTTGTAACCTGCTGTTGTGGAAGTAGGAAGGAATGCCTTTTTCTGGGGAAGAATCTTGCAGATATAGCTATAACATTTTGACTGCTAATGATTTTTATCATTGCTTTTTACTGGATTTGTTTTTAAGGTATTGTTTTATCTGTCAGGTAAGGCATTTAATACACTGCTGCCATTAATGTCAGTATCATATTCTAATTTCATTTCTTTTTTCCTTTAAATATCAACTCTAATCTAATAACCATTGTAGAAATAAATTATCTTATTCCCACTGTTTGCATGATACCATGCCTCATCAAGAATGCGTTTATTAGGCACAACATTTATTCAGCACAGATTTTACGCCTTCTGTTAAGAGCAAAGATTTATGTTCTGATTTCAGAACGATCTACAATGAAATTATGCATACTTTAGAGCAGACAATCCATTCCACACTTAAACGGAATAAAAGAACACTTTCAGACCCACAGATGAACTGATAAGCATTTTGAATGCTGTTTTTACTCGAGCATACAGACGTACTCTTCAGAATTTGACTATATTTACATTAAAGAAACTACTATTTATCACTTATATTTGATTTACTATGAAATTCCATAACAATGCCTGGATATTTTTGAAAGAATATCACAATAACATTGCTAAGAGAGTTCCCCCCCCCCCAAAAAAATTCCTTCATTTCTGTGTTCAATGTTTAGCACGGCACTGGCAGCATTTCCTTAAAGAGCTCTATTCAATTTTTAAGCAAAGGTAGCACATGCTATGGTTCAAGTTTGATGTGATGGCATTAATATTTGGCTTCTAAATCGTTATACGATGTATCAGACCATTTTGTGCCTTTCTTTGATTATATTGTTTAAACTGCCATTTTCTGGATGGATGCCTAAAAATGCAGATTATTTTCTACACTATTGCTTAGCCGACTGTAATAAACGAAGAGTTACTGTGTTGGTTACTGCAGTAAACATGTCTTTTTGTAGTCACATTTCTTGCAACATTAATGAACAAACATGGATACCAAGGATATGGGAGAGTAGCCTCTGGTATGAGGACTACCAATGTTTTCAGACAAGAGTTATTTATGAGAAAATGAGAAACTGTCAAACTTTAAAATTATAAACATTCCAGTGCTTTGTGTCAATGAACAAAAGTGGACTGGAATAGGATATTTTCAGTCAACTACATGTTCTTCTGTGGAAATGACAAACCCAGACAAAATGAAGTGTCTCTAATACTGAGGCAAGATGTAGCACAAGCAGTTAGGGGCTATAATACAAGATATGAGTGAATAATATCTTCAGAGTCTGTAGAAAATCTATCAACATAATGACCATTAAGGTCTGTGCACCAATGTACAGATATTAAGAAACCAAATGCACAGTTATGAGATGGGGAACACCTAGCTCAGCAGTACTACAAGTGAGAAGGATCTTGGAATTGTTGTAGATCATAAGCTAAATATGAACCAACAGTGTGATATAGCTACAAAAAAGGCAAATGCTATTTTAGGCACCATTAACAGAAATATAATTTCCAAATCCCACAACATGCTCGTCCCCCTCTATTCAGGACTGCTTAGGCCTCACCTGAGTATTGTATCCAATTCTGGAAACTGCTGTTAAAGAAAGATGCTGGCCAATTGGAACAAGTTCAGAGGAGAGCAACAAGGATTATAAGAGGGCTGAAAACCAAGCCCTGTGAGGAAAGACAGAAAGAACTGGGTGGGCATGTTTAGCCTAGAGAAAAGAAGACTGAGGAGCCGATATATTTGAAGGGCTGTCATACAGAGGAGGGGCAGGATCTGATCTCGATCATCCCAGAGTGGAGGAAATGCAACAATGGACCTGTCGGAGCATATCTCCCAGATATCAACTGGGAACAGGCCCACCAGAATGGCGCAGGCGTGCTCACTGAGGGTGGCCACACCCAGAGAGGCGCGGAAATCGCGTATGCGTGACCGTGCCTTCTCTGTGGTGGGCCCCACGCTGTGGAATCACCTCCCCAGTGAGCTGCGCCTAGCAGAGTCCCTGCCCGCCTTTAAAAAGGCTTTGAAAACTCACCTTTTTAAGGAGGCATTTGGCGACCTTTCTACTTAAATTTCTACCTTTTTTTTTTTTTTTGGCCGCTTCCGTTATCCCTGCTGGAGGGTTCTGCCTCTCCTCCTTTTTTGCAATTCGTGGTTTGGTCTTTTATTGTCTAGTTTTATTGTTAGCCACCCAGAGTTCCGATCCGGAAGATGGGCGGGATACAAGTGTAATAAATAAATAAATAAATAAATAAATAAATAAATAAATAAATAAATAAATAAAGTTAAGAGAACCCAGCTTTTGGCAGAATATCAGGAAAAACCTCTGTTAGAGCAGTACAGCAATGGTATGTAACAATTACCTCAAGAGGTGATGGGTGCTCCAACACTGGCATGCTTCTGCACCAGCCTCAAAGGTAGTCCCACATAGAGGCCATTACAGTAGTCATGCCTTGAGACTACCAGCACATGAACCAAGGTGATAAGACCCCTAGTGTCCAGGAAGGGATGCAACTGGGTGCTATGCCTAAAATGAAAATATGCCAACCAGACCACAGACACACCAGGGCTTCCATGGAAAGTGTAGAGTCCAGAGCAACACCCAGGCTGTGAAACTCATCCCCTGCAGAGAGAGTCAACCCCCTCCCAAAAAAGGAGAGGGATGTTCATGATCTGCAGACACCAGGAGACCCCACAGGCAGGATCTCTGTCTCAGTCTGTTTCCCCTCACCCACCCCAGCATGGCCCCAGGCAGCTTTCAAGGCATGGAACGGCATCATCTGCAGGAGGATGAAAGGAGAGGTAATCCTGTGTGTCATCAGCGTATTGGTGACATGAAGCTCCAAATCCCTGAATGACCTGGTTCTGCAGTATTATGCAATATGTTATATGTTGGCAAGATGATTGACCACTGACTCCACAATTAAGAGTCCAAGAGGAACAAACCATCTCACCAAGCTGAAATCTCTGGGGACAGTCCTCTACAAAAGAATGGAGCTAGTCCTAAGACTGGCCACCAATCCTCAACCTGGCAAGCCTGTTTCAGGGCCATGATGTGGCTAGAAGCTGCACTGAAATGGAACAAGCTGTTACTTCTTCCAGAAGTACCTGAAACTGATCTGCAACTACCTTCATTATGACTTTACTAAGGAATGGGACATGAGTGACAGGTCTAAAATTATTAACATCATCCGTCAATAAGTTGGGTGTTTTGAGGATGGGTCTGATTACTGTTTCCCTGAGGAGACGAGGGACCCAGTCCTCAAGAAAAGACCCATTAATCACGGCAGTGGCCCCTTCCATCGTAGTCAGCCTGGCCGATTTTATAAGCCAGGCCAGACAGGGATCTTGGGAGGAGGTGGTGGCAGCGATCAAGAACTCTGTCCTCCTCTTATGATGTCACAGGCTGAAATTGAGTCAAACTCAACAGGCAAGACAATGCACTGGATATCTCAGTCAAATTCACTGGTAAAGGTTGGCAGTCCAGGTTCTGGTGGATGGCCACCACTGTAGATTTAAAGAACATTGGTAACTGATCACAGGAGATGTTACTAGGACACCTCTCACTGTGATTGTTGCTGGATAGGTTGCAAACTATTTGAAATAATTCAGTATAATGGTTTTGGGCCACATCTATTTGGTTGATGAAATTGGCCTATCTAGCATTCCTAACGCTGGATAAATATATGCAACATTCGCAGCTTTTAAAATTGTCTTATTAAACTCAATTGACCTTGAACTAGAAAAATGAGGACTCAAACTAAAGATATTATTAGGGAAGAATGCAAATATGCAATTGCTGTAATAAAAGGATGGTGGAAGAAACACTTATCATTGTAAAGAACAGACAAAAAGAAAATATAGGAGGTGACAAATGGGGTCAGAACCCTTAATACAGTATTTCAGCAACTGTCACATAGAGACGAGAATTGTTACAAAAGGGGAGAGACAAGAGATCACTTCCAGAAGATCCATGATATCAAATAAAAATCCAAACCTAGATTAAGAATGCCAAATGACCACAGGAAAGCACACTATCCAACCAGGAAAAAATAAGGGGAAGGTGGAAACAGTACAGATGATATTAACAGATGACAGAATGCCTTGAAGAAGAATCCTATGATGAAGAATCCTCAGTTCTAGAAAGTGAAGTGAAAGCTGCTCTGAAAGCACAGGGAAGAAATAAATCATGAGAAGGAAATGGATACCAATAGAACTATTTCAGTCATCAGAGACTGAGTCTCTCCAAATCCTAACAAGAATATGCCACCAAATATGGAAAACAAAACAGTGGCCCACAGGCTGGCAATGTTCACTATACAGTCCAGTTCCCAAGATAGGAGATGCCAGAAAGTGCAGCAACTATAGAAGCATTGCTTTGATTTCTGATGCAATCAAATGATGCTCAAGGTATAGCAACAAAGACTTTACCTTTTATGGTAATACAGTATATGCCTGATATTCAAGCTAGATTCTGAAAAAGAAGAGGCATTTGAGATCATATCGCTAATATCTACTGGCTACTGTGGTGCACCAAATAATTTCAGACGAAGATCAGTCTATGATTTCTGGACTGCAGCAATGCCTTTGACTGTAACCTGCCCCAGCAGCTTCATATAGACGTTAAATAATTGTGGGGAAATGATCAGCCTCTGTGGGATAGCACACTGTAGGACCCATGGGGTGAAATGGTATCCCCATGTGTAACCATCTGGTACTGCTTGTTGAGAAAGGATTGAAGCCATCACAATGCTGTACCAAAATCTGTCCTTCCAGTGAACATTCGGGGTTGATTTCTTTCATGATGGATAGCTTTGACTATCCTGACCTTAGTTGGCAAAGTGATGTCTCTGCTCTTTAGGATGCTATCTAAGTTTGCCATTGCTTTCCTCCCAAGAAGCAGGCATCTTTTTTATTTCGTTGCTGCAGTCGCCATCTGCAGTGATCAAGGAGCCCAAGAAAATAAACTCTGTCATTGCCTCCATTTCTTCCCCTTCTATTTGCCAGAAGATGATGGGACCGGTGGCCATGATCTTATTTTTTTTTTATGTTGAACTTCAGCCCATTTTTTCACTCTTCTTTCACCATCATTAAGAGGTTCTTTAATTCCTCCTCACTTTCTGCTATCAGAGTAGTATCATCTGCGTACCTGAGGTTGTTGGTATTTCTTCTGGCAATCTTAATTCCGGCTTGTGATTCATCCAGACCTGCCTTTCGCATGATGTACTCTGCATATAAGTTAAATAGGCAAGGCGACAGTATACAGCCTTGTCGTACTCCTTCCCCAATTCTAAACCAGTCAGTTGTTCCATATCCAGTTCTGACGGTTGCTGCTTGTCCCACATATAGATTTCTTAGGAGGCAGATAAGGTGGTCAGGCACTCCCATTCCTTTAAGGACTTGCCATAGTTTGTTGTGGTCCACACAGTCAAAGGCTTTGGCATAGTTGATGAAGCAGAAGTAGATGTTTTTCAGGAACTCTCTGGCTTTCTCCATAATCCAGTGCATGTTGGCGATTTGATCTCTAGTTCCTCTGCCCCTTCGAAATCCAGCTTGTAGTTCTGGAAGTTCTCTTTCCACATACTACTGAAGCCTGCCTTGTAGAATTTTGAGCATAACCTTGCTAGCGTGTGAAATGAGTGCAATTGTGCGATAGTTGGAGCATTCTTTGGTGTTTCCTTTCTTTGGGATTGGGATGTAGACCGATCTTTTCCAGTCCTCTGGCCACTGCTGGGTTTTCCAAATTTGCTGGCATATCTTATGCAGCACCTTCACAGCATCCTCTTTTAAGATTTTAAAGAGTTCAATTGGAATGCCGTCACCTCCACTGGCCTTGTTGTTTGCAATGCTTTCTAAGGCCCACTTGACTTCACTTTCCAGGATGTCTGGCTCCAGGTCAGCAACTACGCTATCTCAGTTATCAGGGACATCCAGATCTTTCTGATAAAATTCCTCTATATATTCTTGCAAAAAGCAAAGCAAAGTAAAGTGTTCTGCTTATATACCGCCCCATACTACTTCAAGTAGTCTCTGGACGGTTTACAATTTTTAATTACAGTATGCAGGCTACACATTTGCCATCTCTTCTTGATCTCTTCTGCTTCAGTTAGGTCCCTACTATTTTTGTCCTTTATCATATCCATCTGTGCACGAAATGCCCCTTTAATATCTCCAATTCTTCTTCAGTGCATCTGTGAATGCACACATAGGGTTAACAGCACTCATAGCGTTGGTCACCGGTAGTCTCAAGCTCAAGATCAGTTAGGGCCTCCCCCTTGCGCTGCACATGCTCCTCTCTTCCCGTGCTTCGCTCCAGCAATTCCTTTTCACCGCCGCTGTGAGAGTGGTCGCATTTTGCCTCAGCTCCTGCGAAATAGAAAGGAAAGTGATATTATTCATTTTTTCCTTCTTCTTTCACCTCCTCCTTGGCTTTGTTTTTACTCCTAATCGTTTAGTTCTTATTTTTTTTGTTTACGTATTTGTTTTATGGCATCCGGAGCGCTCTTCAAGTGCCGCTCTGTTTGCCCCAACAAGCTTCCCGTTTCCGACGGGCACGACCGCTGCCTTTTCTGCTTGGGCGAGGGTCACCAGCCCTCGCGCTGCGCAGCCTGCAAAAGACTCACTAAAGCCGCCTTAAAACAGAGGCTTGAGCGCCTGCAGGCCTATTTGTGGAAGAAGTCTCTTCTCCCCATGGACTCTCAGGCCCACTCTGCAGACACCCCTTCCACCTCCAAGCCCCCAAAGACCAAGGCTTCTCAAAAGGTGAAACCGGCGGAGAAGAAGAAGCCCAAGTCTAGCTCCATTCCGAGCACGGGCTCCAGGTCCCTCTCTGCTTCCAGCCCTTCCGTGGCTATGGGACCTTCGCACCAGGTGCCGCTCACGCCTTGCCACCAAGAGCTGGATGCTCTCGAGACTCAGCGCATGCTCCAATTTTCTTGAATAGATCTCTGGTTTTTCCTTTTCTGTTGTTTACCTCTATTTCTTTGCACTGTTCGTTCAAGAAGGCCGTCCTGTCTCTCCTCGCTATTCTTTGGAAGTCTGCATTCAATTTTCTGTATCTTTCCCTTTCTCCCTTGCATTTTTGCGTCCCTTCTCTCCTCCGCTATTTGTAGGGCTTCATTGGACAACCACTTTGCTTTCTTGCATTTTCTTTTCTTTGGAATAGTTTTCATTGCAGCCTCCTGTACAATGTTACAAGCCTCCATCCATAGTTCTTCAGGTGTTCTGTCCACCAAATCTAGTTCCTTGAATCTATTCTTCACTTCCACTGTGTATTCATACGGGATTTGGCTTAGATTATACCTGACTGGCCCAGTGGTCTTCCCTACTTTCTTCAGTTTAAGTTTGAATTTTGAAATAAGAAGCTGGTGATCTGAGCCACAGGCAGCACCAGGTCTTGTTTTTGCTGACTGTATAGAGCTCCTCCATCTTTGGCTGCAGAGAACATAATCAATCTGATTCCGGTATTGTCCATCTGGTGATGTCCATGTGTAGAGTCGCCTTTTGTGTTGTTGGAAAAGAGTGTTTGCAATGACCAGCTTGTTCTCTTGACAAAACTCAATTAGCCTTTGCCCTGCTTAATTTGGAACTCCAAGGCCAAACTTGCCAGTTATTCATCACTTGACTCCCTACTTTAGCATTCCAATCCCCTAGGATGAGAAGAACATCTTTCTTTGGTGTCAGTTCTAGAAGTTCTTGTAAGTCTTCATAAAATTGGTCAATCTCAGACTCTTTAGCACCGGTAGTTGGTGCATAAACTTGGATTACTGTGATGTTGAAAGGACTGCCTTGGAATCGTACCGAAATCATTCTATCATTTTTAGGTTGTATCTCAGCACTGCTTTTCTCACTTGTTTTGCCCACAGTAGTAGATGTGATAGTCATCTGAACTGAATTCACCCATTCCTGTCCATTTAAGTTCACTGATGCCGAAGATGTCAATGATGTCTCTGTCCATGGAATGTTCTTGGCAGGGATACTGGGGTGGCTTGCCAGTTCCTACCCCAATGCACATCCATAACCTTACTTATTTCAATTGTTTATAATTTGATGCATAACGTTACATAAAATGTTTGTAAAACCTAACAGATGGCAGATCAGTAAGCTAGCAGACGTCCCTGTGTATTCATCTCAGTGTTTAATTTTGGAGTACCTTGATATGAAGAATGTCTTTGTTATTGAATTTAATATCTTACCTGTAATCCTAAAAATGCTTACCTAAGGATAAACCCTACTAAACACAAGGAGGTGTGCTGTCAAGTAGACATTAAGAATGTATTGTTGTTAATTAGAACATTATATGTACAAAATCCAATGGAACACCACAAGGTGGCATTCTCTTATTATTTAGTAAGCGTAGGACAATACAGTTCCAGGAAAGAAAATTCTATGCTATAATTTCAAGATCCTCTAATGTAAAGTTGTATATTTGGCAGTACATATAGAATAGGCAGAAGTAATAAAACTGATAGAACTAAAAAACCATTTTAAAAAAATCAGTGGCAAAGACCTTTCTCTTCAGGCAAGCTTTCCCTGAATGATGGACTACCATGTGTATTTTATATGACTTTGTGTTTATGACTACTTATAACTGTGTTGCTTTAATGTAATGTTGTCTATTAATGCTGTAAGATGTCCCTCAATTCCTTTTTCTCAAGTACTTGAACATGTCTTCATTGTACTGGACTGTGTGTTATCCCTCATTACTGTAAGCTGCCTTGGGTCCTTTTCCAAGGAGAATGGCGGGGTAAAAAATACTCTAAAATAAATAAATAAATAAAAATAAATTGGAAGCCCAGTCCTAAGCATCATTTAAATTTAAATTTTAATCATTTAAATTTCTTCTACGCTCAGGGTAGAATAATTCTGGGAGTTTGTTTTAGAGGAGGAGGAGGAGGAGGAGGAATATCAGCCAGGAATAAGCAGAGTTGCAAGCAAGAACAAAATCATAAGGCTCTTTATTAAAATTATATTATATTACAGAGCTCTCTGTTAGTGGTCTGAGAATGTCTACCACCAGACATCTTTTTACTGGGGCAACCTGTGTGATGTAGTGGTTCTATTAGTTATTTTTTTCCATTTCTTCTTATTTTGAATTGTTAAAGCATTTTGATTTTTTTGTATTTGTGCTTATTTGTTTATTTGTTCCTTTTATTGTTATGATTTGATTATTTGGTTTGATTGATTAGTTTTTATTATTTTAAGTTGTTTAATTGGTTTTTATATTTTGTATATGTTTGTAAACCGCCCAGAGTAGCTTTTTTGCTAGATGGTTGCGGTATGTAAATCAAATAAATAAATAAAAATAAATAAGTGCTGTGCTGGGACTTGAGTTATCCAGACAGTTCCTACTGAGCCATCAAACCTACTGGCTAATTTTGGACCAACTCACTGGAGATGACTTTCAAAGAAGCAATGGTGGCAGGAAAATGTAATGTGTACTAGTGTCCACCTGCTACCTGACACTGGGTGCAATGCATAACTATTGCATGCTGTCATGTCTAAGAGATGAAGAAGGTTTAGCAGAACCAAAAAAAAAAAAAACCTGAGGTTTTTATACTGCTTTATACTGCTTACAGGTATTTTAATTTTCAAAATATAACACTTGAGGTCAAGTTATAAAACATGACATAAACAGGACTGGGCAGTGACTTTAATGCCCATTCCAAAGATTATCAGTACACTCTATGATCTCCAAGGGTTCTGCAACACAGAGGCGCTCCTTATTTACATTAGCTTTGGTTGACACAAAAAGACAATAGCATTCTTTTGTCAAACCAGAGATTTAATCTGCAAGCTGGAAAGATACCCAACTTGCAAATGACATCTCAGATCATCTTTTAAAGGCCAGTTATAACATCAGGTAACATTAACAACTCACCAAACTTTTTTTTTTTTTTTGGCACAGAAGGTCACAGGATGATTTTGATAAATTAATCAAGGGTTTCCTCCACGATCTCGCATGAATTGTGTGTGGCTTGGGCTCCAGAGAATCTAGTTCTGATACAAAAATATGAGAAAGGAAAAAAGACTAGAGAGGGACAACATACACCACAGTCCGGCCCGGTTTGCCACACGTGTCCTACGGGTGCTGTACGCTCCCCTCTTTCACTTCTGTGTGCTCCCGCTTTCCAGAGGTGAAGCACACTCCCCTCCCTGCCTCCTCAGCATGGCTGCCTACTCACCAATTCCAGTATGCGTTTCCAGCCTCAAGCTCCTCCGATGGCCTCCCACTCAGACAAGGAAGCACGGCAGGAAGCGTGCTCCACACACATGACACAAGCAAGCATGCAGAGGAGGCGGGAGAGAGGAGTGTGTGGAGCCCGTGGAACACCTGTGCAGGTGCTGCATTCAACTGGGCTGAACCACAGAACTGTGGATTGTGGCCATTTTGAAAAAAGCCCAGACGTAGATACAGTGGTCCCCCGCCCTTTCGTGGTTCATATACTGTGGTCCTGCTATATTGCGGGACTGCAGTACAGTAGTACCCCAAAATGGCTTGAGGAAGGGGGGAAGGTTTTAAAAGCCTGGGCTTTTAAAACCATTTTCACCCCTTCCCCATGCCCCAGGCTCCAGCTGATTGGCACCGGGGTGGGGAAACTAAAGGCTTTTCTCCCCCACTCCAGTGCCAATCAGCTGGAGCCCAGGGCTTGCCTTCAAGGAGGCATTGCGCGCCGCTTCCCCGCGCCCCAGAGGGTTGAGAGAAGCCAAACGTTTGGCTCCATTGCTTAAAGACATTTCAAACATCGCACACCGCCCCCAGGCCTGACCCAACCTGCATCCGCATATCGTGGATTTTCAATGATTGTGGGTCGGGTCGATTACAATAGAAGGGGGGTACTGTAACATGATGGAGGTGCTCTGGTCTCCTAGCACTGCTAGTCAGTGTGCTGTTATTTATGTCCATGGGCGTTGGATAAATACCATGCATTCTGAGATGCTCACAGCAAGGAAGACCTAGACCTTGTTGTTTAACATAAATATCAAAATGTTTGCTTTCTGCTATTTCTCCTCAGTAATAAACAGATGGATCATAATTTATTGGTTTATCATGGTTTATTTATGGTTTGTTGTGTTTGCTTTATGCTTGATATTATATATGTTACTATCTATCTCAAAACTTTCTAAACCGCCCAGAGTGGCACTTGTATCAGCTGGTGTGGTATGTAAATCAAATAAGTAAATAAATATTCAATATTCTCTAGATGTTTCTTTGTAAAATACCAACTGACCTATGTTTCCTCTGCTTTTATTTATTTGTAGCACATAGCCACCTCTGATTTACATTTTCCTGTTGAGAAGTGGATGGGTTGCCATATTTTTTGCTTACTTTTTTCCTGGAAATATGCTTCTTTAAGTCACATATATTTTTTTAAAAATTCTGTGCATTTTTTTTTGAAAGCTACCCAAAGGATTTCAGGTATAAAACCAAAGATTTAAATCGTTTCTTGAATGGGATCTCATCCTCCGTAATCATTCATCCTCTGTAATCATTTAAATTTCCTGCTTATTCCTGGAAAACAATACAGCTGATTAATATATTATTTAGCTGTCCTGGTAGTAGTTGAGTGAATGGCATCAAACTGGATTTACAATAACATGAAATATAAAATATGGATAATAAAAATAAATATACTGTTGGCAACTCTGGGTCTTTCTCAGATATATATTTTTATAAATCTCAGAATAATTTAGCATTGGAGGTATTTTTCAGTAACTTTTAAAGAAAAATAAATCTGGTGATAACAGTATCTCAGAGAAATGGGGTTATTGTGGGAGGTGTTAACAGACTTATATAGAAATGTAAAGAACCCTGGGGAGACCATATGAGGCCATATTGCCACATCATCACCTATCTTATTTGGGGGGGGGGGTGAGGGAAATAATGCTTTCTAGCTGTTTATTTGCCTGAAAGTATTGCAGTTTGGATAACAGAAACACTGTATATAAAATGGCATATTCATATTTGCATGAAAAATGCACAAATAAAAGGAAAATAAAAACTCTCACTTGAATATCAATGATTTCATATGTTTAAATAGATAGTTTATTGAAATGATATTAAATATGTCAACGGTCCCTAAATATCTTACTTGCATGGAAAGCCCTCTTAGTCCTCACTACAAGTTGTTTCTGACTTGAAGGCACAAAACAAACATATATGAACAAAACCCTTGAAAATTCTCACCTTTCTGCTTCACAAGGCACAATATGCCAGTCTCCTCTTTTAGCAGGATGTTATTGTTTCTACATGTACACAAATGTTAATATTGAAACAAGAGTCTAGAAATATGTAGAAGTACATAGAAACTCTTTTAGACTGCTATTCTAAGACAGCTTAATGGTTGTAAAACCCACTGAATTTTGTGGGCTCTCTGTTTATGAATGCTCATAACTGAGCTTCTATACATTGCTGAGTGGCTCCTAAGTGCACTCCAATAGTGCACCCTGATAGTGCATGGCAGTACAGTGGTACCTTGTATAAAAGGAATTAATTCGTTCCAAATGAAATTCTGTTAAGCAAATTTCCCTTTACACACATTTCCCATAAGAATGCATTGAAAATGGAGTAATCCCTAATCGCAACCATTTTATGTTGTACGAATTCGCCCCATAGGCAATTCTGTTAAGCAAATTTCCCCTGTCTCTGGAATTTTTTTTATGTTGTACAGATTTTATGTTATGCAAACCATTTGTTATATGAGGGTCCACTGTATTTTGTTATTAAAATTTGGATAGAATACTCAAATGTAGAGGGGAACTGTCTAATCTGGCACCTCAATTTCTATATTTCTATTTTTTTTAATGCTCCACACGTGTAGGGTGATGTTTCTGCAGAGGGATTGCTCTGCTACCTGTGGATTGCAAGGACTTCTCCCTCGCTAGATTCGTTAGAAGGGGTTCATTAGAATCTTCAGATTCTGCAGGAGGGTGACAGATGTGACCAGGGAGAGGGCAAAGCTGTGCATGAACTCTCTGTGTAAGTAATCAACATAATTTGAAACAAATGAATAGGCTCCTAATCAAAACAATAGTAAGTGGGGAGGTCTAATAATATGGTTAGTCTTCCTTATGGTGGCCCCATAAAAAGGGGAACAGGGACCTGCACCTTTAATAGGGAAAAAACAGTTATGGGATCCATGCATCAAAGTATATTACAGCTGATAGGAACTGAATTTTTGTTTCAAGACAAAATGAAACACATGGAAAAGGTTCTTATTTTTGCTTTCAGGTTCTATTGTTGATTCCTGAAAGAGAGCCTTTTTAATCACAAAAAGTCAATTTAAAGAAAACTGAAGTTCATGAACATTTCATGTTTTTTTACATTTATCCCTTTTGTTAAACTTTTCCTTCATCCTTTGCCTATCAAATAACCTGGGAAATTTTCCAACCTATAATATTGCAAGTGTTGCTGTCAGCAGTCAATTTAGGAGATGGGAACAAGATTTTGAAGGTGTAAAATGGCCTGGGTTGGATAAACGGGCACTTCCCCAATTGCTTCTGGCTCTCTTCACTCTTCCTGTCCTCACTCAGCTGCCTGCGAAAGATTATCCTTCTCCACCTGAGGGGCAGCACAGTGAACAGAACGTATGTGCCAAGCTGGTCCCTGAAATTCCAAACATGGCTGGCCAACCTCTCATGGGTTGAGGAGGGGGGTTGCAACTTGAAGGCCTTGGTGGGTGCCTTGGTGGAAGCCTGGCATCATCCCCCCCCCCACTAGTAACATGGGCACAATATTGCCTCATTATGCAGTGGTTAAAGTGCAATACCACAGTCAAGCCTCTTCTCAAAACCTGAGTACGGTCCTGATGGATTCAGGTAGCCAGTGCAAAGTTGACTCAGTGTTCCATCCTTCCAAAGTTGGTAAACTGAGTTCCCAGCTTGCAGAGTTGGCATGAGGAGGTAACGCATAAAATGCACACAAATTGTAAACCACCTAAAGAACAATGAAGTTGGGGGGGGGGCTATATGGTCATCATGTCAGTCCCCCTGTTCAATGCAGGAATCCAAATCAAAGTATGCCTGACAGTTGCCTAATAGACATGGGCACGACTTGGCAAAATTCTCGTTTCCGTTTCCGTTTCTCGTTTCCGTTACGTAACGGAAACGGTAACGACAATTACTCCGCCAGAACTCGAACTCGAACCGACAAAAGAAAAATTGGGTCTGATTTGTCGTTGTCGTTCCTGGCATCGCAGCGATCACGCGATGCCAAGCAGCACAGGAAAAAAGTTTTAAAAATAAAAAAAACCCCAATTCCCGGCCAAAAAAGCAGGCAAAAATATGCCTCCCTGAGTGAGGGCACCTACCAGAGGGGTGGTTTCTGGGGGGGGGGTCCCCGGCCTCCCCCCTCCTCTCCTGGGCTGTGCAAAGTGTGCATCCTCGTTGTCGAGTCGCACTCACCCACGCCAACTCACCAATGGCGCGGCACAGGAAAAAAAGTTTTAAAAATAAAAATTAAAAAAACCCGATTCCCAGCCAAAAAAGCAGGCGAAAATATGCCTGCCTCAGTGAGGGCACCTACTAGAGGGGTGGTTTCTAGGGGGGGTCCCCGGCCTCCCCCTACTCCTCTCCTGGGCTGCGCAAAGTGCGCATCCTCGTCGAGTCGCCAACTCGCCAAGCGGCGCGGCACAGAAAAAAAAGTTTTAAAAATTAAAAAAAAAACCCCCGATCCCGGCCAAAAAAGCAGGCGAAAATATGCCTGCGGCCTGCCTCAGTTAGGGCACCTACCAGAAGGGTGGTTTCTGGGTGGCGGGGGGTCCCCGGCCTCCCCCCTCTCCTCTCCTGGGCTGCACATCCTCGTCGTCTCACCAACTCGCCATGTCATGCGGTGCGGGCGGGGGATCCAAAATGGGGCGACCGCAATATTTATTTTGAAATCGTGGTCCAAAAACACACCAAAACACCACAGAAACACGCGAAAATAGCTATTTTAAAACTGCCTGAATTTTTTCAGTAGCAGCAGTGGGTTTTTCTTGCAGCAAAACGTCTCCATTGATTTTATTTTATTTTATTTTTATTTTTATTTTTTTACACCTGCGCAATGGGCTGTCCATGGGAGTGGACCATGCAAATTTTTGGAGCCATTCCACCAATTGCATGGCCACTTGGCCAGGTTTTGACCGAGACTTCTGGGATGTGCCAGTCGGGCATAAAAAGCCACTAACCCTAGCCCGAACCCGAACCCGAACCCGAACCCTAACCCTAACCCTAACCCATACGCCAGTACACTGTCCTTCTTAGTGTGTCAGAGAGGCACCCAGAGGTGCACCCCAGTAACTCACCCTAACCTTACCAGTAACCCTAATCCTAGCCCTTGCGCTAACCCCTAACCCCAAGCCAGATCTGTGTACTCGCATTGCACTACAGCAAGTACACTTCCCTTCTTAGTGAGTCACAGCGGGCGCCCGTAGGGGTCCTCTCTCACTTTGCTCTCCAGCCCAAGTGCACTGCAGGCAGTGAGTCACAGAGGCACCCGAAAGAGAGGTGCCTCTGCCTGCTGCAACTGCAACTTAATGGTATGCATATCCAATTGGTTATGCATGCCATTTTGTAGCGGGTGAGGAGAGGAGGCACCCACGAGGTGCCTCCAGGAGCCCGCTTTCCCTTCATGGCAGGCCAGAGGAGGCACCCACCCCAGAGAGGTGCCTCCAGGAGCCCCCCCCAAAACCAGTACTAACGACAGACGAAAAACCGACAAACGAAACGACAAATTTTTGGAAAATTTCACGAAAAACGGAAACGAGCCGAAACGGGCCGGCTCCGACACACGACAACTCGAAACGTAATTTTTCCTGGTCGTGCCCATCTCTATTGCCTAATCTTCTCTTGAATGCCTCCAGCGCTGGAGCAGTCACCACCCCCACAGGTATTTGTTTCCATTGTCATACTGCACTAACAGTGAAGAGGTTTTTCCTAATATTCAACCAACATTCCTGTAACTTGAGCCCATTGTTGCACGTCCTGCATTCTGGGTTGATTGTGAACAGATCCTGCCCCTCCTCTGTATGACAGCTTTTCAAGTGTTTCACACACTTTTACCCAGTATGTTGTTAGTCTGTGGAACTCTCTGCCACAGGATGTGATGATGGCACCTGGCCTGGATGCCTTCAAAAGGGTATTGGACAGATTCCTGGAGGAAAAGTCCATCACAGGTTGCAAACTGTGATGGAGATGTGTAATCTCCAGGCTTAAAACCAGGGTGCTTCAAGGGCCAGGTACAGGGGAGTGGTATCGAGAAATAGATATCTAGTCTTGTGCACTCCCAGACACATTTGGTGGAGCCACTGTGAGATACAGGAAGCTGGACTAGATCCAGCATGGCTCTTCTTATGTTCTTATGTTCTTGATTGCTATCATACCTCCCCTCAGTCTACTTTTCTCAAGGCTAAACATGCCCAGTCCTTTCAGTCCTTCCTCACAGGGCTTGGTTTCCAGCCCCCTAATCATCCTTGTTGCCCTCCTGTGGACTTCTTCCAGTTTGTCAGCAACCTTATTAAAGTGCATCTATACTATGTGAAAATAAGACAGCAAAGAAAGCCAGAAATAAAAATCAGTTCATTTGAAATGTGTCAGAAAAGAATTGTGCAGAAACCATAGACAGCCAGAAAGTCAGATAGGTGGATGCCCAATCAAATCAAGCCTGAACTCTCACTTGAGCAAAAATGAGTAAACTGAGCCCATCATACTATGTACACATAATGAAAATCCCTGTTTTGGCAGGAAGGAGCTTAAACTTTATTTATTTATTTATTTATTTATTTATTTATTTATTTACACCACCCGAATCCAATGGAACTTGGGGCAGTTCACAACATAAGCGATCCATACAAGTTGATAATATAAAAACATAAATAAAACACGAGACCAAAGAGTAAAGACAATAAAATCAGTAAAAGCGTGAGATATGAGATATAAGATATAAGATGACAGTGAAGGGAAGGGAAAAAAATAACCTCAATTAGTCGCTGAAATCAGCCTGGAAGAGCCAAGGTTTTAATCGCTTCCTAAAGGCTGAGAGGGGCTCCACGGTCCTAATATCGGTGGAAAGCTGATTCCACCAGATGGGTCTCGCCACTGAAAAGGCACGGTTCTGGGTGGAGGTCTTACGAGCTTCTCACAGGGTATCAACTCTAAGCATTAGGGCCTGGGATGATCAGGTGGGCTGGGCCAAAGATGATCTTGGGGCAACATGCTCATTCAGATAAGCTGGACCCAAGCCATGGAGGGTTTTGTAAATCAAAACCAGTACCTTGAACTTTACCCAGGAGGCAACAGGTAACAAATGCAGATGGACCAGAATGGGGGTGATGTGGTGATATCTTTCTGCACCAAACACCAATCTGGCTGCCGTATTCTGCTCCCGCTGTAATCTCTGAATAAGGGTCAAGGGAAGCCCAATGTAGAGTATGTTACAGTAATCTATCCTTGAGATGACCAGCGCTTGCACAACTGTCCTTAGGATGTCACTGTCAAGATATGGGTGAATCTGGGTGAGAAACCTAAGTTGGAAGAAGGCTGTCCTGGAGACAGCTGCCACCTGGGACTCCAAGGATAGCACCGAATCCAGGGTCCCGCTCAGATTCTTCACTCTATCAGCCAGCTGGAGGGAAATCCCATCCAAATCTGGGAAGAGGTCCACAGTACCCGTTTGGTCCTCTGCCAAGGAACAGTATCTTGGTCTTCTCAGGGTTGGGTTTGAGCCTGTTGGTCCTGGTCCATTTCAATACCACGTCCAGGCAGTGATCAAAGGTCCGCACAGCCTCTGTTGCAGAGGTGGAGAAGGAGAGATAGAGCTGCATGTCATCAGGGTACTGATGACAGTAGACCCCAAAACTCTGAGTGACCTCAGCCAGCGGCCTCATATAGATATTGAACAGGATGGGGAAGAGTGCTGACCCCTGGGGAAGCCCACATGAGGGATACCAAGGAGCTGACAGAACTCCACCCAGCGGTACTCTCTGGGCATGGCTGTGGAGGAAGGACTGGAGCCAGCACAAGTCTAGGCCAGCAATCCCCACCTCCAAAAGCCTGCCCAGATGGATAGATACTGTGGTCGACAGTATTGAAGGCCATGGACAGGTTGAGGAGAACCAACAGGGTAGAGCAACCCCTGACGGCAATGGGGAACAATGGGCGGACAGTGACGGGCGGCTGGCGGGCGGTGGGGGGACGGACGGCGGTGGCCAGTGGCAGGGGGGCGGCAGGGGGCAACAGGCTGGCCAGCACCCTCTCTCCATTTTGGCACCCTAGGCAACTGCCTAGTTCACCTTAATGGAAGCGCTGGCCCTGGTAACATCACTGCACGTTCATTCATTGACAATAATAAAACCATTCTCTATCTGCCAACCAGGACATTCTGATAGCAGAAATTCATTTAATGTGCTTGTGACAGGGCAGAAGGAAACAAAACAACAGCTTTGCAACTGGATGATGATAAAACATTAGTGATGCAGAGATGCATTATGTTTGCACCATCAGTATGCAAAGTCTGATGTTTACCTCTCGATGACCACTGAACAACATATGCAAGGGAACTTGCAACTCACTGGACTATTTGCCTTCCTCCTTAAGTCGTTTCTGCTTTTAAATGCAAATTTACTATCTTGTAGCAGCTTTGTTTCATGTTAAAGGGAATGCAATGAAGGCTAATTATTGTGTCCTTTGCAACCCAACTGTGCATGTATTCATTTCCAAGCTGAGCAATATTAGGGCATAATCTCAATAATTTAACAAGCTGTTTCTGCGAGACAGAAGTAGCTTGGTAACTTTTCCCCACCTAGCTCTGTAGTTTACACTGTTTCCTCCCTCTTCCCTGACCATTCAAACTATTCAAATGTTCAAGCCTGCACCCAAGCTGATATAGTCATAATACTATACAGTACAAATTACTGAAACCTGCTGTAATCACCGGCCAGGAAAGGCTATTATTCAGTATCCTATTGTGTACACCAAGGGCAAGATCATACAGAACCAAAGAGTGATTGGAGGGGATGGGGGTGGAAATTTTGCAGAAACAAAATCTATGGGTTAGATCCAAACAAGGCAAATCACTCTTAGTTGCCCCTGAAATCAATAGGCCCTCCTGAGTTAGCTCATTAATAACTTACCCCACTGATTTCAGGGGCACCTGGAGGGCTGAAGTTTGGACACCACCAGTCTATGGTTTGCTCCTATTTCTTTGACAGAAGCTATAGAGTGTTTGCCTGCTTTTCCCAATCCATTACTGCCCTTTAACAGGTACACTGTTTGCTCTCCACCCACCTCTGTATACTCTCATTAATTTTCTATTGTGTTGTCCTGTCTAGTTAGGCCCAAGTGAACGGCAAAGTATATTCCTACCTTGAAAGTTAGACTATAGGTATGATTTTACGTCCCAATACAAATCTGGTTCTTTATGGAACAGAGCACCTCCATCCTTAGGACTAGACTGCTATTATTTAGAGTGAGGCAATGATTTCCAATAGCATATGCAGGTGGATAGTAGTGGCCGTCTAGTTTTCCTGACTTCTCTGTTATCTTGTGTGTCATGTCCCCAGCTCCTATAATTCAAGTTCTTCCTCACGTAGTGGAAGACGTTGCTCCATTAGCAATGTGGTAGGAAAGTCCATCTGCCACTCCAGATTCCTTCTATATACAGAGTGGAGAAAAGTTGTCCCTCTTGCCTTTTGTAGCAAAATGCCTGGGTAGGGACGATCCTGGAGTTTACAGTCTCCAGTAGAGATGGGCACGAAACGAGCAATTTTTCATTTTCATTTTCGTTTTTTCGTTTCGTTACATAACGAAACGAAAAACAAATTTTGTCTCCAAAATGAAACGAAACGAAACGAAACAACAGAAATTTTGTCGTGCGTTTTGTTTTCGTTGCGGCAAATACATTGAACTGTAATGAATGCTAACGAAACAGCAATTTTTTGTTTTCATTTTTGTTTTTTTGGTTTGTTACGTAATGAAACGAAAACGATTTTTTTTGCAAAATTCATGAAAAACAAAAACGATCCGAAACGGATCCCCTAAACGACAAACAACAAACAAAACACCATTTTTTTGAGTCGTGCCCATCTCTAGTCTCCAGCACTTTTGCTCTCACAGAAAATGCAACAGCCTCAGGTTTGGGGATGGGCCGCTGCTATCAGTTACCCATAGCACCAGTCTTCCATCCTGCTCTCTTCATGAGGATTATGAATTCACTGCTGCACATCCATTTACTCATATTGGTGGTGTTATTTGATATCACGACTGTCTTAGATCTTTAAAAATGGTTTCTGTCTACCCTGTGGCCCAGGTGTTTCCATGTTGTGTTGGGTGTTGACGAGGCTTAACTTACCAACTTCTGCTGACATCCAGAAGGGGAAAAAATCTGATTTTCCCCCCGCTTTTCTTTGCTGCAGTTTCTAGCTAGCTGTGAGATTTTGCAAGTTATATTTCCAAAAAGTAACTTTTCTAAGTTTTGATTTCTAGGGGTGGCAGGGAAAGCGATAGGAATGGGGAGCTGCCCAACGCGAAATGACAGAATTGTTCTCTCAATTCTCTCTCACTTCCTGCCAGGTTCTGATGCTACCCTCTCCAGTCTTGCAAATAAAAATAAAATAAGATCAGATGACATGGTTAGGCAAATATCATGTAGGTACTTTATATTAATGAAAATAGAAGGCTCAAATTTCTCAGCGTATCTGTAAGAATATAATACAGTGGTACCTCTGCTTATGAGCAGCTCTACTTATGAGAAATTCAAGTTAAGAATGGAAAACCATTGCCATTTTAACTGCTGCCTTACAAATTTTAGATGCGGTCTAAAGAAAAACTAAGCCTGGTGTATAATGGCCACAAATTCTTCATATGTTCACCTTTAATTTCACTTAACTCAGCAGATTTTACTTTGAAAAAGACTTGAATTAGGTTTAGGCTGTTTATCCAAATCTGGAGTACTCTGAATCTTCAAAACATTTGGTCTAAGAAGGAGACCTTGGTGGATTTGTTTAAGGGGAAAAGTTGATTGTGACCTGCAAGCTAACTGCATGAGAAACTTCATTGTGAGTAATTTATAGCCACTAATCTCCCATCACACTTCCCACATTATCTTTTGTTTACTGGGGCATCAGTTTCCTGTGTTGCCACATAGGAAGCATTGCTGAAATTAGATGTTAACCAATTGTATGTGTTGTGATTGTTAATGCCGTTAAAGGGACTGTGACTGGACAAAGACAGGATACATTTTAATGAATGTTTAACACTGGGAGATGTGTGCAGCACAATCCTCTGTATGTATGTTCTGAATGATATCCCAGTGAGCTCTGAAGAATTACACCTGCATGTAAGTAAGTGTAAGTTGTCATCTTACCTATACCCTCTTAGGTACAGAAAATAAGATGAATCATCCCTATAATATTTTGGACACCATCATGGGATATAGGTTAGTATAATATTGTATTGTATTGTATTGTATTGTATTGTATTGTATTGTATTGTATTGTATTGTATTTATTTATTTATTTATTTATTTATTTATTTATTTATTTATTTATTTATTTATGCATTTCTAGATCGCCCTATTTCCCAGAAGGGACTCTGTGTGGTTCACAACGAAAGCCAAATAAATAACAAAGGATAAGGCAAAATGAAAAATAAAATAAAATAAACAGTGGACATTCGGGACATATAAAACCCAATAACATACATTATCATAGTTCCCCCATTACTACACTGATATTGTATGTTGTTAATAGCTGTAAGTGCTCCTCAGTAACCAGGAGAACATATTGTACTGTGGTGGTGTAGGGTGAAGGGGGAGGCAGTGAGGCAGTGGTGTCCTGGTAGCTGGTGGGTCATACTCTGCCAGGTTGGGAGCTGATCAGGAACCCTTGCATTATCTGTATAATGCAAAACGACAGCACTCTTTCTGTTGAGAGCTCCCCTCCCTGCTTCACTCGTACAGTAGTCAATTTGGAAGTGTGGCTGCTCATCATGACAATCCTTATGGGCAGCCTCCCTCCCCCTCCCCCACCCTGCCCCAAGAACTCAAAAATATAGGAAGCTAGATTGTTCCATATAAATAAATGATGAACAGGTCTTTTGTGAATCTAATGGCTCTTAATGGCCCATTCAAAACCAAACCACCCTTAAATCCTTTGCAATACAACATGGAGGGATTGCAACAATATGCATATTGTTCCTTGGAAAAACAGTTCCTCTGTCTGCTAGTATGAGGATGTCAGTTAAGCTTGGAAGCAATAGGGAAGCCTGGGAAAGGTGGATAATGCCATAGTCCCTGCTACTTAGATTTAACCATCTGTTGTAGTCCTTGACCAGCCACCGGTACTCTGGGACAGGAAAATAATTTTACCCCCCTAAGCCATATTGACAGCAGGGGTACAGGGCTTCTACCAGCAGTGAAACATGGCCTATTTGTTTGAAAGTAAAAAGAAATAGAGATGGAAAAATTAAACATCACTCCCTATATATTGGCCACAGTCCTATATTGCTGCAAGAAAATGCAGGCCTAAGGTCATTGTTACATGTGATCATTTGCTAATACATGATTTATTTGCCATCAAAACATTCTCGCGCAGGCATTGTGGGTATCAGGCAAAACACATTTCTGAGGCACGTAAGGTAGATTTACCCAGCATAATGTAATGAACAGAGTGACCGACCAAGTCTCAAAAGAGTTAGATTCAAATTCCCGCATGGACATGGAAACTTGTGGGGTGGAAGGGATGGGACTGGCCAAACCACGCCTTAAATGTCTCTCTTACTTTGAAAGCCCTTAAAGTTGGCTGTCAATCAATTCTGCTGGGGCAGATGGGAACTGGAGTTGAACAACATTGGCATGGGTCCCTCCATTCTGCTGTCAAATCGGGTGAGTTAGATCAGGCTTAATTGCTAACCCCCTCCTGCTTTCTGGGACTGCTAAATTTAGGCGTCTCACAACAACATACCTCTTGAGGCAAAGGACACAGACACCCAATTATTTATTCTTCAACTTCTACTTAACTCTCCCTATTTTAAGACTATATCTTTAATCCATAAAAGAGTTACTCTGAGCAGCCCACACAGTGCAATGTTACCTGCTCCAGCATGGTGTTATTTCTAGCCTTTCTATCCCTACTGGTTTTTATTTATTATTTATTTTATTTTAGAGTATTTTTACCCTGCCTTTCCCCTTGGAAAAGGACCCAAGGCAGCTTACAGTAATAAGGGATAATATACAGTCCAGTACATTTAAGACATGTTCAAGTATTTGAGAACAAATACCACATGTAAATGGCAACAGCTCTTTTATTTCATTGGCAAATGCAAGGGTGACCTCTTCCTCGAACCAGGAAGATGTGTAGGATGAATGCCATACCAGACTGGATATAATTTGAAGGGACGTCTGTAGTTCATAAATCATGCAGTCCATTTAGAAAGCAGTGTTGCAAATCCTTTCCAGTAAAAGAGTTACAGTGCATAACAATGGACTGTGGACAAACAGATCCCCATTGAGGTAACTGTCAGGACTGAGCAAGAGGCAATGGCTTGAGATGTGCTGGGACCCAGGTGGTCCCAACACATCTCAAGCACTAGATCCAAGACTTAGACCCCAAAAGGAATGCTGGACTGCGGGGCATACCAGAAACCAGACCTGAAAAACCTATCAAGTGTGAGGACTGATTAATAACCACATGAAACAGAAAGGTTGCAGTGGCCATTTGGAAGGACTTGGGCCACCCAGTGATGTCCTCTTCTATGAGACTAATAGAGTGCAGTGGGTTCCACTGGATTCCATTGCATTTGCCAGAATTTAGCAATGCTGACTCTTTCCTACAGACCTTTGTGTGCCCTGAAAACCTACTCCAGGTGGCCAGGAAACTCCATGAAGCAGATTTTTGACACAACAGATGACTGCAGTGGAATAGGTAGGGGAAGAGAGTCCTCATTTCAGTGGCATTGAGTGCTCTTGACCTTCTGTCTTAAGGAAAGCAACCCATCATTGGATCTTCCACCATTTTGATTGTACTCTCTCTGTCCAGATATGAACTGAAGCACTGGTGTGTGCAGTGGGAGGGAGGAAAGGTGAACCCTTTCTATCACCACACTTTCCTGACGTAAATTGCTCCCCATCTAGTCCTATGGAATTAGCACTGGAGGAATGGTTTGAATTTGGAAACCAGAAGATGGAGAGGGCTTGAAAAAGACCATCACCACAGCTTTGAAAAGAATTATAGAATCATAGAGTTGGAAGAGACCCCAAGGGCCATCTAGTCCAACCCCCTGCCATGCAGGAGCCCCCATGACTAATAGCAAATGATGCATGGCTGCATAAAACCAGTGAGAATTTTACTTGCAAATATTGGCCATAATCAATAACTTTAAAATCATGGTAGACTTCCTTCTAGGTGAAAATGCAGAGCACTTAGAAAGCTGCCATGTGTCTTACTTAAAGGCTTATCACTGAGCACCCCTGGTTCCTAGCAGGGTGCCTGGTTCTGTAGAGAAGTGGGATGTGGGGGAACCATTTCCTTCACTTGTCCTATTTCTCTGAAGAATTGGATTCCTCGCCTGGGATGCAAGTAGCTGCCAGTTCCATTGGTTTACATTCTTCATAGTCTCACTAGAATTCTCATCCAACTCTAGTTCCATGTTAGGTTGGGAGATTTCCCCTTGCCTCTTTATTTATTGATTGGTGGGTGGGTGGGTTTCTATACTGCCAAGTTTAATTCAGAGAACAACTCCAGGTTGTGTACAAGGAAAGTTAAAACAACAAAATAAAAACAACATTTTTACCTATATTAAGTAAACATAATAAAAATAGAGTAAACAAATCATAATAGTCAGGTCGTCAGGTAGGTGGCGAGTAATGTGCAGCATTGCCAAAAGCCTCACGGTAGAGCCAAGTTTTTAAAGAACTCTTAAACATTGCCACAGATGGAGCTAAATGAATGTCAACTGGCAATTTGTTCCAAAGAGTAGGGGTGGCCACCAAGAAAGCCTGGTTTCTTGTAACAATGTTTTTGGGCTTCCCATGGGTGGCCACTCTAAGTGCCAATGCTAAAGGAGATCGATGGATGGGCATTTATCAATCTAAGGGACAGATGCTCTGTTATTGCACTCATCCCATGCCTGTAATTTCTGAAACGTTTTATTTGTCCCAATTACCAGTAATTTTAATCCCAGTTTCTAACTCCTCCCCGGAAGTCTAGGAGACAGTCCTCCAATTCTCTCCTAAAGCCATCTGTGCTACTATAGGGAGGTGATCATTGATGGTGCCACACATGAAAGAAAGAAAGAAAGAAAGAAAGAAAGAAAGAAAGAAAGAAAGAAAGAAAGAAAGAAAGAAAGAAAGAAAGAAAGAAAGAAAGAAAGAAAGAAAGAAAATTATTTTCACATGTATGCATGCATTTTTCTTTGATGAAATGCAACAGAAGTTCCAGAAATGTACAGAATTTGGAGACAAGATGTAATTAGTCCCTTGGCCAATCTTAGAACGTACAAAATAGGCATGTATATGTGAAAATGCAAACCCATTTAATTCCAACCCCTCCCCTTCCCTCCTCTTAGGCGGTTACTTCACATCTTTCTTTGTTCCGCAACTAGTTTTGTACCGTGACGGTGTTGGTCATGATCACGTGGTTCTGTCCCTGTTTCACTGTTCCCATGGCCATGATAACTTGTCTTGTGACAAGTGTTACCTCATGGTTTCGCTTCTGAAAGTAAAAAATACGGACACAGTTTTCTGAGAGAAATGAATGTTTTGTTGTGTGACGGTCATTACTGCACGGTGTCTTGTCTTGGAACAGAAAGTGGGAACAAGGGAAAACCCTACCCCAGCACCAGGTACAGTATTGTCGTGCTTAGCACCCGTTCCATTGGTGTGGTCGAAACAAATTTCAGTAGTTGCACGATGGGCGTGAAGTAACCTCTTTTGTACTGGTCCTAAGTGCAACACTAACAGAGACAAAATGGACGTGAAGTAACCACCTTAAAGTCTGGAAACATCTGTTAGGTACAGTTTGGCACAATTCTTCTGAGACAGGGTGCCCACAACTGAATCTCTCACCAGAGCCGCTTCATCACCCCTCTCCTAGATGACCACCTCTTTCTAAGAGTCTGCGTATAAAACAGAATGACATTTTCCAGAAGAGAAAAAAGAATTAGGAGAGTTCTGCTAGAGCCACATTTTACAAATGTTTGGTATTGGCTTTCCTTTCCATTAGTCTATCAATGGATTAGTATCCTATTATTCTATATTGTTAACTGTTAAGATAAACCCTTCAAGTAAACTGAAGGTGAAGTTAAAAATTATCTTCCACAGCCTTTTAAAATATATAACCACTCTTGCACACTGTTTCTGTTTTATATTTCCAGTCACAAGAAAATCATAACCATTTGTTTATTTCTTGTGGCATTCCTTTGTCTGTAGTGAGGTAGCCCCAGAGTTCATTCAGATAGTTTAGCGATTCCAAAGCAGTAAGCCCATATTGCTGATTATTTGGGGCCATTCACGGATCACTGTGCTTGTCAATGCAAAGCTAAACACAACTTACAAGAGGCAATAAGCCTGGCACCGTTCAGATGATCACTGACCCTATGGTGAAAGAAAAACAAGTCAAGAAGGCACCTTAAGGTTGCTGTGGTCTCACTCCTGGAACTGATGTAAACACAAACCTTTGATTGAAGTTGATCCACTGATTTCTCTCCCAGGATGGCTGATTATGTAAAACAGGACACTGGAATGCCCAAGTGCCTATCGCAAAGTCTGTTAACATTCCATGCACAAAGCAATTTGGCTTTTTCCAAAATAGGCAAAAGTCATTCAAAGTGCTCTTTCTAACTCACATTTTTCCCCAGGTTACTACCCTTGGCATCTGAAATCATAATTTTCCTGTTAGTTTTCTAATCAATATGGATCCCCTGCAAAAAATAAAGGCTAAGTAAAACAAAAATAAATATGACATTGACTTGCTGAGAGTACTCTGATTTTAGTCTCAGTTTCTTTTGTGTGTGCACATGTACACACGGACACACTCTGAATGCTTGATGTTTCCAGTCACAGGAAGGTCTCTTGCCCGCCCGCCCCCCTCCCAGTGTGAGTCTCCTTTGCCTGTACTGTACTGAAGTAGCCACAAAGTGCTGTGGTTCTGTATCCACTGATAGCAGCTGAGAACTCGGGCAAAGGCTGCTCCAAACGTCTCAGCTGTTGACAGGCTTGACTTGCTGAGAACAGTGGTTAAATATAGCGCGGGCAAGCACAGCTCCACGAAGTCACTGCTCTTAACAGCATGTAAGGAGACCAACAAGAGAGGGGAAACACAATCTCGGGACTTCACTGCCAAAGCTGAGCACCACCACAGTGCAACAGTTGTGGGTGGAGAGCAAGAGACAACAAGAGAAAAAAGTCTTTCATACAAAAGCCTGGGTGAAACATAACAAGAGAGTTTGCTTTGCACCTCCTGCTACTTCTGAACAGGAACTACGTTCCTCTTTTGCTCTCTTCCCTTTTTTCCCCTACATGATTTTTAGTCACACTGGTACTGGTAGATCTAGAGAGAGAAAGAGAGAGAAAGAAAGACCTCTCTCTGTCTACCTCATCTTCTGGGCCTGGATACCCTCAATCTTGGTCATGCAAGCTGAATTTCTGACGTTTTTGAAGAATACCATGTCTTTATAAAAGGATATTTGTCTCCTTACAGCTGTCAGGTAAGATCATGCTGATCTTTTTTCAATGGATTTTTTCCCTTGTAATAATAAGACCTAATATTGTGGTGGTGGTGGTGGTGGTGGTCGTGGTGGCGGTGGCGGTGGCGGTGATTACTTTTTGCTTACCCCTCTTTTGTCCTTGCATTGGTTTCCCTGGGTTCCTTTCCCCACCATTGTCCTTGTCCTTTGTACTTCATGTTCTGTTTAGTTTGGAAAGAAGATATGCTTAAGGCAGGCAGGCTTGTTTGTTGGTTGGTTTCTATCGGTATGGGAGCAACATCAGGTTCCTCTGTCTGTCAAACGAACAAGGTTAGAGGCAACATTCTAAAACACAGGGGGGTAGAGGACAGAGGAAGTAGTACACCAAGGGAGAGAAAGAGGAATCGTCTTTGGGTGTATAAAACACACGGTGTCAGGCGACATCTCACTGCTCCAATCCTTGCATGGGTATAACTCCTAACAAATTCAGTCAGGCTTACTTCTGAGTAGGCAGGTACAGGGTTACATTGATGTCTTTAAAAAGAAGACACGAAGCAGTATCTCAGTCTGTAAAACCTAATAATGATGGCAAGGAAGAGGAAACAGGCACACTGTAACGTTCTGAATTAACTATGTGGATCCTGCTTGTTGTTTTATAATTTCATCGGTTTATGTTCTGCATGCTCCTGGTCCACTTGGTACATTTTGTTCTGCCCTTTTGACAATTGTCCTCAGTGCTTCTGCTGGCAGTTTCAAGCATATCTATCACATTAAATCACAGGCTGAATGTTTACTTCATGTGAGCGAATCCATGAGCTTGCTCTCTGCGGGGACACTCATAAAAATAATATGTTCTGGCATAGCAAATGACTGAATTCACTTCTATAAATTTCAAGATATATATTTTCATCTTAGAATGATATAGAACTGACCGACCGACAGGCCGCCTTGTCAGATCTCTAGCTCTTAGCTGTTAGTTTGACAGTGATAGTCTCACCATCAACACCTTTACTTGATGTTTCAATAGGATTTTAACTGGCCTTTCTCCACAAAAAGTATGTTTATTACATTTGATTTTATTGTTGCCTTACCGTGTGATTGAGTGAACCATTCTGGAAAGCTTGCTAAATGGTGGAATGTAAACATTTTGTGTTCCTAACGTGTTGTGTTTAGGATAGCAGTTTAAAGCTCATACTTTTGGCCACTTTGCCCCAGAATTCTGCTCATACTTTAATCATCAAAAATAATACAAAGCTATTGTGATTACTAATTTGCGGGAAAGAGGGCTTTTCCAATAGGCACACAAGCTCTGATAACAAGAGATGTAGTTTAACATTTATCCAACATATTTCTGTTTCAGCAGTTTTTCAGGATTACTGAAATTAGGGCCATTCATCAAATTTGGACAAATCCAAAATAACTAACCAAATTTGTCTAATTTGTATGTTTTGTATGAGGTCTGGATCAAAGTGGAAAGGCTAAATTCTGTTCAAGAATAAGGTGAGGAGAGTTTGCAAATGATTTTGTGTCTAGAGTTCAAATGGAATCAGAAGGGAAATAAATCACTTGTTTTGTGTTGTACACAAGCTCTTGAACACAAGCTCTTGTAAGCTATCTCTATGGGGACTATATTACGTGTCATCTACATTAGTGAAAAAACAAGTTGTGTCTTTTGGTTGTAAGTAAATTGGAGGCTTACAAATATCTTCAGATCCAAGGTACATGTCAAATTATCTGTGTTACAGATTACTCTGGCTTGAATTAGGATCTATTGGCACCTCTGATCTGGCCTCTGAAGCAGATCTAATTATCAGTGCATAGAATCCAGTGTTGCTACCAGCTCAGAATGTTTTTTTCTTCCTCCAGTGGCAGTCCTAAGAAGAGAAGAATGCATTGTTTCAGATAAATATATAACTAAATTAACCAGCCACTGACATTTCAGTCTTAATCGCATCTGATCTGAATTACATTGTAGTGACTAACAATGCATTCTGTAATGTTTGCTCAGAAAAAAAAATTGACACTACAGATTCTTGTTTGCATGCTTTGCTCGCCCAACCGGCTGTTGCATGAGTGAAAATACATTTATGGAGCTTACGTGGAAATGGAGGCAAGGTCCAGTACCCCTTTCATATATCAAGTAGAATGGTCAACTCTTTCAGACGTACATATTGCCTAAACAGCACTACCTACTGGGATGTCAATTGTATCATGCTGGAATCTCTTGAAATCACAAGGAAAAACTCAATAGAAGACACAACATTTTATGAAAAGAAAGTAGTAAGTTGTATTTCTAATACATTTAAAAGCTACAGTATAAGGTGGAGAAAGGATTACATTGCTATATGTCTGAAGAAGTTGACGTGTCCATGAAACGTTACATTAAAATATGAAAGTTAGTCTTTAAGGTGCCACGTGTTTTGTGTCTTTTGTTTTGTTTTGCAGGAAAAAATCAAAGAAAAACAAAACAAAATAAAATATTTTTCTTTGATTTTTTTGCCTGCAATTGCTCTTCAATTTTATGAGGTGCTAAAGTGAATTAGTTTAATCACTATTCTATGAGCCTCCTCTCTGGACAAAGAATTAGATTTGTAAAATTATCCTGCTGCTTTGATGGGAGGACTTTGTTTCCTGTTGTCCCCATCCTACTTTACTGTTGATAGCTTCATGTTAATATTTTTCTTGATTACCCTTTCATTCTGAAGCATTTTAAATTTTTTTTAAAAGGAGACTCAGTCATCTACCCAAATAAAATTGATCTCCTGATACCTGTAATAAATAAAAAACTTTAATCATCACATTGACCTCTGATATTTCATTTTGTTTTCCACTCAGAAGTAGTCTTTGGAAGCTAAAATCACCCTCCTAAGCAGGTGTCCACAAGGGAACGCCTGAAATTTTCCAATTGAATCTGCTTTTCAATGGCTGGATTCAGAGGGGTTGTAAAAAACTTTGGCTGGATATTTTAAAGAGAATGAATCAAATTAACCGCGCCATTGCGATGGGTTATAAACGTGTAAACATGAAAAAATGGTCCTTTTCCAAGGAGAAAAGCGGGGTAAAAATACTCTAAAATAAAATAAAATAAAATAAAATAAAATAAAATAAAAACTCATATTCTCTTATTTAGATCTACTATGTAGAATTATGTCCAGGAAACAGACATAGACGTAAGCATCTGTGTGCTTTTTCTTTCCTCTCTCCTTTGGTCTAATCATGATGCCTTCATGGAAACCTCCAGAATAGTTCTTCCCAGGGCAGAAGAGTAACCAATGGCATGATCCCATAAGGAGTTGCTTTTGTGGCAATTGAAAACCGCTGTTGCTCTGTTTAGGAGGATCATCGTACTGCCTGGAAAGTACAATGAAACACCTTTAATGTTACTGTTACCATAGCTATCTTTTCAGCAGAACATCTTACATGGTGCTTCTAGGAGAGAGATTTTTAAATGAATTGTCAACAGGGCACTCCCATAGCACTACCTGCTGCATACAAGTCATACGGCAGGGAGGGGAGCTGCAATTCCACAGCAATTCCAATGTCCCGCATAGCCAGTGGAGAGAGGTGATAGGAGTTGCAGTCCAACAATAGGATTCCCAAGCCCAGCCATAGAAACATGGCAACCTGGGGGGGGGATCCTTTTTGGGACTACAGGTCACACAGCATCCTCCAGGTAGCAGGACTGGTCTGGAACATGCATTTTAAAAAGGGGCACGGGGGTCTTTTCTGAGCTTTAAGTGATTCTGCATGGTCTGTTCTGTTATTGAATGCTGCTCGGATACCTCAGTAGCTCAAGACTTTGGCTGCAGAAGCATACCTGTCAAGTTTTGGATTTGAAATTTGGGATCATAACTTCCATAACCCTGTGTGATGATTCCTGAAGGCTAGTGCCTCTGGATGCTTGCATCCAAAATTTCTGGCAGGCCATATGTTGCCTATTTTCCTTCTTTTCTGGATAATAAAAACAGGTATGTTCCTAGAAATAAAAAAAGAAAGATTCTAGTAAATATATAAAGTATATGTCCATTCTTTGCTGGTTTTCTACCTGCAGGGAGATTGGCTTTTGTTTAATGTTTTAATATGTGTTGTGTCATTAGAGTCGTGACCGACTCTTCATGACCCTATGTCCATGGAGCTTTCTTGGCAGGAATAAAATTAGCCTTAAAATGTGATTCTTCATCCATCATCCTGAGCAACGGACTGAGTTAAAGTGCCTCTGAGATTTGGGTTTTCATGACTTAGTGATTTCTATCACTTTTTTCCAAATAATGTTCTGGACATTTTACCACTCCATCTATCTCTGACCTCTGTGTAGCCCATATTTCAGTGACTGGTGTATTAACCTCCCAGATTTGTTCATGGCTGGGCGTTCTGTTTTAATACCCTCCCAAAGCAAATCAAAGGGTATTCACAATGGCATGATGAGATCATAAAAGGAAGTTTGCCAGATTTTAAAGTTAAAAAGAATGTGGTGGGTGCTGCCTTGCCTCTTTGCATTATCACTATCATTGGGTAACTTTAGGGAGGTTGCTATGCCTGAGCTCACTGAGCTGCTCGTATATCAATTATCCTGCCTTAGATAAGACACTTGCCAAAAGTCCAGTCAGGGACTTGTATGTCTGTCACCTTCCAAATGAAGTATCTGCATTTGCAAACAAATTATCCCCCCCCCATAAG
The DNA here is from genome assembly GCA_029282475.1 of Phrynocephalus forsythii. Lineage (NCBI taxonomy): Eukaryota > Metazoa > Chordata > Lepidosauria > Squamata > Agamidae > Phrynocephalus > Phrynocephalus forsythii. The sequence goes on along the minus strand of JAPFRF010000002.1, from coordinate 25,513,765 downwards.
CATTAAAACACACCGCCTTGGGCAGTTGAAGCCTGCTAATATTCTGGTAATTATGTGAAATTACCAGAACTACTACAGTACAGTAAAACCAACGACAACAGCCCAGACAACTCAGTGGCACATAATCACAGTCACTAAAGTTAACTTGGCCACCGGCCCACAGATGCCAACAATAGTTTGAAATTCTTCATCACACACAGGAAAAAATAACAAAACACACACACACACACACACACACACACACACACACACACACACACACACACACACACACACACACACACACACACACACACACCTCATCCCAAGAGCCAAGAAAAACAACAAAGAAAATAACAGCAAAAAATACAAGTACAAAAAAATAACAGCAAAAAATACAAGTAAAGACACCCACCTTCCGCTACCATAACAAGGAGAGATTTCTCTCTCCTCTACCACTTGATGTCTTCCTTTCTGTTTTTTGAGATCAGCAGAAACTAAGTTTACATGACTGAGAGAAACACAAACAAAATAATGACACTTTCATGTGTCTCTCATTTGTCAATCAATGCAAGAACTGAAAACAGAAAATAAGAGCCCCTTCAATATTTTGGGTCTTTCGTTTAGATAAGCAAGGCCTGTCCCTATCTTACACTTTCTGCTTACTAAAACCCTGATTTCACTTACAAAGCTTCACTCATTTACATTTTAGATCTAATTTCAAATGTTTCCCCATTCTATGGCAGAAATGCCTTTTTTGTCCCTGCAGTATTTCTGTACCTCAAGCCTCTCCAGTGTGTTGGAATTCTGCAGGCTATTTTGTTCCTTCATGGTAGAGGAATTTAACACACAGGCTAATTCCCATGTGGTCAACTGAATGTACGTGACAATAGGTGTGTAGGTAATGAACATATTGGGAGTTACCCAGTAGGTAGACATGGCTGAAATTAAGTTGCAAGTTCTGTTGGACTCAGACCGATTGCTTGTAAGATCATAATCACCCTGTACAGTTGGGGACCTATTTACTTCCTTGTAACAACACTGGGGGAAAAGACATTGTTTCACTTTGTAGTTGTAGTTGAATGTTAATTTCATCCATTGAACATATAAAATGCATATTGCTGAGGTTTTCTTTAAAAAATGTAATCAATCATTAGGGAAGGACTTCACAGACTTCCAATTTCCTGCTGCTTCCTCTGCTTCCTCTTTATTGCAAATTCTCAGTATACTGTAAATTGTAATTTAATAAGGGACAATTCAATTTCTGTATATATTGGGAAAATGTGGGAATGTTCTGCAGGAACTAATCAAACAGCAAGCGGATTACCAGCAGCTCTGTACATTGAAATACACTCCCTGAGAAGCCCAGATCCTACAGAGTAGGAGGCCTTCAAAATGCTTGTATGTGAGTCACTTAGGGCCTTTTCACATGACCCCTAAACTCCGCCGCAAATGGCTCCCAGCTCCGGAGCTTAAAATTATTTCCCCACCAGCTCCGGAGTTTACAGATAATTAAGTGAGACCACGCCCACCTAAGCGCGTCCCAGCGTACTTTTCAGGTACCTGCTCTCTGGAGGTGAAAATTCCTGATGCGGATATAACAGTAGTGACTGCCGGGCTCTCCTTGCTTCTGTTTGTTCTTTTTTTGCCCCCCACCCCTTTAAGAGATCTGAATGCAGTGCCGGGACGGCAGAACGGAGGTGAGCGGCATTCTTTTCTTCCTTTTTTTCTCCCTCCCCTCACGCAGGCAGCAGCCAGGAGTGCGGAGGGGGTGGGAACGCAGGAACAGCGACAAACCCCTAAGATCTCTGGTCCGAATTTAAGTGGCCAGCGGATCTTAGAGGTCGTGTGAAAAAGCCCATAATGATTTGTGACTATTTTACATTAGCCCCTGTTGAAATAAGGAATAAGAAAACTTGCAGAATACGAACCAGAAACTGGGACTGTAGGACTCAAAAAGTGAGATTGTACAGATCAAGAATAGCAATTATGCATAATCACTGGTTGATGCTTTGGAAATGCTGATCAACGCGGACTTCTTATTTACTGAACCAACATGAAGTTTCCCAGAAGTTTGTCACTTGCTGGGACGTTGCAGTTAGAACATCTTTCCCTAACCCAGGGCTTTCAAAATAGGTCAGACTACAACCCTCGTGAATCCCGGGTTGAGATGATGGGAATTCTAATCCAGGACTCTTGGGAGCACTGGGATGGGTTGATCCCCTATGTTTGCAGTGCAGGTTTCCCCACTACATGTAGATGTTCAGCCTGCAACTTCTATGATGCTGACCAGAGGTGATGAAGATTGTAGTTTGAGATGCCCAAAAGCACCAGCATGGGGGAGGCTGAGATAACATGACCTTGGTTGTAGCTCATGTTTTTCTCATACAAGCCAGTCCTTTTGGCGATGGATGATAAAAAAAAAATTCCATTCCAGTTTCAGATATTTTAGGTGTGTCTCTCCCGGGATATTCTAGTTCAACATTTTTAAATGAGTTATGAACTCTTCTGTTGCGAGGGATGGGGGGCATTCTAAATATAGGGGAAGTTTTCTGTTGCTCTTTGGATGGTGTAATTTCGAATCTAGATAAAGCAGCAGAGAACTGGGGAGAAAAAAAAATCCATACATTTACAAAAGCACTCTGGCAGAGGAGGAAACTCAAATTAGTTGATGCAAATCTTTACCAAAGAAACCTGGAATCCTCAATGCAGCCGCAGCCTGACTAGATCAAAAAATTTGCAGTCACCGTGGCTGCCCTCCCTCTTTCCGTCAAAAATTCTCATACAGTTAGTTGGCTGCCTTGTAGCTCTGAAAGTGAGAGAATGGGACCACTTCAGAGCTTGGGGAAAATCTTGTTTTGGGGAGGAGGCCCTAAAATATTTTTGTTTGTGTTTGCTGCTTCTCTCCTACAAGAGCCCAAGGTGTCTTACGGCTTACAGTTTTAAAAGAAACAGTGTGTGTGTGTGTGTGTGTGTGTGTGTGTGTGTGTGTGTGTGTGTGTGTGTGTGTGTTGTGTCGTTATAGTCGTGACCGACTCGACGTGACTCCATGTCCATGGAGCTTTCTTGGCAGGCGTACTGGAGTGGCTTGCCAGTTCCTACTCCAGGCGCCTACAGCCCCTGGTATTCCCTGGTGGTCTCCCATCCAAGTACTAACCAGGGCCGACCCCGCTTAGCTTCCGAAATCAAGCGAGATCAGATGTGCTTAGGGCATCTAGGCAGCATAAAAGAAACAGTAGTAAAAGCCAAAACAATAAATCATTACAATATTATAAAATAAAAATATATTTCTAGTTCTGGCTACCTTGAGGGATCTGTACAATACTGAGAGAAGTTGGCAAAATATAAAATTTATAAAAAAGAATTCATGAGGCATCTTTTAAGACTGCCTGATATATTTTAGCATACACTTTTGTGAATAATAGTCCAAATCTTGTTTCCCACAAATATGTTCTAAAATAGTATTCAAGGGTGCTACAAGACATCATTTGGCTTATGTTGTTAAGCCAAAACACACAATTACAACTACTTGTTTGAAAATTAAGATAATTTATATTTCCTTCTACCCCTTCTCTCCTTCTGTCTCTGTCTGACACACGGTTCGCTTTTTGAAAGTAAAAAAAGCCATGCTGTAAATCCAGTGATTCCTAATGTGATGTATCGAAATAGAGTGACATACTAGGACTCTGGAAAACTGGGTTAAAATCGCTGCATAGCCATGGAAACTCACTGGGTCGGTGGAGCTGGTAAAATCACTTCTTACACATCTCAGTTACAATAATACCTAGGTTTAAGAGTACCTTGATTTAAGTGTTTGCAAGATAAGCAAAAATTTCTTCTACATTTTGCCTTGATGAATAAGCAATGTCCTGCAATACAAGCACTGGAGTAGGTCACATGACCACAAATGAGCCAATCCTGTTTGATTGTGTGGGATTGTCTGGAACTTCCCTCTCAGGCAAGCCTCCAAAGCAGAGTAGGAGAGAAGAATAGAGGTGTCCCTTGCACCAGCGAGGAACATTTTCAAAGGAGAGTGCATGTTAAGTGTTTGTTTTATTTTTCTTTATATTTATATTTTTATTTAATTTGTTTTCAACATCCTTTCTTTTCTTTTCTTTTTGGAACCATTTATAGTTATGGGGCAGCTAATCAGGTTTGCATATGGCTATAAATTGTGTTTTATTATTGTCACATTAAAAACACAGAGTAAAATCCAGTTGTTAGTCCGAAGCAGAGCAGATTCCACGGCCAGGTACCTAAACCATAGTGTGGGCATGGACTTCTAGCCAACTTCTTTTGTGAGTTCTGGCATTTTCTGTGCACAGTTCAGGGTACTCTATGGGTCCCCAGAATGAATCACCTGAGTTTCCAATTATTTCTTATGAGGAAATGTGCTTTGATATAAGAGTTTTTTGGTTTACAAGCATGTTTCCAGAACAGATTATCCTTGTAAACCAAAATATTACTGTACCTTGCAGGCTCTATTAGGGTCACTAGAAGTTGGTTCCAAATTGATTGCACATCAGGCACAAACATAAATGCAGACTGTCAAAGGAAATATGCAATATGCACACAAATAAATATATTTGAAATATTTTTGGATTAATTATTCATTTGAATTAATAAATGCCTTTTAAAAGTAATAATCCACAAATAATATATTCTCCATGGATTTGTTTTGCTTTCAAATAAGGGAGATATATTTTCATTTGTTTACATATTTGCAAGATGCTTCAGAAGAAGCTTCCTGACAAAAATGGTAGAGGAATGTAGACAGACATACAGACACACTCTGATCTTAGAACTTTCTTTGGCATTTGTAGCATTACTGCAGAAGATATTCAAGCTTTAGACAAGAAACCTCATGAGCTCCCAACAAAACAAGGGACGGGCAAATGGACGGAAGAAAACGTTGGACAAAGTTCAGGAGAGTTAGAGGTAGGTGCACTTAGAAAACCAGACAATGCTTCTTTAAGTAGCCATTCAAAAATTTAAAGGTAAAATGGAAGCTAGTTGGGAACTTTCCTGAAAATATAGGATTAATATGATCATAGAATGATGAGGTTGAATAGGACCCAAAGGCCATTGAGTCCAACCCCCTGCTCCATGCAGGAGTACAAATCAAAGAATATCTGCCAGGTGGTGGTCTCTTTCTCTTTAATGCCTCCAGTGCTGGAACACTTACTACCTCTTGAGGTTCAGTAGGACCCCGGTATCCATTAGGGATTGGCTCCTGGCCTTCTTGTGGATAATGAAAAATGTGGATAAGAGAGAATGCCAAAGAAATCCACAAAACTGCTGTTTTGCAACAATAGCTTGCTTTACAGCTGCTGTTTGTCACAGTAGCTTGCTTTGTGGGTGCTATTTTTCAACAGTAGCTAGCTTTACAGCAGGACTGTCCAAACTTTGACCCTCCAGATGTTTTGGACCATAACTCCCACAGTCCTTTGCCATTGGAAATACAGGCTTGGAATTCTGGGAGTTGTGGTCCAAAACATCAAGAGGGCCGAAGGTTGGCCATGCCTGCTTTACAGCTTCCATTTGTGACAGTAACTTGCTTTGTGGCTGCTGAATTATTTATTTAATTTTCCCCTTCTGCTAGCCATGGATAACTGAGTGGATAATGAATCAGTGGATACGGGGGTCCTACTGTAATTGGTTCCATTGTCATACTGCTCTAACAGGAAGTTTCCCCTGATAGTCTGCCAAAAGCTGGGTTCTCTTAACTTGAGTCCATTGTTGCATTTCCTCCACTCTGGGATGATCGAGAGCAGATCCTGCCCCTCCTCTGTATGACAGCCCTTCAAATATAGTATTTGACAAAGTGCTATCATATCACCCCCTTGGTCTTCTTTTCTCCAGGCTAAAGATGCCCAGTTCTTTCAGTCCATCCTCACGGGGCTTGGTTTCCAGTGCCCTGATCACCCTTGTCACCCTCCTCTGAACTTGTTCCGACGTGTCAGCATCTTTCTTGAAGTGTGGTGTCCAGAACTGGATACAATACAAAGATGAGTCCTAACAAATGTTGAATAGAGGAGAACTAGTACTTCACAGGATTTGGAGGCTATGCTATTAATGCAGCCTGTAACAGCATGTGTCATTTTTGTATACCCACGTCACATGGTTGGCTCACACTCAGCTTGTGATCTAGGACAATTCCAAGATCCTTGGAACTGGCTTGTCTGGGAGGCACTGTGGAGAATTGAGCTCCCATACCTAACTAATTGAGCTATCCAGCTAGGATAGTACAGTACAGTACTTTAAAAGACTAACAAATGTAACAATAACAAGACAATTTATGGATTACAACTCACTCCACATGTATGTAATCTTCTCCATTGCAAAAAGACATAGTTTTTTTGGCCAAACACTTCATTTTCAAATGAAAATGAAATCAATCATGGCACATTGTTTATAGAAAACACAGAGTGAGCTTTGTTTACTTCCTTTTGTAATTTGAAAGGAAATTACTATCTGTTATATATCAAATTAGCTGGCAGGGAGGGAGGGAGGGAAAGCAGTTTGTCCCAGTGGAAGTCCTTTTTCTTCTCCAGATTTAGGACTGATAGCCAAAATATGAATCTGTATGTGAGCGTTTCTAGAGAAAAAATCATTTTCTGGCATGGCGGCTCCTATTGTCCAGCAACTGAGGGTGGAGTGAGCAGACTCATACAGAGAGATAATCTGAAGCGTGAACGTTTTGCCTTAAATAGCCAGCCTTATCATGAGATTGACATAAATGGGCCAGAATAAAAGGGGTGTGTGAATGGAAAGCATTTGTGATTATAGGCATTGTGCTTCCTTTCTATGTTTGTAGATTTGTTGGATGTCGAGTCCTGCCCAGGGAACAGTATTGGGCTTCAACACAAAAGATCCATCATTATTTTATTTTTAACCTTATCTTGTGGGAATGTAAAGACTAAAACAACACCAGTAGGGATGGTGATTGATTTGTTTTGCTGCCACTCAAATTCTGATTACTGAAGAAAATGATTATTTACTTTTGTCAGTGCCTAATTGTTTTTTGTTTATTTCTGCAAAATATTCCAGGAAAGAGCTGATTTGTGAAAGCATAATATATAACTGGTCTTCTTTCATAGCATATCTATCTGTTCCCAAACTCACCTGTTATCATAAGAGTGACAGATTGTGATAGCAGACAAAATGCTCATCTGATATATTACCTACCACTGCTATCCTAGCAGGAGAATTCCCATATAGTAAAGAACAGAAGGCAATAATTCTTTTTTTCCCTAAAGTTCACATAACAATATAACAGTCATGGATGATTTAGGAGAGATCTTGGTGTGTTGGTGGACAGCTCCATGAAGGTGTCTCCCCAATGTGTGGCAGCAGTGAAGAAGGCCAATTCCATGCTAGGGATTATCAAAAAGGGGATTGAAAATAAAACAGCCAACATTATAATGCCGTTATACAAAACAATAGTAAGGCCCCACCTGGAGTATTGTGTACAATTCTGGTCACCGCATCTCAAGAAAGACAGTGGAACTGGAAAAGGTGCAGAAGAGAGCGACTAAAATGATTACTGGGCTGGGGCACCTCCCTTATGAAGAAAGGCTAAAACAATTGGGCCTCTTTAGTCTGGAAAAAAGGCGCTTGAGGGGGGATATGATTGAGACATACAAAATAATGCAGGGTATGAGTAAAGTGGATAGAGGGAAGCTCTTCTCCCTCTCTCAAAATACCAGAACTAGGGGACATACACTCAAATTGAGTGCTGGGAGAGTAAGAACTGACAAAAGAAAATATTTTTTCACCCAGCGCGTTGTAAGTCTATGGAACTCCCTGCCACAGGATGTGGTGATGGCATCTGGCCTGGATGCCTTCAAAAGGGGATTGGACAGATTCCTAGAGGAAAAGTCCATCACGGGTTACAAACCATGATGGAGATGTGTAATCTCTAGGCTTTAAACCAGGGTACTTCAAGGGCCAGATGCAGGGGAGTGGTATCAGGAGACAGATATCTAGTCTCATGCGCTCCCAAACGCATCTGGTGGGGCCGCTGTGAGATACAGGAAGCTGGACTAGATGGGCCTTTGGCCTGATCCAGCATGGCTCTTCTTATGTTCTTATGTTCTTATGTTCTAGGAGCAATAGAGGAATCCTATACTTGAATTATGCCATCTGAAGTGCCAAAGCGTACAGGAGTCAGAATTTCTGGGGTTTAAAGTGGGCATGTGGGTTTGGTTTCGTTGTTCTCAGGCTAAAGATGTAGGGCTGGGCTTTAAAGCTGCTACATTAAAAACAAACAAACATAACTCCTGAGATTTATCTTGACCTAAGATTTATCTCCCTGCTTGAAAACCAGAAAAAACACAGCAATTCACTGAGATCCTGCCAGTGCCCTGAGACCTAGCAGCCCAATATCAGACAGTCTGGAGTCTGGGTGGGTAGAGTGGAGGTGGAGGAGCCGAATTCCTGATTCCCTGCCTGATTCCTGCCTGATGTTGACAATGGATGGCTGAAAGGAATTTCTACATGGCACTGACTCCATGTATTCAAGACTAGGAAGCTCTTCTAAGCTCTGTGACAATGACTGTTGGGGAAATGAAACACATGCCAACAATTAATGAAAACATTTTCTCACGTCACTCTCCCAGAGTCTAAATTTCTTTCTGCTGCTTATCAACTGGAAGCTGTTGCTGGCAGCATGAACACAGCACCCTATGTCAACTATTGTCACTTCCTGTCTTGGATATTTGTGGGGGGAAAGACCTTCTGTCCTTGAGGGGATCTTGAACCCTTGCCCTACAGATGTTCTGCCCAGGGTGCAAGATGGCACTAGATTTGGCCTCTTATTCATCACTCCCTTTCTGTGTTGGGCTCCAAAATGTGCATGGGAACATCACAAAGGGATTTGTGCATGAGAATTGCATTAGTAGGGTCACTTTGAGTGTTGTGATGAGTGTTATGTGTGCTGTCTTCTAAGAGGTGTGCTGTGGGTATATCTGTATTGTCCAAAGTTTATTGGCTCCCCTCTGACATCCTGCATGCATCATCACACACAGACCCTCACTGAGAGGCTATAACAACATTCCTGGCAAGACAGCTGCCATTCTGAGACCATTTTTCAATATTTTCTACCGGTGTGTTTCCTTCTTCACTGATGGTGCTAAGAGAATATTGGATACAGTCAGTGGGGCATTACCAGCCAGGGGCCAATTAATCCAGATTTTTCCAAGCAGACAAATGGGACTAGGAACTAGAATACGAAAATCAAAGTGGATTAGGGATGTATAAAGCACATGCATTGCAAATGTATGATAGAAGTCATCTGTAGCATCATTCAAATAATTAGAAAAAGTTTGCTGAAAGCTCGGAAAATATCTTGTTCTAAATCCTCTAATTTAAAGATTCTGTAAGTAATCCAAAACAAACAAAGACACCAACCACCAACCAACCTCTGTATAAACCCTCTTTTCATGAATTTCCAGCTGACACAATAAAAATGCAGCCCTTTGCATGCTGTAAATTCAGAGTGCATTATGGCTGGCCATGTGGCCAAGTGGTAATCTGATTTCTCCACAGTGGAGCCAGCTGAGTTGGATATGAATAATTTTTCACTTGTAGCCCAGTACCATCTGAAAATTAAGTTGCTCTCTCATATCACATGACCTAGTAATGATACTAAATAAATAAATAAATAAATAAATAAATAAATAAATAAATAAATAAATAAATAAATCTGGCAGAAGAGCACTGTGCTTTGTGTTTGTCAATGGCAGCATGCAAAGCCTTTTTGGAGAACAAAACGGGGGAGTGGAAGAGAAGCATCTTTAATGAAATCATTATGCTTATCTAATTTAAAAGATTGCTGAGACAGGAATTGCAATTAAAACAATGTAAGCACTGCTTGTGAAGATGACCTGACACAATGCTGAATAAGAATCATATGTCAGCAAAGGTGAGAGTAACTACTACAAAGGACAGCTTTGTGGCTTTTCCTTTTGGAGTCAGTTCTCACAATGTGAATTGAATTTATTCTGTTCTTATAAAAAAAACACTATCCCAGAGAGACAGATAAACTAGCATTCTAAAAGAACACTGCATTTTTCCTTCCCAGAAACATGTGTGCAATCTTTAAAACTCATGAGGATTAAATATTTAGAGCCGATTAGCCCAATGTCCTTGTGGAACAAAAAAAAGAAAATAGTTTTGTAAGTAAATAAGAGGGAAATTGCTTTATAACAAGCAAAGACCTTCAAAGTCTCACAGGAGTAATTACTGGCTCCCAATTAAATAGTTACCTACTGCATCTGTTTTGCCAAGCGGTGTTGCAGGTGGGTAGTGTTGGCTTGGCCTTCTACAGTAGTTGCCATTACAGTTTATCAGACATGTTAGGATGTTCTTTCCCTTTTCTCCAAAGGGGGAGAAGGGTGAAGAAATGTAAAACAAACAAGTATTTGAGTGAAATCCGTAGACAACTGACTGACGTCACCCTTCTCAGTTGCTGCCAACTCGCCTTGTTTATCGATGAGATCTTTGTGAAAACGAGTCCGTTCCCACACATAAATGAATCAGAAGAAAACCAACAGGGCTGAGTTGGTTCCTTTTGTTTTTTCTTTTTGTTTTATTCACATTGACGTCTGCATTTTCATTCTAATGCATTTCAGTGACGGTAACTTTCTAATGGACCCGGTTCCAGTAACTGAGCAAGATACGGGCTGGCCCAAGGGAAGGCGTGATGCACTGAGGCAGAGTTCAGGGTGATGATGCTACAGTACTTCACTACAGCAGCCTGAATGTTTAAGGAAATGAAATCAGTTACTGTGACAATAAACATTTACCATAGTTTTACCCTCCTGCAATAAGCATTCCTGTCTCTGCTCAAAGTCCTTTGGTCCTTAAGCCCTTTTGCATACCTGACAATATAGCTCATAGAGTGTTCTTGTTACCTTCTATGTAACTGTTGATTTAGGCTGTTCACGCAAGTTCTATTGAAAGTACTTAGAGCTGTGTGCTTAGCCATGAGTGCTAAGCCTAGCAACAAAATATTTAGGTACATATTGTCTATTTTGAAGACAGGAAGGCCTGGCGAGCTCTGGTCCATGGGGTCACGAAGAGTCGGACACGACTGAATGACTAAACCTATTTTAAGTGAGAGTCTCTAGAATCTTACGTCTTCCAGGCACTTTAAGGAATCTGCTCTCTTTCTCCTTTACATCAAGACTCTGGAGCAAATTTGCTCTGTCTTAAATTTTCTAGACTTTTTGAACTACAATTCCCATCACCTTGGCCAGTGTGTTCAGTTGTCAGAGATGATGGAGGTTACGGCCCAGCTACATTTTAGGACTAAGATTGTGAGATGTTGCCCTAGAGACTAAGGGCATTTATACACGACCCCTAAGCTCCGCCGCAAATGGCTGCAAGGTCCGGACCTTAAAAATGTTTACCCACCAGCTCCAGACTTTGCAGACAATTAAGTGTGACCCCGCCCACTTAGCTCGACCAAACTGCACTTTTCTTGTACCTGCTTTTTGGATGTGACAAATATTTGATCCGGTGTAAGGATAGTGAGTGTGGGGCTCTCCTGGCTTCTGTTTGTTCTTTTTTTGCGCCCCGACCCTTTAAGAGATCTGAATGCTGCCCGGAACAAAACGGAGGTAAACCGGCATTCTTTTCTTTCTTTTTTCTCCCTTCCTCAGGCAGCCAGCAACCAGGAAGTGCGGAGGGGAGTGGGGACAGAGGAAGAGCGAGGAACCCCTAAGATCTCTGGTCCGAATTTAAGTGGCCAGCGGATCTTAGGGGTCGTGTAAAAAGGCCCTAAGATGTGGAGAAACTGCACAAAGGAAGCATCTTGCAAAAGGACTCGTTAAAAGAACAAGCTACATCTCCAAGTGATGTTTTGTTTATTTCATGCACTCCACTGAGCTGTTGACCTCTATCCTCACAGCTGGCCCCTTGCCTCATCCATAGAGATTTTGCAAAACGCAGAGCCATTATCAGAGTGCAAATTTTGGTGAATCCAAAGAAAACCGAGTGAGCCACATTGGTGATGCTTTGTACAAGTGGAAAAGCTTTCCCTTCACACAAAACATCTCTAGATTCTAGCTAGTGTTTTTAAGATCTGCTGTATCTGCTTAATCGTACATGATTTCTTACTTTGTGTAACTTGGTGCAGAAGGGGGGGTAAGTTCCTTTTCTTTCTGTGGGAATTACTTCCAGATAAACATGCTTTAGTTCCAAACATAATTATACAAATCGGTTTCCAACTGAAAAAAAAGTTTTAGTGCTGGTTGACTTCTGCTTTAAGAATAGCAACAACTTGGACCATTCTGTGCCGCGACTTCACTGTAGCAGGGTCCACATCTAGGTAGAATCAACAGGCCTTAGTTTTTAGTGGAGTTCATGAGATGTAAACACTGTCTATCTCTCCAATCTATTTTGGAACTCAGCTTGTTCCATTCCCCTACTGGTGGTATGAAGCAGCTGCTGTTGCTTTAATATTTCCGCTGACAGCTACAGCTGACAGATTCATTTCATTCAGCCACAACATAAACTCTCCTTCTAAGCCTCTGCTTTGATTATAAATATCCAGTCCCTCACATAATATTTCTCCACATGACACATGAATCACATTTCTTACAGGGAGAATGGCACTGTTTTTTCCTTGTTGGAACCACGAAAGGCTTCACCGCACAGGCTGGGAATATTTGATTTTATGAACTACAGCTCCCAGATTATCGCAGGCAGCCCGGTAGCCATGTGGAGCTGCTGTAGGCACGGGCAAAAGTTAGCACCCAAAGTTGGCTGTCATAAACTCAGCACTGCAGCAGTCACCCAATTTCAGTGCCACCTTGTGGAGTTGATGAGATTCATCTCTGTTTTGCCATGGCAGGAATCTCATGCTGCAGTGCTGGGACCATGGGAAGGCATCCACAACTGGTCTAGGAGATCAGTGCCATCCATATGCTTCGGTCTAGGGGTCAAACAAGCTGATATACTTTGCATGCAATTAGAAAAGGTGGTGGGTCCCCCCCACCAAAAAAAAAAATGCTCCTCAGCAGTTAGTCTGTGAAGATTCTCAGACATCCAAGTGTTTATCTGGAAGGTGAGTCATTACAACTGGACTTCTTTTCTTGAGACTGAAACGTTTCACTGCTCATCCAAGCAGCTTTGTCAGTCTGAGGAAATCTAGTTGCGAGTCTTCCATTTTATAGTTCACTTTGACCTCATGTTACCCTGGTCTGAAACAGGCTCATAAGATGAACAATGGCCTGAATAGGCTCATTAGGTGGACAATAGTCTCAATAGGTTCATTAGGTGGACAGTGGCCCACCTTTACAACCTTCCCAACACCCATAAAGTATGAGTCTTTAGCCATGGCCTTTGTTGGTGGAGGTGTGAGGTATTTTTTATTTGTCTGGGGATTCTTGAGACTCAGGGCATTTGGCTCTTTTTTAAGGATAACATTACAACTTCCTTTTCCAATAAATTAATACTTATTCCACAAAAGGTTGGCAATGTTCAGTTATTGCAAAGGGTTTTCAGTGTTAATTTTAACATTTATGCATTTTTTTAATCACTATGATATTTAACAATAATATCTCGTGTCCTTTAGAGGAGAAATTGTGAATTGCAAAATTTTAAAGACCCGTCATCATCCTTGGCTTCACTCAATTTTGTTTATAACAATCTTCCATTTTCTTCTAGTCGTGAGGGTGGAGGATTGGGAGGGGCCTCACAAGTGGGGTAGCCTAGGGTCTCTCTTCATCTAAATCTGGCCCTGGCTGCACCTCTTCTTAATGGCTGCCTTCCTTTCCACTCTCCTAGGCATTTTCTCTCTCAGGGCGTTTATACACGACCCCTAAGCTCCGCCGCAAATGGCTGCAAGGTCCGGACCTTAAAAATGTTTACCCACCAGCTCCGGACTTTGCAGACAATTAAGTGCGACCCCGCCCACTTTAGCGCAACCAAACAGCAGTTTTCTTGTACCTGCTTTTTGGATGTGACAAAATTTTGATCCGGTGTTAGGATAGTGAGTGCGGGGCTCTCCTGGCTTCTGTTTGTTCTTTTTTTGCGCCCCGCTCCTTTAAGAGATCTGAATGCTGCCCGGAACAAAACGGAGGTAAACCGGCATGCTTTTCTTTCTTTTTTCTCCCTCCCTCGGGCAGCCAGAAACCAGGAAGTGTGGAGGGGGGTGGGGACAGAGGAAGAGCGAGGAACCCCTAAGATCTCTGGTCCGAATTTAAGTGGCCAGCGGATCTTTGGGGTCATGTAAAAAGGCCCTCAGTTGCTTCCTCATATTTCATTTGGCCAAACAAAGATTGTTCCAAGCCCCACATGGACTCGCAAATTCATGTTACTGATCCTTCTTCAAAGATGGTGGATGAGTGGAGGTAAGCTAGAGGAAGACACCACAACCTTTTCATGCCACTCTCTCCTCTAGCACCCTTCCAGGTTGAGGTTGAAAACCTCTCCTGTGTTTTTGCTGTTTTCCCTATTTAAATACTCCTTCCAGTGTGGACAAGAGTTAGGAATGCTGGGAGTGGTTAAGCACACAGAGGCTTCTTGCCAATTCAACTCATGTATTAATTTACAGATGGCTAGGAAGCTTCCTACAGGTTATCAGTCAGTCACAAGGGGGGCAGGGGTTTCTATGGCTTCTTCATTTCATCAGCCAACCTGTTCCGCAAACAACACTTTCATTCACCAAATGATAATTCTGCCCTCAAATTCAGTTGCTGGCTAATGCCTAGCCCTGTTTGCCCCCCCCCCCCAAATATCTAGTAGTATTTTGCTTAAATTCCCATTTCCCGAGTGAACGTTGCAGGAGAGATTTGAACTTTTTGCAGCCTGGCTAAATGGTAGACTTTGAGCTATGACACAAGTATGGGCATAAAGGCAACAAAGAGGAAACCGAATACTCATTCAGACTTTCTATTCATTCCTGCTGAAGAGGTGCTTCCATTGCTGATTGATTTGGATTACTTTAATGCATCTACATATTACTGCAGACTCAGATAGATCCCTCAAAGTTCTCTTCTACTTCAGAGTTATTCTGGATTAATTTCTTCAATTGATAATTTATTTGTTTGTTTGTTTGAGCAGCTAAGGCAGTTCCAGACATTTTGGCCAGATTTGTTTCTTTGTTCTGAATAATCCTGGTGCTTATGAGGTATGCACAATTGGAAATCCCCTGACATGAAGTATGATGTCAGCTATGGGAGTGCCTTAGTTTTATCTTCCTCTGCTTTCCTTCATGGTCTACTCTATACATTATGTCATGTGGTCACTGGACGGTGATAATGGGCCTCTGTTCAACTGCTTCGCACTTTGAAGTGTTTCATTTCATATTCCTTTCCACACGGTCTCACTAGCTCTCCACTTCCTGCCTGGCCCCAATCCACCATGGATTGGCTTTAGGCTTTTTATAGTCACCCAAAGTAGAACCTGGGAGAGTTGTGGGGTTACTAGAAAAAGCCTGCCGATCAAGTGGAAGCAGGGGGGCACAAAGATGACCCCTGCTGATTATCAATGGAGAAGCTAGGAGAACTGATGAAAGATAGCAAAAGACCGTGGAGCTGCTGGAAGGTAGAGAGAAACAGCAAACATGCTGATCTCATGATCCACTGGTGTTGAGCATGCCTGATCTGGTCTCTAGATTTGCACAAAGGCTGTAGAAAGAGACAAGGAATGGGAACGGGGTGGATAATGTGGAACAGATGAGAGGGAACATGGGAGAGGTATGATGAAGAAGGGAAGGGGCATCCATAAGATCAGTTCAGAATAGGCATGGGCCTTTCATTTCGGAATAGGTCCGGTTTTGCAATGAATCATGGCAGCCCAGCTGCTATTTGGAACTTGGACCCACCCTTTGAAATGAAATGACCCATTGACTTACCTTGCTTTACCTTGCGCAAGGCTAAACTCCAAACAGGAAGTAGCCTATGAAGCATCATTGCTCCTTCTCCCTGGCGCTGTCCAGTCAGGAGCTGGCAAAGACATGCATCATCCTGCCTCCCTGTCTGATTGGCCAGCACCAGTGAGAATGAATGATGATGTGTCGGAGGCTGCTTCCTTGTTGGAGTTTAGCTCTGCACGAGGTAATATAATATAATTCAGCACAAGCCTGAAGTTGCAGCCTAGAGTGAGAACAAGGTGATTCCTCGGGAAAAGACCATGCCTGCTTATGAAATGTGTGAACTATGAACTTCCACATCAGATTTATGTGTAATTCCACATGAGTGTGAAAATGCATTTTCTTGAGCTCTGTGTGTGGCTCTAAGGGCCAACATTCCAAAAGATATACAAGATAACAGTGCCTAAACGTCAACTAAGCACATATTTTTAAATGCTATCATAAAACATTATAGGAAGAAAAACAAACTGTAGCTGTTACAATGTTTTTATATATCTCCACTCTGCTGCCAAAATGAATTCTTTTGCAGGTTAGCAAAAGCAATGTCTGATGATGATTTTGGATAAACAGAAATATCTCGTGGGAAGCAAACTTCCAGAGCTTTTTTCTTAAAAATGACCATTACAACTGACCGGAGAAGAAGATGACACAGAAGACAGGAGACTCTGTACATGAATAAATTATTACCCTAAGTACTAAAACTTGATGACTTTATGTTCACCGTCACCCTTCATTTGATGCCTATAGCACTGGAAAGCTTAAGAGTATTCTGGCATTCCAACTATGGCATGCCATTGATGTGAATTCCAAGTGACATTCTTCACTGCATATTTCCCTTCTGTAAAATAAGCAGCTTGTATGATTCATTTTGGGAACTGTCAAATGCCTCTTGTTTCCTTGCTACTCTTGTAGTCAGTTTTGATGTTTAAAATTGTTTACCTAAACAAGGGCTTTTTCGTTTGATGCATTTAATAAATACTGTTCCCTTATCAGGAGGGCAGAGGTGTTTACATACAGTATGTTGGGAAGACTTAACTGACTAGAACCTGGTGGCAAACCTTCGGCACCCCAGATGTTTTGGACCACAACTCCCAGAATTCCAAACATGCATTGCCAGTGACAAAGGACTGTGGGAGTTGTGGTCCAAAACACCTGGAGTGCTGAAGGTTTGCCACCATTGGCCTAGGAGACCCAAATTCAAATCCTTACTCAGCCATGGAAGTCATTGGATGACTCTTGGCCAGCTTAGCTTAAACAACCTCATAAGACTGTGATGAAGATAAAAAGGGGAGAGGAGGGGATAATTTGGATGATAGAACGCCATATATTTTAAGCAAAAAACTACAGAAGCTATCCCTTCAAGTATACTTCCTAAATAAAAAATCCTCTTACTCCAATGCAAAGCTCTACAGGTAACAGTAACTAATTTTTTGGTATCCTCACTACTTACACAGGAAATTATCACAACTGAAAATGACTGGCTTCCAGTCTCCCATGGATAATTCAGTTTGAAAAATGAGTTTAGACTTGTATGCTTGGAGTAAAATCAGCATCTGGCTTCAAATGTAAAATTAAGTTAGAATGGTTTGCATTACTCTTCCCTGTGCATAGCCGTCTCCAGCAAAAATCCTAAAGATAAAAAAAAACTAAATCAATAAACTTTAGCCATCTGGTTAGTCTTTAATAATGCCATAGGATTCTGGTCTTCTGGTAACAAGGTTAATACAACACAAAAATATTTCTTTGGACATTTTATTATATTTCTTTTTTTTAAAGCATGTATCTTTGGTTTCATGCAGTTGAATGTTCAGTTACTGTAAAGAAATGGTAAGATATTTATATTTTCTCAAACAAAAAGGAAGTGAACTTACAAGAATAATGTAGAAAGCACACTTTCATTTAGACTAGAATGGGGATTACTGTACGTGATTCATGGGCCATATGCAGCCTTGGTAACTTTTCTGTAAGGCTTTCAATTCCTCACTTCCCCAGACATAAAGAAATCGACAAAAATGGAAAATAGCATTACCTACAATGTACCTTGTTCTCCTACAAAATAAGAGGTACTCCTCAGCTAATTTTGTTGGTACTATTTTCAAAAAACTCTTTGTTTACTTGAAAAAGCTGGGAGATTGGTCATTTCCTATTCTGCACAAAACAGGGAGCTGAGGAGATCTAGGACAGGTGATTTGGTGCTTCACTGCAACCTATATTGTAACATTACGTTAAGTATTTTCTTGATCCATTTTATTTGTACAGGTCAGGGTCCAGGATGCTTGGTCTATAGACTGAAGGAGATGAAGGAGCTATCCCTTGGGAAACAGTTATAGCTTCATAACCTCCAAAACACATGTACACCTTGTATAAAGGAATTAATTCATTCCAAATGAAATTTTGTTTTAAAAAAATCCTTTATAAAAAATTCTCATAGGAATGCATTGAAAACAGAGTACTCCCTAATCACGGCCAGTTTTATGTTGTACAGATTCGCCCCATAGGCGATTCTGTTAAGCAAATTTCCCCTATCTCCGAAAATTTTTTATGTCATACAGATTTTATTTTATTTATTTATTTATTTATATAGCTTGTATGCCGCCCACTACCCAAAGGTCTCTGGGAGGCTCACAATCAAAATGGACAATTAAAACATCAAAATACAACAAAATTAGAACAATAAAAACATGTAAATGCAATAAATACGATACATTAAAAACACATCACTAAAATTGCCATCAGGACCCACAATCATTAGTTAAAAAACTTCTGGAACAAGAAGGTTTTTACCTGGCGCCGAAATGTTATTAACGTCGGAGCCAGGCAAGTCTCATTTGGGAGGGCATTCCATAGTCTGGGGGCAGTTGCTGAAAAAGCCTATTCCTGCAAACCACCCCCTTCACCTCCTTGAGGGATGGCTCTTCCAGGAGGGCTCCCTGACTAGATCTTAATTGCCGGGTAGGTTCATATGGAAGGAGGTGGTCCTTCAGGTATCTAGGTCCTAAGCCGTTTAGGGCTTTATATGTCAAAACAAGCACTTTGAATTGGGCTCGGGCAGCAACTGGTAACCAATGAAGCTTATACAGAATCAGCATGATGTGTTCCTTGGTGGTCCTACCACTCACCAGCTGTGCAGCACGATTCTGAACCAGTTGCAATCACCGGACTGTCTTCAAAGGCAGCCCCACATAAAGCGCATTGCAGTAATCAATACGGGATGTTACCAGTGCATGCGTAACTGTCATAAGGCTCCGTTCATGTAGGTAGGGGCGCAGCTGATATATATTCCACAGCTGGAGAAAGGCACCCCTGGCCACCGAGTCCACCTGGGCTTCCAGAGTTAGACCGGGATCCAGGAGTACTCCCAGGCTACGGACCCTGTCCCTTAGGGGGAGTGCAACCCCATCCAGCACAGGGAAGTGGCCCTCTAGCCTGTCTGACGAAGCACCCACTAACAGCACTTCCGTCTTGTCTGGATTAAGTTTCAATTTATTAACCCTCATCCAGTCCATTATCTGGTCCAGATACGAGTTCAGCACAGAAACCGCCTCACCTGGATTGGTGGAGAACGAGAGGTAGGGCTGAGTATCGTCAGCATATTGTTATACAAACCCTTTGTTATACAAGGGTCCACTGTATAGGCCCAGGTAAAAGCTCTAGTCTACAGCATCTTAGTCCAATAAAATAAATGTTGTGTGACATTAATCTTATAATGGACCGGGGCTTTCCCTCACATCTGTAAACAAGAAAGTAATTATTCAGAATTATATTTCCTTGCATTCCATCTAAAAGGACACAAATTCAGTTCAGCAAAAAAAAAAAATATGAACGAGGCATAATTTATAGAAGTGTATTTCCTCAAGAAATGTCAATGAAAAGACCTATACAGCTCCACACCCAGACTATTTGAAGGACCATATATCTTCACATGGGCCTTCCCAGCTGCTGGCATGTTCAGAAGAGGCTCTTCTCTTGGTCCCACTGCCTCACTAGGACGTCTGACAGGGACACGAAAGAGGGTCTACTCTGTGGCTGCTGCCAGGTTGTGGAAGGCTCTCCTGCAGGTGGTCAGGTCAGCCACTTCCTTTTTGTCCTTTTGATGATAAAGACCTGCTTTTTAAGCCAGGTTTTTAGTAACTGAATTGGACAAGATGAGCCCCTTCCGAATACTAGGCATATGTGTGTTTTTAAAGCTTTTGAATGTTAGGTAACCATTTTAACTAATGTTCTATGTTTGTTCTTTTATTTTATTTTCTTTGTAATTTCTTATGTTTTAAATGTTAGGTAACACACACACCCAATTGGGCACATAGAGGGAGAAGCAATGGATTTTAAAAACTTTTTTTTCTCTCCCAAAGCAAGCAAAAAAAAACCGCTGCTTCTTTCCCGCCCCCTCGGAAGAAGAAGAGGAGGAGGAAGGGAAGGCAGCACCGGCTTGGGGAAGGCAGCGGAAGGAAGGTTATACTTGAGTCAATCAATTTCCCCACTTTTTAAAGGCAAAATTAGGGGCCTCATCTTATACTCGGGTTGACTTATACTCGAGTATATACTTAATTTATTTATTTGCATCCCACCCATCTGGCCAGTAGGCCATAATATGCATTTGCCACATTTATATTCTATCCTATATCCTGAGATTTCAGGGCAGAGCACAACAATAAAAATAGAAAACAATCTGATATTTTAAAACATTCAGAATGACATACATTACAGCAAACAGAGAGAGGACCGTGAAATCCAGTGGAACCAGGTTTTTCTCTCCCCATGCATCCTCTTGACAATGCAAATACCAGTTCCACAGGACTAGGTGGAGAAACAAAGCCCGTCTGATTCTATCACTTTTGAATCCTTTTGAATTTTAGGCCCTTGTGACTTTGATGCAGGGTGGGTGGCATCACCAACCCAGTCACTTCCTGGGTGCAGTGTTTCCAGGGACACTGTGGGCCTCCAGTGTGTGCTCAGGCCAGGAAGGAGGGAGGGAAACCTACCACAAAATGCAAGTATTAAAAACAGCAACAAAACCTGGACACAGCCGCTGTTTCTGTGGGAGTTAGCAAGAGCCACATTCTGATCCCAGCACAATGTGAGCAAGGAGAAGGTGTTAAAAAGGCAAGAAGGAAAGGGAAGCCTCTAGGTCGTTAGTGAAAAGAAGACAGAAGGGGAGCTGGTTACGAAAAATGGCAGGAAGGACAAGGTCTGAAGTGTTTCCCTCAATGTTTCCTTTTGCTGCTGCTGGGCTCTTAAAAGACAAAAAATTAATAATAATCAATCCGGTTAGTTTGGACTGCACTGTGTGCTGTGGCAGTCAGACTACACCCAGTTTCCTCTCTGTGTTAGAAATCCAGCAGCGACCAAGCAGCTGCTATGCCATCTGCCAGGAAACCAGCTCTTGAGGCCTGCTGCTCTGCAGTGGTGTCGGGGTTCACGATTCACTCAGACTTCCATCCTTTCGAGGCCAGTAAAATGAGTGCACAGTACACTGCGGGGGAGGGGGCAATGTGTAGCCTGTGCAAATAAACTGTAAACTGCCCAGAGAATGCTTTAAGCACTTTGGGGCAGTGTATAAGCAGAAGACTTTGCTTTGCTTTTGCTTTTAATCCATTTTAAAATGTGTTCATCCATGGGTTCCTTTACTGTGTATACAGTAGTTAAAAATACACATACACAGCACCCATATCTTCAAGTTGCCTTGATAGCATGGGGGCCTCACCACAAGAAGAAGGAAGGCAAGAAGGAGAGAGGGAGGGAGGTATGTTTTCTCTGACAGTACCTTTAGATACATTTTAATCAGTGACTAAGGTGCATTTTGACATGGATACAGCTACATAGAAGCCATACTGCAATTCACAGAGCTGAATATATACAGTATATTATCTCTTGAAACAAGAATAACAACAACAAACAAATAAAAATTGGTTTGAATTAATTGGTTTTAATTAATTACAGTTATATATTAGAGTTATACTTTAGAATCTCTAACTGTTAACTCATTGTAAGTAGATAGGTACAGTACTGGACTTACTTATGGAAGACTCATCTGGTGAGGACAACTGAAAGTTGACTCTGCCTCATAGGCATACATTTCTGTTGGATGCCATTTTCCTGCACCATCATTTTGCACCTACTTACATTTGGTTGGTGGACTTTAGTTAGTCAAAAACATCCCACACCAGTAGGTTTGGCTGGGAGAGACCTTTCTGGGTTGGAGCAAGTTCTTACATTGTTAAGTTGCCCTGCCATTAGAGTAGGTGGCCTTTGAATCTTCTAATGGTATTAGTAGTAGGGACTGGAAAAGTTACTTTCTTGGGCTACAGCTTGTAGATAGCATGGCCACTGACCATGGTGATGGCGGATTCTGAGATTTTCAGCATGTTTCCCCCAAGCTCTCAATAATACTGATATTCTAGTAATACTAAATATATTATCAATACATTTTCATTATTCCTTTGCTGGACTGGGAAGCAGCTGAAGAGGTTGCATATGAATGTACACATGGGTGCACTAAAAAGCATATTGAATGCTTCACTCATGATAATAAGCAAAGAAAATACATACCATCTACCCCAGCCATTACTTCAGATGACTGCATAATTATTATATGGGGTACACAATTACCCTGTTTCCCTGAAAATAAGACCTCCCCCAAAAATAAGCCCTAGCAGGATTTCTATGCATTTGTTAAATATAAGCCCTACCCTGATAATAAGACCTAGTGATGGGCGTGGCTATGGTTGTGTGCAGGGCTGACATTCAAGCATATTATACTTAATAAAATAAGACATCCCCTGAAAATAAGCCCTAGTGTGTCTTCTTGAGAAAAAATAAATATAAGACAGTGTCTTATTTTCGGGGAAACACGGTATTGTTGAGTACAGCGGTATCTGGAGCAAGACTGCTGTTGTTAAGGTAGATGTTTTTACCCTTCTGAATAACCAGTGGAAAAAGTATGCCATCATTTGAAAGAAAATGTGTATCTTTCTTAAAAGCATTCCAGAAGTATTGCTGTACAACACCATGTGAGCACTCCAGAGAACAAGCAGTAGATGCTTGAGTTGAATAGCTATGGCTGCAGTGCAAAATGTGACCTCAGAGCAATTTCCACTTGGCATGAGGTTCAACCATTTACAGCTTATTTGGATTTCAGGAATATAAGCATTTGTGTTAGAAAGGTCTGTTATAACCATATCCAAGGATCAATTGTATGGAACTATAGCTCTTACAGAAATACCTTCCATCTCATGTTAGTCCCATTTTGGCAACAATATCCAGGTATCTCAGCAGGCATACAATGGCAGTTGCAATCTTGCCATATGTTTTTCATTAAAATATTAATAAAATGTACATTCCCCCCAACTCAGCAGATCCAAATCTGATGATGATGATGATGATGATGATGATGATGATGATGATGATGATGCGAACTGGAGAAAAAAGAACAACAGGTCTAGTACATGGCTGGGGGACCTGTAGCTCTGCAGATGTTGCTGGATTCCACCATTTGTCAGCCGGAGCCAACATTCGCTAAGGGACACAAGATCCAACAGCCACTCAAGGGCCACAAGTTCTCCCATTCTTTTGGCAGTGTCTGGACTGCTTGGATCGGCTACCCCTGAGGCAGTTCTGGGGGAAAAACAGTAGTAGACTGAGGACAATTTATACGGAGATGTACTGTCCTGTGTTTAAGGAGGAGCCTTAGCTTGAATTTGAACACATGCTTTTTCATGCATCAAGTTGCAACTGTAGTCTTGAGCGTTTTGGAGAGGCTTGAGAGGACTTGGAGATTCCTGCTGCAATATCAACATTTCTAAGAATGTAGTTTGGATGTAATTCATTACAAACAATTATAACCTGAAATTAATTCCTTTTTGCAGTTCCTATGGCATAACGAGATCACATTATAGCATAATGAATGATGACTGCACTTTTTTGCAGCAAAGCTGTAACTGTTCCTGTTACTGTTGTAGTTACAGATTCTGTGGGCTCACTATTTAGGCAGGCAGCCTATCGCCTTCTGATGCTTTAAAGAAGGAATGAAAAAAAGTCTAGTTACTTTTGAACCATGAAAAAAGAAAGTGTTACTTTTTAAAAATGTAACTAAGCACTTTTTCCTTGCAACTCTGATTACCATTTAAATATAAATTTACCAGCTCTGAATATAATAGAGGAGCAAAATGAAACTTTATTGAAGGAGGGTTTGTCTCTTAACAAGCTCACTGGCTTATAAAAATAGTTTTTCAATTAAGCAATGATAGGAGACTTCAATTATTCTCTGCAGGTATATTTTTTGCCTTGGGGTGGTGAGGAGATGAACAGGAAGAATGTGAATTTTGTAATACAGGGCCATGTTTCAGATTTTTTTTATTTAAAGTCTATTAGAAGTTACTATTATATTCTTGATCACTGCAGAGTGCAGGGCATATGATAAGGGGGTCAATCTACAGGAAGCCAGAGTTATATTGAATATCTGTTGACTGTGAATGTCAAGTTGTTTTTGACCTGTTTCAGAGTACAGTACTGTGCAACCTGTTCTTTCTCAAGGATGTACAAATGACCCATCTAGACAGGACATGGGAAGATGGGTCTCGTGCTGTTCTAATTCCTACTATTCTGGCTGGCTCTCAGTTGTCCCCGGGGCTATTACCAAAATGGTGACTTCATTTGATATGACCCCGCCGCTCATCAGCCAAGTCACATTCTGTAGAGGTGAACAAATAGTGCAGGTTATGCTAGTCTGTGAGAAGACAGCTGGCACCAAACTGTGATTTTTGAGTCAATGGACATGACTTGTTATGCTTCCAGGCAGAATGTCTGGAGCCAGCCCCCTTCCAAGCAAGTTAATCGTAAAGGTTTATTATATAGCATTCAAAATTGTTTGGACACAATGTCAACTGTTTTGCCCATAGACCTACCCTTATGATAGATGCCTGATATCAGTAATGGGCTGGACAAGGATGAATAAACTGAAACTCAATCCAGATGAGACAGAAGTGCTCCTGATCAATCAGAAGACAGATGTGACCCCCCCCCCCCAAAAATAGTTCCGCAACTTGGATCTGCTCTTGGAATCATGTCTAAGCCTGGATGCTCATGTTTTGGCAATAGCCAGGAGTGCACTTGCACAGTTAAATCTGGTGTGCCAGCTGCACTCATTCCGTGAGATGTATGATTTGGCTACAGTGACACATGCCTTAATTATATCCCACTTGGATTATCCTAACATGCTTTGTCCTGGGCTGCCTTTTAAGACGGTTCAAAAACTTCAGTTCGTTTTAAATGCAGCAGCCAGACTGCTGACTGGGGCCAGTTATAGCAAACATCCAAGACCTCTGCTACAACAGTTGCACTGGCTACCAGTCTGTTACCAAGCCCAGTTCAAAATGTTGGTCATAACCTATACAGCCCTATATGGTTTCGATCAAGGATACCTGTAGGACCATATCTGCCTAGATGACACTTCCAGGTGCTTGTCAGAGGATGCTCCTGGCACCATTGCCAGCTCACACACAGTTTAGGGGGACATGAGAGATGGCGTTTTCTGTGGCTGCTCCCAGGATATGGAATGCTCTCCCTCATGAGGTCAGGTGGGCCTTCTCCCTTTTATCCTTTTGCCAACTGATAAAGACCCACCTTTTCAGGCAGGCTTTTAACAATCACAACAGAGTCCCTGAATGCCTTTTTGATTTGTTTTTAATATTGAATACATTGTAATCAGTTTCATAGTTCAATAGTTTTTCATGTATACTCCACTGTGTTTTAAATGCAGTTCTTTTAAATACCATGAGCCACCTCAAATCCTCTTATCCAGAGATAGGCAGCTTATAAAACAAGCAATTTATTTATTTATTTATTTATTTATTTATTTATTTATTTATTTATTTATTTATTTATTTATTTATTTATATATATATATTTTACCCCACCTTTGTCCTTGGAAAAGGACCAAAGGTGGCTTACAGTAATGAGGGACAATATACAGTCCAGTACAATTAAGAGATATTCGAGTTTAAGAACAGGGAATTGAGCGGTCTCTTACAGCATTAGAAGACAACATTAAAGCTACAAGAGAATGCAAGCAGTCAGAGAGTAAAAATTCCATGTATTGTTGTAAAAACAAACAACAATAGACCCAGTCGACCTTGATGATTTCACCTGGAAAATCAGTGCAACCCAGGTGGCCAGGAAGGCCCAACAGAGACTCCATTTCCTCAGGCTCTTGCAAAAGAACAACGTGGAACAGCAATTGATGACCTCCTTCTACCGGTCTACAATAGAAAGTGCCCTCACGTATTGCATTAAAGTTTGGTGTGTTGGTTTGATAGCCGCGGACAGAAAGACTTTACAGAGGGTAGTGAACACAGCACAAAACACCATGGGCTGTCCCCTGAGTCCACTGGATGTCATCGCCAGGGACCGCTGTCTTAGGAGAGCGAGGAAAATCTTCAGGGACGATTCATACCCCAGCCAGCACGTCTTCACTCTCCTACCCTCAGATAGGAGATACAGAGGCATAGCCAGTCACACCAACAGGCTTAAAAATATTTTTAATCTGTTGGGCTGTTGGACTGTTGAATGGGAAGTGATAATGCGTGATAGACTTGTGGGGCTGGCGAGTTGTGCAGCAAGCACACGGAGTGGAATGAGACCGAGTGGTTTTTAGCTGTTTTAAAGGTTGTTATTATTATTAGAAAGCTTCTTTTTCTGGAGTATCAGCTTCCAGGCGGGCTTGGTGGCGGCCATGTTGTTGTTGGTTGGAATTCTGGGAGTTGTAGTCCCCTAGGGAAGAAGGAACTTTCCCAACCTGTGCCCAACAGTCTTCTAGCATTACTGTGATTCTCATTCAAGCAAAATGGCACGAGGGAAAAAGAATGCCAAGGGACCTCCCCCACCCTTTAAGCTAGTCCTTCCCAACCTCGAGCCTTAAACCGATCAGATGCTTGCACAGCCATAAAAGAAGGAAGGACAAGATGACATGAAGCAAGAGCAGGGAGCAAAGTTGGGAGGCAAGACATCCACTCTTCATTGTGTTATATAACTATCTGGAAGAGCTGAATGTTCTGGTATTTTGTGTGTCATGGAGCAATATATACAAAGAGAATTGCTTAGTTTAACCGTCTTTCTAGAAAGGGATTAGTCTTGTTTTCTCTTTTCCTTCCTTTCCCCCTTTTGACTGATTTCTGTCCGGATGTGCTCTTCAGATTTGGCCTTGCAAGGCACAAGTAGGGAGCCAAATTTCAGTTTATCCCTCCTGGAGTTTGTATAAGAGTTATGTCTGCAAAGTGTTGCCGTTGAGAAATCCTCTGCTGTCGATAAACTGGCCTCAGGGTTTCTGGGGTGAGCCACACTTCCATGGAACTGCAGCTGCTCCCTAGGGAGTCCTATTTTCTGACTTTCTTGTAGAAACTGATAAACATCTAGGTCCTTCATCTATCTAGCAAATTGGTGATCTTTAAAGAACATTCTTGTCTGGGCAGCTATTCTTTCCTTTGCTGCTACGTTGGGTAGTATGCCGGGAAATGGATAGGGGGTTGGTGTCCTTGCTGGTTTTAATGGAGCTCTCCACAGCTTTTGATACTCTCGACCTTAGTATCATACAGAACGGTCTCTCTGAAATAGAACTCGGATGCTCAGTTCCTTCCTGGAGGAGAGAAGGTAGAAGGTGGTGCTAGGGGATTCACGTTTGACATCTGGTGTGGGGTCCCTCGGGGTTCTGTTTTTTCTCCTTTGCTATTCAACATGTACATGAAAACACTGGGGAAAAATATGTTATCTACTACTGCTTGGACTGAATTTGTAGTACTAGTTGTGTTATTCTATTCCATCTCTCAGAATGACATTTTTCCCTTTTACTTGTTTGCTTATTGTTCCTAGTTTTAATATTGTCTTCTTAATGATCTAAGATGCCTCTTAGCCTTGAATGTCATCTTTAAGGTTCTTGATAAGTGTTCTGTGCTCATTGTCTCCAACTTTGTATCTTGTCCTTCAGTGTTGTAAGTCATCTTGGGTCCTTTTCATGTAGAAAAGTTGAGTATTTTGAACAAATAGAGTTAGAAAGGATAACTAAAAACAGAGAAAACACACGTGTTTCTAGGGTAAAATCTACAACCAGAGTAAAAAGACAGAGCATTCCTTTAAAGGGGGAGAACTCTGTCTCCCTTTTGTTGTTCTGTGCCATCAAATCACCTCCCACTTGTGGCAACTCTATGAATGAGCGATCTCCAAAATATCTTGATCTCAACAGTCCTGCTCAGCTTTGTGGGTTCCTTGAGGGAGTCAAGCCATTTCTCTTCCTCATTTCCTGTTGCTTTCAACCTTTCCCAGATTGTTATTGGAATTTCTCTTCCAGATATCAAAATAGCTCAGCTGGTCTTGGTTGCTATACATCTTCATTTGGGATGTGTTTGTTGGGCGTTATCATTTTTAGAAGACCGGAGCCTACGGGCCCCGCAGGGACTAGGAGCCCCTCCATTGGTCAAGGTTAGGCTGTCATTTGTAGTCGGGTGAAAGACAAGTGCCAGAGATGGCCTGTAATATGGGAAAGCTAGGGGCCCAGCCATGGGTTAATATTGCTGTGTGTATTCTCGAAGGCTTTCACGGCAACTATTTCTCTCTGTGTGTCTATAATATTGTGCATGTCTAACAAAATGCCTTTGCCCTTGCCTTCCTCCAAGGTCCCTTTGCCCCAACCTTGCTTTGCTTCTTAGTTCAACAAGAACTTGGTTGCCCTATTCATTGCTACTGGGAGTGGAACGAAACATACTCCTGTTTCTGGAGTATCTTACAGTGTAAAGCAGGCCTGCCCAACAGGTAGACCGCGGGCTACTGGTAGCCTGTGAAGGGTTCAAAAGTAGCCCGCCGGCCATCAATAAAAAAAAGTGAGGGGATAAGTTCTCTACCTCTACCTCCCCCGTCCTAAGGACCACCACTGCCCCAGCAAAGTTATGGGTCTGCCAGCCCAATGTGTCAGCCAAGCGGGGCAGTTCAAGGGCCATGGAGCATTGAAATCTGTTCCCTCCAGAACAGATTAATTGATTTGCAATGCATTCCTATGGGAAACCACTGCTTTACTTAGAAAACTTTTCACTTATGAGAATGTGCTCGGAACAGATAAAATTCATAAGTAGAGGTTTTAGTGTAGTAGCCCTCAGGCACTTTGGGCTGGAAAAAGTAGACCTTGGCCTGTTCAAAGTTAAACAGCCCTGGTGTAAAGCATTAGCATTAGGTTTCTGGAAAAGGTGTGGCAATGACAGGAAAACTGAAGAACAGGACAATGAGTGCAAACAGCTGTGTATATGATTTAACATGCTGTGTTTACCACATGCGATGACATCACTGAGTTCTTATCATACTGGAACAAGAAAAGGGAAGAGTCGCACCAATCAAGAATGCTTCTCGGAAAAACGGTAGGATTAGCAAATGTGTGATATGCTTAAATTACAGTGCACACTGTCATCTTTATACTTGGAACAGAGAAATGGCAAGTATTTCCTACTTTGGAGGATTAGCGCAACTAATTGGTCTGGCAGTTTGTCAGCCGTGCTGATGGAGGCTGAAGATTTGGTGAAAAATATACTTCTTTTCTTTTCTCTTTAAATTTCGAGAGTTATGTTTGCAGACAAATGAAATGATCTTGAGAAGGGAGAAAATGGGGAAATGATACTTACAGAGCCACACTGAAGATCTTGTGGTCCATTTTATGGACCACATTTTATGAGTCAAGCACTGGCTACTTTATTTTACGAATTGTTTACAGAGGCAATGTGGAAGCAGATCTCTACTACTGTGGAGCTGCTGGATTTATACTTCTGTTGTCTCTGTAGGAACAGAAGGAGTCTAGATTTCTCATCTGAGATTGGATCAGCATATAGATGTTCCAACCGCCCTCAAATGCATTCTGTGAAAGTGTTAGAATTGGTCCGTAGCTACTGCCATATTGCTGAAATCAGAAGATAGAGTATTGTTATTACTTCACTGCTGTAGCTTAAGCCACTTTTAAAATATGAGATGCTAGCCAAAGCTAGCTGGTTTAACTGGCATGTGTCTCTGTTAGGTTTCTAGCTATACATAATTGCAAAAGACCTATTTTGTTGTCTGATTCTACAAGTATTTTTGGTGTCACAACCTTATCTGATTTAGCCTGTTTCCTAAAGAGCTTTCCTAAAGAGGTATGTTGTTACAGTCGTGACCGACTCTTCATGACCCCATGTCCATGGAGTTTTCCTGGCAGGAATACTGGAGTGGCTTGCCAGTTCTTTACTCCAGAGCTTTACTCAGTACATTTTACTATAGATGAAAGAAAACAACATTAGTTTTATCCTCTTCTGAGATCTTCCTCATCAGCAAATTCCGAGGTATGATTTCTTCTGATTTCTTGTAAAGCTAACGTAGAAGACATATAATTCAAAGTGCTTGTGTTGTGAACTATTGTAAATTGAAGACTGTTTGTCAAGAACAACAAATGCTTGAGTAAATAGCTAGGACATCTGTGCACTTGCATAAATTGAGAACAAGATTCACTATGCTGGAAAACTGTGAAAATGTTTACGCTAATGAAAACAGCACAAGTATGAGCTTTTAAGAAAAAGAATACAGTATTATTTTACTTGCCATTAACGACCTATAATAGGATTTATTTCCAGTTTTAGAGGTGAGGTTTGAATGGTTTCCTGAATGGTTGGGTCCGGTCCAAACGTTGCCATTGCTGCATTAAAGGCATGTACAGTATTAGAATTCTGAGTAGACACGGAAGTCAAAATGTTGTATAACCAGGAATAATTATTCTTTTAAATCATATTGTAAAATTTGTAGGATGTACCGTTGATTCTGCACACACATTGTTCTTCAACTGGGACTGACATGGGTGATACCACATCATGGATTTCCCTCATCCCTCACATTTCAGGGATGGATGGCTTCTTTCTTTGCCTGTCCATGCATTGGGGTAGCAGGAAAGATTATAGAATTTAAGCAGCAACAATTACTGACTAGAGATTAAACCCTACTGGACGCAGTAGTGGTGGCATTAGCAAGTAGGGCAGGGGCAGGACCTTAGGGACCATAGAGATTTGATAACATGACTTGAAGAAACAGGTCTAAGTCACAAGTCCCCTCCCCTGATGGATACAATGGCTTCCTAGCAGTTTCTCACTGCAGAGGTTTGGATTCCATTGTAGCCCTTAAAGAAGTGTTACCCGGGGGAACATCCCTGTGGGCTCCCACACATTATGCCACTGTGCTGAATGACCAATAGGGAAGCACACTATCTTACCAAAAGAAATGCGTCCATGGTTTGATATAAAGCAAAGTTGTGGATAAGCATGAGTAAGGCTTTTCAAAGAGGTGGATAAGCACAAGTAAGGCTTTTCAAAGAGGTGGCCATGTTAATTTATCTAAGTATGTATGAAAATACAAAACAAAAGGAATCTAAACATATTTTGGCATCTTCGAGACTTATACATTGATGTCGGTAAGACCTTGTGTTTGAAGAAATGGACTGCCATGTCACACAACAATCTGTTAGGTTTACAGTTGCCATCATCCTTTTGGTTATATACGCATAGGACCATACTCTTGGTATGACTCTATCTAAGTATGAAGTATGTATTGAGGTAAACTGGAAACCAGAAAGCAAGAAATGGAATGTGGAAACACTACAGTGCTTGGTGTCAGTAAACTAGCGTGAACTAGAATGGGACGTCTTCAGTAAGAGAACTACAAGTGTTCTATTCCGGGAATGACAAAATTAGAAGAAACAGAGTGGCTCTGATATTGGAACAAGACGTAGTGCAGGCTATAATGCTAGGTCTGACCCAATAATATCAACTGGACTCTGTGAAAAATCTATCAAAAGTAATCATCATTGAAGTGTGTGCTCCAACCACCGTTATTGAAGATTAAATTGAAATCTTTTATGCTAGCATCTAAGAAGAAATCGATCACACACGAAAACAAGGCCTGCTTATAATCATAGGTGGCTGGACTGCAAAGCAGGACAAATTGTAGTAGGATAAAATAGGACAAATTGTAGTAGGACTACAAAGCAGGACAAAGTCCGGCCTGGGGGCCAAATCCGGCCCGTCAAGCCATTCTGAGTGGCCCGTGGCTGGCTGGCCTGCCCCTCCCTCCCCCTCCTTCGCCCCATGTTTTTTAAACAGGCTCCCTGTGCTTCCTTTGGTCCCCACCTTCCTTCCTCCCTCCCTTCCTTGTTCCCTCCCTCCCTTCCTTCCTCTCTTGGTTTCCACCTCCCTCCCTCCCTCCCTTGGTCCCCGCCTTCCTTCCTGCTTATGGGTCAGTGGGTGGGGCTTGCAGTGGGGTGGCAGGGTCGGGGAGCAACCGGCCCCTGACACATTTTCAGCCACCAAATCTGGCCCTCCTTACAAAAAGTTTGGGCACCCCTGGCCTAAGGGAAGGAAATGAAGCAGAAGAACAGACATTGGGCCTCTTGCATTTTACGAAGGTGGTGGTGGTGGCATTAACAAGTAGGGCAGGGGCAGGACCTTAGGGACCATAGAGACTTGATAACATGACTCAAAGAAATGGGTCCAAGTCACAAGTCCCCACCCCTGATGGATGCAATGGCTTCCTAGCAGTTTCTCACTGCAGAGGTTTGGATTCCATTGCAGCCTTTTAAAAAAATGGTACCTGGGGGACCATCCCTGTGGGCTCCTACACATTATGGCACTGTGCTGAATGATCAATTGGGAAGCACACTATCTTACCAAAAGAAAATACAGAGAAAGTGGGAAAAGTGTACTGAATACTGAAAACATTGAAGAGAAAATTGGATAAATGTTTGTCAGATATGCTTTCATTTGGATTCCTGCATTGAACAGGGAGTGGACTCAGTGTCATTCAAACTCAGTGTTTCTTTGCAGAAGAGATGAAATGATGACAAACTTGTTTGAAGAGGAATCCTATGATGATTCTAGAAGTTCTAGAAAGTTGAGTGAAAGTTGTTGTGAAAGCAGAAATAAATCCCTAGGGGTAGATGGAATCACAGTAAAACAATTTCAAGCCACAGAGACTGAATCAGTCAAAATCCTAAAAAGAATATGCCAACACAATAAAAGAATGGCCCACAGACCCATCTATTCCTGATCATCATGTATGGACAGTAAGGAAAGCTGAAAGGAAAAAAAATATGTTTGAAATATGGTGCTGGAGGGGAGTTTTGTCAGCATCCTGGACTGCCACAAAGATGAATAAATAGATCCTAGACCTAGATCAAATCAAGCCTGAACTATCTCTGGAAGCAAAAATGTTGAAACCGAGGATGTCATGTTTCAGGAACCTCATGAGAAGGCAAGATTCTCTGGACAAGATAATGATGCTTGGACAAGGTTCAGGCAAGGGGAAAAGAGGAAGACCGAAAGTGAGATGATTGACCCCCCCCCCTCAACGGGAGGCACACACATGAGTTTACAAGAGCTGTCGAGGACAGGAGATTTTGGATATTTCTCATTTATATGGAGGTGAATTGACAGCACATAACAACTTGCAGCACCCCTCCCCTGCCATGAACAGTGACTGCTTGAGTGTATTGATATGATATGAGAGGGCAAGCCAGGAATCCACAGTAATCTTGGCTTCTCAGAACAGGTATCAGGTTAGTGCACACTCTTGATCATTCCAGTTTGCAGCACAAGTATCTGAATGGGCTTCTTCCTTTCAGGATGATTTCTTTATATGCAACTTGAAGACAAATGCCAGCTTTCTTCGTACGTTTCCTTCTGTGCTTTATTGGGAGGGAGCACACTCTAAATGTAGCCAGCTGCTAGTCCACAAACCAAAGCAAATGTGAAGCAAAGCTTAATGGAAGTAGGCTAGCAGAATACACCTACACACAGCTCATTCACTGATAGGTATGTTTCCCATGTGTCCATGGTTTGATATAAATGCAAAGTGTTCTGCTTATATACTACACCATACCACTTCAAGTAGTATCTGGGCGGTTTACAGTTTTTAATTACAGTGTGAAGGCTATACATTGCCCCCCCCCATCAAGCTGAGTACTCATTTTACTGACCTCGGAAGGATGGAAGGCTGAGTCAACCATGAGCCGGCTACCTGGGATTGAAACCCAGGTCGTGAGCACAGTTATATCTGCTGCAGTATCGGCGTTCAACTACTGCGCCACGGGACTTGGGCATATCCGGCATTTCAGCCTTCCAGTCTGTGGTCTTCATCTTGGGACTGAATTTAACTCCAGACCTCTTCTCTGTGATATTTTGGTTAGATTTTCTGACTAGGGTTTCTTCCCAGATTCCCTGGTTTTGTACCAGCTTACCCAATGAGGCGTTTACAGAGAACTTAACAACTTGTGTGGCTGTGGGTCATTTTGATTGCTCCTCATGTGGACTTTTTGTTCCACAGTCATTAAGTGTGTGTGTGTGTGGGGGGGGACACCTCACAGAAAATCTGAATCTTACTAAGATCCAAGTATTCATTCCCAAAACGGAAATGGAGCTGAAATGCTCAACCCATTAGCATGAAGCAGACTAAACTAGCCTGAGAGGAAACATCAGACAGTGTTTATTTTTCTACCACAGACTTGAGGTCTCAAGTGTTTCCTGAACTCTCCAGGTATTGTTCTCAATCGCAGTGGATATTTCTTTGGGGGGGATGGGTGTTAAGGAATATTTCTGGGTATGTGAAGATATTTTATTAAGACCATTAAGAATGTAACAGTGAATATTGTGTTCTGTTCTAATAGTCAATTATATTGATTTCTAAAAAACAAACAGAGCCCAGACCAGCTCCTGATTTAATTCAGTAGAGTAGACACACCCTACTTCTGAGTCTAACATTTAGTAATACAAAGGGAATGTTCAGAAAATCATTTTCTACACTGATGTACATATTTGCTTGAGGAAAAAAATTATTGTTGTGGTCAATGGGGCTTGCTTCCTACCTAGTAGATGTGCTTAGAGCAAGGGTGCCCAAACTTTTTCTAAGGAGGGCCAGATTTGGTGGCTGAGAATGTGTCAAGGGCCGGTTGCTCCCCGACCCTGCCACCCCACTGCAAGCCCCACCCACTGACCCATAAGCCCCACCCACTGACCCCTTGCAACCCCACCCGCAGGAAGGAAGGCGGGGACCAAGGGAGGGAGGGAGGGAGGTGGAAACCAAGAGAGGAAGGAAGGAAGGTGGGGACCAAAGGAAGCACAGGGAGCCTGTTTAAAAAAACATGGGGCGAAGGAGGGGGAGGGAGGGGCGGGCCAGCCAGCTGCGGGCCACTCAGAATGGCCTGACAGACCGGATTTGGCCCCTGGGCCGGACTTTGGGCAGGCCTGGCTTAGACTGAGTGTGGTTTTCCATATTCCTTCATTTTTAAAATGGCTGCCTCTCTATTTGCTAAAACTGTTAAATTCACCTCAAAATGGGTAATGACTTCCTTAAATTTTGCATGCACTGGTTCTCATTGTTCAGTCAGCTCCTTTTCTAGTACTGTACTGTTAAGCTGCATGAGAAATATCTTTGGATATAGCTTTTCTGCTCTTTTTTATGTTTCATTGTATTTTATGCCTTAAATATTATAAAGTAGAAGGTATGTTTCATATTTTTGCTGTTAATTCATTGGCAGTTGTTTTGAGGCTTCTGTGCATGTGGGACAGCAGCGTATAAGTATAAATATGTGTTTTGTGTTTTGTTTTAAACCGTAAAATAAAATCAAAATTTGCCATAAGTTTTTTTTTAATTTTATAAACAATCCTGTCCCTCCTAATGTTTGTTTCTTTTGTTTTTTTCCATATCCAGGTCAAAATGAGATCCCGAAACCAAGGTGGAGAAAGCTCATCCAATGGGCATTTCTTGAAATCAAAGCCCACTATTAACACCACAGATAATCAAAACATTCAAGAAGATGGAAAGAAAAAAGCCAAATCCAACCGAAAAGAGGATGAGGCACCAGGCTCAGTTACAGTCAAGAAGCACAGCAAATTGCCAGCTTCTAGTGAGCGGAAAACTAAGAAATCGATAGAACTGTCAAAAGAGGACCTGATCCGGCTCCTCAGTATAATGGAAGGAGAACTTCAGGTATGCCAGCAGGAATTGTTTTCCCGCTCTTTATCTCTTTTTTAAAAGCTTTTAAACTACAAAAGACATTGAGGCCTTTGCATAATGTGTAACATCAGACGTGGTATGTTCTCCCTTGCTGGAGGTTTTCTCGTCTTCCAAATATTTATAAGCTCATGTGTGGGCTTAAAAGGGGAAGACATATGTTGGTACTATATTCCCATAATTTCTACCTCCCAAATTTGCTGTACATCTGGATGCCTTTTAGATCACCATGTATTCTACAAGAATCTTCAAAGAGCTCTGAGATTTTCAGCTAAACATACAGTATTTACAAAATTTCCATCATCAGACAATCAGTGACAAGCATTTCAAAATTTACCTGCTTATCTTAAGTACAAATATTTTCTTTGTTGCAATAATTCCAGACAACTTCCAAAGCATCTTAATTTTCTACAAAGCCTTTTATTTCTACATAGCTTCTAGGTTCCATATGCATAACCTTAGTTCTAATAGTATTAAAAACATGTAACTTTTGAGAAACCACAGGCAAAACTTAAAATTATAGGAACATCCTTTAAGAGTAAGGACTGTTCTAACAGTAAAAGAGAACAATGTGGATATTTCAAATACGATCTAAGGAAAGAGCCACATTTCTTAAAAATATTAAAGTCATCAAGAATGAAAATACATGAAGTAAAAATGCATTATTTAGCTCTAAGCATATTGAGAGTCACAGAAAAACACTTCTAAATGGATCTCACCCATGCTCGCTTTTTCAGTCTAAAAGTGAAATCAATTTGTTTACTCTCTGGAGCTGGTTTCTTATCAGCAGCCTTGGATAAGATGATCTTTCCGCCACCACTTGCTCTGATTCCTGTTACTGATGCCCAGTGTGAAAAACCAGCCTTTATTTATATATTCTAATCATAGTTTACTTAATTCTCTCAGAAACAATGGCTATAGCTTTCAAGAAGGCTTTGTTGCTATTTAGCAGCGGCTTTTGTTTAGTTAGCTGCTCAGTGGCAATGGGCCTGTCATTATGGAAAAGGATGAACAGTCTGACCTCACACACCTGCCCAGAAGCAAAACAAAATGTATTTACACAAATTTCCCATCTGATGTTAGTATTTACTATTTCCATTACGCTTGTTTATGGACTGGAACGCAAATAGGGGGAAAAGAGAGTGCCAAAGTCCTGCTTGCCAGACTGGATTGTAGTAAACAATGTCTCCATGCCACAAATTTAAAAGTAATTTATTTTTCAGGAAGTTTTAGGGCATTTTCTATACACCCTGTAACTGTTTTAGTATTTAAACAGACAAGGTACATCTCCTTGACAAGGAGGCAGGTGTACAAGGAGATGTGGGGTTGGGACTTACCTAGATTCCCCCACACACCTCTGTCCTTAAACATGTGCATGA
This sequence comes from Phrynocephalus forsythii, assembly GCA_029282475.1. Classification (NCBI taxonomy): domain Eukaryota; kingdom Metazoa; phylum Chordata; class Lepidosauria; order Squamata; family Agamidae; genus Phrynocephalus; species Phrynocephalus forsythii. The sequence continues at coordinate 25,476,475 of JAPFRF010000002.1, read as the reverse complement.
GCAGGGATAGTGCTAAAAATTCAAGGGAGTTCTTGGAAGAGAAGCTGGTTTCTTCTCCAGGCCAAGAAAAACCAAAGGTCAAAAAAAATGAGAGATCTCATTTGTAAGATCTGCAGGAAGGAAAGCAGGGACCTGTATCTGAGAGACATACTCCCCAGAATTACTTTTCAAACCTGTCGTGCTGCAGGTAGTCCTCAACCATGTGAAAATTTGGTATTTCAGCCCATCCTCAAAGTAGGCACTAATGTATACATATGAACAACTTAGGGAGTCAATTTTACCCTACAGAAATGATTGAATAAATTGGCATGCCACGTGGCAATAGTCAAGGTCAGGCTTACTATTGCAATTAACATTGTTTTTTTGTTTTTTTGTTTATGTTTACATCTCAGGATGCTTAGGCTCTTGTTATAAAGGAGCACAGAGACTAAAATGTAACAATATCATATTTCCTACTTTCTATTTATACAACATTTTTAATCATCTATTTTTATAAAACCGACAAATTTCTCGCTACAAATTACTTTAATGATCAATTGTACAGTGCGCGCACACACAAAATCCTTTCAGAAACTGGATTTTTTGAAACATTTCCTGTAGGCTAGACCTTCCCTTATGATTCAGCAACACTTATTTTTAATAATAGCTATTGCCCAACTTCCTAATATCCTGCTTGGGGTCATACAACCTTGAAGTTCTTGTGCTCATGTTTGGGGGGGGCACTCACACCTCAACAATTTACTGATTATAAAGGCAGCTCTCTGTCAAGACATCATTTCCCCATTCCTTACAAAGTGGTGTTTACTATCTATTTTTTCTATATTGGATAATTTACTCGATCTTGCACTGTGCTATGATAACATGGTTGCATCTCATTGCAATGGTCAGATACCAAGAATATTGAGAATGGGACCATATACAGTGGACCCTTGTATAAGAAACAGCTTGTGTAACATAAAATTTGTAAAACAAAAAAAATTCCGGAGATAGGGGAAATTTGCTTAACATAATTGCCTATAGGGAAAATCCGTACAACATAAAAATAGGATTACTCCGTTTTCCATGCATTCCTATGGGAATTTGTATAAAGGAAAATTTGCTTAACATAATTTCATTTGGAACGAATTAATTCCTTTATACAAGGTACCACTGTATTACTTTCTGCTTGTATTCAGCACAACTGGCAAACTTTCTAGGTAACTGTTTTGGCAGTTGTCCCATTTAGATGCTTATTAAGTACTGTAACATTTTTAAAAAAAATGTATTTACTTGGTTTTATTTATTTATTTTTATTTCAAAGGCCCCATATGACAAGTCCTACTACAGTATCTGGAAGCACAATGAGCTGAGTTAAATATCCTAGTCCTTGAGTCTCATCTGCCCTTGTCTCTCCCCCTGCCCCATGGTTGTTGGGAGTCACCTCTGTTGCTCTTCCTAGGGCCACATAATGTCTTGGGCCTTGGACTTAGCTAGAATTCAAAAATTATCATTTAAACAATTCACCTATATGCAGGACAGGTGGGGAGGATACAGGAAATACCTCCAACTACATAGTGAACTCAGGATGTTTTGAGATCCTGGACTTTAAAAGTCTTTTAGAAGAATCTGATAGCTTACCTAGTAGTAACATAGATTACTCATTTCCATCTTATAAGTGCCATCAACAACCTGTCCCTCTCCCAATGTGCCAGTATACAACTCCCATCATTCCCAGATAGCATGGACAATGGTGGTCAATGCTGTCCCCGATCAGGGCCGGCGCGTCCATTAAGGCGAACTAGGCAGTTGCCTATGGTGCCAAAATGGACAGTGGGCGCCGCCCTGACCCCCCCGCCGCCCTTTGCCTCCCGCCCTTCGCCCCCCCGCCGCCTGCCCGCCCGCGGCCCCCGCACCCCCCACTGCCGCCCGCACCCCCCGACACTGCCAACCGCCGCCCCGCTGCTGCCAACCACTCCCCCCCCCGCCCACCCGCCCCGCCTAGGGCGCAAAAAAAACCTAGCACCGGCCCTGTCCCCGATGACAGGGTTTGTCTGACATCCTTGGAAAGTGACAGGTTGGGAGACTACAACCTCCTTCTGCAGGGGGAAAGAACAATTCAGGTTGTCAGCAGGAATAACATCAGATTGCTTTCTAATGCAGAGTAGCAGAAAGGTTTAAGTCAGTTGAATGGCTATAGAACAGTCTAGTATAGCAGGTGGCTTGCAGGAATTGGAGGTTGCGACAAAGGGGAAGGTGCTCTATAGGTAACATGCTGCCTAAATGCCCTAAGCACATCCGATCTTGCCTGATTTCGGAAGCTAAGCAGGGTTGGCCCTGGTTAGTACATGGATGGGAGACCACCAGGGAATACCAGGTGCTGTTGGTGCCTGGAGTAGGAACTGGCAAACCACTCCAGTATTCCTGCCAAGAAAAACTCCATGGACATGGGGTCAAGAAGAGTCAGTCACTACTGTAATGACGCAGCACACAGAAACACACACACAAGGTAACATAAAAATCAACATTTCCCACTGTAAGCCAGAGAAGAAAATGGAACTAAACAAAACTGCTGGATAGCTCAGGGGCTTAGGCATCTGGCTGCACAGCCAAAAGTTGGGAGTTCAATTCCCCACTGTGTCCCTTAGATGGGGGCCTGGGCTTGATGATCCATAGGGTCTCTTCCAGCTCTGCAGTTCAAAGGTTATTACAATATTATCATTAAAAACACAGGGGCGTAGCATTCTTGGTAACAGTAACAGGAGTATTCTCATGGGAGATGCCAGACATTAGAAGCCAGCTGTGGTTCTCCTAAGTGAAGTATGTGATCACTAGTACCAGGCTCACAGCAGACAATATTTATGTTTCCGCTGACAGGCAAATTTTCCGATTCTGGTTTCCAAACCCTAACTGTAAGGCGTGCAAACTGTAAATGGTTCCTAATTAGGATATTGAAAGGAAACAGAAGCCTGGACACCTACACAGTTTCGATCTTCCTTCTGCTATAAAAAAGCATGGGGTTTGAATTTGGGTGCAAAGAGGGGGGGGGAGAGAGAAATCTAATTGGCAAGTACAGTTCTTGATAGACTTTCAGATTAACCACACTTGTTTGTTTCTTTAATTCTCCAGACATAGGAAAATGGTTTCCCACATTCTGAGGCTGCATTTATGTGGGGAGAATAGGGCAAGGCCATGACAGTGAATTGTCGCAAGGTGTGTGTCACCACTCTCACTCTACGCACCCGCCGTTCTTTTCCTATGAAGAGACACAAGTTGTGAAGCCTGGTGTTATGTGACTTCTTGAAATTGCCAAACCTGCCCAGGCCCAGCTGAGTCAGGGAAAGTGTGTTTGTGGCTGTGCCAATAATGACGCACTAAAGCCACACTGAAACAAAGGTAAAAGAGTCCTAGTGAAGGGGTTGCTCCAGGTAGCAGATGCTGGGAGTGAGCACACTGTGTGGCACAGCCTGTTCTGCACACCCTCAGCATGCTTGTGGCCTTCAGTTACGATGGAGGATACTGGGTCATGGGCAGCGTTGAAAGGAGGAAGATCCATCTGCCTGTCTTTTAGCTTTTCTACATGGAATGTGAGGAATGTCAAATAGTTGTCTCAAGGAAAAAAAATGTAGTAGTCCAGTAGCCATGACTCAACTTCCAGATAAACTCACCTGGATGACTGAGAATCTTCACAGACATGTTCTTGGCCCAGAATAGCCAAATATGTTGGGCAAGTAAGAAAGGGATCCAGTTAGAGCCATGAAGTTCTACCAACAAAAGGTGCCTCCACCTTTCCCATTGCAACCTCCTCTCTGCATCAAGGCCTCTTCAAGAGACCTCTAGGTTGCAGACGGGACTGCAGTGGCATGGAATTGGCCTTACACAAGGACTTATGTTGTGCAGTGGTCAGAATCAGCCTCTTAATACAGTTCAGTACACGTCTAGTGTGTGAACTATAGCATCCAGCTCCAACTATAGAGTTGGATATGTTTTAATTCTTTTCCCACAGTAATGTGGACATGCCTAAAATATGTTGGACTGGGAACTGGAAAATCCAGATTCTGCCCCCACCTCCACCCCCTGTGACTCATTAAGATGAGTGGCAAGGTTGGGCCAGTCACACGTTCTCATAGCCAGTCCTCCTCCAACCCTTTTTAGGAAAGATAAAATAGGAATGGGGAGCAGAGCTGAGAAGTGTCTGGCATTGACTCTGAAATAGCTAGAATACTGTTCTTCTTGAGTTCATTGGAGGAATGCCAAGGTATAAATGCAACTGATAAAAAAATATCATAGTAGGACAGAAGAACCATGGCCAATAATAGAGTAATAATATGAGGGTTAGAACTCCAGAGTTGGAAGAGGCCCTATGGATCATTCAGGGGGGCATAACCTGGAACTGAACTCACAACAACCACTGAACTACCCAGCCGTTCCTATGATCTCTCCTTTGGCCCTCCTTCTTGAATTCGCTTAAACACTCATACTGGAAATACGAGGTGGATTTTGATCTCATGCTCTTTTGGTTAGGAACAGAGCTTGCAATGAAATAGGCACCTTATCAAAAGTTTATTTAAATTAGAACAAATTTGATTTTTGTGATGGCTACACAGCTCCCCAAATTGGTCTGCTTTGTATCTGGGTTTCAGGCTCCATCTGTTGGCTAAAGCAGAATAAGTGCTGTGGAATGTCCTCTGTTGACCTTGTCTGATGTTGCATGGATTAAATATGGAAAAATGGAAAAAAAGTCACACCAGATGCTTTGGGCAACTGGCATCTAACTAATCCAATTAATTTATAATTATTAGCAAATAATAACTGATCCATATCAAATCTGAATGACAAAAATACTCTACTAGAAATCTAGAAAGTGAATACGTCTCTCTGTCTCCCCCCCCCCGTGTGTGTGTGTGTGTGTGTGTGTGTGTGTGTGTGTGTGTGTGTGTGTGTGTGTGTGTGTGTGTGTGTGTGTGTGTGTGTGTGTAGGCCACAATTTCCATAGTGAAATATTATTAAGCCATCCCCAAGATTATGTTGGAACTAGAGATATGCATATTCGTGGTTTTAGACTATAATACCCCAGGCAGCATTTTATGTAATATGAGCATCATGAAGTTAGAATTCAAAAGGAATAAAATGACTAGTTATAGCAAGTGATTATTTTTAATTATCTTTTAAGGTTACTTTTTGAAAGAAGTTTGTCAGTAGTTATTCATGTCATTCTCATCTCAGTCCTAGGATTGAAATAACGTACAAAAAAAATTAGTAAGCAATGCAACAAGGTTTGTCCTGGGGTTTCTTTGGCATTTCATTTCACAATTGAAATTATGTTAGGATTTCAGTGAGGTGGAATCAAAGCCTAGAAAGTATGGAAATCAGTGCCTAATATCAGCAGTGCAGATTTAACGGTACAGGGGCTCAGCATGACTGTCTCCATAGCCGTCTGTTCCTAAGAGAAGAATCCAAAAATGAAAGCAATTAGATCAAGTCCTTTCAGCTAATACGAGGCAAATCATTTTCAAGTTAATAGCTTCCTAACTGTGCATTAAAATCAAACCACTCTTTAAATCTTTCCTTGTTTATTACATTTTCCCCAAACCTTTCTCCTTAAAAATGACCCTGGGTGGTTTACATCATTAAAAGACAATATAAAAGTCAATAACGAGTATGTATACAAATACTAAAATGGATCAAACAAATACAGTATTGCACTAAAAAATATAAGCAACGGCAAAACACATTCAAAGCAGTACAGGTACAAGAATCTATTTTAAAAAAGCACCCACTCAGATAGCCAGTTATGTCCTCTGCATCACAACTGGGGTAGTGTGCAGCAATATACCATTTCTGGGGGACATCAGTTTTTGGTCCAGCAACTGTGAGGACTACCACTCACCTCAGAGAGAAGAGGATAAGGGTGGTGGTGGTGGGGAAATAACTGGAAAGGGGTGGCAGAGGATGTCATTGTTCCTTCTGTCCCAGGGCTTTCGACCTCTGAGCCAGGAGTTCCACTGCCGCCGCCTGCCCCCCCCTCAAAACACAGGACGTACCTGTTGTATAAAGCAGAAAATGGCAGAAGGCCAATCCCCTGGTGGTAAAGCTGGGTGTTATGATCCAAGAGATTTGTAACGCTTGCCAGTCACAGGGACTCATGTCATACACTTCTACGCCTGAAATGAGCCACCCTGCTTGGAACAGTTCCAAGTAGCCAACCCAGCTGAGTGGTCGCCCTGTCCCAAGTGGATAGCCAGGTCAAGCCTAGAATCCTTCACAAACTAGCCCTTTGCCTCCCATGGGGAGATTGACTTGGTGGAGTTCATTGACCTGTGATTGTGTACCCTCATCCCAAGGCACCGGCAGCGGTGTATATGGGATTGGCTCAGGGCACCTTTGCATTCCTAACTCTCCTTCAGGGCATATAGGTCTGCAAGCCACAATCGTTTCTTTGCCTGCTGCTCATATGTCCTTAGCAGAATCCTGTTCTTTCATTCCACTTGCACTGCAGCTCTATTCCTCAAGCTGGTTTATCAGTTTCTGAGTACAATAATACCTCGGATAACGAATGCCCCTGATAACGAATTTTTCAGATAATGAATTGCAATTTCCAGGTATAGGGCTGCCTCAGATAACAAATTTTCCCTATGGGCTGCCTCGGATAGCGAATTGTAATTTCTAGGTATAGGTCTGCCTCGGATAACGAATTTTCCCTATGGACTGCATCGGATAACGAATTTCCAGCATGCATCGGTAAAAAAGAGTTATTCTGGGTTGCATCACATCTGTACCTTTAAAGTTCACTTTATAAAGAGTTTTGAGCAAAAAACAACAAGAGGTGTCTGTGTCATTTTCCTAGGCTCTGGAACGGATTAATTGGTTTCCCATTCATTCCTATGGGAAACCATGTTTCGGATAACGGATTTTTTTCAGATAACAAATTGCCTCAGAGAATGAATTAAATTCGTTATCCGAGGTACCACTGTATGTACAAGGAGATATGACTGGGTATCTTCTTGTGCAAGCATGGCAGCTCTACAACCACTTGTACAATGAGCTTTTTTTCCCACAAGCAGAAGGCATAAAAAATATTCTGCCTCCTTTGTCAAATCTCTTCATCCAAAACTGCCTGGAGTATGGCTGGTGTTTACATTTACTACGGTCCTAATATTTTTCAGCTGTAGCTACCATACAGTTCTTCATGTGCTATATATCTCAGGGAGAGTATAGCACTACATAAAATGGCATGGCTATACTCATATCAGCTTGTCCTCCTGTTGAGATCCCTTACATAAGAACATAAGAAGAGCCATGCTGGATCAGGCCAAAGGCCCATCTAGTCCAGCTTCCTGTATCTCACAGTGGCCCCACCAGATGCTTTTGGGAGCGCATGAGACTAGATATCTGTCTCCTGATACCACTCCCCTGCATCTGGCCCTTGAAGTACCCTGGTTTTAAGCCTGGAGATTACACATCTCCATCATGGTTTGTAACCTGTGATGGACTTTTCCTCCAGGAATCTGTCCAATCCCCTTTTGAAGGCATCCAAGCCAGATGCCATCACCACATCCTGTGGCAGGGAGTTCCATAGACTAACAACGCGCTGGGTGAAAAAATATTTTCTTTTGTCTGTTCTTACTCTCTCAGCCCTCAATTTGAGTGCATGTCCCCTAGTTCTGGTATTTTGTGAGAGGGAAAAGAGCTTCACTCTATCCACTTTACTCATGCCCTGCATTATTTTGTACGTCTCAATCATATCCCCCCTCAGGCGCCTTTTTCCAGACTAAAGAGCCCCAAATGTTTTAGCCTTTCCTCATAAGGGAGGTGCCCCAGCCCAGTAATCATTTTGGTCGCTCTCTTCTGCACCTTTTCCAGTTCCACTATGTCTTTCTTGAGATGCGGTGACCAGAATTGTACACAATACTCCAGATGCGGCCTTACTATTGTTTTGTATAATGGCATTATAATGTTGGCTGTTTTATTTTCAATCCCCTTTTTGATAATCCCTACCATGGAATTGGCCTTCTTCACCGCTGCCACACATTGGGTAGACACCTTCATGGAGCTGTCCACCAACACACCAAGATCTCTTTCCTGATCTGTCACGGATAACTCAGAGCCCATGAGTTGATAGATAAAGTTTTGATTTTTCGCCCCAATATGCATTACTTTACATTTGGCTACATTAAAACGCATTTGCCATTTCGTAGCCCATTCCCCCAGTTTGGAGAGATCCTTCTGGAGCTCTTCACAATCTTCTCTGGTTTTTACCACATGGAAAAGTTTTGTGTCATCTGCAAACTTAGCCACCTCACTGCTTATCCCTGTCTCCAGGTCATTTATGAACAGATTGAAAAGCACCGGTCCCAGGACAGAGCCCTGGGGCACACCGCTTTTCACCTCTCTCCATTGTGAAAATTTCCCATTGACACCTACTCTTTGTTTCCTGGATCTCAACCAGTTCTCAATCCATAAGAGGACCTGCCCTCTTATCCCCTGACTGTGCAATTTTCTCAGCAGCCTCTGGTGAGGGACTGTGTCAAAGGCCTTTTGAAAATCCAGATAGACTATATCCACCGGTTCACCCAAATCTACATGCCTGCTGACCTTTTCAAAAAATTCTACAAGATTTGTCAGACAAGACTTACCCTTGCAGAAGCCATGCTGATTTTCTCTCAGCAAAGTTTGTTCTTCTATGTGTTTTAAGATTTTCTCTTGGATGAGGCTTTCCACCATCTTCCCTGGGACAGATGTAAGGCTAACTGGCCTGTAGTTTCCCGGGTCCCCCCTCCTTCCTTTTTTAAAAATTGGTGTGACATCTGCTATCCTCCAGTCCCCCGGCACTGTGGCCGTTTTAAGAGACAAGTTGCATATTACCGTTAAGAGATCTGCAATTTCATTTCTCAGTTCCCTAATAACCCTTGGGTGGATGCCATCTGGGCCCGGTGACTTGTTAATCTTCAATTTATCAATTAGTCCTAAAACATCTTCTCTTATAACCTGTATTTGATTTAATTCTTTAGTCAAGAGGGGCTGTTCAGGCAGCGGAATCTGCTCAAGGTCTTCTGTTGTGAAGACAGATGCAAAGAACTCATTTAATTGCTCTGCAATTCCCAAATCCTCCTTAATCTCCCCTTTTCCTCCCTCACCATACAGAGGGCCAACTGGTTCTCTGGCAGGTTTTCTACTTCTAACATATTTAAAGAAGCTTTTATTATTACCCTTTATATTGCTAGCCATGTGTTCCTCAAAACCTTTCTTTGCCTCTCTTATCATCTTCTTACATTTCTTTTGCCAGAGTTTGTGTTCCTTTTTATTTTCCTCATTTGGGGAGGATTTCCATTTACAGAAAGACCTCTCCTTGTGCTTTAGAGCCTCTCTAACTCCACTCGTTAACCATGCTGGTGCCCTCTTGGACTTAAATCAGCTCTTCTTTCTTTGTGGTATGCACTTGTGCTGGGCCTCTGTTACCGTTGTTTTAAACAGGTTCCATGCACTCTGAAGAGATTGGATTCTTCCAACCTTCCCCTTCAATTTCTTTCTAACTAGTTTCCTCATCTGAGGGAAGTTTGCCCTTCGAAAATCAAGGATTTTTATGTCTGATTTGCTTGACACTCTTCCTCCAACATGCATGGCAAAGGAGATTGCAGCATGGTCACTGTTCCCCAGAGGCTCAGTGACATTCACATCCCTGACCAGATCCTGAGTATCAGACAGTATTAGATCCAGAGTTGCCTGTTCTCGGGTGGGCTCCATGACAAGTTGCTCTAAGGCACAGTCATTCAGCAAGTCGAGAAACCCAGTTTCTCTTTCTTGCCCGGAGCTCGCATTGGCCCAGTCGATGTGTGGATAATTGAAGTCCCCCACGATTACTACCCTGTGCTTCTGAGACACCTCCATGATTTGTCTCCTCATTTCAAGGTCCCCCTCAAGTTTTTGATCTGGTGGGCGATAGCATACCCCAACTATCACATCACTCCTTGGACCTGGTAGTTTAACCCACAGTGATTCTATGGTGGAGTCAGACCCTCTGTCAATCTCCATTCTGCTGGATTTTACCCCTTCTTTAACGTAGATCGCCACTCCCCCTCCAACCCGCCCCGCTCTATCCCTTCAATAGAGTTTATAGCCTGGGATTGCTGTATCCCACTGGTTCTCTGCATTCCACCAGGTTTCCCGTTATGGCTATTATATCAATGTTATCCCTAGCTGCCAAATGTTCGAGTTCTCCCATTTTTGGTCGGAGGCTTCGAGCATTGGCGTAGAAGCACCTGTACAGTGGGTTCTGCAACAACAGCTGCTGCTTTGTTCTCCCCCCCCCACAGCTATTATTTTCAGTAGATGAACTATCACATTCCATTATTCTCCCAGTACTAATACCTGCTATGTCATCTCTATGTGATTCTCTACCCTTTCCAACCTCATTCCCTGTTGATGAGGTGTTCCGAACCGGATGCCACACAGCTCCTTTCGGCTTTCCCCCAGTTATCAGTTTAAAAGCTGCTCTGCAGCCTTTTTGAGGTTGAGTGCCAGCAATCTGGTCCCATCATGATTCAAGTGCAACCCATCCCTCCTGAACAGGTTTGGCTTGTCCCAAAATGTTCTCCAGTTCCTGACAAATCTAAAGCCCTCCTCTCGACACCATCGCCTCATCCACGCATTGAGGCTTCTGAGCTCTGCCTGCCTGGCGGGTCCTGCACGAGGAACAGGTAGCACTTCTGAAAATGCTTTTCAGGGGTGGCCCCCAATTTATTTTATTGTTCCATTATTACCGTTATCAATTTTTATATTTTTAAGCCAGAAGATTCATAATTCTTTCTGACTTCTAGTAATGCTTTGAAGTTGCCTGTGTTTGTACACACCATATTGAGAAGGGTTTATTCATAAAGGTGGCATATAAAAACTTTATAATTAATAAAATGGAAATATATAAATTTAAAAAAGGAAACCTGCTATGATGAGCACGCAGTAAGAGATCTGCCTTGAATAGGTTGTACTTCTGTACATAGGATCAGCCTATTCAAAAGTGGGCTAGAGTGATTTGGTAAGCACAACCCCTGTCAGCCCCCCTCAAGAGGTCATCCTGTAAAGCAACCAGAGCGGTCTCAGTCCCGTGAAGCGATCTGAACCCAGATTGGAAAGGATCCAGGACACAATCTTCCTCCAGGAACGACTGAATCTGCTTGGTGGCAATCTGTTCCACTACCCTGGCCATGAAGGGAACATTGGGTAATAATTATCCATATTGTCTGATGCCAAGCCAGGTTTCTTAAGGATATGCTTGACCACTGTCTCCTTCAACCAGCTAGAATGCCATCCCTGAAGGAAGCGGGGGCGATGGTAGCAGCCCACTCTGGAATGCTTCCTCCGGCAAGCTTAATAAGCCAAGATGGGTAAGGATCGGAAGGGGAAGTTGCCAGCCTGCAGCCCTGGAGGCATCAGCTGGAGAAAAGTGTGATAAAGCTGTAGTCTTTATTCTTCTGTAATAAATATTATTATTTATTTGTTATACTTATTTCCCACTTTTTCTCTCAGGAGCTCAAAGTGGTGTATACATTTCTCCTCATTTAATCCTCACAACAATCCTATGAAGTACGTAAGCATGGCTGGGGAGAACAGGAATAATGCATGATCATCCATGAGTTTCATGGCTGTGCAGGGTTTTGAACCAAGGCCTCCCAAATCTTAGTACTAAACAAAACACAAAAATGGCCAAAGAATTTGTTAGAAAGTTGAGTTGAGAATAACATCACAATATTTAAGCACCATTGAACTAGTATCTCTATTTTCCAGAAATTAAAATACCATTCATTCGCTCTGCGTAGGAGATGGCTTCATACTATTCCATGTGACATCAGTTTCTTTTCATGTTCACTGGTGTTGCTCTGTTTCCTATCTAATGTTATTTAGGACTTTTTTTTCCTTAAAAAAATTATGTATGCAGTGAATTTCCTTACGTGGAGAAAAAGTGGGAAGGAGAACAAAGAAGAGAGAAACAGAGATGGAGCCTGAATATACCCACTTAGAAGAGGGCCCATTCTGTATTTTTATTCAGACATACACATGTGTACTGGCTGGATAGCTTAGTGAGTTAACCATATGGCTGCAGAGCCAGAGGGCGAGAGTTTGAGTCTCCACGGTCCTTCCCAAATGAGCTAGCTGTGAGGCCTTGGGCAAGTGGCACAATCTTAGGATAACCCCCACCCAGCCCCAGAAAAAGGAAATGGCAAACCACTTCTGAGTACTCTATACCTAGAAAACCCTGGACATGGTCACCATCAAGTGAAATTGGTTTGATGTCGCACCGTTATTGTTATTCAATAGGTATAGGCTCCACTGTGAATATTCCTCATGTATACAAAATGTGTACTGTACATTGCACTGCCTCTATTCCCTGTCACTACTATTTTATGTGATTTGGTATGATCTATTTGTACCGATGTGCTACCGGTATATCACTACCACTGGTATAATGTGTATTTTGTCAGTACATATAGGGCTGTTCTGAGAGCTGCAGTCCAAACATGCAATGTGTCCTCATTCTGGTCGGACCTTGCATACAATTCTGTATAAATGTAGGAAAGCTACCCAAGGATAAAAGCTGTGCCTGGAGGCACTTCGTAAGAAGAGATAATTGATTGGAACGACTGTTTATTGACATGTGCCATTTATAATGGCAGTTTTTCCATCAATCCTAAAGAAAGCCAGCATTAATCAGCTAGAATGATGATTGATGTCTGATGTCTGACTTTCCTTACAGCACCCCATCTGCCCCGCTCCCCAGGGCAGAGAGGTGAATGGGTGCTACCCTTTGGCAAAGCGAGGATCAAAGAGCAGGTCTTTGAATTTCATGCGGCCACAGCGAGGGTGCTGTGGCTGTGGGAAATTTAAAAGCCTGCCCTTTGATCCTTCTTTCCCGAAGGGTAGCACCCAAAGCATTTGTAACCCAGGGTACCACTGTATTCAGGTTAAACTGCCATATTGGGTTTTGAATTACAGTTTGGGCACTCGGTTTCTAAAAGTTTCGCCATCACTGCTATACATGAAACATGATTTCAGGAGAGATAGTAAGGACCAGAAATTCATGGGGGGGCACACTACACAAAGCAAGATTAGGGATGTTTTATGGACAGTGGGAAAAATACTAAAACCAGCATGCAGAAGGAGCACTTTAAGGGAAACAGATTCTCTCTTTACTGCCTCTGTTCTTAAAGAACAGGAGATGCTGAAAAATGCAAGGCAACCAGGATTGGAAAATTGCACTGCTCACTTATCCTTCTCTCTATGGCAGTGGTGGCAAACCTTCGGCACTCCAGATGCTTTGGACCACAACTCCCGCAGTCCTTTGTCATTGTCAATCTAGGCTTGGAATTGTTGGAGTTGTGGTCCAAAACATCTGGAGTGCTGAAGGTTCGCCACCACTACTCTATGGTATCGGCTAAATAGCCGCAGTGTTACCTAGATCACACACACAACAGACTCATTTTAGGGCATCCAGTGGAAGCCCATGAGCACCAAGGGTAGCCTCTGGTCTCCAGTGAGCCTCCCTGCAACTGGAGAAGAAAAGAACCGAGCTGTTCTGGTAACCCTCAGTAACTCCAGCCACCGATAACCTGATGTGCACAGAGTTATCTACTGATGGCTAAATTTGTCCGTGAGAACATTTTATAATTACTGGCTACAGCAAACCTCATGTTGGCTGGGTTATCCCTTGTGATGCCTTCATTCCTGAAGCATGTAAGACATATCTCAACCCACTTTGATTTGTGTATATAATCTAAGAGAGCGACCTTTGAGTCTGCTTCATGTGCTGCCAAGGATCAGCAATCCTAGGCTTTGGTAACCTTCCTGTTGGGGTGATAATGCAAAAACAAAGCTCCTTTTCAGTATCAGCAAAATGAGAAGCGATATCTTCCCAGCGCTTATAAACATCAAGCAGAGTGGAGTTAATTCCTTGTCATGGGAATTTGCTGTCCCTGGGCCAGGCTACAGAGAATGAATTATGTCAGTGAAAATTAAAAAAAAAAGCTCTGGTGGCCTGTTCTCTTCAGAGAAAGGTGACATCATCTGCCGAGCTCTCTGGCCAAAAAAAAAAAAAAAAAGCTTTGTGGGCAAGGAATAATAGACACAAGTCTTCCAGCACTCATTTGATCTGTTTCAAAGCCTGCTGCGAGAAGGAACAAAAATTCCGCTTCACTACAGCGTGGCAGCCAGCGCCACCTCCTTGCCCTGTTCTTCAGAGTTTTCGGCCGCTTATATAACGTTAGACACTCAGACTGAAGAATGTAACAGGTTCAGTGGTTCAGAACAGATCTACGCCCCACCTAGCCTAGTGCCCTGCATCTGACATCTGACTTTGCTGGAGATTTCAGCAGAGATGCCCATTAGAAGCACAGGGTTATGTAACAGAAATACCGCCTCACTCACAGAACTCGTCCGACAGGTTCATCCTTGGCCAGTTCGTTTGTGTGTCCTGATTCACTGGCAACTCTGAGACATTTATTTATTTGGTCAGTTACTTGGCTGACCAAATAACTGGGGGGGACAGAATCATTCAGCCATTACATTATTGAGACGTACAAAATTATGCAGGTGATGCATCAAGTGGATAGAGGGAAGCTCCTTTCCCTCTCACACTATACCAGAACCAGGGGGTCATCCGCTCAAATTGAAGGCTTAGAGAGTGAGCAACGGACAAAAGAAAATATTCCTTTACCCAGTATGTTGTTATTCTGTGGAAGCCCTTGCTGCAGGACGTGATGGTGGCATCTGGCTTATATGCCTTTAAAAGGGGATTGTACCAGTTTCTGGAGGAAAAGCCCATCACAGGTTACGAGCCATGATGGGGACACGTGTTATCTCTAGGCTTAAAAGGTAAAAAAACAAAAAGCAAAGTGTTCTGCTTACATATTGCCTCATTGCACTTAAAGCATTCTCTGGATGGTTTACAATTTAATTATGCAGGCTATGCATCCCCCTCCCCCAAGAAAGCTGGGTAGTTATTTTACTGACCTCGAAAAGATAGAAGGCTGAGTCAACCATGAGCCTGCTGCTATCTGGGATTGAACCATGTCATGAGCACAGTTTTGGCTGCAGTACAGCCGTTTAACCACTGTGTCACGAGGCTCCACAAGAGTACCTCAAAGTGCCAAGACATAGGGGAGTGGTATCAGGATACAGGTATCTATAGTTGTCTCACGTGCTCCCAGAAGCATCTTCTGGCGGGGCCACTGTGTGTTACAGGAACCTGGACTAGATGGGGCCTTAGCTTGATACAGCAGGGCTCTTATGTTCTTCCTTAAGTATGAATACATGCTGGGATTAGTCCCTCTATTTGATCCACTCTGGGGACAGGGTGGTTCTGTCCTTTTCTTGGTGACCATGCAATACACGTCCCAGTGTAAAGCAAACCATCCCCAGAGCATTCCTACCTGTACCTTTCTGGCTCCTTGTCAAGGACTACTCTTTTTAAAATGTGGGTAAGATTGCTCCATCCCCCCCCCCCGTTTTTAGCATGTGCAATTACTAGGATGGAACGAAAGCAGCATCTTCCTTGTTTGGTGGTATGAAAAGTATGTTGGAATCTAAAAAATGTGCCACTGGTGGTATGACCACAATACAGCACAAGGGGCCGTGACCTTATCTTATTTCTCATCTTGGTGCACAGCAGCTGTTGTACTATTTATAAACAGGCCTAGTAAACCATGGTGCTCATGACCAGAGTTTGACAGTTAATGTTGCAGCATGATCAGAAGTAATATATGGTCTTTGTAAACTTTGACTCTGTCCCACAGTGCTTACAGTTATAAACTCCTCACTCTGCACCCTAAGGGGTGGAAAAAGCCAGCCTGGAAAATTAATGATAGCCCTCAAAATTTGCAATAATCTTGTAAAGAGCATTACTTATGAATTATATTATTTGTCTTTTAGAATTGCATGATATTCATTATATTACCTTCAGTTAGTAAACTCCATACAGTTATTGTATATGCGATACACCAGTAAGCTAGAAAACCTAATTGCTTGTAGCCAAATGTCAAAGACAATTTTTGTTTCTACATATTGGCTTCAATGGCTTGTTATGATGGGCTTAAGAAAAATTATGAAATGGATTGTTGCCTCAATCCAGTTTGAAATGGATCCAGGCAAATTGAAGAACCTTATTCCGCCACATGAGCCTGCCCAGTTTCTGAGATTCTCAGAAGAGTTGGTCTAGTAGTCCACTTGGCACTGATGGCTGCAGCATTCTGTTACAACTGCCATTGGGAGCTAACTAATGTTGGATTTCATCATGCCACCATTTTGCTTAACTTGCTGATAGTTTTACTATCAGCCTCATCATTGTCAGTGTTGGAGGAGTGATACCTCCTTAAAAAACCTTGGCCCAGCTGGCCCAGCTGGTAGTAACCTCTTCCCAGGGTTACAGGAGAAGATGATCAATGGTTTTGAAGGCGGAAGAGGGCCTTCAAACGGAAGCGGAAGAGCCATCTTCTAGGAGAAGGAAAACTCTGATTTTAAACCTCCACTGCTTTGTGGCTATATTCATTTCTGGAAAAGGCTTCAGGAGTTAATTTCAAGGCAAAACTCAGAGCCAGAGTCTCAGAGGCAGTTCATAACTTTGTACAATCATGTTCTGGTAACTCCTGTGACACAGCTAGAACTAATTGTATCACCTCTGCCGATCCATTAGACTATTCCAGCAACATGGAGAGGGTTGTTTTGCTGCTTGAATAACAGTTTTAACATCCATATCAATCTACCCAGGCCTTGTGCTCTGAAGAGGCCACTTCAGCTTTGCATGCAGTGTGGAAACAACATGGCTTCTATATCGAGCAGGATATCATGGTCTCTCGAGACTGAAGGATGCCTATACTATGGTCTAGGAGCAGCCCAACCATTAGGTGGCTGGTGATTGGGAGAGTGCTCGGGGTTGCAATAGATCTTCCACCTTCACCCACTCTGTCCCCTGGCTAGCCACTGCCAACACTAGCAGATAGCCATTTCCTTTAAGGTCTCCTTGTCCAACTCCAGTGTGGCTTCTTTTTGGAGAATGGTTGGCTCTCTGAGGGTCCTAGGATCTAAGCAGTATGGTTGAGAATTGTGTGGTGCTGACACAACTTTATTACCCATGTGATGCAAAGACTAGAGTAGCCATTTAAACTGTGTCGAGAGATGGCTTCTCTTTGATTACCTCTGTTACCAAACTAAACAAGCAGCTAGGGTTTCCTTGTACACTGCTGTGGAAGCACTGCCACAGCTAAGCAATGATGTTTCATTCAGCCCTTCCCTTTTAATTATTTCTGGTGACAGACTCAGTTACTTTGGTCACACTACACAAACCATGTGTCCCAGGACTGACACCTGAGAATAATGCCTTGTGACTATGCTGTCTAAAAATAATAGTCAGAATTTGAAAAACCAAAATGATTAGTTTCAAAAAGAAACAAAAATTAAAGAAGTTCAATGTTATAGGCGGTGAAGTTCTTTGTCATACTGCCGTAAATCCTTTGCTTTCTAAACACATTCCATTCTCCCCCTCATTACTTTTTTTGACACAAGTTCCAAGGATATCGCACTAATTTTCATACCTTCTTTCCAAAAACAGACCACGCTCAGCTCTAACCAATGGCACAGCTCTTTTCCTTTCTCTCACATCAAAAACCCTCCACGGCTTGGGATCTGACTACCTGGCGGAGCGGATCTCCCGACAGATCAACTGAGGCCAGACCCACTCGATCGTCGCAGGCATGCTCACTCAGGGTGGCCACTCCAAGAGAGGCGTGGAGATCGGTAACCCATAGCCGCGCCTTCTCTGTTGTTGGCCCCTCTCTTTGGAACCAACTTCCAAGTGAGCTGTGCCTTGCAGAGTCCCTGCCCGCCTTCAGAACGGGATTAAAAACCCTGCTTTTCAAGGAGGCATATGGTGACCTCATTTCTGTCTATTTTTTTTTGTTCTGCCGCTCTCCACCGAGGGTTTTCCTTCTTTGCCATTTTTTCCTTCTATTTTATCTTGCCACTGCTTTCCCATTGTTCCCATTGTTCCTGTTGTTTTATCTGTGTTTTAACTGGTTTTATTGGAAACCACCCTGAGCTCCTTTTTGGAAAAAGGTTGCGGTATAGAAATACATCAAATAAATAAATAAATACCTTACAACTGTTGCTCTCTCTAACTCTTGCCAACATGATCGTATACAAAACAGTGTCTCTCTGGCTAGGGATCATTTTAACCACAGTTCAGTTCTCAAACACTCCTCCACATCTCTTGACCGGTTTTTAACTGTCGTCCCTAGCATACATCACAAAGTAAAACCATCAAGCAAGCCCCAGTCACTTACAATGCCAACCAATACAAACTTGTATACAAAATATATTTAAAAGGGCCACAGAGAGCCCCAGTTGATTTGCTTGACACCCCTTCCACCATGCCTTGTTGGCATGAAGGACTTCTGAAGCTAGGCATACTGAAGTTAGCAATACCATGTCATCCTCTTGTTTCTTCCCCCCACCTTCATTCACATGGTAGCGTGGGCCATGGGCCTTAAGGAGTGGCACGGGCAGTGGATGACAATATTCTTGCCGCTTCGGGTGGAAGGAGAGCTTTTGCTGGCACAGCTCCATCCCGCCAGGCCCAGGGCCAAAAGCCAGACTGTGCAGTTAGCACATCAGACATGAGTCTGCCCCATCCAAAGTTGTGTCTGAACAAGCAGGATGTAAACAAAGCTGCCATTTAACTCTTGATAACTAATCACAAAACAAACAAGACATAGGAAATAGAAAATCTCTGTTTCAATTGAGTTCCAAAGTGCTTTGGGAATATGACTGGAAACCAGGTTTAATATTAACCCATAGCCAATGAAATATATTTAAAAAAATCAATGCCATTAGTGATAGCCATTCTTTCCAACTTGTCCCTATCATCCCTTGATTGTGGAGGTTTCATCCAGCTGTTAGGTCTAGCAACTCTTGACAGGCATGCCTATGGAAAATTGCTCTGATTTTTTTAAAAGTCTTCTAAGTTATTTGGCATTGTTATACCTTGGGAAAATCTATTGCATGCATTAATTATGCACTGTACAAAGCAGTACGTCCTTCCTATTGGTCCCTAACCTACTGCCAATCAATTTTGTTTAATGAGTCCAAATATTTAACAATGCAAAGCAAATAAACAAAGTGTGCTGCTTATATAAAGCCCCAGAGAGCTTAAAGCACTCTCTGAGCAATGTACAAGTATTGCAATTTTGCAGGCTCCACATTGCTGCACTCCCACCCTGGAAGGTGGGTATTTAACACCAAGATGGGTATTTAACAGGGAACATTTGCTGTGTTCACACGGTTCCCAATTTTAGAGATCTCCAACACTGAGTCTTGGGGGGTCTCTTTTTTATATAGAAGATAACCCCACACAGAGACCTAATCCAGCATTGCACTAGTGTCTGGTTGGTAGTGCAGAAGAATTTTCTTCCTTGCCCTTCTCCTCCTTCCATGCTGCAATGCGTGTCTCAGCACTCCCCACCAGATTTTAAGAGATTATGGGCTAGGGGCTACATGTGTGTGTGTGTGTGTGTGTGTTGTGTCGTTATAGTCGTGACCGACTCAACGTGACTCCATGTCCATGCAGTTTTCTTGGCAGGAATACTGGAGTGGCTTGCCAGTTCCTACTCCAGGCGCCTACAGCACCTGGTATTCCCTGGTGGTCTCCCATCCAAGTACTGACCAGGGCTGACTCTGCTTAGCTTCCGAAATCAGGCGAGATCGGATGTGCTTAGGGCATATAGGCAGCTAGGGGCTACATACAAAAGTGTTAAATTCCCTTTCTTATTCCTGTAGATAGAAACAGTTCCATTAGAAGAATAAGCCTACTGGGCCCTGGCCAAAATCTTATGCTCGATCTAATTTTTGTTCCTCCTCTCCACATAAGGGATTCCATTCCCTCATATAAAAGGAAAAAGACAAGAAACTTTCGGATTTTCTAGCACTAGGAGCTCTTCAGTAGTGACATAGAAGAGCAGAAGATGGGCTCATACTATCTCAGCAGTAAACAAGATTACAGTGGTACCTCTTAAAATGAATTTAATTCATTCTATGGGTCAATTTGTTTTAAAAATATGTTGTCTTACGAAACACGTTTTCCCATAGGAATGCAGTGGGAATAGATTAATCTGTTCCTGAGGCTATGGGTATCTTCATTTCATGAAAATGTTGTCTTATGAAATGCGGTTTCCCATAGGAATGCATTGGGAATGGATTGATCTATTCTGTCGGCTAGAATAAAGACAAAAATACTTGGGTTTTTTCCCCTGGGTACATGCGGAATGTTTTTTGTCTTGTGAAGCATCCCATAAGGAATTTTTGTCATGTGAAGCATAGATAGATAAATTTTTATTGTCATTGTCCTGTGCAGAACAACGAGATTGAAAGAATCTATAAGCATGCCTATTTCTGGAAATGTTTTTTTCTTCCTATGAGTTTTTTGTCTTACGAGGCATTTGTCTTAAGAGGTACCACTATATTTCATTGGTGACCGATACTGGGTTATTGGGAATAATGTTAATAATAGTGCTGAACTTAACAGGCTAGAGAAGATGTGATCCATATGTTGAAGACAGAAAAAATCAGGCCGGAAGTCCTGGAAGCACACTATGGATCTGCTGCTCCAGGAAATGTCCTACGAATACTGCACAGGGATGCTCTTCTGGCCCAGGAGAAGTCAGCTGAAGAAGATGTCTATGAGAAGCCAATTTCAGAGGTAAGCATCCTTACTTTGAGCCAAGCTATATCTGAATTTGCTGTTTCCTTTTCATACCATGACAGAATGTAGGGATGCTTCCCCTTTTACTAGCCTAGATCATTGATGACATGGGCAATGCCTACATTGTTCCCTATTGTTGACTGGCAATGGTGGCTGTTGGCTCATGCTAAACACATGTTGTGTGTGCAAACCGCTTCAGATCAAGAAAACAGCCCATAAGGTTGGCAATGACATTCCATTAAAACATAGGTTTTAATTTTAATCAGTGATATACATTGGATTGTTCCGTGAACCTGTGATTTTGACTAGTGTTTTAGAGACTGCAAATGCCTAAGCAGCTCATGTTAAATGTGTTGCAGCCATGAAGACAAGTGAGTGACAAATTAAATGAATCTTCTTCTTGCACCTGGATGCACTGTTGCTCTGGGCTCCCCAAATAACAGCGATTCACATATCTAAAATCAGTTTGGCTGGGAAATTCCTAGCTGCTGCTTTACTATGATGATCACATCTACAGGATGTTGTTAACTGCCCGTTGCAAATACTCATTGACAAAGCAGGGGGGGTGTCTTTCGCAGTCATTCAGATTCATTACATTCAAACAATTGCCAGGAAGCATTAAGCCGAAGGGACCCTAGTTATGTTGCGTGGAGTACCTGCCTTGCGTTTTAGATCATCTCTTGTCATTTCTTAGAAATAAGCATACTCACCAGCTTCCTGATAGACTATAATGGATTAAGATTACTGATTTTACCAGTCAAAATGGCCTGTTTTGGAGGGTATGGATAACTGGAACAATCCATCTTGTTCTTTGAAAGGCAAGAAGAGTCAATGTTGATTAGGACTGGTAGTAGCCTTGGAGTACTAAAAAAGAAGTAACAGAAGATCTTAACTTGCTTTTTGCAATTTAATCTTGAAATAGATGAAGAGAAAGCCTTGTCCCCTCCTTGGCATCTTTTAAGAAATTTTTAAAAACACATCTATTCTGCCAGATTTCTCAAAACCCCGCCAACTTAAGAAATTGATAACCACCAGATTTTTACTCTACACCCTCACTGGTTTTGACCTGCTTAATTTTGTGTTAGGTTTAATTTAATTTATTAGTTCAACATACAGTACTTTGTTTTATGCTTTTTTGATTGCATGTGAACCACCCAGAATAGCCATTGGTTAGATGGGAGGTATATAAAGCCTAGATCCGATCTCGCTTGATTTTGGAAGCTAAGCAGGGTCGCCCCTGGTTAGTACTTGGATGGGAGACCACCGGGAAATACTAGGTGCTGTAGGCGCCTGGAGTAGGAACTGGCAAGCCACTCCAGTACTTCTGCCAAGAAAACTCCATGGACATGGGGTCACGAAGAGTCGGTCACAACTGTAATGATACAACACACACACACACACACACACACACACACACACACACACACACACACACACACACACACAAAGCAAACCAACCAACCAACCAACCAACAATCTATAAACCAGAAAGGCTTGCATATTTCATCCACTCATGGTTTGGATTGGTTCAACATGATCCACATTTCCCACATTTGTTGAGGAAGTGAAATATACAGTTCTCCAAATTTGTCAATTCAGTTCAAACTCAATAAATATACTAATTAGAGGTATGCAGAATTGTGGTGGTAGTCCAAAAATATAAATCTCCACACTGCTAAACCAATGTAGTTATCAAATGTTGACTTTGAGACATATGAGTTTAAGAGAAAATTTAGGAATGTGTATTTTGTGAGAAATTCATTCTGAAATACACATGTACAGTGGTACCTCTACTTATGAATTTAATCCATTCTGAATCATGGTCTTAAGTATAAAAACTCTTTTAGGTACAGGACCCCTATCTTAAAAAATCAAATAAATAAATATCTAAATAAATAAATAGAAAAAAAATAGAAAAAATTGTAACTAGAGCAGACCACATCTAAAATTTGTAAGGCAGCAGTTAAAAAGCCAACTGTTTTCTGCTCTTAACTCGAATTGCTCTTAAATTGAACCGCTCTTAAGTACAGTAACCACTGTACTTATTTTAAAATGTGAGTCTTCATGCAGATTACAAAAAGAACAACAGATTAATGTATGAATAGGTGGGCTTGTATATGAGTGTCCTTGTGTATGGACCTCCAGAAACCTGTCAAGGAGCAGAACAGACCAATGCTGTGTTTTAAACTTTCCTCCCAGTGAAATCTTTTTCCATCTCTAATTTAATCTGCAGTGGAATACATGATGCTTCCAATCTCATCCTCAAAGCCAACGGCTCAATGTTCTTTGCTGAAGTAGTTGGACATGATTAATATTTCAGGTTTCTTCCTCCTCTGAACTTTGTTTGTGCTGACCAAAAGTAGAAGTTTTAAAATCTTTTTTTTAAAAAAAATCAGTGTTTTTAAACTCCTTCTGAATGGCAGAGGCCACCTTACATTTATGTAACACGACAGTCTTGTTCAATAGATTTACTACAGTCATCCAACAAAGTGTTTAATGCAGCCAATTTTGTATTTCAATAAACCAGCTGGATAGACTAGAAGAAAAGCAGAAAGAAACCTACCGGCGCATGCTCGAACAGCTTCTCTTGGCAGAGAAATGCCATCGGCGCACAGTTTACGAGCTGGAAAATGAGAAGCATAAACATACAGATTACATGAACAAGAGTGATGACTTTACCAACCTTTTGGAACAGGAGCGTGAAAGGTGAGCATTAGAGATGGCCTGTTTCATAAACTCCGCATTTCTAAAATTATTGTGCTTGGAAATTAAGCGTCTTTAAACAATATTTTTGGCTGAACTTTAGCATTGCAAATAACTCACTGTAAATGGATCAACATGTCCAAAATTGTGCTTTCTCACATTTAGTTCTCGCCACTTGTCAAACCTTCCTGTCCAACCCAAATTTAGTGCCAAGGAGCTTTCTGATATAGTTTTTGCTACCCTTATACTAACAATTTAGTGTAATGTTATCGCCAGAAGCTTTATGTACTATGCTCAGCTTTCATGGACCCATTTTATGTGGTGGATTGCTTGGGAATGGTTTAAAATGTGTCTGTGCCATTGATACCTGTACCAACTACTACGCAGTACATCTCTTCAAGGAGTGGTTTGTAGTGGGATGAATGAAATCATGATTTGGAGATAGATCTGGCCCTTCAAAGGAACTGAGATCTACTAGAAACATCAACCTATGGGGGGGGGACACAAACAAACATATGACTGCTCCAATAAATAACCATTATTTTGAACAATCTTTCAGGACATCCAAGAAAAGAGATCCAACACATCAAACCATTATCCACAGTTTCAAAACTGAAAATTTGCTCCTTTGGATGACTAGAACATCATTGCATCCCTTCTTTTTTTTCTTAAATATATTTTTAAAACAAACAAAGTAAAAACAAATACATTGCTTATCTCCTGCCATGCTACATGTATCAGAAGTTTTTCCCAATAGATCGGCCTAGTTGTTTCATGATTCTTTTCTCATCTTAAACAAGATTATTTTCATATTTCCATATTTACTAAATATTTTTCCATTAATATTATTCTAATGTTTTTCCATCAAAGCTGTTTAATTAAATGAAGAATTAAGTTTTAGGATTGGGAATATTGCTAAGACTAAACTTGTTAATACAATATTGTAATCTACTATCTGTATTTTTTGTACCGGATGCATCCCTTCTTATAAACCACCGGAGAGCTGATATATAAGGCTGATATATAAGACAACAGTTTTGAATACTGTCCGCCAACACTAATGTTAGCAGATTAGTATATCAATGAGCTCTAAAAGAGCATGGCTTTTTGTTCAGGATCATTCCTACAAACCCTTCCTGTGTAGTATCAAAACCTTTCTACTTGTGTGCTCATAGAAGTTTTCTGCAATGCTTTTTTTGGTGCTCCGCTACAGAAGCAGAAGTACAGAAAAAGGGATGATGGTGCCTGTGGTCTGCCATTTTAATTTCAGACCTTTCTGTATAAGGCTGCACCAGCCAGCGCACTCCTGCCACACGCAAGCGTTTTGAGATCTGTGAGTTATTCAAGGAGCGCTTTACTACTACTACTACTACTACTACTACTACTACTACTACTACTACTACTACTACTACTACTACTACTACTACTACTACTACTACTACTACATTTCCTATGAGTTTTCATGGCTCAACAAAGAGATTCGAACCCAGATCTTCTTAGCCTCATTCCAATACTCAAGCCATGGCATCCCACTGGCTCCCACTAGAGTGGTTTAGCCTAGCAGTAACTTATTCCAGTTTACGCATGACTCTTCCATTTTCACTTTTGAAACTGTGGATAATGATTTAATGTCAGAGTTTTCTTAGTTCATTGTTCCTGAAGCTCCGTCCTTTAGCTGAAACAGCTGGGTCTCAAGCACAGAGAAACACTGATTTAGTTTCTTCCAACACCGAGTCAGGGAAGGAAAATCCATGTTATCCTGCTTAGGCACTAGCCTGCTAAATCTGGGCTTTGTTAACACTCTTGAGCTTGCTCCCCCCCCCGTGCCCCCTGGAAATACATAGCTATAATTGCATATGTATACAGGGAATTCTCACCCCCCCCCTTGGTCTTTCTTCCACGAGAACTTTCTTTCACTCTTCCAGTGACATTTACTGCCGTCCCCTCTCATCCCCAGCACCCCCAGCAAAGGAGGAACTGGCGAGTTTCTCAGTAGCCTGTGATAATACATTCTTCTCTGCTTCAGTCATCCTGGCACTTGAGATGTTCCTTGGCTGCTCTTTGGGTGATGTAATGCTGGGACTGCATCACCTGCAAAGGAAACTGATCTGCAACTCATAAAAAGAGCCCAGCCGCCTTTGCAAAACACTAGAAACGGGAGCGCCGATGTTAGTGGATTTCAAACAGCTCCCTCTCCACCTCCACACCCCTTTTCTGTGCTTTTGTTATGATCTGGGTTTCCACTTCTCCTCTTTCCCATGAGAAGCCGCCATCAGGTCTTTCTTCCTGAAATGTTTTCATTTTGCCCCACTTTTATTCCATGTACATGAGATGCAGAGAGAGGGTGAGGAAATGTCTGTGGAAAGCTTGAATTCTGAGGAAAAACCTGCCCATTCTGAGGCTCTGCAGATCTCTTTCTCTCTCTCTCTCTCTCTCTCTCTCTCTCTCTCTCTCTCTCTCTCTCTCTCTCTCTCTCTCTCTCTCTCTCTCTCTCTCTCTCTCTCTCTCTCTCTCTCTCTCTCTCTCCATTGAGGGGAGGGGAGGGGCGGTTTACAGGGGACTGTAATAAAAATGAGAACAACAGAGACAGGCGAGGCAGTGTCATCCTTTTGTTAATGACTAGTTGATGCCTTCCCAAAGCACACAGGCCAAGATTTAAATTGCTGCTTAGGCTTACATGGAATTCATACCTTCCCTCAGCTGATTTTATTACAAATCTAAATGTTTTCTTGGAAGTGGTGACCTGCACACCAACTGTTTCACAAAATGCTTTTAGCAAACTCACTTTCACCCAGATGCTGTTAGAATGTGTGAAAGGGCAGCACCTCCCCACACAAGGAATGCCTGCTTTCCCCCAATAACTTGACCTGGGCGACGGATTGACAAAATGGCACTTCTCATATCCTTAATCAATTTTCCTATTATCATCCTGTCAATCGAGAGATACCTAGGTTGGCAGGTCGGTACAGCAGTTTTCCGCAAGCTTTTTCCTTTTTCCCTTCGAGTGGGTCGATTTGTGCCCTTGCTTCTCCTGCCTTTGCCTCTTAACTCCTGGTCCCATTTACGGAGCTCCTATCGTCACTTGAACTCCTTTGTGGAACACCCCCCCCGCCGCCGCCTCTTAATGAAACCGGCTATATTTATTTCATGAGGGGGGAAACCCATTTATAATGGGAATATGAATGTAAATTAAACAATTCAACAATCTGAAATGGGGCAAAGCTCTCACACACCCTCATAAGGTGTCCCACTTTTCTGCTACCTCCATTTTTCTCTCATCCTGCCCCTGTAGCTACAAAGGTTATATTGCTGTAGAGTGACATAGTAGGTGCAAGTGAAAGAAGAGATGATCATCAGGAGAAATAATTTCAAATCCTCTAAGTTGGATGTATGGTAAAACATTAGGACATATCTAACCCTACTTGAAGACTTGAATCTCTGGATTATCCTCACATAACCACTACCTGAGTGACTATGTGTTGTGCGTGTTTTGTCGTTACATAAGAAGAGCCATGCGGGAACAGGCCAAAGGCCCATCTAGTCCAGCTTCCTGTATCTCACTGTGGCCCCACCAGATGCAGTCGTGACCGACTCTACGTGACTCCATGTCTATGGAGTTTTCTTGGCAGGAATACTGGAGTGGTTTGCCAGTTCCTACTCCAGGCGCCTACAGCACCTGGTATTCCCTGCTGGTCTCCCATCCAAGTACTAATCAGGGCCGACCCTGTTTAGCTTCCGAAATCAGGTGAGATCAGATGTGCTTAGGGCAGGCATGTTCAAACTTTGGCCCTCCTGATGTTTTGGACCACAACTCCTAGAATTAAAGCTTAGATTGTCAATGACAAAGGACTGTAGGAGTTGTGGTCCAATACATCTGGAGGGCTAAAGTTTGGACATGCCTGGCTTAGGGCATCTAGGCAGCTATAGCTGTCCACAAAATGTGGCTTGTTTCGTTTTGTAATTTCTTTGTGTGCAACATTTATGCCAGTCTTTCTGCTATTGTTATGAAGCCACTCCTGACTTAGGGCAACCCTGGGAAGATTTTTGAGGCATATGAGATGTTCCAGGAATGGTTGGCCAATGCCACCATCTTCCTGAGTTTCCATGGGCATGTGAGGATTTGAACCCAAGTCTCCTCTGCTCTAGTCCCAGATTTTGATCCACTTGCATGCCATCTCTCACTGAAGAGAGAAAAGCCCTGTTCATTGTTTTTTTCCACCTTGCTTCCAATCTGTGCTCTAAAAGAGGGCAGGGATAGCACGGTGCACCATTGTGAGGATTGTTGGCACTGCTGTTATCACTCATGTTACTGTACATCAGTGGGCCTTTTCACACAACCCCTAAGATCTGCTGGCCACTTAAATTCGGACCAGAGATCTTAGGGGTTTGTCGCTGTTCCTGCGTTCCCACCCCCTCCGCACTCCTGGCTCCTGGCTGCGTGAGGGGAGGGAGAAAAAAAGGAAGAAAAGAATGCCGCTCACCTCCGTTCTGCCATCCCGGCACTGCATTCAGATCTCTTAAAGGGGTGGGGGGCAAAAAAAGAACAAACAGAAGCAAGGAGAGCCCGGCAGTCACTACTGTTATATACGCATCAGGAATTTTCACCTCCGGAGAGCAGGTACCTGATAAGTGCGCTGGGACGCTCTTAGGTGGGCGTGGTCGCACTTAATTATCTGTAAACTCCGGAGCTGGTGGGGAAACAATTTTAAGCTCCGGAGCTTGGAGCCATTTGCGGCGGAGTTTAGGGGTCGTGTACAAATACCCACAGATGAAAATCAGCAAGAACAAATGTGCATGACGAACCCATATAACTTCTGGCAAAATACTCAATCCTCTTTCATCGCTGCTGTATGTTACAGGCAAATGTATAACAACATCAACATTTTCTCAGGGCCATCACCAATACGCTGGATTTCTTGCTAAAACATTGCAGACAAAGGAAAGAATCTGGAGGACTTAAACTGGGTCAAACAATGACTAATTCCCTTTAAAGGTCTTCCAGCTGCCCTTATGAACCCATACAAAATGGCAAATAAAAAAAGGAACACAAACATCGGAATTCGGCTGCTTTTCATTTCTGATCACCTTTAGGGTTATGAATTCGAGAAACCGGGAGCACCCAAAGTGGTCTTAGATGCCTGAGTGATGCAAGCTCAAGGAGAAATCACTAGGCAGTGGCAATCATTGAGAGAGCCTGTCGCAAATTTGCTTTTCAACATTTCGTGGGGGTACTGGTGGAAAATGTCAGGAAATCTCAGTGGGTACAAAGTGCAGCATAAGGGCGTGGTGGCTCCGTGGTCGAGACTACTGAAAACTGTCGGCTGCAAAGTCGGCAGTTCAGCGGTTTGAATCCCGGGTGCCACACAGCGGACTGAGCTCCTGCTGATAACTCCAGATCCTGCCAACTTAGCAGTTTGAAAGCATGTAAATGCAAGAGCATGTAAATGCAAGTAGATAAATATGTACTGTCAAAAAAATGGGAAGGTAAAACAGTGTTTCCTTGCAGCCGTGCCGGCCACATGGCCACGAACTTGCTCAACACTGGCTCTTCGCCTTGAATACAGAGATGAGCATCGCCCCTAGAGTCAGAGATGACTAGCATGCATGTGCGGAATGGGGGAACCGTCACCTTTACCTTTTTACAAAGTGCAGCAGCTAGATTACTAACTGGGACTGGTCACAGAGATTGCTCCCACCTGCCCAACCTCCCCCCCCCCCCACATTACAGCACCAATCTGTTGGCTGCTGATCTGTTTCTGGGCAGAATTCAAAGTGCTGTTGCTGACCTTTAAAGCCATAAATCGCTTGAGCCCAAGCTATCTCAAGGACTGCAACTCACGTCACGAGCATTGTCATCATGAGAGGCCTTTCTCTTGGCCCTGCCCCATCCACAAGTGGATTTGGTGGGTACATGAGAGGAGCCCCCCTTTGCTGCTCCCAGGCATTGGATCACAGGAGGTGAGACTTTCCCCATCTTTGCTGTCCTTCCACCAGCAGGCCAAGTCCTTTTTTCTTCAAGCAAGACTTCCCTTTGGCAACTAGCTACCTGTTATGTGATTTTTAGATGGGTTATGTAGTAGAGCTTCTACTGGATTTGTACCACTACTTGGGCTTTCCATTTATTTTGTGTGTGCACTTGCCATTTCTCAGAGTGGCATTTTTTCCTACATTTATTTATGTACTGTTCTTAGCTTTAACATTGCATATTAAGTTATGCAAGATGCCTCTACACGCTCATGGTTCTTAGCTTTAAATGTTGTCTTTAATGCTACCAACTGTTGTATACTCATTGTCTGTAACCTTAAATACTGTCCTCAATGTTGTAAGCTGCCTAGAGTCCCTTTCAAAAGGAAAAGGTGGAGTAAAAAAATATTTTAAATAAACAAAATAATAAAATTGGCATGGTGAAGGTCCTTTTAAATTATGCAAGATGCCTCTTTATGTTCATGGTTCTTAGCTTGGAACCAATCGCCAGTGGATGGGATGATGTCAGGGAAAGTCAGGGAAATTGTAAATAAAATATATTCAAGGAGTGGATTTTTGACCTGCTGCTGCAAGAGCATGATCTGTACTTGGGGCAACTGGAATAGAGAAGTAGAAGAATACAGTGGCACCTCTACTTACGAGCAGCTCGACTTAAGAGCAATGTGACTTAAGAGCGAAAAACCTTTGGCGTATTTACTGTTGCCTTACAAATTTTATATGCAGTCTGCTCTACTTACAAATTTTTCCCCTAATTTTTTATTTATTCATTTTTAATTTTTTGGATAGGCCTGCTCTACTTAAGAGTTGTTCGATTTAAGAGTGTGCATTCAGAATGGATTAAACTCGTAAGCAGAGGCACAACTTAATGATGCCCTTTCCCATCTCCACATTTTTCTCAGCTCCACCCCAGCAACCAGCCTTATGTGTTTGTTGAGCTCTGTCCCTGAGTGATTTCCAAGGTCTGTATATGGCATTTGCAAAGCAAGACTAGATTAAACATTTAGTAACATATAAATTAGAAATATCCAACTGTTTTCATTCCTGCCTGCTAGTACAGTAGAACCCCAGTATCCACTGGGGATTGGTTCCAAGCCTTCCCATGGATAATGAAAAACGTGGATAAGAGACAACACCAAAATATCCCCCAAACTGCTGTTTTGAGATAGTAACTTGCTTTATAACTGCTGTTTCGCAACAGTAGTTTGCTTTACAGCTGTTGTTTGTGACAGTAGCTTGCTTTATGGCTGCTGTTTTATGACAGTAGCTTGCTTTACAGCTGCTCTTTGTGACAGTAGCTTGCTTTGCGGTTGCTGATTTATTTATTTAGTTTTCCTCTGCCAACCGTGGATAACTGAATCAGTGGATAATAAATCAGTGGATACAGGGGTCCTACTGTACTACATTTAACTTACATGTAAAAGATAAGCATGTTTTTGGGTTATGCTTGTGTATGGATTATGGCCTTAAAAGAGTTTACCCATATATATGTACAGTATGTACCAGGGATGGCACATCTATGGCACGTGTGCCAAAAGTGGCATGCAGAGAGCATTCGCCTGGCACGCCGCCATCCCTGCTACCACCACCGATGACCCCGCCCCCGCCCCTGCCCCCTGCCCCCCCATCGCCACCAACCCTGCCGGCGCTGTCCCCATCACCATCGCCACCACCCCCTGCCGACCCCGACCCCACCTCTGCCACCATCACTGCCACCATCCCTGCCCGTCCACCGCCACCAATGACTGACCCCGCCGCCAGCCCTGTCACCCTTGCTGCTCTCGCCCCACCCCTGCCGCCCCGCTGCCACCAAGCCCGATCCCCCTGCTGCCGCCGCCGTCCCAATCTCCATCGCCCTTGCCACCCCTGCTACCCCTGACCCTGACCCCGCCTCCACCGCTATCACCGCCGCCATCCCTGTCCCCAACTGCTGCTGCCGTCCCTGACCCCACCGGCCCCATCACCCTTGCTGCCCTTGCCCCCCCACCCCTGCCCTTCACTGCCACCAATCCCCGCCGGCACTCGGTGTCAAAAAGGTTCGCCATCCCTGGTATATACTATATATTATATATGTTTTCCTGACAACCTGTCACCAACATGCCAGTGTATTGTGCAACTGGGAATCTGTTTAACTTGTTTCATAACTAAAATAGACAAGAGGCCTTAGTTTTGCAGGCAAGGGATACCACACTGCACCTTTAACAGTGGTAAAAGAGAAAGAAATTGGGCAAGTACACTTCCCACCCCTTGGATATTTGCCTCTAGCGCAAATTAAAAATAAATAAATAAAGCATCTCAGGAAGAGAGAGATTGGACATTGGCAGCTGTTCTTTAAAGATGAACTTGTCTGATGTATCAGCAAATGGGCCTCATTAGAACTTTCCAGATATGTTCTGGCCTCCAAGGGCTTGTTTACTGTTAAAAAAATTAACCTGTATTTCCTATATTAGCTGGCCCAGAAATAGAGGCACGGTGTTGTCCTTTGCCTCTGCCTGCAAAACACGTTGGGTGGGCCTCTTAGGAGAGCTTCCTCCCCTCCCCCTCCCCCTCCCCCTCCCCCAATACCACAATGTACCAACTTGCATAAAGTACTAGTGGGGGACGGAGCCAGAGGAATAGAGTGATAGGATAGCACTGGAAGGGACCCCAAGGGTCACTGGGTCCTGTCCCCTATCGATGCAGGTTATCCACGCCTTTTAGGATCTCTGACAGGTGACCTCTGCTTAAAATTTTCTAGTGCACTTGTCAGTCCCCCATCCTTTGAGGCAGTCAGTTCCATTGTTGGATGGCTTTCCCTGTATAAGGAAGCAGAATGGAGTCTGAAGCAGCAAAGACAACTCCCTGCTGCCCTCCCTTAGAAACATGTGGCCTGCATGTACAATTTTAAAACTATATCAGAGAGATCACATTTATGAACCTAATTTCAGGTGGGGAAAGCTTTTTGTTTCTGCTCTTGTTTGACAATTGGGGGGCAGGTGTCCTTCAACCTACCTCGTGTACCAATCTGTCCTCAGTCTGTCTATACCTTACATCAGGATTTCTGCTCAAAACAGGATTTCTGCTCACATCTGCCAAAAGGAGGCATGCTAATACTCTAATATGCAGTTGTCCCTGCAGTGCTTGGATAGCTGCTGGATAGCTGCTGGGTCTGCTTCTGATTCTATTTATAGGCTTCAGGATTAGTTTTTAACACCTGAAAAGATTATTGGATATCATATTTTCTCTACAATTTCTGTCAGCCTTCTGCTTCAACACATAGGGATGATAAGAACAGAAATGGATTTTTAAAAAGCATCGTTGGGGAATTTGACACAAGCGCTCGGTGTGTAAAATCCCACAGCCTGCACAGAAACTGCAGATGTGTTATAATATTGAAATAATGTTTTTAAATCCGCTTGTTCAAATGACCTGTGGGAGATGGTATGTTAAGTACGGGAAACAATAAGAATACATTGAAAACGTATTCTTCCTTTAGTTTATAAACCCTAAGAGATTTATCTTGTGCTGTGAATGTTGTGCACATTCATTTTCAACACGGAGAGATCTGGTTGACTCAGAGGAAGCCAAAATCATGCCCTAGGGCAGTGGTGGTGAATATTTGGCAGTCCAGATTTTTGGATCACAACTCCCAGAATTCCAAGCCTGTATTGCCCATGACAAAGGACTGTGGAGGTGTGGTCCCAAACATCTGGAGTGCCGAAGGTTCGCCACCAGTGCCCTGGGGTATTGCATCTAAAAAGTGTTCTAAAAGGGTAAAAGCTGTCCTAGCAGAAGATGGGAAGTGTTTCGGAAGACCTGGTGGACTTCCTGTACATTCATGTCACCTTCAGATAAATGTGTAGCCAGCTCATGGTTGACTCATCCTTCCGAGGTAGGTAAATTGAGTACCCAGCTTTCTTGGAGCGGGGGGGGGCAATGTGTAGCCTGCATACTATAATTAAAACTGTAAACTGCCCAGAGACTACTTGAAGTGGTATGGGGAGGCATATAAGCAGAACACTTTACCAAACAAACAGATTCTGTATCTGGCGTTACTGTCTTGAGTTCATGAACCATACGTCATTTAAGACAACGTGAATACAGTACAGTATTAGGAAGATGCTGTTTACATTCACATGGTAGGATTTAAAAGTTGGTGGGTTGGGGAAGTAAAGCCCCAGCCCATCTATTCAGAGGAAAAAGCCCCTGAGAGAATTATAGAATGTTTTATAACATCTTTCTGGAATAACCTGTTTTAAATAAGAGCAATAGATGGTGACTATAGCCACTTGTTCAGCTAAAGTTTACTAAGTGAGAGGTTTTTAGGGAATATGATGTAAGTAATATAAAATGCATAGCCTGGGATCAGTACTGCTTGAAATGGCTGTCCCCCCCCCATCCCACATTCTTTTTCAAGGATATGCTGTATTTCTCTTTATTGAATACTTTCCCAGGAGGCAGAATATGACTAAGGCAATATATTTATATTAGAAACAGCCCACTTTCATTTTTCCTTTAAGTAGATCAAAACCCCAAACGATATGGAGAATGGGTTCTGGGAACTCATTCATTAAGCACTGGGCAGGAGGAAGTCTCACAGATTTGCACAGAAGGATGCTAATTATCTCTAGAGGCTTCACCTTTGATCATAGGCAAATTTATTCAAAACAATACGCATCTTCTTTATGGTTTCGATTTACTCGCTGTATAATGTACCTTTCCCTGGCACTAAGTGAAATCACGTTCTGGGGGACTGTTGTTTGTGCCATGCAGCGGAGTGAGCTCCTGCTGTTAACCTCAGCTCATGCCAACCTCGCAGTTTGAAAGCATGTAAAATGCAAAGTAGACCAATAGGTACGTACTGCCGTAAAAAGCGGGAAGGTAAAACAGTGTTTCCCTGCAGCCATGCCAGCCACGTGGTCACAGACCTGCACAACATTGGCTCTTCGGCTTGAATACGGAGATGAGCACCGCCCTTAGAGTCGGACACAACTGGCACGCATGTGTGTGGGGGAACTTTACCTTTTTTAAAATACAGTGGACCCTTGTATAACAAACAGTTTGTATAACATAAAATCTGTACAACAAAAAATTCCGGAGATAGAGGAAATTTGCTTAACAGAATCGCCTATGGGGAGAATCTGTACAACATAAAAATGGGATCACTCTGTTTTTCATGCATTCCTATGGGAAATTTGTATAAAGGAAAATTTGCTTAACATAATTTCATTTGGAACATATTAATTCCTTTATACAAGGTACCACTGTAATGTACATTTTCCTGGCACCAAGTAAAATCAAGTTCTGGGGGACTGTTGTTTGTTCTTCCCCAAGGGCTGAATCTGCCTTTGACTGTGGAGTTGTAAGGAGGTAGCCATTTTTTGCATTTATTGCACCGCAGGAGTCCCTCCCTACTTTGAAACCCAAAGCCAGGGCTTACTTGTGGCCAGGCCTTGGATGGAGAGGCTGTCATCTGAGATGGAGCTGACTCCTGGAGCTGAAAAAAGAAGAAGAGTGAAAGGGAGGGCATTGCTCTGATAGCAACTAAACAGGTGACATGCTTGTTAGCCCGGAAGGCTAGTGGGGAACAGGGAGCAGGTGCTAGCATTCTTCCAGTCACGTAGCTGTTAAAAGATCCAGAGAGTGTGTGTGAGAGAGACAAAGGAGAGCTTCATGGGTCTCAGAGCTACCATGGCAACTTTTTTCCAGGAAGGAGTACAGAACTACCCCGGGCCTCCTTAGAGTGGGCACGCGCTCTTAGGCACATACAGTAGGACCCCCATATCCACTGATTCATTATCCACTGATTCAGTTATCCAGGGTTTGCAGAAAATAAATAATTCAGTAGCCGCAAAGCAAGTTATTGTCACAGACAGCAGCTGTAAAGCAAACTGCTGTCATAAAACAGCAGTGTAAAGCAAGCTACTGTCACAAACAGCAGCCATAAAGCAAGCTACTGTCTCAAAACTGCAGCCATAAAACAAGCTACTGTCACGAAACAGCAGTTTGGGGAGGGGTTTGGCATTCTGTCTTATCTACGGGTTTCATTATCCACAGGTAGGCCTGGAACCAATCTTCAGCAGATACCGGGGTCCTGCTGTACTCATTAGGAGTGTGAAACTGCCCCTGCCAAGGGACAATCTGGCCCTCCAAGCGGCTGCCTTGGGATGGTCCTGGGAAGAATTCCCATCAAGGCATACATGCCATGTTGGCTGATCCTGCACAAATCTGACTCTGGCAGGCTTCGTTTTGAGAGTGATTCTGTGAGGCCAGGTTCCCCCCACCCCCACCCCACCCCCACCCTTCAAAGATTTCTGCTAAAATTTTACCCATGGCAAAATTAAAATAAACCTGAAACCCGTGAAGGCTGGAGAAGGCATCCAGTCTTATTCTTCACCTGTACGCAACTTCTGAACCAGCAAAGGCCGAGACGGTGGCCGTGATCCATAATCTGGATGTCCATTCTCATTGTGTGTGTGTTTCTGCATGTGTGTGTACTGTAGCAAATAGTTCCTAGAAAAAAGCATTATCTGTCCTTTAAAAAAACAGAACAGTCTTCTTTTTAAACATGTATAGAGGGACTCCTGTAACTTCTGTTTTCCCATTTGCTGCACTGGGGATGCAATTCTAGCTGCAGAATGTTTTACTTCTGCAGAATGTTTCACTTCTACAATTTACTTCAAGCTGCAGAACGTTTTACTGTAGGGTTCCAGCTCCTTAAAACTGTTTCTGAAAGGCTCGAACAGCATGTTAAATAGAACTGGCCAGAGTTCAGTTCGTTTGGAAAAGGAGAAAGGGCAGCGGGTGGCGGGCAGAGTTCTACTTCTCTAGCACCTACTCCCACCCTTCACTGTTTCTTCTTCTTTTACTTAGTCTTTTCTCTAGCCAACATTTCCCCCTTGCTTTCTGAAGTTGTGAGGCTCCACCCCTCCCCTCCCTGCCCAAAGTTAAATCTGCACAATAATGAGCCATATAAGGGGAGGGGATGACATCATCAGAGAGTGGTCCCAAGCTGTTTTGCACAACATTCACCTTTCATTGTTCTGATGACATGGCTGGAATGTGATGGCTAATTCCCTGTAGAGCAAGGGGCTACGCAGGGCCCTGCAGACCAGCAAACTCTTCCAAAGCAGCCGGGGGCAGGGGGGGAGGCTGAAAGTGCTCCTCGTTAGAAGGAGGTAAGAAAAAGTCATGCTCGGCTTGGTTTGTTGTTTCTCAGATGTTGGTGGCTCCGTCTTAACCATGCACAATTTTCTCTCTGTGTGTGTGTGCGTGTGTGTGTGTGATCATGGATTTGCTTGCCAAGAAGATTCAAGTTTGGGAGCTAGTCGTGCATAACAGTGTGAAGTACGGGCATGTGCTCAGTTAGAGGTTCAAACCATTCTACAGCGTTTAAAAAAAAAAGGGGGGGGTTAAGAGCTCAGATCTGTTTGTAACTGGCCGGGTGAGGGAAAACACTCCCATCACATCACAACCAGGACATCCTGATTTTCGAGGTAAGTTGTGTGGGATGTTTTGACATGCTCTGCGAACAGAGAGATGCTGCGAAATGGAATATTCCTTGGAGCAGTTTGGTGGTCCAGGTTTTAGCAGAAGAGGGTTTGCAGAATGCTGTTCAGAAAAGGATAACTCATCTCTACTTGCAATCTTCTTTTTAACTCTGGTAGCCTGGTATTTTGTTCCCCGCTTGCCGATACACACATGCCTTGCATCTGAAAAGTTCTTGTTATGCAACTTTGAAGCTGAATTGTTTGTTTTCTTTACGCAGAAACTGCTGTTGAAAAGATCTTAGGTGACTGAGGGTTTTTTTTAAATAGTGCATTGAAATATAGCAAGATACTGCATTTGAAGTTTCGCTGTTGTGAAACAGCTCTGAGTTTTTCTGAATTTCTCAGCATTGAATTCAAGAAAAACTGATTATCTTTTGCCTAGACTAATTTTTGCAATTTTAAAAAAATGACCTCTACTTCGCATGGGCTGAAATGTGCTAGCACTCATATTTCCTTTTTTTATATCGTAGAGTAATTTGTGTTCCCCCAAAGATTCATTTTTATAAAACAGTCATAACACAGTCATGATGTTCCTGCACAGCTGCTGCTAAGCAGGTCAAAAGCTGATCAGTGGTCCCATGGGAGAGCACTCGGGGACACCACATACACCCCTTACGATATCCTGAATCCATGATGGAAAAAAGGTTGGATATATATTAATTTTAATAGGTCACTCGGATGAAAAGTGTTTCTGAACAGGGAGAAAAACAAAGCCGGTAACTGGGCAAATTTGTGGTCTGGATGCCATTTAAGCTTTTCACATCCTCATAAGAATGGCAAGAATGATGATGGCACAGAAGTGATAATGGTACAAAAGAGATCTCCCGCACTCATAAGTTTAAACCAAACCAACCAAACAAAAACCCTGATTCCCCCCCCCCCCTAAAATGTATGTTTTAAGAATGAGATAAAACCATTCAAATCTGCTTTCAGGCATTTGTTTTTTTTTTCACTTGCTTTTATATAATTCAGTTTCATCATAGTAGGAGAATCCCAGATCCCATAAAATCCAGTCAGAACTAACATATTTATAAGAAATATTATTGAAATCTTATGTGGTGGGTCAAAGAAATTCATGTAGTATTTCTTTTAAAAAATCAATATAGCAATTGTATAAATTGGATGTAGCAGGATTATTTCCATGCTGGAAATTTAAAACCCAGTTTCAGAGAACAGTGTTTCATACATGCATGGCTCAAGTGTTAAGTCCACTTACGGATTGCCTTGCCTAGTAGAGAGATGTACTGTATACCATATCTAAGTAAAGATATGTAATAATTATTTTTTTTAAAAATGTATGATAATAAGTTGAGTTAAAAATAGAGCAAAAAGACTAAACACACATTATCAGCAAACATAATTACTGTTAAATATTAATTTTTGAATATATGTTACAGCATAGCTAAACAAAAATGATGGAGCTGTTACACTTTACAGCTGCTGTTTGTGACAACCGCTTGCTTTGTGGCTGCTGAATCATTTAATTTTTTTCCTCTGCCAGCCGTGGATAACTGAATCAGTGGATAATGAATCGGTGGATACAGGGGTCCTACTGTAGTTAAAAAAATGGCATTAGAGCCTAGAATGCATTTCCACATTCCATGGTCCTGTGAAGATTGGTAATTGAATGTGTCTGACTCCTGATAAGAGGTAGTAAATGGCTTTGTAAAAGTCTGAGTCTCTTAGAAGGAAATTAGGTAGAAATATGAAAAAGAAGCAGCACAATGAAGGCTGGTTCTACAGCAGGGTTTTGAGGGTGTCCTTATCTTACCTCATCCTCAGATCTTTACAAGGATCAAGGTGATGTATTTTCCATTTGTAATCTTCCCATTTCCACACTGCTCTCTCTCTCTCTCTCTCTCTCTCTCTCTCTCTCTCTCTCTCTCTCTCTCTCTCTCTCTCTCTCTCTCTCTCTCTCTCTCTCTCTCTCTCTCTCTCTGTCTCACACACAAACACATTAAGCAGGGACAGATATGTACAGCAGGTTCTGTTTGATACCACCTTTCTGTCTTGGCATTCCCAAAGAATCAGGGATAAAAGAAACTCAGGTTGCGCATGTGTTGTTATCAAGCTAAAGAGATGAAAGAACATAAGGTTCTGTGTGCACCATCTAGAACAGGAGTGACAAGTGTCAATTAGATGTATACCTAAATGCAAGAACCCTCTATGGACATGGGGTCACAGAGAGTCGGTCATGGCTGTAACGACACACACACACACACACACACACACACACACACACACACACACACACACACACACACACACACACACACACACACATGCATATTATAATGAGCAGGCATTCTTAAATGCAGTTGTCCTGTCTGTATTTCTTGTACTTGAATACACATCCCAAGCCTTTCCACATTCAAATGGTGGTATAAGTAATTATGGAAGAATTACCCTTTTAAAAGCATGACTAGAGTTGTTCTCCCCCAAGGGTATATTGATTTAGGGAATAATCCCCTACCTTTCTTGTCATCCCTTAAGATCCTTCAGGTCCTTATTAAAGAGTTTCATTGGCACTGGAACACTGTTGCTATAGGATTCCTATTTCTGGCAATTTGGGCCTGCTGTATTACAGTGGACCCTTGTATAACAAACAGCTTGTATAACATAAAATTTGTACAACATAAAAAATTCCGGAGATAGGGGAAATTTTCTTAACATAATTGCCTATGGGGCGAATCTGTACAACATAAAATGGGATTACTCTGTTTTCAATGCATTCCTATGGGAATTTGTATAAAGGAAAATTTGCTTAACATAATTTCATTTGGAACGAATTAATTCCTTTATACAAGGTACCACTGTATCCTTAAGGGGTCAAATTGTCATTTGGTAAATAGATTTAATGTGCTAAGAAAATAAAAAAGCCGGGGAGGTCCCTGCATTTGGGATCTCTCAACCGATCCTGGGTTTTTGGTGAATGTATAAAGTCCTTTACATTTAGTGTACCAGGCCATGTACTTCAGGATGGGGAGATGCCTGCTGTTCTAAAAACTTCATATGGATCTGAGCAATTGTTAGACAGTAAACATACATCTTTTAATTGGAAGTCATGTGAAAATTAGGAATGCTGCATTGATCATCAAGTACTTATCATTTTTAATTACTTTTGAAAGTAATTGATGGCATTCAACCATGACTACCCAGGGGCATCTTTTGCAACGGCTCAAGTAGTACATTTGGCACAGAAATTGTAGTCGATGAGGACATATCAAGGGGTGTACTATTTTTCCATCAAGGGGTATATTAGAATGCCCTATACAGCAAGGGTGCTTGGAGGAGCCAATGCTGGATAGCTCCCTGCATGTGATTTATGTCAAGGCTGTCGGGAAGGAGATCCATGCTTACATGGTACAGTTTTCCTGGATGGACGGTGCTCCCTACTGTAGGGAAATATGTGAAACCTCCAAGTAAATCAAAACAGCAAAATCAGTAAATCAAAACAGCAAACTCAATATTGTCTTCTAGGAAATAAAATGTATATGTTTGTGAAACATTTTGTATAACATTTAACAGCACGCCACAGAACAGTTGTCTCTTTGATTCCTCTTTGCAGTAATTTGACACTGCTTTAGATTCGTATCGCTTTGGGGTTTTTAAGAATCCAAGACTTCTTGACTCATGAAGTTATGAAGACAGAGTTATAAAATCGCGTGATTACTTTCTGGAAATCTTAAAATGTTTCTGCTAAGTAGGAACATGAATGTGTTATATAGTATGAACAGCTTTCTATAGTTTTATAGAGAAATATTTGCTGCTCTTCAAAAGAATAATAATTTTTTTTGTTCCAAGAGAAGTATATTTTATCATTTTAACTGTAAGCTGCCCAGACACCTTTGGGTAGTGGGCGGCATATAAGTTGTATAAATAAATAAATAAATAAATAAATAAATAAATAAATAAATAAATAAATAAATAAAATCTGAAAGGTCTTACAGTTAGCAGAGCAGTGCCCACTGAGAGTACTTAACAGTCTGAGCATTGTTCTATTATTTCTGTATTGGTGGAGCCAGACATTGGGGGGGGGGGTTCAATTACCTGCTGTGCCTCCTTGAGGACCAGCCAGCCTCACAGTCCCAGGGTGCTCCCAGATGAAGGAGATGTTCAACCTTCTGAGTACTTTGTACATAGGAAACCCTGCCACAGGTTGCTATTAGACATGGGCACGACTAGGCGAAATTCTAGTTTCCGTTTTCGGTTCTCGTTATCGTTACGTAACGGGTAACGGTAACGAGAATTACTCCGCTCCAGCTCGAAACCGAACCGAAAAAGAAAAATTGGGTCTGATTTTTTGTTGTCGTGCATGGCATCGCGGCGATCACGCGATGCCAAGCAGCACAGAAAAAAGTTTTTAAAATAAAAAAACCCCGATTCCCAGCCATAAAAGCAGGCGAAAATATGCCTGGCCTGCCTTGGTGAGGGCACCTACCGAGGGGTGGTTTCTGGGGGGGTCCCCGGCCTTCTCCCCCCTCTCCTGTCCTGGGCTGCTGCTGGTACCAGGCTGGGGGGGGGCATCGTCGTCTCCATGTGCCATGCGGTGGGGGGGGGATCCAAAATGGCGACCGCAATATTTTTTTTAAATCGTGGTCCAAAAACCCACCAAAGCACCACAGAAACATTTGAAAATTGGGTATTTTAAATGCCTGATTTTTTATAGTAGCAGCAGTG
Organism: Phrynocephalus forsythii; assembly: GCA_029282475.1. Taxonomy (NCBI): domain Eukaryota; kingdom Metazoa; phylum Chordata; class Lepidosauria; order Squamata; family Agamidae; genus Phrynocephalus; species Phrynocephalus forsythii. The sequence goes on along the minus strand of JAPFRF010000002.1, from coordinate 25,434,868 downwards.
GGTTTTTCTTGCAACAAAACATCTCCATTGATTTTATTTTATGTTATTTTATTTTTATTTTTTTAAACCTGCGCACGCGCAATGATGGGCTGGCCATGGGATGGGACCATGCAAATTTTTGGAGCCATTCCACCAATTGCATGGCCAGGTTTTGCTGAGACTTCTGGATGTGCCAGAGAGGGCATAAAAAGCCCACCAACCCTAACCCTAAGGCTAACCCTAACCCTAACCCTAATCCATACGCCAGAACACTGTCTTCTTAGTGGGTCAGAGGCACCCAGAGGTGCAGCCCACTAACCCACCCTAACCTTAACCGTTACCCTAAGCCTAGCCCTTACCCTAACCCCGACCCTAAGCCAGATTTGTACGCAAGTACGCAAGTGTACGGAAGTACACTTTCCTTCCTAATGGTTCAGAGTGGTGCATCGAAAGGTGCCTCCAATTCCAGACCCACTCCCTCCCTAAGCGTAACCTGTACGCCAGTATGCCAGTATGCTTTCCTTCTTAGTGAGTCAGAGAAGCGCCGACGAGGTTCCTCTGACACACTAACCCCCAATCCTGGCTAATTTGGCTAACATAATGTTCTTAGTGAGACAGCGAAGTGCCGACGAGGTTTCCTGTCACACTAAGAACCCAACATAATTGGTACGCAGCAGCTACGCGTTACGCTTCCCTTCCCTTCTGGCTTCCCTTCCCTTCTGGGTCAACTCAGAGGCACCCACAGAGGTGCCTCCCAGGCCCCACCCCTCCCCCTAAACCACTGTACAAACGACAGACAACAAACGGAAAGACAAATTTTTGAAAAATTTCACGACAAACGGAAACGACCCGAAACGGGCCGGCTCCGACACACGACAACTCGAAACGTAATTTTTTCTGGTCGTGCCCATCTCTAGTTGCTATAAGTTGAAATCAACTTGACAGGAGGTAATGATTCTGATTATGATATTTGCCCATGTATGTATTCTACCACTCCCCCGGTGACCTCAGGTTAGCATACTTGGTTGTTTTCTTCCCCTTTTTATTCTCGCAAGAACACGCCAAGATAGTTCGTGCTGAGGGCCAAACTAGACATTATACATGCCTCACCATTAGAAATTGAAATCCATTAGTACTCGAGACATGTGATTCAAGCAGAATGTTGTTATTTAGCAATCATGTATGTGAAGGCCTTATTCTGCCCCACTCCCCCAATAACCAGTCACTACAAACAAGATAACTTGATTGTGGCATTGTAAAATGTTCCTGTTGTCAGAGTAGGGTGTTTATCAGCAATTAAGGAGTCATCTCTTGTAATGATGACTCTGTAATGTATGTGTGGACTTAAGAGGAAGTGACAGGCCCAGGTCACACGGTGCGTTTCATGGACTTGGCTCTTTTAGTTCTGTCCCAATAGTTCCATCATAAAGGAGATAAGGGAAAAGCTGTTTTCCCTATCGCACAACACTAGAACTAGGGAGCACTCCAGGAATCTTTTGGGTTCTAGATCTCAAACGAATAAGAGAAAGTACTTTTTCACCCAGAGGATCACTGGTCTATGGAACTCCCTGCCAGAAGAAGTGGTGACAGCTGTCAGCCTTTAAGAAAGGTTAGACAAGTTCATGAAGAACAAGGGTATCAATAGCTATCATTATGGATGCCTAAGGACAACCTCTGGGTTGGAGAGATGGGCAGGATATCTCTCAATACCATTTGCAGGGAATCGTAAGCAGGTGAAGACATCTGCTGGGGAATACTCTGAAACAAATGGTGACCCACTGTGTGAGACAGAATGCTGGACTGGATGGGCTGTGGCCTGTTCCAGCAAGGCTGTTCTTATGTTCTTATCTCACATATGGATATCTTATCTGATCCAGCAATTTTAACTCTTTACCGTAAAAGAGTGATAAGATTGGAGTATTTGGGGACTTTTCTCCTCCAATCTCTAATTTCCCTAATGAGTATATAGTACTGATAACATCCATGTTTATGTCAAATCAAGATGCAATTAAAATTGAACGACTACAGAAAATGTTGATCTGTCATAAGCTGATAAATGTTTCAAGCACTAAAAATGAGGCAAAGGTTCCTAACTAGTACAGAACTCTGCTTTGTGTTTCATCCTTCCACCAGCTTTGAGGGCTGCTTCCTTCTTTTCAAGGAGGTGGTGGCACTTTCATTTCAAGTGAAAGCACCTTGGTCTGCCTTCATAGTCCCACATTTACAGACAAAGGCTTTTGTCTCCTCGCGCATTGTCTATGGCTATGCTATGTGTATGATCAAAGAGCTATTCAGACGTGCTTTAATATAAAATAATGTCTTTAAAACAGTCCAAGGTTAGACTGCTTAGTGGGGAAAATGGCAGCTTTGCTGCTGTTCCAGGGCTGACTTGTCACTAGCTGAACCCTGACATGTTTGAAATCAGAGGTCAGTAGAGTTCCTCACTTTCATCCTACAATGAGACTATTTTTGCTGATACTGTAGCCACAGAGTAGCCTTGTAACTAGATGGTCTGTATAAAAATTCCATCCATCCATCCATCCATCCATCCATCAGGCAGTATTCTTGTTGCAAACAAAATATTTACATTCTGTTTATGTTTTTATTAAGGCTTCATTCCTTTCCCATGGTCTATGGGGTGGACTGCAAATCTTCCTTTCAGGTCTTAGATGAAGCTCTTCACAAGGGAATGAATCTGTCATTGAGACTCCCTCCTGCCCCCCCTTCTGCAAGAACAGAATACTGGGCTAGACCCCTTCAATCCAATCCAGCAACTCATGTATCATTCCTGTATGCAAACAGCATTCATTGAGACATATATGTAAAATACGGTATCTGTTTTGCCTTTGTTTTGTCACATGGCAGCCATAAGAAATAGGCTCCTTATTTGTACATAACTGTGAGGGTTCTTGCTTATCCCAGGCAACCCACCCTTCAGGATCCAATAAAGATGCATTTTTCAAAGAATAAACGGGTGTTTTATTTTGCTCTTCCACAACAAGGGAGGTCCTTTTCTTGATAACAGTTCCAACATCTTTAACATCAACAGCAAAGGGATTGTTCTTAGATTCATAGGATGGAGTAAACACAGAAAAGTCCAAACCCCCTGCTACTCTTGGAGAGATTTGGTTCCACCACTTCCCTTCCCCTTCTTCTCGTAGAGGTTCAGCTCCCCCACTTGCACCCCAACCTCCAAAGTGAGTTTGGGTCCAGGACGCCTCTGGTGCCGGGACTTGAAGGGATAGTCGTCTCTCAAAGTCAGACCCCTCCCGGTACACATCTTCCCAGTTCTTTCCTCCTCTTCCTTCAGCTTGGCCACCCATTGTTCCCAGGCCAGTTCCCGCCTGATTTCCTTTCTCTTACGGTTGTACTCACGTGCCTCCCGTTCACCCCAATAGGAACAGCCTTGGCGATGGGCGCACGTCTTCTATAGCTTTCAGCCTCGGGCTTGGGCATCATCATTTGTTCCCAGTCACCCGTCCATGGGTTTTCCATCCAAACCCAGTCCCAGTCTGGGGGCAAGACACGTGGCGTTCCCCTTTTACACTGTCCAAACTCCACCTCAACCACTGCTGATTGGTTCAGGTTTCCCACCTTTTCTGGCTCCTTCTCTGTCTTAACAGGGGCCTTAGCCCTTCCCTCCTCCTTCTCCTTTAGTGCAGGTGTCACTCTCCTGCTCACAGCCCCTTCAGGGTGGCTTCCCTCACACTGTGTATGAATCTAAAGTGATAGTTAATGTCTGAATTAGAACCAAGCCAGAGAGTGTTACATATACACAGACACAAAGGCGCCAAAACTAACCCACATGAGAAGGTGAAATAGAGCTGACTGCCCCAATGTCTCTTATCAGATGTGGCAATGTTGGTGTGTAGTTGTGTGGTCATCATAATTGCATCACAACTTTAAAGAAAGGGAGGAATATAAAAAAATTATCTGTACATTGCTGTATTATCAGAAGGCATGAATTTGAACAGGATCTGCATAGCATAAGAAGAACTGCGATGGATCAGAGGTTTGTCTAATTGAAGTGTGCCATTTTTGCAGCTGCCAGTCAGATTCCCTGGGAAGACCACAGGCAAGGCAAGAGGGCAGCTGTATTCCCTTGCTCGTGGTTCCCAGGATCTAACATGCAGAGGCATACATTAATCTACATATGGCATAAAGTGATTGTGGCTTATTTGTCACCCTTTTAGCTAATGAATTTAACTGAGCCAAGAGGCTTTGGTCTTGGCACTTTTTGACCAGGAACTAGGGACTGGCACAACTCCAAAGGAAAAGCAGAGTTTTGCTTAGCGCTCTGCTTATAGGAATAGGAAAAGCTATGGCCTATGTGTGCCTTCAATGCTAACCCATTTTTTCTTTGACAGCTCTGCAACATTAGGCGCACTCATATGTACAAGAGCCAGGAGACCCTTGTAGTTTTAGGAAGGAGAAACCATTTTGTTTTTTAAGGGAAACCTATGACTGTGTGTTTTTCTCTCTCTTTCCTCAGATTGAAGAAGCTGCTTGAACAAGAAAAGCTCTATCAAGCCCGCAAAGAGAAAGAACATGCAAGGAGGCTGAACAAGCTTAGGGAAGAGTTAGTCAAACTCAAGTCATTTGCACTCATGCTGGTGGATGAGAGACAGCTACACATTGAGCAACTTGACCAGCAAACCCAGAAAATACAAGACCTGACTCAAAAATTAAGCGAAGAAGAAGAAAAACATAAAACGTTAGCATCCAAAGCAAAGGAGGATGGGCAAAAACTCATGAAGTTAGAAGCAGAACTTGAGCACAAGACATCCTCCTTTTCCCAAGAGCATGAGGAGATGACAGCTAAATTGGCAAGTCAGGAATCGCACAATAAACAGCTCAGGCTTAAGCTGGTTGGCTTAACACACCGCATTGAGGAACTGGAAGAAACTAACAGAAGCCTTCAGAAGACCGAAGAAGAGCTTCAGGAACTGAGAGATAAGATAGCCAAAGGGGAATGTGGGAATTCCAGCTTGATGGCCGAGGTAGAAAATCTCCGCAAGCGAGTGCTTGAAATGGAAGGAAAAGACGAAGAGATCACAAAAACTGAATCACAGTGCAAAGAACTTAAGAAGAAGCTGCAAGAGGAAGAACACCACAGCAAGGAACTGAGACTTGAAGTGGAGAAACTGCAGAAAAGGATGTCGGAATTGGAGAGGCTGGAGGAGGCTTTTGCTAAAAGCAAATCTGAATGCACCCAGCTCCGTTTGAATCTGGAGAAAGAGAAGAGCTTAACCAAAGATTTGATCAATGAGCTGGAGGTGGTGAAGACCCGAGTCAAGGACTTGGAGTCATCGGAAACCAAGTTGGAAAAAGCCGAATTGATCTTGAAAGATGACCTGACAAAGCTGAAGTCCTTTACTGTCATGCTGGTTGACGAAAGAAAAAACATGATGGACAAGATAAAGCAGGAGGAGAGGAAAGTTGAAAGCTTGAACAAGAACTTTAAGGTGGAGCAAGGTAAAGTCATGGAAGTGACCGAAAAACTGATAGAAGAAAGCAAGAAGCTTTTGAAGTTGAAGTCTGAAATGGAGGAAAAAGTGTCCGGTTTGACAAAGGAAAGGGACGAGTTAATTGGCAAGCTGAAGAGTGAAGAGGAAAAATCTTTGGAGCTGAGCTGTACAGTTGATCTGCTAAAGAAAAGAATTGATGGCATAGAGGAAGTAGAAAGAGAAATAGCACGGGGCCGTGCTAGGAAAGGACCGGGGCTTAGCGGACAAGAGGATAACAAGATTAAAGAACTGACCATGGAAATTGAAAGACTGAAGAAGCGCCTCAAACAACTGGAGGTGGTTGAAGGAGACTTGATGAAGACGGAAGATGAATATGATCAGCTGGAGCAAAAATTTAGGACCGAGCAGGACAAGGCTAACTTCCTTTCCCAACAGCTGGAAGAAATGAAGCTCCAGATTGCGAAGAACAAAGCCATTGAGAAAGGGGAGGCAGTGAGTCAGGAGGCAGAGCTGAGGCAGAGATGTCGGCTGGAAGAAGCTAAAAGCCGAGACTTGAAAGCCGAAGTCCAGGCTCTCAAAGAGAAGATTCACGAGCTGATGAACAAAGAGGACCAGCTTTCTCAGCTCCAAGTGGATTACTCAGTCCTTCAGCAAAGATTCCTGGAAGAAGAAAACAAAAACAAAGCCATGGCGCAGGAGGTGCTAACGTTGACAAAAGAGCTAGAGCTGTCTAAACGCTACAGCCGTGCCCTGAGGCCCAGCATGAATGGCAGGCGAATGGTCGACGTACCTGTGACGTCTACTGGAGTACAAACCGATGCAGTAAGTAGCGAAGCCGCGGAAGAGGAGACGCCAGCTGTGTTTATAAGGAAATCCTTTCAGGAGGAGAACCATATCATGAGCAACCTGCGTCAGGTCGGACTTAAAAAGCCCACAGAGAGGTCATCTGTGCTTGACAGATACCCCCCGGCAGCAAATGAGCTTACAATGAGGAAGTCCTGGATTCCTTGGATGAAAAAAAGAGAAAATAGTTCCCAGGCGGCTCAGGATAAAGGAGCCAGAGTGCAGACCAGCCCAGAACGTCCTGGAGAGGTTGTCCTTTCTCCCAAACAGGGGCAGCCTCTTCATATCAGGGTAACCCCAGATCATGAGAACAGCACAGCTACTTTGGAGATCACTAGTCCAACGGCTGAAGATTTCTTCTCGAGTACCACCGTCATCCCTACTTTGGGAAACCAGAAACCACGGATTACCATAATTCCTTCTCCGAATGTCATGCCTCAAAAAGGGAAAAGTGGTGGGAGCCTAGTGGGCCCCGAGCGAGCTATGTCGCCCGTGACTATCACGACCTTCTCCAGAGAGAAGTCCTCGGAGGGTGCCAAGTCTCCGTTCACGGAAAGGCCTGTGTCCCCAATTCAGATCATGACCGTGTCTACCTCTGCAGCACCGACGGAAATTACTGTGTCCCCAGAATCACAACAAGACATGACCATGGGGAGGGCTGTGTTTCGAGTCACACCAGAAAAGCAAACTGTCCCAACTCCCGTCCGAAAATATAATGCCAACACGAACATTATAACAACTGAAGACAACAAAATTCATATCCATTTAGGTCCTCAGTTTAAGCGATCGCCTAGTGCTGCACAAGAGGGAGCCAGCCCTGTGATTACTGTCAGACCTATGAATGTAGCAGCTGAGAAAGAGTCTATGACGGGGACTGTCCTTCGTTCTCCTAGGAATAATGTATCCTCAAGGCCTGGATCCAGTAAAGTTACAAGTACCATCACTATTACTCCTGTGACTACTTCATCCACACGAGGAACCCAATCCATGGTAAGCCATATTGACTCTTACAGGATAATGTATGCATGCTTCATGATGGAAAAGTATTTATTTGGGGGTCGGTGGGGATTGTGGAATAGTTGGGTGGTCCTCTGGGGGATGTAGTACACCCTCCAGCTCCACATGGTGATATGCCCGCCTTTCCCACCTTTAATAAGAAACCATGGTGTTGTGATTGAAAGCATCGGTTTCCTATTTCAAGTGGTACTCTTTGACTTCTGAACTTAGGCAATTGTGCTTTGTTTCGATGGTTGCTCAGCAGACTTTCAGTACCTGAGACTTGGTACAGTACATTAATTTCTGGTGGGTGCACATGTGGCGTGCATGCCTTTAAAATATACTGGTGTCCAACGGCTCACTCACCCTGTTGTGTTTCCTGGGGAACTCTGGAAGCAGTATCCAAAAAGTCTAAAAAGTGATGATTCCGAGTTCTCAATTTGTCCAGAAGTTTTGTGGTAGTCCTAGTCCCAATATGGTTCCCCACCCCGCCAACCAAACATCAAAAACAGCATATCACTGCTAAAGTAGAAGGCTTGGTGTTCCTTCTTGGGACAACAGTCTTTCTATTGCTAGTAGGTACCAAGCAAAAGCCAATGTGGTATATATAAATAGGTATGTGTTGATGTCGGGCATGTGTCCGGTAGAGTCTCTCCCACATGCTGTGCACCCTTTCTTAGGTGCAAGTCACAACTATGTTTAGATGCAGACTGCCATTTCCAAGCATCTCTGGTAAAATAATTCTCTCTGTTTCTGATGCTGAACCTGTGAGTGCCTTTGTTTATAGAGCCCAAAGTGGCATGGCTCCTGCACAAGAAAGAGAGGCCAGGAGGCCTGGGAGTTTATAGACATGTGAGCAAATGTTTAGGAGAGAGGAGTCTAGCAGTGTATACAGCACCATTTTGTTACCAGTGACTATCAGAGCAATAACCTGTCTGGTGGCCCTTATGATGGGCAAGTATCATATAAGCTTCTGTACACACTCCAACAGTATTAAATTAAAAATGGTTAAAATCCTTAATCAAGTCATGAATTCACTGAATGGCCCAAGGCAAGCCACTCACTTTTTAGCCTAAGTTATTATATAGAGCTGTTGTTAAGATTTCAAACCAACAAACACAATCAGAGCGCCACGGACCATGGGGGGGGGAGCAAGGAGTGAATTCCATAAAGAACATAGACAGTAAGTGCTAGATCAAACCAAGCTTGGATGCTTTCTTCTAGCAAAAATGACACAGGTGAGGCTGTCGTACATTTCATGACAAGACGAGTCATGGGAAAAGACAGGAATGCTGGGGAACGGAGACACTGAGAAGAGAAAGAGAACATTTTAAAGATGGATTGACTCAGTAAAGGAAAAGATAGTTTGGAATTGCAAAACCTGAGCAGGTCTGTTAATTATAGAACCTTTGAGGTCACTGATTCACAAGTTGCAAGCAATTTTTTTTTTGCAATTTATTTATAGTTTTCAAACAAAAAAGTTATAAAGCGAAAAGGGAAAAAAGGGAACTTTCTAATCTTCTCAAACAAAATTTGCATCCCATCATAACTATAACTATATATATTTATATGTATAGAAATGTGTGTGTGTGTGTGTGTGTGTGTGTGTGTGTGTGTGTTGTGTCGTTAGAGTTGTGACCGACTCTTCGTGACTCCATGTCCATGGAGTTTTCTTGGCAGGAATACTGGAGTGGCCTGCCAGTTCCTACTCCATATATTTCTACAAATGTTTAGATCAATATTATAAGTCAAATTAAGTTCCCTGTTTAATTTATGAGTAATTGAAATAGTTAATGATTTTATAATCTAAAATTTATGGTCTAAAAATTTGTAGAAATCATGCCATCTTTCTTTGAAATCTTCGTAATGTCCATCTGGTTTCAGTAGTGCTGAGATCTTGTCCATTTCTGTGCAGTTTAACACCTTCATCATTAACTGTTTTTTGTCAGGAATCTTGTTTGTCTTCCATAGTTGTGCAACTTGACAGGACATAACAATAGTGGAAGATGACTAGAGTAATATGTACATACTCATAATTTTGCTGTAGGGAATGTAAATCATAGGTCTGTGACATTTCTGTGTAAAGGCCATAGGAATCTCTGAATTCATGGAGGGACCGTGCATACAAATGTTTGTCTTCTGGTGGAATGGGTTGTTTCAGGTAGATATGTGATTTGCTGCTTTTGAAATTTAATTGCCTCCCTAAACCAAAGTTCTTAATTTGTTCAATGTTCCAGTGTTCATTCTTAGACTAATAGACTATTGTGAAAAACCATGACATATTCAGGCATAAAGGTGGTCACAGAACAAATTCAGCAATTAAGAGATGACACAGATGTGATAGACAGCCTGGAAAAGAGTATACAGCAATACCTTAGTTCATGAGCATAATCCGTTCCGGAAACATGCTTGTAAACCAAAGCATGCTTGTAGACCATATATCTAATTTCCTCATAAGAAGTAAAGGAAACTTAGGTGATTTGTTCTGGTCCCCCATAGATCACATAATATACACACAAAATGCCAAAACTCACAGAAGAAATTGGCTTAGAAGTCCATGTGCACACCATGGTTTAGTTATCGAACTCCAGAATCTGTTCTGCTTGGGACTAACAACTGGATTTTACTCAGTATTTTTAATATGACAATAATAAAGTGCAATTTGTAGCTCTATACACACTTAACTATGTGCTATATGAATAGAAATGGTTTGAAAAATAAGAAAGGATGTTGAAAACAAATTAACTAAAATATATAGATAAATAAAAATAAAACCCTAACCTGCACTTTCCTTTGAAAACCTTCATTGCTGGTACAAGGGAGACCTCCATTCCTCTCTACTGCTTGTGGTCCAGACAATCACTCATAATCCAACAGGGAGTGAGAGACAGCCACAATTGGCTCACTTGTGATCATGTGACCTGCTCCAGTGCTTGTATTGCAAGACATTGCTTGCTGATCAAGGCAGAATTGATCAGAAATATTTACTCATCTTGCAAAACACTCGTAGACCAAAGTATTACCATATTCTCCATGCCTGATTGACCATTGACACACTCTAGTTAAAACAGGATTGTGGCCTTATTGTATCTAGTGTAGCGATGATTGGAACATTTGTAGACGTGCTTGCATTATACCTAATAATTACTTTTCCAGTCTGAAGTGGTGAAAATACAACCAGATGGCTGCCCTTTAAAACTGTTATTAAATCATCTTTGTAGGTTAAAGTACAATGATAGATCAAAATATAAAAGTGAGATTTGAGTTTGGTATCTAAAGCAACCAACTAAATCTTTTGCAAAGCCTTGACACTCTCATAATCACATCCATATGCCTTACACCGAGGCATAGATACATAATTGAACCAACATAAAGCAATTTCTTGAGACTGCCACTCTCATAATGCGCAGACCATTGTAAACCACAGGTAAAGTTTAACTGATATACCGCATTTTTCTCTCTATAAGATGCTTCAAAGTATAAGATGATCCCCATATTATTGCGGTGTCCAGGGGCAAGGAGGCAGTTTCACAACCTCCTCTTTTACACACACACACACACACACACACACACACACAGGGCCGGCGCGTCCATTAAGGCGAACTAGGCAGTTGCCTAGGGCGCCAAAATGGACAAGGGGCACCAAAATGGAAAGGGGGCGCCACCCCCCCCACCGCTGGCTAGCTTGCTGCCCGCCCGTCGCCGCCCGCCCCCCTGCCGCCCATCGCCGCCTCCCCGTCGCCCCGCCCCCCGCCGCCTGCCCCCGCCCCCCCTCGCCACCGCCCGCCCCCCGCCGCCTAGAGTGCAGGAAACCCTAGCGCCGGCCCTGTACACACACACACACACACACACACACACACACACACACACACACACACACACACACACACACACACACTTACTTTTAAGGTGCCTGTACTTGGCTGGAAGCCTGGTTGATTTCAGTGGGTTTTTCCTCTTCCCATGGCTACCTCTCTCTTACGTGCCGTCCCTTGCTGGGTGCCCCTTTCGCCCCTCAGCACATGTTAGATTGTGAGTGTCTCGAGGCAGCAACTTTTAGACCTACAGGAGTTACATGGAGGCTGCTGCCCCTTGCTTGACTTTCATAGGATGAGAGAGATTTTAAAACGAAACTGAGAAGCTGGGGAAGAGGAGTCCGTCCTGGAAAGATCATCCCCACCTTCTTGCCTTGGACCTGGCAGGCGTAAGCAGAGTGGGCTCTTCTCTCTCAGCTTTGTTTTTAAATCTCTCGTGCAAGCCTAAAAGCTGCTGCCCTGGGACGCTCACAATTAAAGACGTGCTGAGGGACCCTCGCAAAAGGAGTGCTGAGCCAGTGAGGGAACAACATGTAAGAGAGAGGCGGCCGTTGGGAAAGAAAATCTTATTGAAATCAACCAGGCTTCCAGGCAGGTACAGGCGCCTTAAATGTGTGTGTGTGTGTGTGTGTGTGTGTGTGTGTGTGTGTGTGTGTGTGTGTGTGTAAAAGAGGGGGTTGTGGTTAAAAGTGCCTCCACGCCCCTGGACACTGCCATAATGTTTGGCTTGGGATGCAGAAAGGAGCCGAGAAAGAGGAGCCCACACCACGTGCCTACAATGTATAAGATGATCCTCAATTTTTAGCCCAACAATTTTAGGGAAAAAATAGCATTTTATAGATGGAAAAATACAGTACTTTGGGAAGTTAGAACATAAGCTGTTTTACCCCATGATGCACCAAGCACATACTCATGACACGGAATTAAGGAGGCCCTATAATAGATTTTCAACACCTCACCAAGATACTGCTTCTTGAATTTTCTAGGCAAAGCATTATTAGTTCACGTTGTTTATGGCTATGATATGATTGCAATATCAGTACATCTAAACCAGAGGCAGGGAACTTGCAGCTCACAAACTGATGAAACACAGTTTCCGTCGGCCACAGGTAGCATTGCTTGTGGTGAGGAATTATGATGATTGCAGTCACCCAGGAGGAGTGCTATCATGATGTAGTTAATACTGGCTCCACCACTGACCTTGGCATTGTGGATGGAATGTGAGAATGGCTTCTCCCTGTATATGGAAAGAAACCTTGCCACAACTGTGTTTCTCAGTTGTGGATGTAAGCATACAGTAGGTGTGCCATTCATGCTTTCTGCCTGATGTGTGGAGGTCAGTGGTTTGTCTTGAGATACTGAGGGCAGCATCGGCTGATCACCCTTCTCTGCAATTGTTGATTCAGTGCATGGATGGGAGAATGAGGAAATGGGCAAACCCATTTTACCCACTCTTAGCCTTCTGGAGTTGGCTCTAACATTAAACAAAATGAGGTGACTCTACTCAGTTATCTGTTCATTTTAGGATGCCATGAAAAGGCAAGCAACTGATGGGTCACTGTTCGGTTCTACCGTTAGGTGGGAGAAGAGTACTTTCCTCTAGCAGCAAAATACTTTGCTTGGCTGTGGGTACAGGCCTATGTGGATTTGCCACGGAGAAGGGTGTCTTGCCAAGTCTAGTGTTAGCCAGGTCTGCCTGAATTCATGAGGAACAAGAAGTTAGCTGCCAAGAAGTTATTTTTTTGTTTTGTTCCAAGGACCATGGATAGCTCAATGGTTTAGGTATCTGACTGCAAAGCCAGAGGTTGGGAGTTTGATTCCCCACTCTGCCTCCTTGATAAGGGCTGGACTCGATGTGCTCAGGCTCCCTATTATTATTATTATTATTATTATTATTATTATTATTATTATTATTATTATTATTATTATTATTATTATTATTATTATTATTATTAAACCACACAGCTACCTACGCTGGATTTTGTAATACAAATCACTAGTCGAACGCTTCCCATGCGTTTAGGACTATGTGATGTATCGGCGAATTATGCGAGCAGATCCCAGTAAGGCAGCTTTCTGCAGCTGACTGAGGGTGACTTTGTCAACTCCATTTTCTTCTAAATACTTGTTTAGCTCTTTAGGCACCGCACCCAGCATGCCAATTACCACCGGGACCACCTGTACTGGTTTATGCCAGAGTATCTGAAGTATCTGAAGTTCAATGTTCAGATCCTGACATCAGGTAATCTTTTCAAGTTGTTTCTCGGTGACTCTACTAACACCCGGTATAGCAACATCAATGATCCACACTTTTTTCTTCTCCACAATCATAATATCCAGGGTATCCAGCATTTCTGTTATAGTCTTTCTCAGTCCCCCCATATGTCTTTCCAAAACTGAATTGTTGCCATTTTTTCAGGCTTTTCATCTTTTATTCCTCTCTTCTGATTCAAACTCTGATCTGATCAAAGCAATGGTTGTCTTTATACTGAGTAAATCTAGCTTCATATGTTTCAGTTTTTCTATCTGTTGCTGTTATTTTCTGCTTTACAATTTCCAGTGCTTCTCCAATTTTCCTTGTACTTAGCCAGTATTTTTAGTCAAATATTTCTTGATCTTACCATTCTTTAATTTGCCCTCCTGAATGTTTTTTAAGTTACTTGCAACTTCTCTGAGTCTTTTGATTTTAATCTCCAGCATGATCTTCCACCGTGGTTTCTCAAGCCATTTTTTTTGGGGGGGGGGGCTTCAATTGTGGAATCCCTACTTTTATTACTACTGCACTATAAGCAAGCTGATTTATCTTTTATTTATTTATTTATTTATTTATTTATTATTGAATTTATAAGGTGAGGTTCGAACTAAAGGGTGCGCCCCTGCTGCAGTTTTCTTATTATGTTTTTATTAATCCTTGTTGATTCTTCTGTTTATGTCCCTTTTGAGATTTACTGTACCCAATTGTTTGTATTCCCTGATTTGTTTGTTATGTTCGCCGCCCAGAGTTCCCGTTGGGAAGATGGGTGGGATATAAATTCAATAATAAATAAATAAATAAATAATTGTGGAATCCCTACTTTTATTACTACTGCACTATAAGCAAGCTGATTTATCTTTTAAATAGACATTATCTGGACTGTTGCAAGTGCAGAGTTTACGTTGTTCATCAATGGTACCATTTTTTTTCTAGGCACAGTCTTTAAAATAGGGACCCTTCCCCTCTCTTCATTTAATGCAGCATGTGTCAGTATTTTATTCTTCAGTTCTTGCTGCCTAATAGTGAGCTCTGCTGGTATTCCAATCCCAATTGTACCTTCTTGTGGTTCAAATGTTTGCAAAACATCCATATTTTCTTCAACTTCAGACTGTTTGATGTCCCCAGGTGTTATTAATTTTCTCCTCCTATTTGGATAATTTGATGACCACCAATTGCACAACTCCTCCGTATTTCTTTTAGTTCAACTTCACTAAACACCTTGTTTTTGATAACATATTTTTGCTGGTCAGCTAATTGTAATACAGTTATCTTGGAGTTTGGATATTCTTGTTTCCAGAATTGATTAATCTGCTTTTGGTAGCCTCATTTTTTTGGGTTCTGCTCTATAATAGCATTTCATGATTGCCCGATTTTCTGGTAAAGTATATTTCTGCTGCTTCTGAGATGGTTCAACTTCCAGTAATTCTACAGGCCCATGGCCTGGTTGCTCAGCCATGGGACCTGTGACCTGATTGTCCGATTTTCTAGTAAAGTATATTTCTGCGGCTATTGAGATGGTTCAACTTCCAGTAATTCCACAGGCCCATGGCCTGGTTGCTCAGCCATGGGACCCGTGACCTGTAGCCCATTTATCGATGGATGTCTAGGTTCATCAACACCCATCGTGGTCCTTGTCAACCCGGTCAATGACCCCCCCTTCCCCTGGGGATCGATGACCCCCCCTTCACTGGGTTCCAGCTCAGTGGCGCTGGGGCAGGGCCGGTGCTAGTTTTTTTGCGCCCTAGGCAGTGGCGGGGGGGCGGCGGCAGTGGCGGGGGGGCTGTGGGGGGATGGGCGATGGGCGGCGGGGGGACGGATGGTGGTGGCCAGCGGCGGGGGGGGGCAGCAGGCTGGCCAGTGGTGGCAGTGGGGGGAGCAGCGCCCCCTCTCCATTTTGGCACCCCCTCTCCATATTGGCACCCTAGGCAACTGCCCAGTTCACCTTAATGGACACGCCAGCCCTGGCTGGGGTGGGGAAACGAAAGGTTTTTCTCTCCCACCCCAACGCCAGTGAGCTGGAGCCCAGGGCTTGGGGAAGGTTAAAACAAAGGTTTTAAAAGCCTGGGCTTTTAAAAACCTTTTTCCCCTTCCCCAAGCCCCGGGCTCCAGCTCGGTATCAGGTCAGATCCACCAGTGCCACTTACACAGGCTGCTGGAAGGCTTTTAAAGCAGCCCATGCAAGTGTCAGTGGTGGATCTGACCCGCCACTGCCACTTGCCCGGGCTGCTGGAGGATGGGCTGCTTGAAGAAGCAACCCGTACAAGCGGTGGTGGTGGATCTGGCTCTGATGCTTTAAGGCATTTTAAACTTCGCACGCCACCCCCCAGGCCCCACCCGACCTGCATCTGCATATCACGGATTTTCAATCATCGCGGGTCGGGTGGGTCCCTAATTCCTGCAATAGACTGGGGGTTACTGTACCATACTTTAGATACCAGACAGCATAGCAATTAATTGCACCTTCTCATGAGTTATACCTATGTCCAGCCATCTCTCCCTATGCTTACATCTCCCCAATAAGCAAAAGGATAGCAAAATCCAATATCAAGATGAAACATATTCCAGAGCTCTCCAGCTTGAATATGTTTATTGCTCGATGGCTAACCTTGAGCTTTTGGTCAGTGTACTTGGTATTAACAGGCTGTAATGTTCCAAGCAGCCTTCTATTATATAGATAAGGGGGCATGGGAAGAGAATAAACCTATACAAAATCTATACAAAACCTATACAAAAATGAATAAAGCTGGTCTCGTAACAAAAGTTTAGGCATAGGAAGAACGTTGAAAAATAACAGTAAACCATAACTAAGGTCCCCCCACAGTGACATCACAAAGGTACCTCTTCATCTGTATTCCTTCGAACTACAGTTCCCAGAATTCCACAGCCAATATGGAGGTGGCCCTGCTGGCTATAGTGTGGTGTAACACCAAAGAAATAACTTTCCTCACTTCCGGAAGTGGCACCATATGGTACTGCTTGTGAGCCATCAGAATGTCTCAGACCTGCCATGGCAGCCATTACTTCTGTGGCACCTGTTGGAGATGAATAGGCAGGGCCATGCAGCCGTCTTCTCCTTCCTTTCTTACTTCAAATATTTGTCACTTTACACCAATAGGGCTTCCAAGTGACTTTATTATTATTTTCCATTCTGCTTCCTGTTGCTTCCTTGCATGAAGGACTGGAAGTTGCCAGCTTGGGTGTTTTGAAGCCCACTGCATATTTGGGCAAGATGAACAGAATGTGTTGTTACATAAAGAACTAGTGGTCCTATTTTCATTTTGTAATGCATTAGAAATAGAATATGGAATTATGGAATTTGTAGTCTATAAAATCCAAAAATCGCATTCCATTCTAGCCTCTGTGCAGAACATAGATTTTCTGTTCCTGTGATTGGTTTCTCCCATTTTCTTTTTACAACTTCCATGTATACTTCTTTATTTACCTGTACCTGTACCTGTCCTTGGCCTCCCCATTTGTGTTTCAGGCAGTGTGGGGTGGACTGATAGGGGTAAGAGAATCCAAATACAGAGTACTGCCCCCACAAAAGGATATTGGCCACGTCTTCTACAGAATGCTGTAGGTCAGTGGTTCTCAAACATTTTTCGTGTGGCACCCTTGTTGGAATAAAAAAAAAATTCATGGCACATTTACCCTTAAGGCAGTTTGAATACTTAGGAAAGGAATAAAAATCAGTGCATATTTAATGCTCAGTTGTCTTTAATGCGATGAATGAAACTGTTTGGATGAATTTTTTATTTTTTTATTTTTTTGTTTATGGGAAGTTTAGTTAATTTTACCCTCAAATCACTTGACCCAGAAAGTTTGCTCATGTATCTGTTTTTTATGTAAGCATATGTTGAGAACGCAGACTCAAAGAGATAAGTTGAAGTAAAACGCACAAGTCTTTTTCACTGCAGCCTTGCCAACAGCATTGTTTTCTGAATACACCTGCATCCAGAACTCTTTTTGGCTTCTTTCATGGTATTTCTGTTTTTAAACTGCTGTCTTTGCTGATCTCAAGCAGATTTTGAACAATTTCATTTGTCATTCCAGTAGGTTTATGTTTCGGGTCGCAGGAAAATGGATTCCTCATCCCTCTGTAGATGTTAATAGAGTCAATGTCGGGAAAATAATCAACTTTGCTTCTTTCCAAACCTTGCAAGTGGGCAATAAAATTTCGAGGAAGTTAGTTTGATGAATGTGTTTTGACAAATTGTTACAACTGAGGAAAGTTGGAGATGCCTCTGGTCTCAAGCACACACTTGAAAAAATATAAGTATTTTCCACAAGGCTTTTATTTTCTCTAATTGTGCTCCTCCTTTCCCTTGAAAAGAAGTGGGGGTTTCATTTAGTTTTTTCAAAGATCTTTTAGTTCAAATAGTCCGGCTAAAAATTTCCCCCTTGATAGCTACCGCACTTCTGTGTGCAGCAAGAGGTAGAAGTGATCCATACTGGTGCTAAGTTTTAAAAGGCGTGCTTGAAGTGGGTGGCTCTTAATGTGATTAATCATCTTCATAGCACCATCGAATACGACTTTGAAATCTTGCGACATCCTTCTAGTTGCCAGAGAATGCCGATGGATGACACAGTGGCTGCTGGTGGCATTTCCTGCCACTTGCTTCATCTTAGACACGCCTCCCTTTCCCAACCATTGCAGCCACTCCATCGCTGCAAATATCCACACACTTGCTCCATTCCAAATCATTTTTCTGTACACATTCGTCGATAGCTTTGAACATTTTGTCGCCAGTGGTGTAGGTTTCAAGCACTTCACTCATCAAAAGTTCTTCTATTTCCATTTCGAACGGATACCTCACAAACACATGAAGAACAGCAAGTCCTGCAATGTCAGTACTTTCATTATGCTGTAAACTAAAAAATTCACAAGTTTTCAGTTTTCTTATAAGACTGTGAAATTGTGTAAATTCGCTTGTTTTTAATGCTATTTGACAGCTGCACAGTATCAACCTTCTTGGCAATGTCTGGACCTTACATACAACTTACAGCATTCTTCACACTAAGTTTAATCAGTGTCTTGGCAACAGTATGAAGCTTTCCAGCTTTTGCAATGTGTAAACTGACAATAAATGAAGCTCCAGTTACATTTTCATTTTCATTTTTAGAAATTCTCTCCATCATGGATGACCCTGCCTGAAGAGATAAAGCAGTGTGTGAAGTTTTCTTTATCTTTATGTACAAAATCAGAATGATTGCATTCCAGATGTCTTTTTAATTTGGATGGAACCAGGCAGCCATTAGCAACAATTTTATGACACTTAACGCATTGCCCTTCTGGCGCCTGTTCATTCCCAACAACATGAGATAGCTAGGATCATATTTTCTTATTTTCCCTCGGGTTTCCTTTTGGTCATGAGTTGCCTTTCCGTGAACTGAGGCAGACAAACTTGGATGGCTTAGGCTCGCAGGTGTCTGCTGGGATATTTCGTCTCCTCTGACAATGCTTATTGTCACCGAATTAGTCGCTTCAGAAGCTTCAGTGAGTTCACCACCTTTCCATTTTAAAGACCCAGTTTTTAGCCAATTGTCCATAATTCTGCAATAAAAGTAGGAACTGAAATTAAAAAAAATCATTCCTTTGCAGGCCTCTCCCAAAACAGTATCATGGTTATATGGCAGATTTTGATACATCTGCCAAATTAGTACGTGTGATGCATTGCAAATTTGTCTACCTTGTAGCTTAAAAACGAATCTCTTGTGAAAACATTTTTAATTTTATAGAACTATGATGAAAATATAAGCATGTACGCAGTCTCTAGCCATACAGTAAACATTATCTTAACCAAATAGTCTCTTAAAAGAAAAGAATACAAATTTACCGTCAAATTCCCTGGAATCTCTCTTTTTTTCCGATGACAACAACCTGGTACTAGAGATGGGCATGAAAAAGAAATATAATGTTTCATTTTGTTTCATTCCAGTCCTCATTTCATTTCATTTCATTTCATTAATAAGGGTTTTTTTTAAAAAAAATCGTCTTGAAACAAAATGCTTCGTAAGGCTATAAGTAATGGGGAGCTTTCTTTTTTTAATTTATCAGGGAGCCCACTGCCCTAAATCAAAGGCCCTCATATCTTCCAATCAATTTGCTTTCAAGCAAAGAACCTTCTATAAATAAGCTAAAAACCTAATAGCTAGCTGCTGCATTGAGAGATCAAGGAGATGAACACAGCTGGTATGTGGTGCGGCGAAGGAAGGAAAGAAAATATTTTTTAAAATAACTTCCACAGTTCTACTTAAAAAGGAAAGGAAAACAATTAGTTTAAATCAACGTACAGACATTCGTTTTATTTCTTGATGACACACTGCTTGCTGTTTCGTTTTGTTTTGTGAGGTTTTGTAAGCTTACAAAATGATGAAACAGCATGTTGTTTTTCGTAAGGTACCCAATCCCTACCCGGTACCACTCGAAACAAATGACACACAACCACAAAAAAGGCAGACAAGTGGCAGGCGTAGATTGGACAATGAGATAACGGTGCTACCATGTTGTAAAACGGATTCTACTGCTAAAATTGATAAATCTTAAATATTATTGCTGTGGCACCCCTGGCACACATTCGCGGCACCCCAGAACTGCTGCTGTGATGTAGGTGATGTAATCATAGAATCATACAATAGTGAAGTTGGAAGGGGCCTATAAAGCCATCAACGGTCAATGCAGTAATAAAAATTACAGGATATTTGCTAGGTGGTTGTCTAAATTTCTCTTCAATAAATAACCTTTGGGCTGCAATGCTGGAAGGCATCCTATGGATCATTAAGTCCAGCCCCGGTTAAGGAGGCACAGTGGTGAATTGAACTCCCAATCTCTGGTTCTGCAGCCAGAGACCAAAGCCATTGAGCTATCCAGCAGTTCATAAATTGCATGTGGAAAATGTAGATAATCAGCGTTTTTTAAGGGAGTTATTAAAAATTCTTTATCTTGCCCTTCACCCAAATGCATAAAGTGGGGCAGGCAGTGCGTAGCTCAGCAGATGCTGCTGGATTAGATTTTGAAGTATTCTTCGCTGTTAGTTGCATTGGGATAGATTAAATGGGAGTTGCAATCCAAAACATCTGGAAGGTGCCACCTTAGGGAAGGTTGCGTTAGTGAGTTTCAGGAGGAATCAGCTGCACTCTATTATACTTATGTTCTCATTTTTCCATTGTTTAGTTTGTGTCCTACTGGTGCTTCTACCAGATTTTCAACAAACTGACTCTGTGCATCTATTTTTCAAAGTGTAGATATTTTAATCACTTTTTAAAATGTCTATATTTTTCAAGGAGACTCCTCAACACTAAAAGTGTTTTGCTGTGGATTTCCCCAAATATATGCATTTTAATGGACTGTCTTAAATGGGGAACTGTGCTACAGAGTCAGAAAAAAAAACACCATGGCTTTCTAGGATGTGCTGCAGTTTTGGAAATGTGGGTTTGTTTAGAGGTGAAACAAACTTCTTTCTTACCAACCCCACCCTCTAATAATATTCATCTCTTTTTGTAATAATCCTGAAAGCATTCCTATGAAGTGCCTGTTACCTGCATACCAGAGATCAAGGAGGGGTTTAAAATCACAAAGGAGTAGCTTCTTAAAGGTCATATAATGAACAAAGCAGTGACAAAACCGAGACTTGAGCAGATTTGAGATCTACAACTCATGTTCTTTCCCAGTTTTAAATCATATTAGCTCTTATTTAACAAAATGAGTCAGAGGGCTTTCTCAGCTGTTTCTGAGAGTTACCTGGTGTTGGGGATATAGTATAATCTTGTCAAGATACTGGGGGAAAATTGGGCTATATTAATTTTTTGTGAGAATGAGACTCACTATTAAAAATGTTCGTTTTGGGGTTGTTTGTTTTCTTCTTCTTCTTCTTCTTCTTCTTCTTCTTCATCATCATCATGATCATCATGATCATCATCATCATCATCATCATCATCATCATCATCATCATCATCATCATCATCATCATCATCATCATCATCATTATTATTATTATTATTATTATTATTATTATTATTATTACATGGAGGACTATGTGTGTGTGACTGAATGAAATCAACAAGTGCCGTGCCTGACTGACAACAGTGAACAAAAATGTTGTCACATAAATATACAGAGCTCTGTTCCTCTGCCATTACTGTTCCTCCCACACTGGTAAAATTGAAAGGACAAGTATCTTGCAAGTAGTATAGAAGGCATGTTGCGGGGATCCAAAACTGTCAGAGACATTGCCAAATATCGGCCCACTTACTTATGCACTTGCTATTCATTTGAGATTGTCATTAAAGATGAGGCTATGTATCTTGCTAGCTAGCAGGAATGGTTGGTGGGTATGAAACATGGGCATAAAACAGACAAATGTCGTGGTTTGTGGGCATGTGCAGAGGCAGCTGACCCCAAGGAAGCTGGGCCACTGTCTGAAGATGGTGGCTTCAGAGATGGAAGAGGAGGTGGCAAGACCAGGTAGGGAGGTGACGGAAGCAACAAGAAATTGTTAGATTATCCTCCGTTTTAAATGATTGCTTTGTTCTTGCATTCAGTCCCATTTGGGCTGAAGTGTGAGCTCTAATTTGTTCTGATTTCACTAAAAACCTTGGGCACGTAGTAGGCAGAGAGGCAATGCTCCATCACATCACTGTTTGTGACTTTGCTTTTTTCTCTTTCTTTCTTTCTCTTGCAGACAGGACAAGATGGGTTATCCCAGAGACCTACACCCACCCGAATTCCTGTGTCTAAAGGTATGAAAGGCGGGAAGCCAGTAATGACACCCTCAGGAGCAGGAAATCAGACCAAATTCGAGCCTCGTGCCGAGACTCAGTCTATGAAAATTGAACTGAAGAAGTCTTCGGCCAACAGCTCTCCCTCACTTGGTGGGGGGAAGGGCTGAGGGCAGTGGCTAAGGGGGTATGTTGCGAAGGTTTTACTGCTACCATGGAAATAAGCCCCTTGTTTGTTTAGTTGTTAGTGTTTGCACATACTAATTAAGTCTGCTGAAGCTGCCATTTTTTAACTAATACATGCATGTCTTAACTATTGAATGCAATAATTCCCCCCTTTCTATCTTCCCTCTGTGTTGGGTTCAAGTACCATCCTAGGGGGAGTAGGCCTAGATCAGCAGTTTCTAAAACAGAAGAGCTGCTTACAGTGAGGTTGTCAAATAACTACTCTCCTGACCATATTTTATTACAACAAAAGTAAAGCCGGCTGCATATATACCAGCCCATAGTGCTTAAAGCACTCTCTAGATGGTTTAGAATTTAATTATGCAAGCCACTAGGGATGGGCACGAAACATGAAAATAGTGTTTTGTTTTGTTTCTGGAGTAGTTTCATTTTGTTTCATTATAAAACAAATTTTAAAGTAGTTTTGTAACTAAACAAAATGAAATGAAACACTATGCTCCCCTGGGTCCTTTAGGCTATTGCTTGCCCAATCAGCTTCCGATTCCAATTAGAAAGGTTTTTTTTTCCTATGGGCACCCCCTTTGGAGCTTCATAACTCAGCTCCCCAAACCCCAAACCTTTCCAAATTTCATGGGGCTTACACGGAAGAGCTTGTGGAAGTTCCCCTGTCATTTCATCTAGAACAAATCGTTTGGTTCTAGAGGGGAAAAATGCATTTTGTTTCGTAACGAAACGCTAGCTGCCATTTCATTTCATTTCAAAGTGATTTGACACCTTACGATAGGAGACAAAACAGCCTGTCTTTTTTCATATGGTGCCCATCCCTGCAAGCCACATATTGCCCCCCTCCCCCAATGAGCTGGGTACTCATTTTACCAACCTTGAAAGGATGGAAGGCTGAGTCAGCCACAACCCAGCTACCTGGGAATGAACCCCAGGTTGTTGGCAGAGTTTTGGCTGCAATACAGCAGTTGAACCATTTCGCCATGAGGCTCATATATATCATTTCTTGGACACACACAATCAAATTGGTTTGTGCTTGCAAGGCCATTAGATCAGTAGTTTGCTGGAGAAGTAATAGGAGATGAGCTTTGAGTAATAGCTCAGTTCAGATGCCAAACTGCTTGTTTCTCTAATACGGATATTTCTGCAGAGCTTGGAGAATTCTCTTCTTTGGACTATTAACTGTAGGAATTCTGTGCCAGCATGGCCATGGTGGTGGGTAAATGAGTGGGTTTGGGGAGTTTAAGTCCAAAAAAGTAGTGGTCACAAGCTCTGTATGTTTAAGAAATATTGGGAATATGTCAACATGTTTAAAGAGATGGTGAGGACACCTAAGAGGCATTGGAAAACCATGGGCTTCTAAGCTAGTGTCTTTTTCCTTCATACGCAAGTAGGACTTTGCAGAGAGTTTAAGTAAACAGAACCCAATTCAGTCTCTTTAGTAAATGATGAATCAGATAAGTAGTAAACAATTGCTACCAAATGCTGATTTGCATCTTTTCGTCCTGGCAAATTCCTCATGTCAGTGTGGGGGTGGGGGTGGGGTGGATGGTACTGCGGAAAAAAAATCTTGAATAGCTAAGATGACTCAAAGAGCCAAGCCTCTGGTCCCTGTCTATTCAGAACATTTGTCAGAGTAGACGTGACTTAGAGATATTTTTCAATTCTATCTATTCAGAATATCTTTCATTTCAGATTTAACCCTAAGGAGTTTCAAAACTAGGTTTCATGACTTCTGCCTGCTTAGATTTCTTGCAGTGCCCTTCTTTTAGTTTTGAAAGCACGTTTTAAGAGTGAAATTTGTGTGAATGTGATAATAATGACTACCATTAGAATTGTTTCTATCTAACCGAACTACATCAGTTACGAGAATTTCCACATCCAGAAGTTTCCATAGCTGCCAACAACCAGAATTTAAATCCCTACCTCTAGCAGAAGTAATAAGACATACAAACTAATTACCAGTGCATAGAATTCCCCCTTTCTTTTTTCCTTCTTTCCCTGTTATGTATAGCTGCAAAGCTCATGGAAATTTGGCTGAAGGAAAGGTGAACCATGCACAATAGCAATAAAAACAGATATGCAGTCAGTGGCTATGAAAAGCAAAGCAAAGTGTGCTGCTTATATACTGCCTCCTAATGCTTAAAGCACTCTCAGGGCAGTTTACCATTTATTTATGCAGGCTCCACATCCCACCCACCCACCCAGCTGGGTATTCATTTTACTGACCACAGAAGGATAGAAGGTTGAGTCAACCACGAGCCAGTTACCTGGGATGGAACCTCAGGTCACGAGTACAGTTATAGCTGCAGTACATCCGTTTAACCACTGCACCATGAGGCTCTGTGATTAAAAAGTGAATTGGCTAAAGTAGGGTGAATGAATCTGTCCATTAGACAGCATTGCTGGGCTGTTTTGCTTCAAAACAATTTAAAATTAAATTAAAAAAGGCCCATACCTACCATCTAGGCATGGGCCTTTCGTTTTGGAATTGATCCGGTTCCGAAATGAAGCATGGCAGCACAGGTGCCATTCGGAACTTGGACCCACCCTCCAAAACGAAATCACCCACTGACTTACCTTGCCTTACCTTGCGCGGGGCGATATTCCAACCAGGAAGTAGCCTCCAAAGCGTCATAGTTCCTTCTCCCTTGTGCTGGCCAATCAGGAGTTGGCAAAGACATTCATCATCCTGCCTCCCTGTCTGATTGGCCAACGCCAGGGAGAAGGAACAGTGATGTGTCGGAGGCTACTTACTGGTTGGAGTTTAGCCCTGCAAGAGGTAAGGAAAGGTAAGTCAATGGGTGATTTTGTTTTGGAGGGTAGGTCCAAGTTCCAAATGGCACCTGTGCTGTCGTGCTTCATTTTGGAACCGGATCCATTCCAAAATGAAAGGCCTATACCTACTGCCATCCATTGTAGTTTAAAAACATGTGAAAGAATGGGTCGTTGACAAAATGGTGCCATAAAGGACACTTTGGATTGCCACCTTTCCAGCTCTGCAGTTCTAAGATTAGATGAGTCGTTCATATACTACAGTAACTAATTAATATTTCAGTTTACCTCACAGAACTAAGAGTAAATCATTAGGAAGAAATAAATTAAAGCACTTATGTTACCACACCAGGTTTATTTTATTTATTTTGTTACATTTTATTATATTTATGTTTATCTAAGTTTTCTGGGTGCAAGATACAAAGAGTAGAATAAAAATGCAATAAAATGTAGTACAGTGGAACCTTGACTTACATACTGCTTGACTTGTATCATATTTGACTTGCAGCAAGAAGGGGCCTGTTTGACTTGAGTCGCAGGCTTTGACTTACATCTCGGAGCCCCGGCGCAAGGCACCGGAATTGGGCGGCAGCCACAACCCAGCATCGCAGCTGCCGCCTCCAAACTGCTCCTGCCTTCTTCCCCTCCTCCGGCAGCGGCGGCTTCGGCAAGGCCAGCTCAGAGCACCTGGAGCTGGTCCTTGGCCTCATGAAGCCGCCGCTGCTGCCAGAGGAGAAGAAGGGCCGGGAGCTCAGGGCTGGCCTCGCTGGTTAAACAGTCGGCTCAGTCTTGTAAAAAATCTGGCTGCAGAAGTCTGGTCCACAATGGAAGCATTTTAGTTGGGGAGCTGTAAAGTTGTGGGACTCTAATGGTAAGCATAGAGTTGTTCAGAACTTGGAACGTCAGGTTAAAAATCAGTAAAACTTAAATGTTAGACATTGTTGCTATGAACATTAAAAAGTGGAGGCAGATAACTTGTGGACTATAATTCCACTGCCTCCTCCTTTCTTTGAAGAGACATTTCATTTACATCCCCAGAAGGAATCTCCTATCCCAGTCAAATTTGTGTTAAATTGCTGTTTTCGGGGGTCTTTTTCATCATCTGGAACGGATTAATCCGCTTTCCCATTACTTTCTATGGGAAACGTTCGTTTGACTTAAGTCATGTTTGACTTAAGTCTAGACCTCTGGAACGGATTAATGATGTAAATCAAGGTTCCACTGTACCACAGAATTTTACCAGAGGAAAATATACAGAACCTGCCATAACATTTAAAATGCCTTAGAGAAAAGAAGAATCTTTGCCTGGAACCAAAATGATAGGCTTGCAAGCCATTGTGTAATGTAGGTGGTTCCACAAATGGGTAGTGCTTAAGAAAGTACTGTACTGGCTCTCTTTTACCCAGTGGCCTAGCTTCCTTTGGTGGGATCATTCATTTTATCCTAGAAACTGTGAGACAGAGTTTCTAGAAGGTGGTCCCGTATTGCTTTCCTAAAGCTAAAACAATGTATAGCAAACCAGCAGTAGCTGCTGTCCACTATTGGCCCCCATGTTTCATTCTGGAATTAACTGGCAACTAAATTATTCCTAATTTCTGAGTATTTCCACAGCTATTTTGGTGGAAATGCCAAGAAAGTATATTTACATCAAGCTGAAAGTTAATTGACACTGCATGCGTGATGCTCTGTACTTTGGAATAATTGTTTATAAAGGAGAAACTGTGGCAGTCAAACATTCGAATGGATGAACACCCAAGACGTCTTGAGCCAATTTAGTAGGTCTTGCTAGCATAAGCGTGCTCCTTTCAGTCACCAAATGAATGCCACTCTATCCCTGAAAGGGGCGTTGCCACAGATATAATTACCTGCCCGCATCCTTAGAAATTGTTTAGAGGAACAACTGGCATTACGTCAGCTGTATTAGAAACAGGCTAGCTATTAAGTCCTGCGTTAATATCTCTGACTCTTGGTTCTCTCCAGTTGTGTGCAGTAACTCATTTTTCTCTGACTTATA
Source organism: Phrynocephalus forsythii (assembly GCA_029282475.1). Taxonomy (NCBI): domain Eukaryota; kingdom Metazoa; phylum Chordata; class Lepidosauria; order Squamata; family Agamidae; genus Phrynocephalus; species Phrynocephalus forsythii. The sequence continues at coordinate 25,407,817 of JAPFRF010000002.1, read as the reverse complement.
ACTTCCCATTCCTTTGTAACTTCTCTCACAGAAACACCTTCGGCTACTCCACTGTGCTCACTCTGTTTCCCTCACGGCAACTAGCTCCCCAGTGCTCTCCCCTTGCTTGTTCTGTGGTAAGGCTGTGGTATAGCTAGCAACTGTAGCAGCTGCTTCTCTTTCTTTCTTCCATCATGCCAGCTAGTGCTTCTCTACAGAAAGCAGCTGGGCGAATGTTGCTGCATGTATGAGCTCCCTTCATGGAAGGGAGGAGAGGAATGGCACGTCCACGCACCTCATCTCTGCAGTCCTTCATGTAGAAAGTGGAAAATAGCTTGCTTCCGGCACCTTTCTCATTCCTGCTTCTGTGCCTAGATCACAGTAGAATTGGAATTGGACATGTACTCCCCGGAACATTTTTGTAATCCCCAAGGCTATCCTATAAGCCAGTGGTTCTCAACGGGGGGGTCCCCAGATGTTCCTGGACTGCAACTCGCTGAGCTGGAAGGGATTTCTGGGAATTGTAGCTCAGGAACATCTGGGGACCCACAGGTTGAGAACCACTGCTATAACCCTTCTTTTAAAAATGCATGGGGTGTGTTTTCTCTAATAATCCCCATTTTGGCTCCATTTGGAGGCAATGGGCAAAAAAGTATTCCCTAAGACCCACCTATGCCCTGAAATAAAAACAACAACGCCTATCTAGGCACTTCCTGTTTCCATGTTTTCAAAATGGACCAAACCATCAGTTTAGGGGTCCAAGGTAGCCAGAACCACCATGTTGCACAGCCCATAGTAGAGAGTAAAGAGAAAGATGGAATGTAGAAGCTGGTTTTTATTTACAAGATTAATAAAATGCCCACAGTAGATGAGGTATATATGGCCTCTGGAAATAAGGGCATATCTTTGGGAGAACCAGATTATAAAGACTAGGCCACCCCAACTCCCAGAGTGGAAAATTAGTGCTTCTTCCAGTAGTGCCTCTGAGGGCAATTCTGAGGTGAACCTGAGAAAATGGGGTTTTTGCACCAACACATTTCTTTGAGGGTGCAGGGAAGAACTGTCAGCTTCACCCCGTGTCAGTGCACAGTATTATAGTCCCCTCAAAATGTAACATGGAAAATTTGAGGTTAGTTGTTCAACATGCTCTTGATGTTGCCTTATTATTTTGAAAAAAATATCTGATATGTTTATTAATTTTATGGTGGTGTTTCTGATGTGACCAAATAAAGAAAGTGCAGTGCTTCACTTATGCCAGGAACAAGGAAAGGATTGCAATCTAGATGCTAGTGCAGCAGTGATGAAAAAGGGTGATTTTTTTAAAAAAAAGTGATTGGACTACAAATCCAATAATTGCCCTTTCTCAGTGTGTGTGTGTGTGTGTGTGTGTGTGTTGTGTCGTTACAGTCGTGACCGACTCTTCGTGACTCCATGTCCATGGAGTTTTCTTGGTAGGAATACTAGAATGGTTTGCCAGTTCCTACTCCAGGTGCCTACAGCCAATGGTATTCCCTGGCGATCTCCCATCCAAGTACTCCCCAATTTACACATACTTTACAGACATTTAGGCTCACCTGGAAACAAGGCCTAAATGGAAGGCTTTGAAGCTTAGCTAAGCCTAGCTCCACTCAAGGTTTTAATTCCTGTTTTGTTGCTCCTGGGAAGCTTTCTTTCTGAAAAGGAAGTATGGGTGGAGCTTGACCTAGGTAAACCAACGTTACATTCCCCACATCTGGCGTTTTAGAATCAGGTACGCTTCTACTGTTTGTGCAGTGCCATCTTCTGTGTCAGGGTAATGGTCTGGCCAAGACCAGCTGTCTTATTCTAGAGGTGGACAACACGTATAAAGTGCCAGATTATGTCCTCTTTTGGAATGGGAAATTTAATGCTAAGAAGATTGAATATTTTACTGTGGTGACATTAACTCTCTCTGGTTGGTGGGGTGGGATGCTTCATAGCTTGCGATGATGCTGTGTAGATAGGAAAAAAAGGTATTATCTTGTATTCAGTGTCAAAGATTGCAAGGCTTTGAAAACCCTCCTTTTTAAAGAGGCATATGGCGACCTTTTTACTTAATTTCCTTTATATATATCTATATATCTATATCTATATCTATCTATCTATCTATCTATCTATTATCTATCTATCTATCTATATTGCCGCCCGTGTCGCCTCTTGTGGAGGGTCTCCCCCTCCTTATTTTACTAGTTTTCTCTTGCTCTTTTTTAATTTGTTATATACTGTTGGTTTTATTTAATTGTAAACCGCCCAGAGTTCTGTCTCGAAGATGGGCGGTATAAAAATACAATAAATAAATACATAAGGCTTCATTCGGAATACACAGCATCAGAATATCACCACCATAGAATCATAGAACCATAGAGTGGGAAGACCCCTCAAGGGACATCCAGCCCAACCCTCTACTATGCAGGAACCCACCACCACAGAAGGAAGGACAGAACCAAGCGTCTTGTGACAGGGCAATTGCATCCGATGCTTCATGACTGGTGCCCTCTAATTTTCCTCCAGTGCTGAACAGAGGCCCTGCCCTGCATGTGTGTAGTTCTGGCCATGACTGCAGCCAGGTCGGTGGCAGTGCTGACTGCAGGTGCTTAGCATCAGCACAGCTCTGCTCACCCCATACAGCTTAGAGGGCACATTGTTCACACCCATACATATTCTTTCATGTTATTTTTTTTAATGGCCTTCTTATTCAAGAGTCTTCCGGAGACAACGGAAACCTGTGGGGGGGGCAATGAACATTTGGGCTCCTGCACTATTCATAAATGGAAATAAAACACAATCTAATACACTGTGCATTCTTTTATTTTTATGTTACTCCAGTTGGGTCAACGGGTGTTGTAGCTATTGTTGGTAACAATGCACAAAAATAACACTGGGCTGGGTTACATATGATGCTGATCTGCTGCAGTACCTTCTTAAGATTAACATGGCTTTAGGGTCCTTTCCATTACAATGTAAGGCCATTACACTTGCATTGTAAAACACTGCAAGCTAACATCCTCCTGTATTTTAACTGGCTTCATGGCACAGACTACTACAGTAAGGGGGATTTCAAAGGCCTCTTACTTGCTTTTATTGCACATTAGCTGCTGAAATTTCTGAGCTTGATTAGAACAGTCATTTGCTGGCAGTGAGATCATCTTTTGGGCTTATTTTCATTGAGGGCCATGTTTTTCTTTCCCAGATCAACATAAGTCCCTTAATCTGGACTGAGCTTTCACAAGACTTTGAGCTAATATTCTGCAATTATGAAAGTTTACTTCATTTTAGAACTATCTTATTACTTCAGCTTTGGGAATTGTAATACAAATGGATATGTATCACGCTTGACTACTTTTAGTTTGCAATCTATTGACTGGGAGCAGAAAGCTAAGTGCAATGTGTTTGGACTTAATTGTGCTGGCCTTCTGGAAAAAGCAAACCATGACAGAATCTGGTAAGGCTCTTGTTAAGACACCGTTTTTAACATTATTCAAATGCAGACATCCATGGCTTGAAAGGATATGTCTCAGAGTGTGGGAAATTGATGTTCATTTGTTTTTGTTTTTAAAGCTCAACCATATTCTAACAGTGATTCCCAACTGTGGGTACCTCAGATGTTCTTGGACGGCAGATGGATAAAGCGGTTTGGATGAGCAGCAAAACGTTTTCGGTCTCTCAAGAAAAGAAGTCCAGTTGCCATGACTCAACTTCCAGAAGAATTCCTAGAAGCCTTCACAACCAGTTGTGCTGGCCAAGGTTTCTGGGAGTTGCTGTTCAAGAACACCTGAGTTACAAAGATTGGGAAACATTGTTCTAAAACACACACACACACACACACACACACACACACACACACACACACACACACACACACACACACACACACACCAAAACAAAACAAAACAACAAAACAAAAACAAAAACAAAGAAAAACTAAACAGACTGCAGAAATGCCTGTTGAGTCTTGAACTTACTGGTGACTTCCTGGTCAGTCACCAGTAAGTTGGTTTGGACAACTACAGATGTTCTACAAATTGATTTCTTTCTTCCCTTGAAGAAGGTCCTAGAACAGGGGTGGTGAGTCTTTGGCATTCCAGAAGTTTTGGAGTACAACTTCCATCGTCCTTTATCCTTGGCAATACAAGCTGGGGATTCTAGGAGGTGAAGTCCAAAAGGAATTGAAGTCCAAAATATCTGAAATGCCAAAGGCTCCTCACTCTTGCCATAGAATGATTCCAAGTCAGAATCTGTTGGGCTTTTAAAGCAGTTGTTAACTGCATTGTGAGACAGGTCTCCTTCCTATGTGGATTGCATTGTGAGACAAGTCTCCTCCTATGTGGGGCCTTGTTGGGTGTTCTCCTGTTTTTACTATCTTCAAACATAGACATCTCAGAGCTGAATGTTATGTGTGTGGTTTTTATTTTATTTTTTAATTTTCAAATTTTCAAATACAGGGCAAGGGGGAAAGGGGAGATCTATAGGTTAGAGAAAAGAGCAGAATGTTATGTGTTTTTGTTGCAGAGTTCCGCAAAGTCAGCATTTTCAACATAAACAAAATAACCTAAATGAGAAAGAGAATTTGAATTTCAAATATTGGCATGTGGTTCAATCTCTGTGTCTCTACTTTACCTAGATTTTTCTATACAAACTAGACATGGGCACGACTCGGAGAAATTGTCGTTACCATTTTTGGTTATCGTTTCCGTTACGTAACGGAAATGGTAACGATAATTAAGCCGTTCGAACTCGAACCGAAAAAAGAAAAAATTGGTCGGGTTTTTTGTTTCTGTTTATGACATTGCGGCGATCGCACTATGCAAAGCACAGAAAAAGTTTTAAAAGTTTTTTTAAAAAACCCCAACTCCCAGCCAAAAAAGCAGGCAAAAATATGCCTGCCTGAGGCTTTGCCACCTACCAGAGGGGTGGTTTCTGGGGGGTCCCCGGCCTTTCCCCCCCTCTTCTCCTGTCCTGGGCTGCTTGCATCAGGCTGGGGGGGGGTCATCCTCGTCGTCTGTCTCGCTGCATGCCATGCGGTGGGGGGGGGATCCAAAATCGCTACCACAATTTTTCTTTTGAAATTGTGGTCAAAAAACACACCAAATCACCACAGAAACATGTGAAATTTATTTATTTTAAATGCCTGAATTTTAATAGTAGCAGCAGTGGGTTTTTTATAGCAATAAAATGTCGTATTGATTTTATTTTATTTTATTTTATTTTATTTTTAGACCTGCCCATTTGGGCTGGGTATGGGATGGGATCATGCAAATTTTTTGAACCATTCCACCAATGGCATCACCAGGTTTTTGACTGACACTTCTGGATGTCTCGGAGGGCATAAAAAGCCGAGGCACCTTCCAGAAATCTCAGTCGGGTGTATGGATGTGGTTGAGGGAGGAGGGCTGGCTGCTGGTGATCCGATCGAGATTGGGGAGGGAGGCTGGAGGCCTTAGGAGTTAAGTTAGGCAGGCAGGCAGGGAGGGAATTGAACTTAGAAAATAATTTCTTTGATTCCCTGCAGCTTTGTCTGCTGAAGGGAATAGCAATAGCAGTTTATTCTTTATTTCTTCTCTGGCAGTTTGAGGATTTTTTTCTGATATTGGATAAAGGGGGAGGTTCGACTGGGAGTGGGAGGTGTGGATTTATTTTAAAAATATATACTACCATTTATTTTCTATTTTCCCAACTTCAATTTGCTTGCGCACACACACATTTGGGGTGCAAGCCAAGAACAGAACCTCTATCCTAAGTGATATCCTAACTGCCCACTCGCCCGTCCGCCTGCGCCGCCACCCGCCTGTGGCCCGTGCCGCCGCCCACCCACTCGCCCGCCCGTGCCCGCCGCCCACCCATGGCCCCCACCCCCTGCCCACCCGCACCTCCCCCCTGCCGCCCACCCCCCTGCCCCGCCCGCCGCCTAGGCGCAAAAACACCTAGCGCCGGCCCTGATTGCGGGACGCCCCTATGCTCTGGGAAGTCAAATCGTGCTAAATCGCGGTGAAAACAACAAACGACAAACGGAAACGACAGATTTTTGAAAAATTTCGCAACAAACGGAAACGAGCCGAAACGGACCCGTTCCAACAAACGAAAACTCGAAACGTCATTTTTTTCTGGTCGTGCCCATGTCTAATACAAACTGTTCAGGGTGAAATTCAGCAGTAAGTCACGAGTAGAGTAAGGTCACTGAATTGGTGAAGATATGGTAACTAGAGATGGGCACAGAACGAACATTTTTTCGTTTCCGTTACCGTTTGTCATTTCCGTTACGTAATGAAATGACAAACGAAAATTGTGATGAAAATGCAACGAAACGAACAGAACCATGAAAATTGTGGTCGTTTCGTTTCGTTTCCATTAATGGCGACACGCAATGAAATGAGCTGTTTTAAATGTTAAAAAACGCCCTGATCATCCGTAAAAACGCAGCGATAATTATTTATATTTTCTGATAATACCTACCAGGGGGGTTGGGGTCCTTAAAACGTTTGTTTTTGTCTTCTCCCATCGCGATGTATTTTTCTTTTCCCTTTAAAATGGATGTCGCCACCAGCCACAAAATGGAGGCAAGCCATGTGATGTGGGATCATGTTCAACCAATAGCATGCCCAGGTTGCAGACTGAGCGGGCAGGTCTGGCAGCCACAGAGGGCATAAAAAGCTCTGGCAGCCCCTGTCCTCCTTGCAGTCTCTGGTGGGAGTTAGGGTGGGATTGCTGTCTCTGGGACTCTAGCTTCAGTCCTGCAGCCTCCCTGTGTGTGTGCGTGCTGCGTACCTCTCGGTGAGTACCCTCCCCTGCCCCGCAGTGCAGTCACTCTGCGGCTGCCTTGCACCCTGGGCAACGCCCGCCGCTGCCTTTGCAGCCTCCCTGCATACCTAGTCTATACTGTGTCTCTGCCAGCATCCATTTTTTTAGTGTTTTCCCTCTGGTCTGGGGCGTTGGGGGATGCCTGCGCACGGAAATGCTTTAAAAATCGAGCAAAAAGCGGGTAGAAACGAAAAACGAAAAACAAATGAAATTTTTCAAAAAATTCCCGACAAACGGAAACGAACCGAAACAGCCCTCTCAACGACAAACGAAAAACCGAAACACCTTTTTTCTGTTTCGTGCCCATCTCTAATGGTAACTTCTCTGTAAATTCCATTAATTCTGACTTACAACTGGGAATTCAACCAATGTCACAGTTTTAACATTTTATTAGGGAGTTTTTACATTTTATTAGGGAGGATGAATATGGCTGAAACCACAGGGTTCGCTTTTCAACCAGCTCAGAAACTGTGATCTCTATACATTTGATTATACATCCACCTACAGCTGTTTGAAGGCAGTTAGACTAGTGCCATCTAGTGGCAATATCTTAGCAGACAATTTTTTTTCAACCCCAAACCTAAATGTCTTTATCAATTTGATATTTTATTGGGACAAAATTGTATGCAGGTTTTGCAATTAGTAGCACCTTTCTTGGGCATGGTCCTGCAAAAGGCTGGAGGAAAGATGGATATGGAAAGGGCAAAAAAGAGAGAACAAAACCATACCAGATCAATCTTTATGTTCCCATCCTGCCCCAGTTATGATCATATCATGACTTCTGGTGTAGTGGCAATTTTACCAGCATAGTCTCGCACATATAGGCTTTAAATGACTGTCTGGGTGGACGACTGGGAGGGGAAGCTTATTTGAAATTTCACTAAACTGTACAGACTGTGAGCTACTGAGTATAGTTTAGTGAAATGAGTGAACTTCTTGCCAGCATAATAACACAGGATCGTGCCACTTGCTGCATAAGTGGAGTGCAGTTTTTCTTCATGGAGATGCACAGGGGCAAGAGGTGTGTTGCACAAGTGGAACAATCCCGTACTGCTGTACGGAGGGGATTTTATCAGCAGAGGCTAAATAGGAGATTGGCCTGTATTTTAAAACTAATTCCAAAATTAATTTTTGAAATTCTTAAAATTAAAAAAGGCAAACAGAACATAATACATGTTATACAATACTAATAATACTGATATACAGTACAGTGGACCCTTGTATAGCAAACAGTTTGTATAACGTAAAATCTGTACAACATAAAAAATTCCGGAGATAGTGGGAAATTTGCTTAACAGAATCGCCTATGGGGCGAATCCGTACAACATAAAAATGGGATTACTCTGTTTTCAACGCATACCTATGGGAAATTTGTATAAAGGAAATATTGCTTAACATAATTTCATTTAGAACGAATTAATTCCTTTATACAACGTACCACTGTATAATAATTTAAAAGAATGTGAGATATGAACTTGTATGTCTCTATAAACAGTGGTTGTTTTAAGTTATAGAAAGACGAGCTCAGAGGAGTATTAGTACCAAATGTGGCTGGTGATGAGAGAGAAAGGATAGGACAGGATTACCCATTTTGATACTTGGACATATTACACAGCTTCATGGAAAATGATGACCTCACAGACCAATGTTACATGCATTTGTTCAGATATATCCCCTATTTCATGGGGTTTACTAATCTAGAACATGCCGTTAAGATTTTATGTACTGCTTTACCTGTTGGGATATTTTAATATTCAATTTAATATGAAATATTACCCATAATTGCATTGAGTACTAAATAATTCTATGTAGACAGTCTGTAACTCAAAATAGTTAGGTATCTTGGCTCCTTTGTTATTTTGAAGCAGTACATTTCTGTCATGCCAACTGCAGTTCTGTGTCTCCAATGATCAATGTAAGGGAGACCTTGACTATACATATACAGTGATCCACTGCAACATTAAAACTACCTGCCTAATATCAGGTTAATCTCTCCACTGCTGCCAAAACAGCTCTGATATGTTGAGGCATGGACTCCACAGTGTGTCCTGTGATATCTGGCACCAAAACATTAGCAGTAGATCCTTAAAGTCCTGCAAGTTATGAGGTGGGACCTCCATGGTGTCCCAGTACATCCCATAGATGCTTAATTGGATTGAGGTCTAGGGAATCCAGAGGCCAAGGCAACACCTTGAACTCTTTGTCGTGTTCCTCAAACTATTCCTGAATTTTTTGCCCTGTGCATTATCCTATTGAGAGAGGCTATTGCCGTCAGGGAAAACCAGGGGTATACGTGATCTGTAACAATCTCTGTTTAGGTGGTAGTTGTCAAAGTAACATCTACAAGAGTGCCAGGACCCAAGGTTTCCCAGCAAAATATAGCATTGCTTTCACTGGCTTGCCTTCTTCCCATAGTGCATCCTGCTGCCACCTCTTCCCAGGTAAGTGAGGCACATGCACCCAGTGATCCACCTGATCTAAAAGAAAACATGATTAAGGAACTTCCTTCATTGCTCCATGGTCCAGTTCTGATGGTCATGTCCCCACTGTAGGCACTTGACTGGTCTGTGACTACTCAGCGTTGTATGCAGCAAACGGTGATGGACTGTGTGTTCTGATACCTTTCTATTAGGGCCAACATTGCGCCCCCACTCCAGTAATTTAAAGTACTGTAGCTCTTCTGTGATTGGACTTGACAGAATAGCCCATATTTCCTGATTCCAACACATGAAATTCAAGAACGGACTTAGCTTGCTGTCTAATATATCCCACTCCTTGAGAGGTGCCATTGTAATGATATAATCAATGCAATTCACTTCACTTGTCCGTGATTTTAATGTGGCTGGTCAGAGTATATCATTCATCTATTTTATTTAGAAGGTATATTGAAATAACATTGCTATTCAGAGAACTACATGATTCAGAAGATATGATTATGAAAACAGTTCCCTAGATATATAAAAACTATTATCACAGTAAAGCAAAACAATTTTGTATTAGTCAATAACTTTATTATGGTCATATGACTTATTTTGATATAACATACAACAAAAAAGAACACAAACTTTTAAAACCAGGGAATAGTTATCAAGTATCTTCCAATAACTAGGCCCTCTTTGTATAGCAAAGGGGAAAATTAGCAACTTGAACAGAAATCTAAGGATTCTGGGTTGACAAATACATAACTGACCGCTTATCAGGATAGCCTTGAAGTTTTTGCAGGAGGGGACAAATTAAATCATAAGAACATAAGAATGGCCTTGCTGGAACAAGCCACAGCCCATCCAGTCCAGCATTCTGTCTCACACAGCGGCTCACCTTTTGCTTCAGGGTATTCCCAAGCAGATGTCTTCACCCGCTTACAAATCCCTGCAAATGGCATTGAGAGATATCCTGCCTATCTCTCCAACCCGGAGTTTTCCCTTAGTCATCCATAATGATAGCCATTAATACCCTTCTTCTCCATGAACTTGTCCAATCCTTTCTTAAAGCTGTCAAGGCTGACAGCTGTCACCCCTTCCGGCAGGGAGTTCCACAGACCAGTGATCCTCTGGGTGAAAAAAGTACTTCCTCTTATTTGTTTGAGATCTCACACCCAAAAGTTTCATGGAGTGCCCCCTAGTTCTAGTGTTGTGTGATAGGGAAAATGGTTTTTCCTTATCTACTTTGTCTGCACCATGTATGATTTTATAAACGTCAATGAGGTCACCTCTTAGGTGCCATTGTTCAAGAGGGAAGAGGCCCAGCCGTTGCAGCCTCAGATGGTAAGGAAGATGTTCCAGTCCCCTAATCATTCTGGTTGATCTCCTTTGCATTTTTTTCCATTTCCATAACTTATTTTCTATACCCTTCCTCATGATCCCTTGCATTTCTCATTTGTTCCCAAATACTATATAGAAGAACATTGGACAAAAATGTAGGAGCCCCAGTCAGGCATGGATAATATCTTTCTTGATGGTGAATTCTCAGAAATCTACCCTGGAGCAATGCTGAAGACCAACCAATAAGAACAGCAGACATGAATTTTCCGTGACCCTGGAGTGATCTAAGAGTAATTAAATAAGCTGCAGAGGACCCTTGTGTTGACAACATACCACTCACAATAGAGAAACAGGTTCTGTTTGCTTGAGAAAACAACTTGTGTCTCTCTGGGACAAGAAGGTAAAAGCTTGTTGTTGTCCAAGCATTAGAATAAATCAAGAGGAATGCCAATGGTTCTAATGTTCTGTTGGACTGAAAGTGACCCCTCACTAGTATGGGCACCCATGAGCAAAAAATGCACATAGCTGGGATGCTGAGCTAAAGCGTTGAAGAAACTATTTGGTAAGATTCTAGGTTCAGGGGACAGCCAATGTTGTCTCCTTTGACCTCTGTTCTTTCCTCCTGCCCTGCCTGTTTCTCCTGATGTGGCATACGAGGTGATGGGGAATGGGAAGTCCCCCTTGGCCAGAACACTTTGGCTATAAATCGGAGGAGTTGGAAGTGACCAGAAGGGACAGCTGGCTCATGATTTAAAATGCTCCCATTTCCTCGAATAGCCTCTTGCTGCCTTGTGGGCTTAGGGAGTGGAAGGGAGAAAACAAGTTTCCTATCCCCACTGAGTTATGTCACCTGCCCCTTCCTTGGCAGTCTTGATAGGAATACTTTTGACCTGCCTTATTTGTTTGAAGTGGCACTTCAAAGCGCCTGTAAGGCACCGAGCCTACTGATGAAATTAAAGAATTAACAGTACGTGTCCTCGTAGCCTTTCATGTTCTCCCATAGTAACGGCTTTTGCTTTGGTGTTTTTTTTTCTCCTTTAGAGAGTATCGTCATTCATCAGTTACGCATGAACTCAAGATGAGACACCGTGCCGCTCTAGACTCTAGGCACACACTTCTCTATGCCACTTGGCTGGATCACTTGCTGCAGCTCCGCCTCTGTCACTGTGATCTTCCGTGCTACTGATTAATTATGGAAGGATTGTATTGCTTCCATTGGAATCTGGATTTTTATGTGTGTGTGTGTGTGTGTGTGGACTTAATTCTTTGTTTAAAGAAACTATATGCTTTCCGATGGTTTTTAATGAAATAGAACCACATCTTCCGTGCCAATTTTACTATAACTTTACTGTAATTTATTTTTATAATAGACTTGGTATTGCAGTTTTATGCTTGTTTTTGCCCAGCCTTCTGACTTCTGCTGTCTGTGTGGCACATTCATTTGTTGAACACACTGTCAAAAAAACACCGTGCCAATCTGTAGATTTTCTAATGGAGTTTATAAAAATGTTGACTTGACCTCAATAAGGGCACCTTTTAAAGATGAAGTGCCACAAAAATTCACAGCCATAATGTGACTAGCAGATTAATGAACTGCCCTGAAGACTGCTTTCTGAGATACTATTCTAATTTTTTGCACTGCCACTGAATTTGAACAAACCAAAGCCTTGAAACTGTATTAGATCTAAGATTTTTTTTTAAAAAAGCAAAACACCTGTATCCTGATGTTCATTATTTTGCTCATATAATGTGTGTGTTTTACATATAAAGCATATGTACTAAAGGATCCTTTTCATCACATTGTAACAAATAAATGTTCACCATTGTGCAACAGTCATACGTTGTCCCAAACTGTAACTGTAATGTTTAAAATGATGCAAAGTGTATCTAAGCACCTATTTGTTTGGTTCCTTCTGACTTTAAACATGTTGGTTCTTTCTACATCAAAGACTGATCTGATGGCGCCATTGGCCAGAACCCTATACATGATGCAGCTCATTGGGACTAATTGATGAGGTTCCAGGGTGCATCATGGCTGGACAGTCAGACATGTAGCCAAGCATATGGTGGAGACGCACCCTGAGACTTTGCCAGGTAGCTACACAGTAAGTTATACAAGACCTTAAGCAAATGCCAATAGGGTTCTGGCCACCATTTGCAGTTCACTCCTGCACTGCCTTTGAAGCACCAAACCCTATTGATTGTTGGACAGAAGTGCACCTGTCTGCACCAGTTTATGTTGCAAATCACGAGCTGTCTGCTTTATGCTCAGTTTTATTGCATAACTATAATTCCCACAGGCTTTCAGGAGTGAAAAAATGTCTTTTGTTTTAAAAAAAAAGCATAGATTTTCTTTTGGGTATGAGTCAACTGGGGTGTCTGTGTCACAAAATGGTGTTGGAGGGACAATAGCAGCTGCAGGGCTGCAATTTGCCCACCCCTATTCTAAAATAAAACACTAAAATAAAGTGCTCACAAAAAAGTAGCTGCAATGTGGCCTGCTCCAAATTGAGCTGCAAAATGGACTTGGCTTCATCCATGTGTGATTTATCAACTCCCAAACATGCCAGCTGGGACCTGCCACCAGGAAGAAGCATACCTTCACAAATAATAAAACTATGGCAGGGCTTGTCGAGGTGTTTAAACCTGCCTCTGTTCATAAGCCATGGATTGTTAAACAGCCCCAAAATACAACCTGAAGTCATGGTTTGTTGATGGCATATGAACGCTTCGCTTGTTTAAATCACCTAGCTTGGTATGATGTCGAACCCACAATGGTGGTTTCTTCCTGGCTTGTTTCCGCAGTGGCTCATTCTGAAAAAAAAACCCTGACAAGCGGGATGAAAGTTAAACCCATGGGAAGATAAGCCATGGTTTGCCTGACTGCATGCTGTACAGTTTGTGGCTTAAGCAACAAAACATGTTGTTGTTCAGTCGTTCAGTTGTGTCCGACTCTTCGTGACCCCATGGACCAGAGCTCTGCAGGCCTTCCTATCCTCCACTGCCTCCCGGAGTTTGGTGAAATCCATATTGGGTGCATCGAGGACACCGACCAACCATCTCATTCTCTGATGTCCCCTTTTCCAATGAGTCCTCTCTCCTCATGAGGTGGCCAGAGTACTGGAGCCTCAGCTTCAAAGTCTGTCCTTCCCGTGAACCTTTGGGGTTGATTTCTTTCAGGATGGATAGGTTTGATCTCCTTGCAGTCCAGGGGACTCTCAAGACTCTCCTCCAGCACCACAGCTCAATTCTGCGACGATCAGCCTTCTTTATAGTCCAGCTCTCACTTCATACAAAACATAGCTAATCATGATATCAAACCTACTGTTATGATATGTAAGACAGGATTTTTCAGGTGCAGCAGTGTTTCCTAGGTTAGATATGGAGAGCACATCTCTTTTGAGCCTTGGCAGGGCAGACAAGACTTTTGTTTCATATGCCTTTTTGATGGATACAAGTAGTTTGAAGGCTGGTTTCTAAGGTTTTTAATCTGTTTATAAAGAATGCTGTCATTCAACAATTCTTTAAAACATCATTTTCATGATTTTAAGGAATATTCTTCCATTTTTATATTTTTTGGGGGGTTGTACGTGGACGGAGATGGTAATAAACATTTTAAATAAATGAAAACATTTTAAATAAATGAAACAATAAGTACTTAAAACAAACAGTGGAATATTTAACACATGTGCTAACTACTGCACATTCAACAAGGAGCTTTAGCCAATCATACTGTGAATCCACAGTGTGTCTGTGTGAGAAATGACCAACACTTCATATATTTGTACATACACCACAGGCATTTTCCTTCAGAAATACAACATATCAAGGACTTTGTTAGCTGCATATAGGGCCATACATTCTGGTGAAATCAAGGAGGGGTTATTTGCCAATCATCATCATAACTGTGTGCTGTCAAGTCACCATATGCTCATGGAGCCACTTTCCAGGGGTTTCTAGTTAGAAAATACTCAAGATGTGGTTTATAACCCCCTCCTGCTGGTGGTGGTGGTGGTGGTGTGCTCTGACAATATGCAGCTTGCCCAAGGCTAAACAGGCTGGTTCTTCTCCCAGGAGGTACAGTGGGGAATCAAACTTCCAACCTTTGCTTCCTTGGCCAGATACTTAAAGTCAGGCATGCCCAAACTTTGGCCCTCCAGATGTTTTGGACAGCAACTCCCACAGTCCTTTGCCATTGGCAATCTAAGCTTAGAATTCTGGGAGTTGTGGTCCAAAACATCAGGAGGGCCAAAGTTTGGACATGCCTGCCTAAAGTACTGAGTCCTCCAGCCAGCCACATCAATATTATTAGGCTCCAAGGAGGACAGCAGATCTGTTTTCCAAGCAGTCAAGCTCCTACAGATGTACCCTGAAAGTTTCACATATTTAGATCTATATAGGTCTTATACTGTACACAGAAATGTTGGTACTGTAATTTCCTGTTATTTTGTCAGTTGGAGAAAGTAAAACATGTATTTAGTAGGGTCTGCTCTTAACATCATGTAAGCCTCTTTTGATCCAGCAGTAATAATGCATGCATTAGGAGGTGGCGGATATGGAATGCGGGTCTGGATCTGTTGGTACATTTGTCGAAAACCAGAAAGGACACCTAGCTTTCCAATTGTGTGACATAAGCAATAAAATGACCCTTCCCTTCTTCAAATGATACTGGCGAAATGGAAGGAAGTTTGGGGTAATAGTAATTTTGGCGCGAGGGAGAAATGTCATTTTCATTCAGTTCTGGCATTGAAATTAACTGTGAAATTGAAATTATTTAATTCTGAGAGTATAGTTTCTGTTGAATCTCAGGGGTTTAGGGGGGAAAAAAGCCCTGCAAAATCCTCATTTTGTCCACCTTTGTTCTAATTCTCTTCCGCCCATCCATTTCCTGGTTTTATTCGTTTATCTGGCTGTTCGGCCTTCCCTCCAATATTAAATGAGTAAGTGGGGAAGTTGGACTCCATGGACGATCTGTATCTAATTAGAAACAATATACTCGCTCACTTTCTGACCTGCATGGTGAAGGCAGCATACTGAGTAACTAGAAGCTGCATATCCTGGCTGAACCTAGAAATAGTACCCACAGCATATGATGTTCTCTCCCGCCCCCGTTTGAAGTACATCTGCCCCAAGGTATGTACCAGTACCAGTTTGACAAGCACCCAGGAGTGTCTGTTTCTCTACGTATGGTGGTTCGTCTTTAGGCTCTGTGTGTCGTCAGTGGAAAGGACAATCCCACTAATGAATGCTCAAGGACACCCACATCTTACAACATTTGACCTGAAGACATATATCCATAACACTAGACACATCCCGCAGTTTTCAATAACCAGGTTTTTATGACATGCCAAGATCATTTCAAGATTGTAATTGGGTAAACATTAGCAACATAATATTCTGTCCTTTTTAAAGGCTGATATCATGTCTATAAATAATATGAAATATTGATTTCCAATAAATGATGTATGCGCTTTTTAATTACTTTCACTCTTTTCAAGTTGAATTCAGCTACTGTCTTTTTCAAAAATGGATGGTTAATCAATGAAATTTGTTTGGGGTTTTTTTTGGTATTTTATTTTATTTATTTATTTATTAACAAGATTTTTAGCCGCCCCACTACCAAGAGATCTCTGGGCGGCATACAACAAGTATTAAAAACTATAAAACAATAAAATTATTAAAACTATAAAATACAATACAATTAAAATAACATACTGTACCAATTATAGATGATACAACTCTGCTGCTCATGTGCCCAACTGAGTAATCTAATTAAAATGCTGGCCAAACAGGAAGGTCTTTGCCTGGCGCCGAAAAGCCAAAAGTGTTGGCGCCAGGCGGATCTCCGTAGGGAGGGCATTCCAGAGTTGGGGGGCAACCGCCGAGAAGGCCCTGCTTCAACATACCACCCCCCTTATCTCTTTGAGGGATGGCACCTTCAGCAGGGCCTCCTGGCCTGATCTTAGAGTATGGGCAGGCTCTTCAGCTGACCCATTAGCTTTCTCTTCCCTTTCTACCACACTACCGAAAGAAGCAACACAAGAAATAGGTTCAGAGCTATTAACAGAGCTGTGCCACAGGAAACTGTGAAACTGCCATATGGGTAGTGTATAAATTGAATGAATTAATTAATTAATGAAATATATCTTTTTCTTTCTCTAGCCTTATTGTTAAGGATTCCACCTCCACGGCATGTTGTTGTGCTTTTATATATTTTTCTAGTTTACTATTTAAATTTATTTACTTAAAAATGGACAAGTAATTCTATCTTCTGCACCTCAAGTCAACTGTTTATAACAAGTAAATGTGACTTGTTACACTAAAAAGTAACACCACTGCCTGTCATTGAACTATGAATATGCTATTCTTGTGCTATCACCAACATTATATTACAATTCAGTTCAATTTCAATTCAGTTATTTATTTATTTTTGCTTTAGCACCATGCCCACAGCAAATTCTATAACACACCCCCAAAACAGTCAAAACCCTGTTGTGCAAATTTCTGCCAGCCTAAACCAGATTCAGTGGAAACAATTAATATAAATAAAATGAAAGCTTCCTACCTCCCACCCACCCACCCCACATCCCTGCCTTCAGGTTCTGAGGCTCCATAGCTTCCTTTTGCTATGGGGAAATCTCAATATGGGGAAGGTGGCTTTATCAATAATAAAAGGGCCACCAGATTGTGACTCTCAGGACCACCATCCAGTAGCACTTTAAAAAACTATTAAAGACTCTCCTATCGTCACCCCATCATTGGCATCCGTCAGTCTCAAAAGACTATGGTACCATGCCTGGAGTAGAGATCCTAAAAACAACACCTAGTGTGACTAAATAGACCAATTCGGGAATGGCAGTCTCTACCGCACTGGGGACAGATGTATTCTGTTTCTTGCCTGGTCCTCGAGTTTCGTTCTTTCCGGGCCTGCCTCTTTTCCTCTGCCTGTTGAACAAACGCCTCTTCAAATTTATGTAGACCATGCTGTATCTCCTGCCTCCAGACAGTGCGATCGGAGGTCAGGGTTTCCCATCTGTTGAGGTCCATTCCCAAGGCCTTCAGGTCCCTCTTACAGATATCCCTATACCGCAGCTCTTAATATCAGTAGAAAAGGGAGCCCTCTGAGGAACAGGGGATAGAAAGGTTTTGATTTAAATTAAATGCTTCCAATACATGATCCAGATTACACCAATGCAAAGATATGTAACAGGACTTTGCCCAATATAATCTAGGGTCATGAGGAAAAAGGAAGACATTGTAAGAGGAAAAGAAACCACAAAAACAGTGTGGTTTTCCCCTTCAGAAATGCCCCAGAAGCAAAGAAAAACCATTCACAGTAGATACAGCCAGATCCACTAGAGAGCGGGCTCGGACTCAGGGGAAGGACTTTGACCTTTTCTCATACTACTGTGTACCTAGATTACTGGACTGACAGGACTCAATTTAGCACAATATAATAACCCTACTAGACTATCGCTGCAGATAGGGATAGGAATACCTTGATTTCTCCTTAGTGCTAAGAACTATTGCAGGCTCCTGTAAGAGCTGGTTGGGGGTCCCCACAGACCCCGAACCCTTGGGGAAGAGACAACAACAGCTCCATCTGGTCAGAGGAATTTTTTCCTTTGTTCTCCCCAATTCCACCCTTTCAGTTCTCTTCTGATTCCCTTTGCCCCACACTAATGCATTTCTTTGTTTACCCTTCCTCCTGCAACAATGAGATAATAAAGGAACTCTTAACTTTATTTGCATCTAAACACAGCCTTCCTTTAGAGCCTTGATCCACTTTGTTTACATGGAGCCACACCATTTGTCAGTTTATATTCACACGATTTATTAAATTGTTTATCTGGAATCACGCCATTTGTCAATTTGTATTTTTAAAAGTTCACACCATTGGATAATTATGTTTTACCTAGAGTTCATCCCATTAATGAATTTGTATCCTGGAAGATTCACCAGATTGGTTCATTTTGTATTCCTCTGTTTCTTATAAAGCACCTTTGACCCTGTTCTTAGGAGCAGACCCTTGACTTTTGCCTCTCAAAGGCAGGGTTTGTGGTTCCTTTCTTGGGCAATAAAAGAATAACTTTAACCAAATTCAATTGCATCAGACTTTTCATTGGGAAACTTGGATCTGATGATTTTCCAGAGACTAGCTCCGTGACAAAAAGAAAATACTTTTGGCTCCCTGGACTCAACAATAACACAGTGGACTTCAGGTTTGGGTTCTGCTTAGGTTTAAAATACACTATACAAATGTATTGTGGTGAAGTATAAAACATTAATAATAAAGAGTAGGCTTGACTATGAAACAGCAGTTCAGTGACAGAGGACCATGAGTAAGGCCAGTGATTTTAGCTATCAGCTTGGGAGCAGATGATGCAGCTTTTGATTTTATGAGTATGGAAACAAACTTTTGTCATTTGAACTGTAATGAATTTATGCTTAACTGGGAATAGCATTCCAGGATCTGGTTGTGCTTTGCAGCCACATAGCATTTATTCTAGAATGTATTTATTCTAGAAAAAATTGTGCATCAATACGGTTCCAGCATCATTTCCCTTTGTTCTGTGTTCCTCAGCACCTCAGTAAGCAATGCATTGCAGTCAATCCTCCCAAATGAAGTTCCCTTTGAATAAGTGCCTAGAGAATTTTTGAGACAACTGACAGCTTTGACACAAAGGGCGTTTATACACGACCCCTAAACTCCGGGGCAAATGGCTCCCAGCTCCAGAGCTTAAAAATGTTTCCCCACCAGCTCCAGAGTTTACAGGAAATTAAGTGCGACCACGCCCACTTTAGCGCGTCCCAGCGCACCTTTCAAGTACCTGCTCTCTGGAGGTGAAAATTCTTTGATGCGGTGTAACGATAGTGAGTGCGGGGCTCTCCTCGCTTCTGTTTGTTGTTTTTTGGCTCCCGCCCCTTTAAGAGCTACTTAAGAGACTGGAATGTTGCCGCGGCAAGAGTGAGAGGCAGAACGGAGGTGAGCTACGTCTCTTTTCTTCCTGTTTTTTCTCCCTCCCCTCACGCAGCCAGCAGCCAGGAGTGCAGAGGGGGTGGGAACGCAGGAACAGTGACAAACCCCTAAGATCTCTGGTCCGAATTTAAGTGGCCAGCGGATCTTAGGGGTCGTGTGAAAAGGCCCAAACACAGTGGGGGAGGGGGGGAAGAAACATTTTGAAAGGACACCTATGGTGACAGTAGTGCAAAAAGGTTGCAATAGGATCACCAAGACATTTTTCCAAGAAGGCCCACAACAACAAAAGTACAAGCATCCTGCTGAGTGAGAAATGATCTACAGCTAGCATGCATGCAGGGCAAATGATTTGCTAATGGCCATGCATCAACTGGACTCAAATGTAGCACCTTGGAGCGGGGTGCTAACGGGAGCAGAGGAAGAGGTATTTTTATTTTTATTTTACCTTTTTCCCACTTGGATTGGGCCATTGAAGAGGCTGAAGAAAGGGATTTCCTTTAACTTTTGGGAGTCTTTTGAGTGTCTTTTTTTTTTGTTCTCTTGGCCGCAGTGAAAGTGAAACTAAGTTACTGTGTGTTCTTCTGAGGCTCTCTGGAGCTGGAAAAGTTTACATTGTGTCAGATTCTATAATATAAATCACAGTTTTTTCATTTTTATTCTATTTTTTCCTACTCGAGAGCTGTGTGGATTGGGCCGTTGAAGAGGCTGAAGAAAGAGATTTCCTCAAATTTCTGGGAGTTTTTGTGTGTCTCTCTTTGTTTTCTTGGCTGCAGCGGAAGTGAAACTAAGATACCATATGTTTTTTCTGAGGCTCTTCGGAGCTGGGAAAGCTTACATTGTAGCCAAAACATGAGATAACAGTTAGTAAAAAGTGGCTGAAGATGCAATTTGATAGTGAATCTGACTGAAAAGCTTACTTCTTAGGTTGGAGTGCCATCTGGTGGATTTTAAAAATTATTACATTCTAAAACTATTTGGAATTCTATTTCTTATGTTGGAGTGCCATCTAGTGGATTTGGAAAATCATTGTATTTAAAATTTAATTTGAACTTTGTTTGGGGTGGGAAAGTGTTTGATTATATAGACAAATTTATAAAATTGGATAAATTGTTATTAATTTGTAATTTGGATAATCTAGAGCTAGAAAGGATAAAATGAAGATAAAATATGTAAATTGAATATTATTAATTAGGTGATTATTAATCAATGGAGTATTAATTGATTAACTGGATTGGTTGAAGTTTATTATTACCTATTGATTACAGTAATTTAACTAATTTGAGTTTGTGATTAAATTGTGCCCCATTGGAAAAGAAGTCCATTAAAATTGAGATGGCAGGGGAGAAGGAGAAGAAAAAGATGACACCCCTAACACAGAGAAGAGATTCCAGACAAGAGGATGGCAAAGAATGGGAAGGATTAATGATACATATAAGGAGAGAATTTGAAAAAAGTGAACAAAGTATGGACAAGAAGCTATCAGAATTAAAGGAAGATATGCAGAAACAAATTAGAGAGGCAGTTGGGGAAATGTCAGCCCAAGTGAAGGACTTATCGGCGAAAACTAAGAGTATAGAAACCAAAGTGAAGAAAGTACAGACAGAGGTTAAGCAATGTAGAGAAGAAACAGAGAGGAACAGAATAGGAGTGGCAGAAGTAGAGACTACACAAAGGAAATTGGCTGGAGAGTTTGCTTTTCTTGAAATGAGGCAAAGGCAACAGAATCTTCGTTTTCGCTTGATACCATGGGTGGAAGGAGAAGATATTAAGGCCAAAGTTATAACTGAACTTGTGAAGTGGCTTGGGTGGCAAGAAGAAGAAGTAGTTGGTGCAATTTCCCAAGTGTTTAGGATAGCAGTCAGATCAAAGAAACTGAGAGCGAAGAAGACACCAGGTGATGTTATTGTGTCATTGACAGAATTTGTGTCATTGACAGAATTTGACATGAATTTGACACATGTTATTGTGTCATTGACAGAATTTTGAAGCACAGTTATGACAATAGACTGGTGATTGAAGGACAGCAGATTTTGATATATAAGGAGACCCCTCTTTATTTCCTGAGAAGAAGAGGAAGTTATAAACCTTTGGCAGAAACGCTGAGAAGGAATGGACTGAGATTTCGCTGGGAGTTCCCGGAAGGCTTATCTTTTATTTATAAAATGAAGAGATTTAAAATAACATCAGAGCTGGAGATAGGAAAATTTTTGAGAAAATATGGAGAAGAGCTTGGGTACAGGATACCATCGAAAGAGGGCGACAGACTGCCTGAAGAGAAGGAGGATAAAAGTTCAGGACGAGGTGAAGGTGAAGAAGAGGAAGAGGAAGAAGAAGAGGAGGTAGAATTTTCTGAAGAGGAAGAAGGCAAAGCTAATTTAGCTATGGCTAATATTTAAGAAGAGATTGATGAAAATATATTTAACTCGAAATTCGCAATGGCGTTGAGAGTATTAACATGGAATGTAAATGGTCTGAATGAAAAGACCAAAAGAAACAGAATTACGCATATATTGAAGAAAGAAAACCTAGACCTGATTTGTTTGCAAGAAACACATATTGCATTGAAGCATACAAAGATTTTAAAAAATAAAACTTTGGGACAAGAATTTGTATCGTCAGATAAATTGAAGAAAAGAGGAGTGGTGATATATGCAAAAGACAAATTAGAACCTAAGTTGATAATGAAAGATGAAGAGGGAAGATTCTTGATGGTGCAGATTACTTGGCAATCTGATAAGTTCTTCGTCGTAGGAATTTATGCGCCAAATGAAAGGAAATTAGAATTTTATAGAGACCTAGAACAAAGATTGTTAGACTATATGGATGAAAAACTCTTTTGATGGGAGACTGCAACGGAGTAATGATGCCAGAACTGGATAGATCCCAGAAGAAGAAAGGCCTAGAAGGGAAGCTACCAAAATCCTTTTTTGATTTAGTTGAAAATTTTGGATGGACCAATATTTGGAGATTGAGACACCCAACGGAGAAACAGTTCACCTTTCTTTCTGAACCGAACCAGAGTTGGGGAAGAATTGATTATGTATTTGTTCCTAATGACATCTCACATAGAGTGACGAAAGTGGAAATTTTACCTAAAACGATCTCAGACCATAACGTAATTGTGATGGAAGTTAAAACAAAGTTGCTAGGATTATACCGCTGGAGACTGAATGAAAGTTTACTAGATGAGACAGAGACTTTGCAAATAGCGAAAAAGACTTTTAGAGACTATTTGAAAAATAATTGGAGAAGAGAAACACCAATAAATTTTGTATGGGATGCGAGCAAAGCAGTCATGCGAGGTCTCTTTATTCAGAGAAACTCGTACCAGAAGAAACAGAAAGAAAAAAAGAAATATGAGATCTTAAAAGAAATGGTGGAAACAGAGAAGAAACTGGCGGAAAAGCCAAAGGAACAGAAATGGATTCAAAAACTAAAGATGCTTCAAACTCAGCTGTCAATGGTTATTAATCAAGAAATTGAGTGGAAGGTTAAGATGATGAGACAAAGAAATTTTGAATCGGCAAATAAAGTAGGGAAATTGTTGGCTTGGCAACTTAAATGGAAGCAAAAACAAAAGGTTGTGAACAAATTAGTGGTGGATAAGAAATTAGTGGAAGATCCAAGAGAAATTGTAAAAGTGTTTCAGAAATTTTATAGAGATTTATACATGAAGAAAAAAGAGGACCCGGAACAGATTGATAGATATTTAAGAGAGAATGGATTGAAAAAAATCTCAGCAGACCAATTGTCGATATTGAGTGAGAAAATTACCCCACATGAAGTACAAAGTGCAATAGAAAGGGCGAAAACTGGAAAATCACCAGGTCCAGATGGTTTAACCGCAAAATACTATAAAAAACTATCAGAAGAAATGTTACCAATAATGGTGGAGGTGATGAATGAAGTTTTAGAAAAAGGAGTTATACCTAATACTTGGAAGGAGGCGTATATAACATTGATCCCAAAGGAGAATTCAGATGTGACAAATGTTAAAAACTATAGACCTATTTCCCTTTTGAACGGAGATTATAAATTATTCGCTGATGTTTTGGCGAATAGATTAAAAAGGATTTTAAATGAATTGCTACACAAAGACCAAGCGGGTTTCCTTCCTGGCCGACAGATGAAAGATAATATGAGAAATATAATTGATATGATAGAATATCTAGAAGTCAGGAAGGAGAAACAAGCTGCCTTGATATTTATTGATGCTGAAAAAGCTTTTGACAATGTTTCTTGGCAATTCATGAAGAAAAATTTGGAATATATGGGAGTGGGAATAAAGTTTTGGAATGGTGTTAATGCAATATATGAGGATCAGAAAGCAAGTTTGTTGATTAATAATGTGATAACAGAAAGTTTCTCGATTGGGAAAGGTACAAGACAAGGGTGCCCATTGTCTCCATTGTTATTTATAAGTGTATTGGAAGTATTGTTGGTTAAATTTAGAGACATGATGACAATTAAAGGTATAAGAGTGGGGGATAAGGAATATAAATTAAAAGCGTTTGCTGATGACTTGGTTTTGACACTAGAGAATCCAAAAGAAAGTATTATTGAGGTGATGAAGGTAATTGAAGAATTTGGTAATCTAGTTGGTTTTAAATTGAATAAGAACAAGACGAAGGTCTTAATGAAAAATGCAACAAAGAAAGACTGTGAAGAATTTGAAAAATTGTCTGCTCTTTCAGTTGTGAAAAAAGTCAAATATTTGGGAATTAATTTATCTCTTACGAATTTAAATCTCTTTGAGAACAATTATAAAACGGTTTGGAATAAGATTAAGAGAGATTTGGAAACCTGGAATAGATTGAATTTGTCGTTGATGGGAAGAATTTCCGTGATAAAGATGAACATGTTACCAAGGTTGCTATTCTTATTTCAAATGATCCCAATAATCAGAGGGACAGGCCATTTTAAGGAATGGCAGAAGATATTGTCTAAATTTGTCTGGCAAGGTAAAAGACCCAGAATTTATTTTATTTATTTATTTATTTTTACAGTTTATATGCCGCCCACTACCCAAGGTCTCTGGGCGGCTTACAACAAGGAATTAAAACAGTTAAGATATCAAATATCAATAAATAATTAAAACAACAGTAAAACCTTATACTAAAATCATCACTAAAATTGCCATCAAAGGACCCCAGTCTATGTTGTATCAATTAAAAAACTTCTGGAACAGGAAGGTTTTTACCTGGCGCCGAAATGTCATCAATGTTGGCGCCAGGCGGATCTCACTTGGGAGGGCATTCCATAACTTGGGGGCAGCTGCCGAGAAGGCCCTATGTCTACAAGCCATCCCTCTCATCTCCTTGAGGGATGGCTCTTTCAAAAGGGCCCCCTGGCTAGATCTTAATTGCCGGGTAGGTTCATATGGAAGGAGGCGGTCCTTCAGGTATCTAGGTCCCAAGCTGTTTAGGGCTTTATATGTCAAGACAAGCACTTTGAATTGGGCTCGGGCAGCAACTAGTAACCAATGAAGGTTACGTAGAATCGGCGTGATGTGATATCTGGCGGCCCCACCACTCACCAGCCGCGCCGCACGATTCTGAACCAGTTGCAATCGCTGGACCGTCTTCAAAGGCAGCCCCACGTAGAGCGCATTGCAGTAATCAATACGGGATGTTCTGCCTCTTCTGTTCTGCCTCTTCTGGCAGAGCAGCAGAGAGGAAGGAGCTGGTCAGAGGAGCACACGAACAAAGGGCAGAGCTAACTTCTTTTTGCAGGAGCAAGGGGCGGAGTTTTAGCTTTAAATAGCTGCTACCAGCAGTCTCTCAGTCCTCTTCTGGCAGAGCAGCAGAGAGGAAGGAGCTGGTCAGAGGAGCACACGAACAAAGGGCAGAGCTAACTTCTTCTTTTTGCAGGAGCAAGGGGCGGAGTTTTAGCTTTAAATAGCTGCTACCAGCAGTCTCTCAGTCCTCTTCTGGCAGAGCAGCAGAGAGGAAGGAGCTGGTCAGAGGAGCACACGAACAAAGGGCAGAGCTAACTTCTTCTTTTTGCAGGAGCAAGGGGCGGAGTTTTAGCTTTAAATAGCTGCTACCAGCAGTCTCTCAGTCCTCTTCTGGCAGAGCAGCATAGAGGAAGGAGCTGGTCAGAGGAGCACACGAACAAAGGGCAGAGCTAACTTCTTCTTTTTGCAGGAGCAAGGGGCGGAGTTTTAGCTTTAAATAGCTGCTACCAGCAGTCTCTCAGTCCTCTTCTGGCAGAGCAGCAGAGAGGAAGGAGCTGGTCAGAGGAGCACACGAACAAAGGGCAGAGCTAACTTCTTCTTTTTGCAGGAGCAAGGGGCGGAGTTTTAGCTTTAAATAGCTGCTACCAGCAGTCTCTCAGTCCTCTTCTGGCAGAGCAGCAGAGAGGAAGGAGCTGGTCAGAGGAGCACACGAACAAAGGGCAGAGCTAACTTCTTCTTTTTGCAGGAGCAAGGGGCGGAGTTTTAGCTTTAAATAGCTGCTACCAGCAGTCTCTCAGTCCTCTTCTGGCAGAGCAGCAGAGAGGAAGGAGCTGGTCAGAGGAGCACACGAACAAAGGGCAGAGCTAACTTCTTCTTTTTGCAGGAGCAAGGGGCGGAGTTTTAGCTTTAAATAGCTGCTACCAGCAGTCTCTCAGTCCTCTTCTGGCAGAGCAGCAGAGAGGAAGGAGCTGGTCAGAGGAGCACACGAACAAAGGGCAGAGCTAACTTCTTCTTTTTGCAGGAGCAAGGGGCGGAGTTTTAGCTTTAAATAGCTGCTACCTGCAAACTAAAAAAAAAAAAAAATTCTGGGTTTAATTGAGTTCCCAAGCCAAGCAACTCCTCAGGAGGTCCTACACTTCCTGACGTGCTTGCAGTTGGAGTAGAGGTGCTTTAGCGGCCCCTACACTGTTAGATTTTGACTAAACAATAAAAGAAGTAAAGAGTCTTACTAGATTAAAAAAAAGTGCAAGTTTACATTTTTGAGACCTTGAATACATTTTATTGTAATCGTTAAAATGGAGTTGCAGGGAGCAGCTGTAGTTACCTGCAGTACTTGTGCCATGTTTGTTATCTTGACAGAGCGTGTGCAGAACTACATCTGCTGCAAGTGCAAGCTGGTAGCGCTATTGGAAGAGAAGGTCCAGCAGCTAGAGGCTCGCATAGTGGACCAGGAACATATTAAGGAGCTTGAGCAGTTCCTGGACAGAGCGGAAGAGACTATCCAGGTCCAAGAAGAGACAGGGCACACTTCAGAGGAGGAAGTCACTCCCCCAACTCAGGAGGTGGAGGAATGTGACTCAAAGGAGTAGAAGGCCAAGGCATCGCTCAGAGAGTCTCATCTTGCACAATCAATTTGAAGCTCTTTCCCTCAGCACACCTCATGAGGCACACATAGAGGAAGAAGTGGTTCAGCTGGAGGATCTCTCCCTCATCACTATTGATGAGATACAAGATCAGGTACATGTTGATGAGCAGGCTGCAGGAGAGAAGCTCATTGTGCTACGGGATTCTATCATTAGAAATACGGAGGGATGGATTTGTGAGGAGCATGATAACTGGATGGTCACTTGCCTGCCGGGTGCAAAGGTTGCAGACATCACCAGAAATATAGATAGCTTGTTAGAGAGAACTGGGAAGGAGCCAGTGGTCATGATACACGTCGGTACCAATGATGTCGGGAAAGCCAAGCGGTCAGTCTTGAAAGCCAAATTCAGGTTGCTAGGTAGAAGATTGAAGTCCCGGGCTTCCAAGGTAGCATTTTCAGAAGTGCTACCTGTTCCTCGTGCAGGTCCCGCCAGGCAGGCAGAACTCAGAAGCCTCAATGCGTGGATGAGGCGATGGTGTCGAGAGGAGGGCTTTAGATTTGTCAGGAACTGGAGAACATTTTGGGACAAGCCAAACCTGTTCAGGAGGGATGGGTTGCACTTGAATCATGATGGGACCAGATTGCTGGCACTCAACCTCAAAAAGGCAGCAGAGCAGCTTTTAAACTGATAACTGGGGGGAAAGCCGACAGGAGCTGTGTGGCATCCGGTTCGGAACACCTCATCCTCGGGGAATGAGGTTGGAGAGGGTAGAGAATCACATAGAGATGACATAGCAAGTATTAACACTGGCAGAATAGCGGAATGTGACAGTTCGTCTACTGAAAATAAAAGCTGTGGGGGGAGAAGAACAAGGCAGCAGCTATTACGGGACCCACTGTACAAGTGCTTCTACGCCAATGCTCGAAGCCTCCGAGCAAAGATGGGAGAACTTGAACATCTGGCAGCTAGGGATAACATTGATATAATAGCCATAACAGAAACCTGGTGGAATGTGGAGAACCAGTGGGACACAGCAATCCCAGGCTATAAACTCTATAGAAGGGATAGAGAGGGGCGGGCTGGAGGAGGAGTGGCCATCTATGTCAAAGAAGGCATAAAAGCCAGCAGAATGGAGATTGACAGAGGGTCTGACTCCACCATAGAATCACTGTGGGTTAAACTACCAGGTCCAAAGAGTGATGTGATAGTTGGAGTATTCTATCGTCCACCAGATCAAAAACTTGAGGGGGACCTTGAAATGAGGAGAGAAATCATGGAGGTGGCTAAGAGGGATAGGATAGTAATCATGGGGGACTTCAATTATCCCCACATTGACTGGGCCAATGCGAGCTCCGGGCAAGAAAGAGAAACTGGGTTTCTCGACTTGCTGAATGACTGTGCCTTAGAGCAACTTGTCATGGAGCCCACCCGAGAACAGGCAACTCTAGATCTAATATTGTGTGATACTCAGGACCTCGTCAGGGATGTGAATGTCACTGAGCCTCTGGGGAACAGTGACCATGCTGCAATTACCTTTGCCATGCATGTCGGAGGAAGAGTGTCAACCAAATCAGACATAAAAACCCTTGATTTTCGAAGGGCAAACTTCCCTCAGATGAGGAAACTAGTTAGAGAGAAACTGAAGGGGAGGGTTAGAAGAATCCAATCTCTTCAGAGTGCATGGAGCCTGTTTAAAACAACAATAATAGAGGCCCAGCACAAGTGCATACCACAAAGAAAGAAGAGCTCATTTAAGTCCAAGAGGACACCGGCATGGTTAACGAGTGGAGTTAGAGAGGCTCTAAAGCACAAGGAGAGGTCCTTCTGTAAATGGAAATCCTCCCCAAATGAGGAAAATAAAAAGGAACACAAACTCTGGCAAAAGAAATGTAAAAAGATGATAAGGGAGGCAAAGAAAGACTTTGAGGAACGCATGGTTAGCAATATAAAGGGTAATAATAAAAGCTTCTTTAAATATGTTAGAAGTAGAAAACCTGCCAGAGAACCAATTGGGCCTCTGGATGGTGAGGGAGGAAAAGGGGAGGTTAAGGAGGACTTGGACATTGCAGAGAAATTGAACGACTTCTTTGCGTCTGTCTTCACGACAGAGGACCTTGAGCGGATTCCGCTGCCTGAGCCGCCCCTCTTGACTAAAGAATTAAATCAAATACAGGTTAAAAGAGAGGAGGTTTTAGGACTAATTGATAAATTGAGGATTAACAAGTCACCGGGCCCAGATGGCATCCACCCAAGGGTTATTAGGGAACTGAGAAATGAAATTGCAGATCTCTTAACGGTAATATGCAACTTGTCTTTTCAAACGGCCACAGTGCCAGAGGACTGGAGGATAGCGGATGTCACACCAATTTTTAAAAAAGGAAGGAGGGGGGACCCAGGAAACTACAGGCCGGTTAACCTTACATCTGTCCCAGGGAAGATGGTGGAAGGCCTCATCCAAGAGAAAATCTTAAAACACATAAAAGAACAAACCTTGCTGAGAGAAAATCAGCATGGCTTCTGTAAGGGTAAATCTTGTCTTACAAACCTTTTAGAATTTTTTGAAAAGGTCAACAGGCACGTGGATTTGTGTGAACCGGTGGATATAGTCTATCTGGATTTTCAAAAGGCTTTTGACACAGTCCCTCACCAAAGGCTGCTGAGAAAATTGCATAGTCAGGGGATAAGAGGGCAGGTCCTCTTATGGATTGAGAACTGGTTGAGATCCCGGAAACAAAGAGTAGGTGTCAATGGGAAATTTTCACAATGGAGAGAAGTGAAAAGCGGTGTGCCCCAGGGCTCGGTCCTGGGACCGGTGCTTTTCAATCTGTTCATAAATGACCTGGAGACAGGGATAAACAGTGAGGTGGCCAAGTTTGCAGATGACACAAAACTTTTCCATGTGGTAAAAACCAGAGAAGATTGTGAAGAGCTCCAGAAGGATCTCTCCAAACTGGGGGAGTGGGCTGAGAAATGGCAAATGTGTTTTAATGTAACCAAATGTAAAGTAATGCATATTGGGGCAAAAAATCCAAACTTCATCTATCAACTCATGGGCTCTGAGTTATCCGTGACGGATCAGGAAAGAGATCTTGGTGTGTTGGTGGACAGCTCCATGAAGGTGTCTCCCCAATGTGTGGCAGCAGTGAAGAAGGCCAATTCCATGCTAGGGATTATCAAAAGGGGATTGAAAATAAAACAGCCAACATTATAATGCTGTTATACAAAACAATAGTAAGGCCCCACCTGGAGTATTGTGTACAATTCTGGTCACCGCATCTCAAGAAAGACATAGTGGAACTGGAAAAGGTGCAGAAGAGAGCGACTAAAATGATTACTGGGCTGGGGCACCTCCCTTATGAAGAAAGGCTAAAACAATTGGGCCTCTTTAGTCTGGAAAAAGGCGCTTGAGGGGGATATGATTGAGACATACAAAATAATGCAGGGTATGAGTAAAGTGGATAGAGGGAAGCTCTTCTCCCTCTCTCAAAATACCAGAACTAGGGGACATACACTCAAATTGAGTGCTGGGAGAGTAAGAACTGACAAAAGAAAATATTTTTTCACCCAGCGCGTTGTAAGTCTATGGAACTCCCTGCCACAGGATGTGGTGATGGCATCTGGCCTGGATGCCTTCAAAAGGGGATTGGACAGATTCCTAGAGGAAAAGTCCATCACGGGTTACAAACCATGATGGAGATGTGTAATCTCCAGGCTTTAAACCAGGGTACTTCAAGGGCCAGATGCAGGGGAGTGGTATCAGGAGACAGATATCTAGTCTCATGCGCTCCCAAACGCATCTGGTGGGGCCGCTGTGAGATACAGGAAGCTGGACTAGATGGGCCCTTGGCCTGATCCAGCATGGCTCTTCTTATGTTCTTATGTTCTTATGTTACCAGCGCATGCGTAACTGTCATGAGGCTCTGCTCGTCTAGGTAGGGGCGGAGCTGGTATATTTTCCGCAGCTGAAGGAAGGCGCCCCTGGCCACCGAATCCACCTGGGCTTCCAGAGTTAGACCAGGGTCCAGAAGCACCCCCAAGCTGCAGACCCTGTCCCTTAGGGGGAGTGCAACCCCGTCCAAGACAGGGAAGTGGCCCTCTAACCTGTCCGGCGAAGCACCCACTAACAGCACTTCCGTCTTGTCTGGATTGAGTTTCAATTTATTAACCCTCATCCAGTCTATTATCTGGCTCAGACACGAGTTCAGGACAGAAACCGCCTCACCTGGATTGGTGGAGAATGAGAGGTAGAGCTGAGTATCATCAGCATATTGCTGACTCCTCAGCCCAAACCTCCTGATGACCTCTCCCAGTGGTTCCATGTAGATGTTAAACAGCATGGGAGACAGTATTGAGCCCTGAGGAACCCCATGATGTAAACGCCACGGGGCGGAGCAACTGTCCCCCAGCACCACCTTCTGGACACGGTCAGCCAGGAAGGAGCGGAACCACTGCAAAACAGTGCCTCCAACTCCCAACCTGGCCAGCCTATCCAGAAGGACACCATGGTCGATGGTGTCGAAAGCCGCTGAGAGGTCCAGGAGTATCAACAGGGTTGCACTCCCCCTGTCTCTCTCCAGGCAAAGGTCATCGTACAGGGCGACCAAGGCAGTCTCTGTTCCAAAACCCAGCCTGAAACCAGATTGAAATGGATCCAGAAAATCCGTTTCATCCAGCAGCGCCTGGAGCTGTCCGGCCACCACCCGCTCCAACAACTTGCCCAAATAAGGGAGGTTCGCTACTGGCCGGTAGTTACCCACCAGCCCTGGGTCCAGGTTGGTTTTTTTTAGGAGTGGCCTAATTACTGCCTCCTTTAAGGCAGCAGGGACCACTCCCTCTCTTAATGAGGCATTTACAGCTTCCTGGACCCAGGTGCGAACCCCCCTGGCAGATCTTTCAATTAGCCAAGAAGGGCAAGGGGCGAGCAGTGTGGTGGTGGAACGAACAGATCCAAGCACCCTGTCCACATCCTCGGGTCTCAACAATTGAAACTCATCCAATAACACTGGACCTAAGCACAGTGCACTGGACACATCCCTTGATACTGTATCAATAGTGGAGTCCAGTTCACTGCGAATCTGAGCAATTTTTCCCTCAAAGTGAACAGCAAACTCATCACAGCGTGCCACCGAATGGTCCTGGGCCTCCACCCTATCTCCTGGCTGAAGAAGTTCCCGGACCACCCGAAACAGCTCCGCTGGACGGCACTCTGAGGAAGCAATACGGTTGGCGAAATACTGCCTTTTCGCCAATCGTATAGCCACGGAATAGGCCCGATAGTGGGCTCTAAGCCGTGTTTGATCGGACTCACCGCAATATTTTCTCCACTTGCGCTCCAGCCGTCTCCCCTCCCGTTTCATTGCCCTCAACTCAGATGTATACCAAGGAGCTGTCTGGGCTCTGCGTAGGGGGAGAGGGCACTTAGGTGCAATCATGTCAACTGCCCGGGTCATCTCCCTGTTCCATAAGGTGACCTGAGCTTCGACAGGAGCGCCGATCATGTCAGCTGGATAATCCCCCAGAGCTTTCAGGAAACCATCCGGATCCATTAGTCTCTGAGGGCGGATCAACTTAATGGATCCCCCACCCTTGCAGAGGGTTGGAGTAGCTAATAGCCTAAACTTGACCAGGAAGTGGTCTGACCATGACAATGGAGTCAAAGCCATCCCCTCCACATCCAAACCACCATCCCCCAGTCCCGTTGAGAAAACTAGGTCCAGAGTGTGGCCCTTCTGGTGTGTTGGGCCCATGACATGTTGAGACAGCCCCATGGTTGTCATGGTGGCCTTGAAGTCCTGAGCTGCTCCAGTTAAGGTAGCCTCGGCATGGATGTTGAGGTCCCCCAGTACCAACAGTCTGGGGGTCCTCAACACCAGGTCCGAGACCACCTCTGTCAGCTCAGGCAGGGAGACTGTTGGTACGCAGCAGGGTGGGCGGTACACCAACAGAATCCCCAATCTGTCTCGTGAGCCCAACACACAATACAGGCCCTCCAGACCTTTTCCCAAGGAGACAGGAAGCCTGGTCAAGGAGATGGAACTCCTGTAGACTATAGCAACTCCACCTCCCCGGCCCACCGGGCGACACTGGTGCTGGACTGAGTACCCAGGTGGGCATAGCTGGGAAAGGGGGACTCCACCGTCCTCTCCCACCCAGGTCTCAGTAATACATGCCAGGTCGGCACCCTCATCCAAAATAACATCCTGGATGAGGGCGGTCTTATTTTGTACTGACCTGGCATTTAACAACAGCACCGTGTGGCTCATGGGCTCGCTGACATGGTCACCTGATTCCTTCTGGCTAGAAGTGGGACCAGAAGAGGGGATAAATGTAAGATATCTAACCTCTCTTCTCCTACGCGGGCATGTTCCACTCCTACCACCATACCTTCCCCTACCCAGCACAATTTCAATGGCTGCCCCCTCCATTGCCCTCCCCCCTTCCTGTTCTCTCAGTTCCATTGTGGGTCCCTACCACCTACACCTAATGGCAAACAAAAACAAAAAACAGATGTACATAACAATTAAGATAAAAAGGCTTAGGTGGGAGTCCCTCTTCTTCAGCCCCTCCCTTCCAATGTTATCCGTCTCTGCTCCTCCAGGTGTCTCTCTCACTGACACCAGAGTAGCAGGAGAAGGAGCAGTCGAAGAGCAAAGGCAACTCCTCCAGGCCTAGTCCGGTAGCAGCAGCAGCAGGAGTGTTTGCTGGGCGATGTTGTGGCTGCCAGGAGCTGAGGTCAGCTAAAAAGCCTTAGGTGGGAGTCCCTCTTCTTCAGCCCCTCCCTTCTGATGTTGTCCGGCTCTGCTCCTCCAGGTGTCTCTCTCACTGACACCAGAGTAGCAGGAGAAGGAGCAGTCGAAGAGCAAAGGCAACTCCTCCAGGCCTAGTCCGGTAGCAGCAGCAGGAGGAGTGTTTGCTGGGCGATGTTGTGGCTGCCAGGAGCTGAGGTCAGCTAAAAAGCCTTAGGTGGGAGTCCCTCTTCTTCAGCCCCTCCCTTCTGATGTTGTCCGGCTCTGCTCCTCCAGGTGTCTCTCTCACTGACACCAGAGTAGCAGGAGAAGGAGCAGTCGAAGAGCAAAGGCAACTCCTCCAGGCCTAGTCCGGTAGCAGCAGCAGCAGGAGTGTTTGCTGGGCGATGTTGTGGCTGCCAGGAGCTGAGGTCAGCTAAAAGCCTTAGGTGGGAGTCCCTCTTCTTCAGCCCCTCCCTTCTGATGTTGTCCGGCTCTGCTCCTCCAGGTGTCTCTCTCACTGACACCAGAGTAGCAGGAGAAGGAGCAGTCGAAGAGCAAAGGCAACTCCTCCAGGCCTAGTCCGGTAGCAGCAGCAGGAGGAGTGTTTGCTGGGCGATGTTGTGGCTGCCAGGAGCTGAGGTCAGCTAAACAGCCTTAGGTGGGAGTCCCTCTTCTTCAGCCCCTCCCTTCTGATGTTGTCCGGCTCTGCTCCTCCAGGTGTCTCTCTCACTGACACCAGAGTAGCAGGAGAAGGAGCAGTCGAAGAGCAAAGGCAACTCCTCCAGGCCTAGTCCGGTAGCAGCAGCAGCAGGAGTGTTTGCTGGGCGATGTTGTGGCTGCCAGGAGCTGAGGTCAGCTAAACAGCCTTAGGTGGGAGTTCCTCTTCTTCAGTCCCTCCCTTCTGATGTTGTCCAGCTCTGCTCCTCCAGGTGTCTCTCTCACCGACACCAGAGTAGCAGGAGAAGGAGCAGTCGAAGAGCAAAGGCAACTCCTCCAGGCCTAGTCCGGTAGCAGCAGCAGCAGGAGTGTTTGCTGGGCGATGTTGTGGCTGCCAGGAGCTGAGGTCAGCTAAAAAGCCTTAGGTGGGAGTTCCTCTTCTTCAGCCCCTCCCTTCTGATGTTGTCCAGCTCTGCTCCTCCAGGTGTCTCTCTCACCGACACCAGAGTAGCAGGAGAAGGAGCAGTCGAAGAGCAAAGGCAACTCCTCCAGGACTAGTCTGGTAGCAGCAGCAGCAGGAGTGTTTGCTGGGCGATGTTGTGGCTGCCAGGAGCTGAGGTCAGCTAAAAAGCCTTAGGTGGGAGTCCCTCTTCTTCAGCCCCTCCCTTCTGATGTTGTCAAATTATTAACAGACGCTAAGGAAAAGGGTGGATTTGCCATGCCAGATTTGAGACTGTATTATGAAGCGGCCTGTCTCTGCTGGATAAAAGATTGGATTACTCTAGTTGATGAGGATCTTTTAAATCTAGAAGGTCACGATAATAGATTTGGTTGGCATGCTTATCTCTGGTATGATAAAGTGAAAGTACACAAAAGTTTTACGAACCATGTAATTAGAAAGTCATTATTTCAGGTCTGGGAACGTTTGAAACCTTTATTAGAAAGACACACCCCAAGGTGGTTATCCCCGATTGAAGCATCGGCGATTAAGATGAAAGATATAGAAGGAGTGGGGATCACATATGGGGATGTGTTAACTCTCACAGAAAAAGGTCCTAGACTGAAATCTTACGAAATGTTAAAAGAGAAGTTAACAGGTTGGTTCCAGTACCATCAGCTACATGATATCTTTCAGAAAGATAGAAAGATGTCCGGGTTCGGGGAAAAGGAGTCTAAATTTCAAACCATAATCATGGGCCCAAAAAAAGAAATTGTTGACCAGATTATATAGTTTTCTGTTGGAGTGGAACCTAAAAGATGAACAAGTCAAAGAATGCATGACAAAATGGGCTATGGATTTGGGTCACAATATTGAGCTAGACTTGTGGGAGAGATTGTGGAAAAAGAATATGAAATTTACCGCATGTACTTTGATAAAGGAAAACATGCTGAAAATGATGTACAGGTGGTATATCACTCCAACGAAATTAGTAAAGATGTATAGGATGAAAGACGATCATTGTTGGAAATGTAAAGAGAAACAAGGTGACTTCTATCATATGTGGTGGACCTGTGAGAAAGTGAGAGAGTATTGGGCATTGATATATGATGAACTCAAAAAGATGTTAAAGTATACATTCCCAAAACGATCCGAATTTTTTTTGTTAGGGTTGGTGGACAATGAAATAAAAGGGGCAGATAGGACTTTATTTTTATATGCAACTGCAGCAGCACGAATGCTCCTTGCTCAGAACTGGAAGACAACATATATACCAACTTTGGATGAATGGAGGGCGAAGATATTGGATTTTGCTGAGATGGCCAGACTGACCTGCAGACTGAGGGATCAAGATAACCAGAGGTTCCAAAAAGACTGGCAAAAATTCAAGAACTACATGGAGACTTATCGCAAGGAATTAAGGACTCTTACCGGATTAGGGTAGAACTCGAAGGATTATTTCTGTTCTGAGAATCTTTTTTATAAATATATAAAAGGGGTTTGTTAGAAAGGAAGGCTAGGAGATAAATAATGCTAAAGCCACGTGAAGAACAGAGGGAAGCCTAACCATAGTGATGGATTGTTTTTGTATTGTCAATGTTTTGATTATAACTCTTTTTTTGTATATTAAAAATTTTTAATTAAAAAAAAGAAAAAAAAGAAAAAAAAGAAACATTTTGAAAGGACACCTATGGTGACGGTAGTGCAAAAAGGTTGCAATAGGATCACCAAGACATTTTTCCAAGAAGGCCCACAACAACAAAAGTACAAGCATCCTGCTGAGTGAGAAATGATCTACAGCTAGCATGCATGCAGGGCAAATGATTTGCTAATGGCCATGCATCAACTGGACTCAAATGTATGATATGAACTCAATGGGGAACAGGACCGAAACATTTGGCTTGCATGACCACAGCCCTGGTCAGATATCCCTGGGAATTTTTTCCAGAACCTCAGTAGTCTTGCAAGCTCTACTGCAAACGGGATGGTAAAGAGCAGCATGGCCCAAATCCTCAAACGATTTTTTTTACCATAGGAGCAGGCTCCTGCATTGTCTGCAATTGCTTTGTTGCAGCCTTTTAAAACAGCATGTGGCAGCATATGTAAATGTGCCTTAACGAAGGCCTTTCTATAGTTAAAAGTCATGATATTGGTGAAATAAGATGCGGTGATGGGACCCTAACTTATTCTACCCAGTCACAAGTAGAAAGACTGGCTGGAAGAAGTCAGAAAGGAGAGCCCATCCAGATGAGTCAGGAGGTGCTATAGTAAGGACAGCTGAAGAGGAAGAAAGAAGGTGTTAAGATTGTATCCAAGGGTAGGTGTTTGGGTTTTCCAGGGAGCTGTACAATATTAAGTATTTTTTCATTTCCCAAGACTATATTTTTGTCTAAAATCGTTAGACTAAAAATTGAGGGTCGTCTTATACACGGACGTAAGCTGAGGAGAGAACCGTGCAGTTGTGAAACTGCAATTTTGTGCTGGAAAAGCAGCAGCTGTCTTATACATGGGGTGTCCTATAGATGGAAAAATACGGTTATTACTTTGTAGCAAAGAAAGCTAGTTCTGGCCTGTCTCAAGCTAAAGATTGTGCCTTTTAACAGCTGTGCTATTTAAATAAAGAACTTGTTTTTATGTTTCAGTTTAAAAAGGTTCTAATGATTTGGGTTTAAGGCAAGCCAAAGGAAAGGAAATGGCAGTTAAAAAGTGATAAGCCAGCTTGGGCTGGCCAGACAGGTCAATGGTGGAGGAGAGATCTTTTTATCAAGAACTGCTGAGTTCAAAGTGCTTAATAAACCTGCTTCTGTTTGAACATATCTAATAGTTCCTGTTTGAATGAGAGTTTTGTTCAGAGAAACTGAGAGGCCTGAAATATTCTTCGAAAAACCCAGGTTTAGCAACAAGATTCAATGTAAAGGCTTTCACCTCCTAAGATCATTATTAGTATTACTAAAAATCTGAAGAACAACCATTATTGGTTCGTCTTCCTCTAAAGATCTTATTAGCTATTCTAACCATACAGATGTCAACATGATTACAAAACAGAAAAAAAAATCTTTAGTGCCCCACACAGCCGTTAGGTCGTGACAGTTGATAACATGGAACATCCTTAAGACGCTCAAGACATATCCATTACCAGATCTGACCAATAAATTCCAATTGTACAAGGGAGTGGAAAGATATCCTTGGCCTCTGGACAGAAATGCTACGATGTCGGGGCCATATAACCGAGAGGGATCTCAGGGTGCCTTTATAGCCCTCATTTTCTGCCTGCGGGCTTCGCCAAAGCATCCGGAAGGCCGCCCTTGGTCTAATCCAGCAGCGGGGCGAGATGTGGAACAATTATGACCGGCCAGAGTAGCCCTTTGGTCTAGATGTCAAATAAATAAATAAATAAATAAATAAATAAATAAATAAATAAATAAAGTCAAATAAATAAATAAATAATATATTAATCGCATCAAAGCAATTGGAAACTCCGGAAACCACACTTTTAAGAGCCGATCTCGACCACCATGGAGTGGACTTGTCCAAGAAAGCTGAAGAAGCGGACGTGTAGTACACGAAACGCTACATTGAAATATGAAACTTAGTCTTTAAGGTGCTACATGTTTGTGTCTTTTCTTTTCTTTTTCTTTGATTTTTGCCTGAAATACTTGACAAGACTAACACGGCTTACCCTCTCCAAATACAAAGGAGCTAATTTTTAGGGTGTCGCCATTTTTGGGGAGGGGATGTCTTCTTTTCCTTTGCCATTTTGTTCTGAGCAAGGGAGAAACAGCCTTCCAGGGCCACAAATAGAGCTCTTGACGCGTGTCCAGAAGCGTGCGGGCATTCTTCCACGAGGGTCCACTTTAGCGTAAGCTCACGTCCTCTTCCTTCTCGCTTTCAGCCCATCCGATGCTTACTGCGCATGCGTGCCTCCGGAGTCCGACTTGCCCCGTCGCTTCTCGTTTTTACAGCTTACGGGCGCGTCTCCTGGGGGGGGGCTGAACGCAGGAACAAAAGAGGCCAGGTGACGTCAAGCGCGGGCGCGGGCGCATGCGCAGGGGCCGCCGTCGTCAGAATGCGGCGGGTTCGCCGATGCCCGGATGGAATCGGCCATGGAGAGGGAAGTGCTGCGAAGAGGTATTTACGACGGTAGGGGCGTTTGCGCAAGCGCCGGCCTCGCTCCTATATTGGGCCGGCGGCGGGCTCGTGCCATCAGTCGCCGCCTCCGCCGTCGCTGAGAGCTCCTTTTCGTGCTGGTAAAGAAGGCGAAGGTGCCATGGCGATGAACTACAACGCGAAGGAGGAGGCGGACGGACACCCCTCCGGCAGCGGCCTGGGCTCCCTGCCGGGCGGAGGCGGCCCCGGAGGCGGAGGCGGCGTGGCTGGAGGGGCGGCCGGAGGCGCCGGCGGCAAGAGCCGCAAGCCGGACAACACGGCGTTCAAGCAGCAGCGCCTGCCGGCCTGGCAGCCCATCCTCACGGCCGGCACCGTCCTGCCCGCCTTCTTCGTCATCGGCCTCATCTTCATCCCCATCGGCATCGGCATCTTCGTCACCTCCAACAACATCCGCGAGTACGAGGTCAGCCCCAGTGTGTCGTGTGTGTGTGTGTGTGTGTGTGTGTGTGTGTGTGTGTGTGTGTGTGTGTGTCTGTGTCTGTGTCTGTGTCTGTGTCTGTGTGTGTGTGTGTCTGTCTGTGTGTGTGTGTCTGTGTCTGTGTCTGTGTCAGTGTGTCTG
Source organism: Phrynocephalus forsythii (assembly GCA_029282475.1). Classification (NCBI taxonomy): domain Eukaryota; kingdom Metazoa; phylum Chordata; class Lepidosauria; order Squamata; family Agamidae; genus Phrynocephalus; species Phrynocephalus forsythii. The sequence goes on along the minus strand of JAPFRF010000002.1, from coordinate 25,368,471 downwards.
TGTCTGTGTCAGTGTGTCTGTGTCTGTTGTGTTGTATGTGCGTGTCTCCGGCTGTGATCCGGGGTCGTCGGAACGGGGGTGGCAGGCATGCAGGGCGTCGGCGTCGGCGGCTATACGAAGCAAGGGAGGGAAACATTGAGGGGCAGGTTCTGGTGGGGAGGCGGCCCGACCTGGCAGCCTTTCCCTTGCCTCACAAGCCTGGCATCGCCAGGAGGAGTTTGGTCTCCTAATGATGGGTTGTGTGTGTGTGGGTGGGTGGGTGGGTGGGTGTGTGACACGCGGTCTGCCTATGAGGATGCTCCGGGCAGGTGCCCAGGGAGGTGATCGGCATCTCTACGGAAGGAGGGCGGGTTTGCACCTTGGTATCTGCTGCTTCTGAGTCGTTTGTCACAAGTAGGGTTGGCCAGAGATCGAATTCCACACCCACGGAAAAAGAGCAGGCAGGGAAAGACACTGATTTGTGCAAAAAACCGCATATGTTGTTGTAGAAGGGGCAGATGCCAAATAGAAAAGGATTGGTGTGTGGACACGTGAGTTGGGAAGGCTTTGCACAGCCTGACCTACAGAGTCTGCTGTCCAAGTGCTTACTGGCTATGTGCAACTTCAAAGTCCTTGATCTCCTCTCTTAGGGTTCCTCATCTTGAAATCAGGCTTTGAAAGAGGAGAACCTTCAATAGTGGATGTTTAAAAAAAGAAGGCTGGGAGCCATTTAAGGAGCAGGTTGTTGTCTGTAGGACAGGACCTATGGCAACCTTAATCACATCTGCCCTTCCATGTTGACACACTATTGCTATGCATGCAGTGCCACAGGCCTCATTTGTGTGGTGATGATGATTATCATTTTAGAACTGCAGAGCTGGAAAGGACCTTAGTAGATATCATTAAGCTCAGCTCCTGTCAAGGAGGCACAGTGGGGAATTGAACTTCCAGCCTGGCCCCACAACTATATGCCTTAAACCACTACGAATAAAATCTAAAGCTTGTAGAAATCACTTTTTTGTTATAATTGTTCAATACAACCCTTTATTGATAAAACTAGTGTATCTGTCAGATGTGCAACAACTGTCTGGTGTGGTAACTTAGAGTGGAAGAAGGAAGCTCCAAAATTTATATAATAGTGTGTGAGAGGTGGTTCTGCAGAGTTCCCACCTACAAGTGGGTAAAAAAGAACAGATATTTGAAGGTGTTAAATAGCAATATGGTGTATAGGCCTCACTCGGGTCAGAGAGCCTATTGGTAGAAATGTAGTTGTCCCAGAAAGTTCTCACTTAATTGCAAAAGCATCGCTGACTCCAGTGACACAAAAATGAGTGACAAGATAAACTGAGTAGGGGAATATTTCTGTTAAGATTGGCAAAATACATGCACTTGCAAATAGAGTTAATAACCAAATATACCTGGTTTCATGCTCTATATATGAAGGATATTGTACCAAAGCATGTACAAACTACTTTTTGTGTTGTGAGTTAGCAATGAAAATATGAAAACAGTGCAGTAATGACGGGATTGTTCCTTTGTTTGCCGTTTGCTTTCCAGAACAGCAACTCTTTTTAAATGTTATCTTTGTTATGTCAGAATTGTTGTGCTTGGATGTCTACTCAGTGATTGGTTAAGAAGCTATGTCTATGAACTTCTCCTCTGCTCTCACCTTTCTTCTTCTTCTTACTGTGTCCAGAGGAATTCTGGGTACAGGTTGGTTTAAAACACACACACACACACAGAGAGAGAGAGAGAGAGAGAGAGAGAGAGAGAGAGAATTACGTACCAGGATCAAGAAGAGAAGAGCAGGAGGAGTGTGCTTCCATTGCTTTGTAACCTTTGTTCATGAACAGTACATAAATGTGATCACTGTGAAAACAAGGAGGGCTAGTTAGTTGCAGTTTTTTCTGTGTGACCTATACAGTTTTGATATATTTATGTGCATAATTATCAGTGCATTTGGATGCACAATCAGAATCAAGATCTGTATTTACGAGGGCTTGCTCATAAAGAGAATTCTGGCCTAAACAACTTCCTTGAAACAGTATTACACTGGCGCACCACAGAGTAGTACTATGTACCTGTTGCTAGTTGTCATTTGAAGTGTCAGCTGTATTTATTAACTTAGGAATTCTTCAGTATGGCTTGGCCAATCACTGCCTACTGTGATCTTGTAGTAATCATTATTTCTGAAGAAATGATGTCTGCTTTTCAACTTGCTCTTAGTGGAGGGTAGTTCAAATTGTGGATTTCATTTGGAGCATAAGTTATAGTGCATTGTATATTGATCGTAGTATTGGGACATGTGTATTGGAGCTGTTTTGTCATTACTGCACTGCTTATAGCAGTTGCTTACTATGTTTAAACATTCTAGTTATTTCCTATTGCTAAGCATAGTGAGTTGCACTGGAATCTGGAAGTTGAGTCATAGCAACTGGACTTCTTTTCTTTAGAGACTGAAACATTTTGCTGCTCATCCAAGCAGCTTTGTCAGTCTGAGGAAGGTTAGTGGCAAGTCGTCCATTTTCTAGTTCACCTTGATTTCATATTACCCTGGGCTGAATAGGCTCAAAGGTTGGACAATGCCTGAATAGGTTCATATGTGGACCATGATCTGAATAAGCTTGTTAGGTGGATAATGGCCTAAGGTGCATGAAAGTTCCACCTATGCAACCTTTCCCAACATCCATCAATGCCATTTCATGCACCCTAGGCCATTGTCCACCTAACGAGCCTATTCAGATCATGGTCCACCTATGAACCTATTCAGGCTGTTGTCCACCTAAAATGCCTATTCAGGCCATTGCCTAACTTATGAGCTCATTCAGACCAGGGTGATGTGAAATCAAGGTTTACAAAATGGAGGATTCACCACTAACTTTCCTCATATTGATGAAGCCGTTTGGATTAGCAGTGAAACGTTTCAGTATCTCAAGAAAAGAAGTCCAGTTGCGATGACTTACCTTCCAGATAAAATCACCTGGATGACTGAGTATCTTTACAGGCATGTTGCACTGGAATACTGAAACATTGCACTGAATACTAGAAAGCTGTGCTGAAAGGCTGAAGTCTAAAAGCAACGGGGTTGAGAGGAGGAGAAATCCCATGAGGAATTCAGGCACAACCCAGGAAAAATAAAAATAAACAGATGAAAACTTTGTGGTACTTTACCTTGAAGACTAAGTGCTATATTTTAATATGAGGATTTTGTGGGCAAGTCCATTTCCTCAGACCCTGAGGAACTGGGATCTTGTGAGGGAAGTACTGGGGCTAGAACAGATTGGGGTTTGAAGGCAAGGCACACCTACAGGGTGTATAACATCTGGCTTTTTTGACTTGGGCTATTCTGAGTACTTACTACACGCAGAACCGAAAAAAATGTGTTCATAAGTCAGATCTGACTTGGTGGCACAAGATGATTAATATTTTTCTGTTAAACATTTTTCCATTTTTTCCATTCAGCAACCTGTAAAAACTTGGAGATAACCCTTTAGCATTAAAGGTGTGTGTGTGTGTGGTTTGTCATTACAGTCATGACTGAACCTTTGTGACTCCATGTCCATGGAGTTTTCTTGGCAGGAATACTAGAGTGGCTTGTCAGTTCCTACTCCAGGAGCTTAGAGCTCCTGGTATTCCCTGGTGGTCTCCCATCCAAGGACTATTATTTATTTATTTATTTATTTATTTATTGTATTTATATCCCGCTTAATATCAAAAGATCTCTAAGCGGCTTACAAAGCCACAGTTGGCACAGATAATCACAATTGAACAAACAGACGATAGACACAACAAACTAATATAGTTAAAAACCAGATAGTGTTCCTGATACTATCTAATAAAAATCTAATAAAAATATCATTCAGAGACATGGCGATGGCGGGGTAAAGAAAAAAAAAACCCTAGGAATCGCCGAAGGCCTCCCGGAAGAGGTAGGTTTTTAAAGCCTTCCGGAAGGCCAGCAGGGACTCTGCAGAGCGCACTTCAGGAGGGATGGAATTCCAAAGGCTAGGGGCCGCCACTGAGAATGCCCGGGCCCGAGTACTCGACTTCCGGGCTTCTCGAGGAGTGGCGACCCGCAGCAAGTGCGCTCGCACCTGCCGAACGGGACGGGCCGAGGTGGTTCGCTGAGCGATACGCTCTGTCAGGTAGTCCGGTCCCAAGCCATGGAGGGTTTTATAAACTAAAACCAAGACCTTGAATCTAATCCGGGCTGCAACGGGCAACCAGTGCAAGCGGGCCAGGACTGGCGTGATGTGATCATACCGACGCACGCCGGCCACCAGCCTGGCCGCCGCATTCTGTACCCGCTGCAGCCGCCGGAGAAGAGTCAAGGGCAACCCCATGTACAGGGCGTTACAGTAGTCCAGCCTCGAGATCACCAGTGCTTGGACCACTGTTCTCAGAGAGTTCGCGTCGAGGTACGGGCGGATCTGGGCGATCCGACGGAGATGGTAATAGGCGGACCTGGTCACCGACGCCACCTGGGATTCCATGGAGAGCGCCGGGTCCAGGAGCACGCCCAGATTCCGCACCCTCTCCGCGAGCTGGAGGGACACTCCCCCCAAACAGGGGAGGGGGCCACCGTACCCCGACGGCGAGCTCCCAAAGTACATAACCTCCGTCTTCTCGGGGTTGAGCCTAAGCCTGTTCGCCCCGGTCCAGGTCAGTACGGCCTCCAGGCACCCATCGAGGACTTCAACAGCTTCCGCAGCAGAGGTGGAAAAGGAGAGATAGAGCTGCGTGTCATCAGCGTACTGATGACAGCAGACTCCAAAACTCCTGATGCCCCCCGCCAACGGCCTTACGTAGATGTTAAACAGCATGGGGGACAGAGACGACCCCTGTGGAACCCCACAAGGGAGAATCCAAGGGGCCGATAACTCCCCCCCATGCTGAACGTACTGCGGCCGGCCCTCCAGGAAGGAACGGAGCCATCTGCGAGCAGAGCCTCCGATCCCAACCTCAGAGAGCCGGTCCAACAGGATACCATGGTCGACGGTATCAAAGGCCGCTGACAGATCCAGGAGGACCAACAGGGTAGAGCAACCCCTGTCGGCCGCCCGGATAAGGTCATCTTGCAGGGCGACCAAAGCTGTTTCGGTACCCGACGGGCCCTGAACCCGGACTGGCATGGGTCGAGGCACTGCCGATCCTCCAGGTATGACTGCAGCCGGACCGCCGCCACCCTCTCGATCACCTTGCCCATAAACGGGACGTTGGCGATTGGGCGATAGTTTGTTAAATCGTCAACTGCAAGGCCGGGTTTTTTCAAAATGGGCTTAACCACCGTCTCCTTCAGACGGGAGGGAAAAACCCCCTCACTGAAGGAGGCGGTGGCGATGACAGAAGCCCATTCGGCCATGGTCCCTCTGGCAGCTCTAATTAGCCAGGCAGGGCAAGGGTCGAAAGGGGTGGAGGCAGGCCGGCAATGCGCCATAGCCCTGGAGACCTCGACAGCGGAAACAGGCCCAAGCGCATCCAACCGAGGTGACGAAGGCGGACCAGCAACTGGTGATAGCGGGGCGGGACCACTGCAACCGGAGTCAAAGCCGGCACGGATGGCCTCTATTTTTGTTCGAAAAAAGGCTGCGAACTGCTCGCTACTGAAATCAGTAGGAGGAGGCCTGGCCAGACTAGGATTGCTGAGGTCACGAACCACCCGGAAAAGCTCCGCCTGGCGGTTCGAGGCCTCCGCAATTCTCAGGGAGGTAAAAGATGTTCTAGCCTCCCTTATCGCGATGGTGTAGCGACTAGACTGGGCATCAACGGCAGCCTTACTCAACGCCGTCCGGGTTTTCCTCCAGCTGCGCTCTAGCCTCCTCCTCTCCTGCTTCATTGCCCTAAGCTCCCCGGTGAACCAAGGGGAAGGCCGGGCTCGGCAACGGAGGAGGCGCTTGGGGGCGATCCGGTCTATGGTGTGGGCAGCTGTTTCATGCCAAGTGTTAGCCACAACCTCGGCCGGAGCGCCAGTCAAACCACCAGGCAACCCCCCGAAAAGCTCACCGAACCGCTGAGGGTCCATGAGCCTCTGGGGGCGGGCCAAAACAGAGGCCCGAGGGTCCCGCGGGAGGGGCCGGAATCGCCAGGGAAAAAGAGAGCAGGTGGTGGTCTGTCCATGACACAGGCAGGGAAACAATGTTCCCCACCTCCAGACAAGAGTCCCCCGACATGGAGGTAAAAACCAGATCCAGGGTATGACCGGACCTGTGGGTGGGGCATAAAACATGCTGGGACAGACCCATGGAAGCCATGGATTCCATGAACTCCAGGGCAGTACCGGAAAGTCCACCGCCGGAGTGCACGTTGAAGTCACCCACCACCAAAAGGCGCGGGGACTTCAACAGAGCAGCGGCGATGAACTCCGTAAGCTCTGGAAGGGATTGTCCTGGGTTGCGGGAGCTCGGGTAACCCAGCACAATGCCAAATCTGTCCCGCTGACCCACCAACAGGTGAAGTACTTCCAACCCCTGGCTAACCAATGTTGAGGCCCTGCTGACATGAAAAGAATCCCTGTACACGATCGCAGCCCCTCCCCCCTTTTGACCCCCCAACCTTCCCACTCCCTCTACCAAGTACCCGGGCGGACACAGGAGAGCAAGGGAAGCCCCACCCTCCGTGCCCACCCAGGTCTCGGTGATAAACGCCAGGTCGGAGTCGCCATCCGCGATGGAATCATGAATGATGGGGATTTTGTTATGCACCGACCTGGCGTTCAACAGGAGACAGGTAAGTTTGGGGGCGCTGGTGGAGTGACTCCCGGATACGTGACAGAGAGCCGAGGGGTCAGAACGAGGGACAGGCACAAGTTGCCTGACCCGAGTTCTTCTAGTCTGACGAACCCAACGGCTACAAGCGTACCGCCCACGGCCCGACACCGTTGGTATATGAGCCCCTGCGAACATGGCGATAACGTTGGTCAATCCAAAAAAAAAAAGAACCTACAGCAACAAAGCCCCAGAAACAAATATACAGTGCAACCAGATAATAACAATACAATACAAATAAGTAATATACAATACAGAACAAATAATAAAATACAGTGCAAATAATTCAAAGAAAAATAAAATAAGCAAATAACAGGAAAGCCTTAGGCTGGAGGGAGATGGTTAAAATAATAAGAGCAGGCTAACTGCCAAGGTAGAGATCAGATGCACCTGGGAATGGGGAGAGGGAGGACCATAGGTAGGAGAACTGATTAGCAGCAAGGTCACAAGTAAAGGGGCAGACAAGATGTAATAATAATGCTAGCCACCCCAGCTAATCTAGGAAGTCAAGACCCCAACCGGTCCCAGAAAATATTCTCAATCCCCAAGAACCCCTTAAGCGCCCCATAAAACGCCCTCCCACCCCCAAAACCCCAGTTTCGACCCCCGGGAGCAAACAATGGTGGCCGACCTGCCACCCGATAAATCCGAGTCCCACAGGAGGAAAAGGGGAAACATCAACATCTGCTTCTGGTCCAGTGCCCGCACTAAAGCTTGCAGATTAAGGAGTGCAGGCTGAGAAACCCCGATGTTGATGGGTTGGGCACCGGAGGCCGACACGCCACCTAACCCCCCAACGGCGCTGCCAACGCCGGCGGCCGAGCTCCCGCCCGAGAAAACCTTCCGGCTCCCAGAGATGTAAACTGGGACGCCAGGAAAAGACCAGCCGCAGCAGCAGACCGCACGCAAGCAGCGACCTCCGAGGCAGGCCCGCCATGGTGGAAAACGACGGACCACAGGTGGAAGAGGGCGGCAGCGACGATTATCCCGGCTGGGAAAAAACGGGCAGCAGCCCGCAGATGGAAGGGAGCGGCGGGCTGCTTGCTCACCGCGCCGGCAGTGGTCTCCGGGGCGGGCCCGCCATGATGGAAAGCGGCGGACCGCCGATGGAAAAAAGCGGCGGGCTGCAGCTGGGAGAAAGGGCGGTGGACCGCAGATGGACGAAAGCGGCGGGCTGCTTGCTCTCCGCACTTGCAGTGACCTCCGGGGCAGGCCCGCCATGATGGAAAGCGGCGGGCCGCAGCTGAAAGAAGGCGACAGGCTGCAGATGGGGGACGGGCAGCGGACCGCAGATGGGAGAGAGCGGCAGGCTGCATGCTCTCCACGCCGGCAGTAACCTCCGGGGCAGGTCCGCCATGCTGGAGAACGGCGGACCGCAGACGGGAGAAAGCAGCAACGGCGGTCATCCTGACCGGGAGAAGACAGGCGGCGGGGTGCATGCCCTCCGCGCCGGCAATGGCCTCCATTTCAGGGTCGCAGCTGCAGCGGTCGGCGGCGAACCCCACACGGACAGCCTCGGCGGCAGCCTGGCGGCCTCCTCGACTTCCCGGCGGCCCCCGGAGCAAATCCTCCGGCGCAAGTCCTCCGTAATGGGGGGTTGGCGAACCGCAGATGGAGGGGGCAGCGGCTGGCCCGCAACGGGGACGCCGAACGGCGAGCCGTTTACGGCAGCAGCGACAACAGGGGCCACAAGACCCGCCGAGAGACAGTGGGAACGGCGGGTTGCTGTCAAAGCCGGCGGCAGCCGCGGTCGGCTCAGCTGGTAAGACGCCGAGGGCTAAAACGATGGGAGGGACGCTCGAACCTGTTCGTCGGGAAGATGTTAAAACTCCCTAGGTGGTCTTCAGGCAAGCCCCTTCAGTACCCTTTCCATAGCCCTGGCCGTCCGAGTAAGTTTTCTTGGCAGGAATACTAGAGTGGCTTGTCAGTTCCTACTCCAGGAGCTTAGAGCTCCTGGTATTCCCTGGTGGTCTCCCATCCAAGGACTAACCAGGGCCGGCCCTGCTTAGCTTCCAAAATCAGGCAAGATCGGATGTCCTTAGGATACCTAGGCAGCTGTCTGAAGCATTACAGGTACTTGGAGAGAACCCTTTAGGCATTACACCAGAGGTTATCTTTTTGTCGTGGGGGGCCAGGCTCAAAGGTAGAGGCAGACATACCCCAACAGAGTGTCCTCTTTGTAATGCCCAAAAGGACAGAACAAGATTCTGGCACATTGTTCTTGTGTGTACCAATACAAAAGTCTTGTCAGAACATTGCAAAGTTATTATTTGTCTGGGAGCAATGCTGAAAGCAGTTCTTGGCTGTTTTGACTGATACTATACTATCTGTCAAATGCCAGCCAGTCTTTATTCAGCAAAAATAAGAACACAAAAAGTTCTCAGTTATACAGGGGGGTAGTGCCTTGAATGGTTGGTTTTTTGGTACAACTTGGAATGGTAGTACCTTGAAAGCTCCATAGAGATGATTGATCAAGTGTGTGAGGAATTGTGTATTTGCTACTCTCCCCTCCCCTTTGGGGGTTAATTGTTCCCATATTTGTTGGTATAGCAATTCGTTTTTTATAAAAAAATTCAAGACCATGATATAACTTTCCACACTGAAGTCATTGTGCCCAGGGAATGCAAGTGCGGCATTGACAGTTTCCTGGCTATCTTCCGTGATCTTAAATTAGACCTCTTATCTGATAATTCTCTGGACACCAGCCAGACAGCTATAACCTCAACTCACTTCGTTCAGCAGAATGTTGCTTCTAATGAGCCATGGGCTAATGTAAATTTGGCGGCAAGTGGCCTTGCCATAGGACAGACAGCAGGGATTCTATTTTTAGAATTATGAAGGTGACTTCAATTGCAAGAAATGTTCTAGAAAGGGAAGGAAGATTTTTAAAACCCCAACTTGGTTCATAGTGGAGCAGCGGATGACACAGAAGGAGTCCTTTACCTTATAAACCAGAATCGGATGAATTTGAAGGTATTTCCACTGTAGTGTGATTTTCACACCCGTGCGCGCACACATGCCACACACACACACACACTGTATATAGGAATCTTTATTGTCATTGCCCCCTCGTAGGAACAACGAAATTTTGTGGTTGCTATATAAAACTCATTTAAAACATTTCACATAGATTTAAAAACAGGTACAACACATAATATGACATATAAAATGACTAAAATATGACATATAAAATAAGCTGACTTTAAAGTCCAGGATTTCCGTTTATATGCACTGTTATGCTTTCACGGGTATCTTGGAAAAGTCTTTTGCACTTATACACTCTGCACAGCCCAGGCTGTGTTTAAAATTGAGTTGGTTTGTTTGGGATTTACTAGCATTCTCAGAGATGGATGATTATTGAGGCACCTTTAACTGTGAAACAAATGTTTGCTCTCCAGAATGTCAGATTATACTTACTGAGGTTTGGGTGTAGCTGTGGCTAATTTTGCTTGCCCAAAGGCCATTTTGAGGCCAAAGAAATTTTCACAAAGTTTACATTTAGAGGATAAACTGTGGACCAGAGGCTTCAGGGGCATGTATTGCTGTTTATAACTTGAGTTCAGCAAGGTCTTGGGGCTGCACTTTGCCCCTCCTGGCCTGGATATTTCAGATGATGTGTACATGGAAATAATCTTCAGCCTGATATCGAGTACATTACTTACATAGGTAGTTGCACAATTTTTAAATCAACTCTGTAAGTGACACTCAGGGAAGTCTGGAGTTTGAGTCATGGCAAATGAACTTCATTTTTGAGAGACTGAAATGTTTTGCTGCTCGTCCAAACAGCTTAATCAGTCTGAGGAAAGTTAGTGGCGAGTCCTCCATTTTATAGTTCACCTTGATGTTTCAATTTCTCAAGAAAAGAAGTCCAGTTGCCATGACTCAGCTTCCAGATAAACTCACCTGGATGACTGAAAATCTTAACAGACTTGGGCAAGTATAACGCTGACCAAACAGTGTACAGTAGGACCTCAGTATCCACTGGGGATTGGTTCCAGGCCTTCCTGTGGATAATGAAAACCGTGGATAAAAGAGAACACCAAATTCCCCCAAAACTGCTGTTTTGTGACTATAGCTTGCTTTATGGCTGCTGTTTTGCGACAGTAGCTTGCTTTGCAGCTGCTGAATTATTTACCTTTTCCTCTGCCAACCGTGGATAATGGAATCAGTGGATAATGAATCAGTGGATATGGGATCCTACTGTATTCAAAAAAGTACTGTACTTGGGAATCATCTGGACTTAGAAGTGTCAGGCACATGGATTGCCGGTTACGTCTCATGTTGCATTGTTTAATCCAGATTGAGCTTCTTATCATGCTTCTGAAAATAAAAGCAGCAAGACAAGACAGAAGTACAATTGAGGAATAAATTATTTGAGAAGTTTGACTTTGGATATTAGAAATTACTGCATAGTTTAATGTCTAGCCCAAATCCTGAATGCTGTGGTGTAAATAAGATTCTTCCTAAACTATTATGTATAATTAAATGTTGTTATTGTAAGCACACAGTTAAAGAGGGAATGCTGCCATAACATACAAAGAGTTGTTATACATCAGTGCACTGATCATGATTTACAGGTAGAAGGAAGCTAAGGCATACCAGTCCAAAGGTTATTCAAGGCAAATAACCTTGAATGTTATTTGTAGTGCTAAATATGCAGTCTCTACTTCAACTCTGTTGTACTGTATATTGCTTTTTTAAAAAGAGACTAATTTAGTGATATATCCAGTGTAAGAAAAAGGCGGCAGCTGTTCTTTCACTAGAGTTTATGATTGGTTTTAGAAATAATGAGAGAGCAATAATGGTAACAGTAATGTCCAGCACGTTTAGCTTCGTGGCGCAGTGGTTAAATGCCTATACTGCAGGTAAAACTGTGCTCACGACCTGGGGTTCAATCCCCGGTAGCCGGCTCATGGTTGACTCAGCCTTCCATCCTTCCGAGGTTGGTAAAATGAGTACCCAGCTTGCTGGGGGTGGGGGGACGTGTAGCCTGCATGCTGTAACTAAAACTGTAAACTGCCCAGAAACTAGTTGAACTGGTATGGGGCGGTATATAAGCAGAACACTTGCTTTGCTTTTTTGAGGCTGATCTCAGTTTGAGAAGTGTTCATTTTGAATTACTGTACTTTTGAAACTGCTTAAAATCTGTAGACAAGATTGTAGCTTCTTCCTTGCTTTTGTGATACACTGTGTACCACTAATCACTTTCTAAAAATAAGCACCTTTGTTTCCATGCATAAGAACACAAAGCGCTTCTCTCAATCTGTCAATGCTGGATGGCATCCAGCTTCTTTATTTTTCTTTCAGGACAGAAACATAGCATGTTGCAATCTCACAAGATCTGCAGTGTTTCCCCCCTCCCTTTATTGCTAGTACCCCAAGTATTAAAGCTTGAGCTTATACTATTGAAACTGTTAAATCCCTAAACTATGATAAGGACAAGAGTAAGAAACCTAAGAATATCTCATGACTTTCCAGAACTGGCGCAATGAAATTCCCCTCTCCTTGAAGCCACCCAGCTCTGGGGATTTTCATAGTCCCTTGGAGCAGGTTTTGAGGAATCCATGGCAGCCTCCAGTGTGGATTGAAATCAGGAGTGGTGCTTTTGAACCACCAGACATCCAGTATTGGATTATTGTTAGAATAAAGTTCAGCAATATTTAAACGATGTATTTTAACTTGCAGTTTTGTATTGCCTTTTTTTTTTAAGTATCTGATTGCATAGTTCCTTGTTTTCAAAAGGGAATTTTTAGTTGTATTTATGAAAGAGTTGGTCCTTCTGAAGCCGTAAGTGAATGTAAACAGTTGAAGTTCCAGGAGTGCCCATCTTGTTTGGCACTCGGGACTCAGCGTTCTTGTTCAGATGTTTGCAGAATATTGCGAAGGCAGGAAGTTCAGTTCCTTTTTAAGAATGTGAATTGAAGTAGATAGTTAATTGCAAAAAATGTTCTGTTATTGTCTACTATGTTTTGAGCTCTCGTGTCTACCAGTATACCAATATTAGATCCACTTTTTTTAAAAATAAAGGCTGCATTATATATACAGAGGAGTATATATAATGGTTTGTAAATTTGGAGTTTTTATTGTGGAAAAACACATTGGACTTCTGTTGGTTGAATACAAGCCTTATTCTGCTGTATTGAGCTCCAGGCAGCTCCAAGACTGAGTGGGCTTGGCTTGTAGAGGCCTTCTTGGCTGTCAAAAAATTGAAGTATTAGTATATTGGAAACATTTACATATCATATTGTAGTCTACCAGGGCCACCGAAGCAATGAATGATGAACAATATATTCATAAAATTCAGGGGGGTTTTTTATTATTGAAAAGTAGGTTAAAAGCAATTTTGAAAGTCAAAAGCTGACAAAATAATTTGTGTTTTACTTTCTGTCACAAGATCAATAAAGGTGAAGTTAGCTTGTCCTTCGTTGGGATGGATTTCCACAGTCAGACTGCTACGGGAATAAATTGAAGATAAGACACAATATAAAGGTGGAGGGGGGAGACTTAGCAGAATACACAAATAATAGTTGTACAGTGGACCTTTGTATAACAAACGGTTTGTATAACATAAAATCTGTACAACATAAAAAATTCCGGAGATAGGGGAAATTTGCTTAACAGAATTGCCTATGGGGCAAATCCGTACAACGACAAAAAGGTCGCGATTAGGGATTACTCTGTTTTCAATGCATTCCTATGGGAAATTTGTATAAAGGAAAATTTGCTTAACATAATTTCATTTGGAACAAATTAATTCCTTTATACAAGGTACCACTGTACTCAATGAATACATAAGGAATGGTTTCCTGGCCTACCATCAAGTGCAATATGGTATCTTTCTACCTAACTAACAAAACATAGTCCAATTTTTACTAAAATAATTACTAATTACCATAGCTGTGTACAGTGATGTTACGCCAGTGAAACCCCTCTGTATATGTTTTTTGACTTATGGTACTCTTTCTCTTTCTCTTCTTCAGATTGATTATACAGGAATAGAACCAAATAGTCCCTGTCACAAATGTTTAAATGTGTCCAGGAGCAACATATCTTGTCATTGCACCATTAAATTCACACTGGATCAACCTTTTGAGGTAGGTGCCCATGTGTCGATGTGAAAATGCTGCAGAATGCAGAAGAGTCTCTTCGGGTGTGTGGTTAGTCTGCGTAACTCCCTGCCACAGGATGTGGTGATGGCATCTGGCCTGGATGCCTTCAAAAGGGGATTGGACAGATTCCTGGAGGAGAAGTCCATCACAGGTTACAAACCATGAGGGACATGTGTAACCTCCAGGCTTAAAGCCGGGGTACTTCAAGGGCCAGATGCAGGGGAGTGGTATCAGGAGACAGATATCTAGTCTTGTGCACTCCCAAATGCATCTGGTGTGGCCACTGTGAGATACAGGAAGTTGGACTAGATGGGCCGTTGGCCTGATCCAGCATGGCTCTTCTTATGTTCTTATGATTTCTAATATCGGAAACAATTCTTTTGAAATCTTCAGAACTGTATTTGGCAGAAGTCTTTTGTTTACATTCGTAACATAATGATATAAGCAGAGAGTGGATGTGGGATCCTGCTGAATGAAGCTAGTGTAGAGGATTAATGAAATAACCACATATTCCCAGGGGTTCCCCCCTGCCCCATGATTAGTAGTGGGTGTCTGATAATGAATAGAAGTAGAAAAACAAGTCTATTTGCTTTATACTATTTGATGAGTTAATCTTCCAAACTGTTATACTGCACTGTGAGTATAAGCATATTATGTTTCTAATAAACATGACCTCCCAGCCAAAATCCCTAGAATCCTAGAGATTTAAGCTGTGAATGGGCTTCAGAAGAATGGCAGTTGTGCTGATTAACAAATGTTGGGTGGAGACATTTACATGTCACTTACTCCTTCCTGTTCTTTTCTTGGTCAAGGAGCTACTAATTTTTTTAATGGGAGAAGGAGATTCCTGGCAAGTGGTGTTACAGTGTTCCCTGCTCTTTCGTGGTTCACATAATGCGGTCCTGGTATATCATGAGACCACAGTATATGAAAGGCAATGCCCCCTGGGGTAAGCTGGACGGGCCTGTTTCAGGCCTCCTATACTTACCCCAGGCCTGGCGCTGCCCCGAACAGGCCTCCGATGGCCTTCCCTGGTCTGTCAGGAAACCTAAAAGTGCTTTCCGGCAAACTGGAAGTGACTTCTAGATGGCTGAAAACCATGTCTGAGGCCTCCAAGGCCTTCCTGGGCCTGTTGGAGGTCCCAGAAGTGCTTTCCAGAGAACAGGAAGTGACTTCCGGATCACCGGAAAGCACTTCCAGAGCCTCCAACAGGCCCGGGAAGGCCATCAGAAGCCCATTCGGGGCAGTGCCAGGCCTCAGGTAAGTGTAGGGCCCCCCAGACTGGCCCCCCAGTCCTGACCCAACCCAGCATCCATATATCACATATTTTGAATTATCATGGGTCTGGTCGGATCCCTATCCCCTGTGATAGGTGAGGGGTTACTGCACCAGCCTCATTCTTTCTGGCCATGTCCTTCAGGAAGGATTGGCCCAGGAGCCTGTGGTATTGTTGCTGAATAGGAGATGCCCGGTTGAGTGGTGCTGCAGGGGCTGCTTTGGCCCCTTCTAGTTTAGATTGATATCTGCTTCTCCACTGCTGTCAGTGCAGTAGAAGTCAATCAGCCAATGTCTGTATAAAAATTGCATTGCAAATAGTGAGCATAGTACTTCCTCCCTGGGTCTCCTCTCAGGAGAGAAGTAACAAATGAATAAAATGTGTACATATGTAGATACTAGAAGTCCCAGGCCCAATATAGAGAAGGCTATTGTTTCTTTTGAAACTGTGCAGCATGTGAGTAATAGTGCACAATAGTAAAGCATGTTACCTTGTTTGTTGCAGAGCAATGTGTTCATGTACTATGGGCTGTCCAACTTTTATCAAAATCATCGCCGCTATGTGAAGTCTCGGGATGATAGCCAGCTAAATGGAGATAATACTTCTTTATTTGTAAGTAGATTTGTTTCTTGGTTGTGGGTTTCTGTCTCCTATTTCCCTTCCCTTTAATATTCAACTCACAATTTTGATATTAATCTACTCTTCAGCCAGGTTAACAAAAGCCAATCAGTCAGGAGAGTTGCTGTCAGAAACACTGTCTGTCTGTCTACTGCTAGGCTACTAAGGGTGTTCTACTTGGCGTGTAGAAATTTCACCAGCCATCTTTACAAAGTCATTAGAGTAACCCACTCTGCCTCTCAAAGCGTACCTCATTGTTGGCCATTTAAACAAACTTGTCTCTATGTTTAAAAATGTTTCTTACTACTGTGTCCTAAGGCTGGGTGTGGTTATTACCAGTCATTGCTCTTGGCATCTGATGAAAAGAAAAGTCGAACCTTGTAACCCTATTTACATTTCCATGTTCTTTATTTTCAGAGTAAGTTGATGAAAGATTTATAGGCGTTCTAAAACTGTCTTCTCTGTTATCTGTTTTAAAGACACTCTGCACCAATGGATTTGTTTTATTAATATTCTTTGTTAGATTTTTTTGTATTTTCCTATAAATTAAACCAAATAACCTAGTACTCTTTCTTTCCTGGAATATTGGAAAAAGCATGTCTATCCAAGAGGCACACAGCCACTGAGATTAGCTATCTATCAAGAGAATAACAAAGGAATAAAGAGATGTTAGGCATCTAATTTGTGTTACAGAATCAAGCCCAATAAAACCTTTAGTGCACTCTCTGTGTGTGAGAGAGAATGTGTACCAAAGTTGGTGTGCCTTTTAAAATTGCTGTTGATTGGATAAGCCAGGCCTGCCCAAAGTCCGGCCCGGGGACCAAATCCGGCCTGTCAGGCCATTCTGAGTGGCCCGTGGCTGGCTGGCCCGACCCTCCCCCTCCTTTGCCCCATGTTTTTTTAAACAGGCTCCCTGTGCTTCCTTTGATCCCCACCTCCCTCCCTCCCTCCCTTCCTTGTTCCCCACCTTCCTTCCTTCCTTCCTCTCTTGGTTTCCAACGTCCTCCCTCCCTCCCTTGGTCCCGCCTTCCTTCCTGCGGGTGGGGTTGCAAGGGGTCAGTGGGTGGGGCTTATGGGTCAGTGGGTGGGGCTTATGGGTCAGTGGGTGGGGCTTGCAGTGGGGTGACAGGGTCGGGGAGCATCCGGCCCCTGATACGTACTCAGCCACCAAATCTGTCCCCCCTTACAAAAAGTTTGGGTACCCCTGGGATAAGCCCTCTGTATTGTTAAATTCCTTAGAAACAAGCATCAGATAACGTTCAGTACAAAATATTTTTTTCCTTTGGCTGCAAAGAATTATTCAGCAAGACAAAGGATTGCGATGCTTCAAAATTAGATGCAGTATAATAAACATTCTTTATTGTCTCTGTAAACAGGCACAAATGGGATTCTCTCTGACAGCACAGAACATTCAGTAATGTTTGGCACTAATTCTGTCCCTCATCTCCTTTCCCAGTTTTTCTACTCTTCTAGATCAACTGCTAATTCATAAATGGCATCAACATCATGGAACATACATTAATTTGTTTTGTCACTTCCTTTTTATCATAGAATGAGGTGTTCCTGCAGGTGAAACTCAAAAAATTAGAATATCGTACAAATGTTCATTTATTTTGGTAAGTCAACTCAAAAGGTGAAACTAATATGAGATAGACTCATTACATGCAAAGCAAGACATGTCAATCCTTACTTTGGTATAGTTGTGATGAATATGGCATACAGTTTATGAAAACCTCAAATTCACAATCTCAGGAAATTAGAATATTACGTGACATCAATAACACAAGGATTGGAAATAGAACAGTATCAGACCTCTGAAAAGTATAAGCATGCATATGTACTCAGTATTTGGTTTGGGTCCTTTTTGCATCAATTACTGCTTCAGTGCGGCATGGCATGGATGCTATCAGCCTGTGGCACTGCTGAGGTGTTATGGAAGACCAGGATGCTTCAATAGTGGCCTTCAGCTCTGCTGCATTGCTCAGTCTCATGTCCCTCATCTTTCTCTTGGCAATGCCCCATAGATTCTCTATGGGGTTCAGGTCCGGCGAGTTTGCTGGCCAATCAAGCACAGTAATCCCATGATCATTGAACCAGGTTTTGGTACTTTTGGCAGTGTGGGGATGTGCCAAATCCTGCTGGAAAATGAAGTCAGCAACCCCATAAAGCTCTTCTGCGGAAGGAAGCATGAAGTGCTCCAAAATCTCCAGCTGTGTTGACCCTGAACTCAGTGAAGCACAGTGGACCAACACCAGCGGATGACATGGCTCCCCAAATCAACACAGACTTTGGAAATTTCACACTGTACTTCAAACATCGTGCGTTGTGTGCCTCTCCATTCTTCCTCCAGATTCTGGGTCCTAGGTTCCCAAATAAGATGCATAGGTTGCTCTCATCAGAAAAGAGGACTTTGGACCACTGAACAACAGTGTTTAGGAGTAGCTTGACAAGAGGAATACAACATTGGAAGCCCATGTCCAGGATCCGTCTGTGTGTGGTGGCTCTTGATGCACTAACTCCAGCCTCAGGCCACTCCTTGTGAAAGTCCCCAACACGTTTGAATAGCCTTTTCCTGACAATCCTCTCCAGGCTCCGGTCATCCCTGCTGTTTGTGCACCTTTTTCTTCCACACTTTTCCCTTCCACATAACTTTCTATTTATGTTCTTTGATACAGCACTTTGGGAACATCCAACTTCTTTTGCAATCTGTACCTTTTGCGGCTTTCCCACTTATGGAGGGTGTTGATGGTTTTCTGCAGATTTGTCAGGTCAGCAGTCTTTCCCATGGTTGTGATTCCTACTGAACCAGCCTTTAAAGGCTCAGGAACCCTTTGCAGGTGTTATGGATTCATTAGCTGTTTAGAGTTGGACGTGTTGACCCTATAGTATTGAACCTTTTCACACTCTTCCAATTATGTGAGATTGTAAACTTGGGCTTTTCATAAGCTATACGCCATAATAATTATACCAAAATAAGGCTTGACATATCTCGCTTTGCATGTAATGAGTCTATCCCATATATTATTTTCACCTTTTGAGTTGGCTTACTGAAATAAATGAACATTTGCACAATATTCTAATTTTTCAAGTTTCACCTTTAGTTGGTTCTAGACTACTGCTTGGTGAGTGCAATAGGGCTCCTTGCCAAATAAAACCATCCCATGACTCAAACTGTTTGTTGTGAATGTGAAAATAGAAGTCTTATTAGTTGAACAGTCTGATGTAGTCCTTATTCTGACCAGTTTTGCTTGTATGTGATCAAAATGAATTGTTTCGTCTTTTTCTTATCCATTAGAATCCCAGTAAAGAATGTGAGCCTTACCGCACCAATGACGACAAGCCGATTGCTCCTTGTGGAGCTATTGCCAACAGCATGTTTAATGGTATGCCTTGACAAATATGATGCAACACTTCAAAACAGCAGTGAAAGCTAAATTGATAATCAGTTCTGGGTCATTCACTTCTGTCTCCAGGAATGGTTGGGAAGGACCATTGTCTTAAGCTTCTCATGTTCCTATAAGAACGGCAGGGAATATAGGCTCTTTCAGACGTTGGTGGCTTGCACTTCCTAATCTGCCTTTATCAGTAGCTGGGCTGCCTAATGAGTGTTCAGTCCAAGCAACACCTGGAGAGGCACCACTGTCCTACAGCATGGCTGGCAAGATAATGTCAATGAACTGAAGTTGTAGTGAATTTAGAAGTTGTCATTTCTAGGATAAAACCCATTGCATGGTAGCAGAAGAGAACAGTCTTACAATCTACAGTACCACCCCCATATCTGCTGATTAGCCATCTATGGGTTCAGTTATCTATGGTTGGTGATGTTGGGGAGGGGGTGAAAGCTGTGCCGTGCTGCCTGGGCAGTGGACTAGACGGCACTTTTGCCGCCGGCACCCCACTACCCCTGTTGGGCTGCACGAAGGGCCAAGCAATGTGACGGTGCATCAGCACAATGGACCAGGTGGAGTGAAGGCACGCTCTCGCGCCACCCAGTCCACCAACCTATCCAGTGGGAATTGTGAGTTCTGGGGGTGAAAGCAATGCGGTGCAGCTTTCACCCCGTGGCATCTCAACACTCCCACTGGACAGCATGGCCCATGCCACCTGGTTTGCCCAAAGGGCTGTGCTGACCAGCCATCCCAGCACCCCACCACTCCTGCTGGGCAGGTTGGCGGCCCTTTGTGCTGCCCAGCAGTTGGGTGTCGGGGGTGAAAGCTTTTGCCTCTGGCACCCCACCATCCCTATTGCCATCATCACCCCCGGATAAGAGCATTCGCTCTTATCCGTGGATTTCAGTCTCCATGGGGTGGCCCTGAACCGGTCCCCTGTGGATACAGGGGTCTACTGTATAATAATGTCTGTTTGTATCCTATGAGAAATTTCTATGACATGGTTTCTGTGGTCACACTAAGTGTCATGAATTTACACATATTTTCTAAGTTTTAGAATTGGAAGGGAAGAAATAAACAGTTTGCTTTTACTGATTTGTTTTTACCTAATTCTTATTTTTAAAACTTTCTTAACGGTTTGCTTTTACGTAATTCTTGGACAAGGAACCTTGATTGGATTCTTTTTGTTCATTTTCCTGCTAGATACCTTGAGTTTGTTCTTCATTGACAATAATCAGTCAAAACCCATATCTATTCCTCTGAAGAAAAAGGGGATTGCTTGGTGGACGGACAAGAATGTTAAGTTCAGGAATCCTGTTGGACCTACAGACAACTTGACAGCACTTTTCCAAGGTAATACACTACTTAGTAACGTAGGCTGTGGGATCCCATAAACAAATCATGGACAGATTCTATTGTGACGCGTGAAGTTTGATCTCACCTGTTTTAACCTTGACGAAGCAAGGTGGGGGGGGGGTCAGCATCTCTTGAGTGGTGCTCATGATTACCTATATATATTTAAAGGGGTTTTTATCAGGTTTGTTTTACTCAAAAATGAAAAATGAAATACTGCTTTGTCATTTTGTTACATAACAGATCATTTCATTACAAAGCGAAACAGTAGAACGTGTTTTGTGACCAAATGAACTGCCATTTTTTGCTCTAGAAACAAAACAATTTGTCCTAGAGGCGCCAAATTTGGTGGGTAGTTTCCTTGGACTCTTTCCTGTAAGCCCTCCAAATTTGGAGAAGTTTGGGGTTCAGGGGGCCAAGTTATTAAATTCCACATTGGTTCCCCAATGGAAAAAGAGGAAGAGGAAAATGTTGTTTTAAACTCAAGCCTCTCTGTGCTTTGGAATGTGAAGGAGTTGAGGTGAGGTGAGGTCTTGCTTGGAAGGGTTGCTAAGTGATAAAGCAATAAAACCCCAGTTTCATACTCTGAAAGAACAAGAGAAATTGACTGACTGTGCTCAAAGGCAAGCGAAAATAGACCAGAATGGAACCAACTCCCCTCCTTTGCATTCCACAGCACAGAGAGGCTTGAGTTCAGAACATGTTTCCTCTTCCTCTTTTTCCATAGGGGACCCACTTTGGAGTTTAATAACTCAGCCTCCTGAACCTCAAAGCTCTCCAAGTTTGGAAGGCTTACAGGAAAGAGTCCAAGGGACCTACCTACCAAATTTGGTGCTTCTAGGGCCCAGGGGACCCTTTTATAATTTTGTTTTGATTTGTTTCAAAAATCTTTAAAATTAATTAACAAAAGGAAAGGAAAAACAAAACAAAATGCTATATTTTCATTTTGTGCCCATGTCTACTCACTACCTCATTGCAGACCTTTCACGAGGTACTGTCTACTTTATTCTAGCTCTCTTGTGTTGCTGCCATATTCATTCTTTTTAAGCTCAGCCCTTTGATTACTTTATATCAACGGTGCATTGATCCTTTGTTCTTTTGCTAAGACCAGTTGATACAGAACTTCTTCCAGGATAGGCTAATGCAACAGATGGGAAAATTGGAAATAGACTTGGACAGAAAGTTTTACTGTCTAAAATTAGAGACAAGTACTGTACTAAATAGGCCTAATCTTAATTGTGAAGTCCTATTGAATTTCCCAAATATTGTAAGGGGAATAAATACCATGCTAAGCAACAAGCTTTCAGGCCTAATACGTTGGACTTGCCCATTGAATCAGTGGAATGTACAGATGAGTTTATTCCCAAATTGCCTGTGATTCCATGGGCCTCCTCTAGTTGTGACTCAACTATACTAAGTAACAGGATTTCCAAGTATGGTCACCATATTTATCTCATTTTTCTTCTCAAATGTGTTGCTATATTATGAAGACAAATAACATTAAGTTCATGTGGGGTTTAAGCTGTTTTGGAAAAGGGTAATTTTGAAATACAGTAAGCCCCCACTTATCGCGAGGGTTAGGGTCCCGACCCAACCTGCGATAATGGAAAATCCACAATATGTGGATGCTGGGTCAGGTTGGGCCTGGTTAGGGCCTCCTAGACTTCTCCTGGCGCTGCCCCGAATGGGCCTCCAACAGGCTTCCTGGGCCTGTCGGAGGCCCCAGAAGTGGTTTCCAGCGAACTGGAAGTGCCTTCCAAAAAACCGGAAGTGCCTTCTGGATCGCCAGAAACTACTTCTGGGGCCTTCGACATGCCCGTTGGTGGCCAGTTTGGGCCAACGCCAGGCCTGGGGTAAGTGCAGGAGGCCTCAAACAGGCCCATGCAGCTTGTGCCAGGGGGCCTTGCCTTTCATGTACTGCAGTCCTGCAATATACCAGGACCGCAGTATATGAACCACAAAATGGTGGGAGACCACTG
The DNA here is from genome assembly GCA_029282475.1 of Phrynocephalus forsythii. NCBI lineage: Eukaryota > Metazoa > Chordata > Lepidosauria > Squamata > Agamidae > Phrynocephalus > Phrynocephalus forsythii. Next base: position 25,346,004 of record JAPFRF010000002.1, on the reverse strand, counting down.
TAGGTACACTGGTGAGTATGGATCACCTCCCCCCCAGGTTTTATGGAGAAAAATAATTGGTTGTTTTTCCTATTGTTCTTTAAAGGCACAGAAAAACCGATCAACTGGCTCAACCCAGTGTATAAACTAGATCCTAATGATCCTGATAATAATGGATTCATTAATGAAGACTTCATTGTGTGGATGCGCACAGCTGCACTGCCTACATTTCGGAAGCTATACCGCCTTATAGAAAGGACAGACAACTTGCGTCCCACTCTGCCAGCTGGAAACTATTCCTTGGAAATAGCATACAGTATCCTTTCAATGAATTTTCTAACGGCTCAAACTGGGGTAGAGGTTCCTATTAAGTTTGACTTACTGTAAAAGGTAGTAAGGCAGGATCTGCAGGTTAATTAAAGCTGTGCTCTTTGTTTGGAATGTGTGGGGAATTGACAAAAGCTGCTATTATAAGGTCAACAATATTAACATTGGATCAGAGATTGGCTGTTAAGGTTGACTTCATTTAACACTTCTGGAGCCTGTGAAGTTATATCTACACTATATTTTCCATATTTTTTTAAAAAAGTTAAGACTACCAGTTCCTCATCCCTTTTGGGATCCCATAGGCAGCATACAGCTCCCTAGAGACTCCCTCTTCCATGAAAAATTAATATCCATAGTAGAGCTTACGGTTTACTTACTGAAGTATGTTATTGTACATTTCTTCCATATTTGTTTACATTTGCAATGCAGAGGTGGAGGGCCATGGTGGAAATATGGTATTTTCCACAGGTATTTGTAGTTCAGCATGAGTTGTAGATAGTGGTGGCCTTTTGGTTAGCGGTGAGCGTATTTCACAATATTTGGATAAATTACCGTATATACTCGAGTATAAGTTGACCCGAGTATAAGTCGGGGGCCCTAATTTAAACCCAAAAAACTGGGAAAATTTATTGTCTCAAGTATAAGCCTAGGGTGGAAAATGCAGCAGGGCCTGGCAACTCCTCCTTTGTGAGCTGTGTGTGTGTGTGTGTGTGTGTGTGTGTGATGTTTAAAATGACTTTTAGCCACCGAGGCAAGTGCTTGAGTTGGTGGCTAAAAGGCATTTAAAACATTGTTTTAAAATGACTTTTTAAAAAGTCATTTTAAACATGGGGGGGTTAAGGAGAAGAGGCGCACAATGTTTAAAATGACTTTTAGCCACCGACCCAAACTTGCCTCAGTGGCTAAAAGTATTGACCCGAATATAAGCCGAGGACCCCTTTTTTCATCCCAAAATTAGGGCTGAAAAACTAGGCTTATATTCAAGTATATACAGTATATTTAGGGCAGCAGTTAGGGCATTTCTGAAAGTTGTGCTGCAGACAACTAACTTTTCCAAGCCCAGAAGTTTAGGGTAGTGACATTATCCATGAGTTTGCATGAACATGTGAGGCAAGGACATTTTCCCTTATAGATTTTGCAGAGTTCTGGAACCCTGGCTACCTATTTGGGTTCTAGAACAGGTTATGTTGGTGCTTTAGTGCTTTTCCCACCTTCTGCGTCAGCCCATAATATTTTGCATACCAGAATGCACTTGAGTTTTGAAACCTTGAAAGCATTCACACCTATGCTTCCAAGTACTGGTGTTTTTTTAAAATGCACTCTCCTTTGGTCTGGGGTTAGTATGTTATTTGGGCTGATCATTATGCTAGCCATTTGCTGTTACCAAGTCCTTTTTTTTCCTATACCTGACTCAGATTATCCTGTGCACAGCTTTGATGGGCGAAAACGCATGATCTTGAGCACCATATCGTGGATGGGAGGCAAAAATCCCTTTCTGGGCATCGCCTACATAACCGTTGGCTCCATCTGTTTTTTTCTCGGAGTCGTGCTGCTCATCATCCATCACAAATATGGGAATCGGAACAATAGTGCAGATATTCCCAATTAAGCCCGACCGCGCCCAATTCACATGTGGGGCATGTGCATCAAAGCCAGTCCAGCGTGGACGCAGCTCTCTGAAAGTTCTGTTCCGAGTCAATGTTGCTTCTGACACTGAATGCATACATATATCTGAAGCTTTGTTCCCTGACAGTGGATTAACTTGAAGATAACAGCTCAAAGCGTTAGCTAAAAACTGCTGAGGAGGAGATTTTTGCGGTTTGCTTCTTGATGGACAAGGTGTCGTGATGCGCCTATAGTCTTTCCTTGCCTGATGCATCTGCTGCTCATTTGTTGGTGTGCTTTGTAATATGGCAATATTCTGTATAAACTGTATAGTTCAGGGTAGAGTGACTTGTTAATATTTTTGAAGTGCGCCTGGTGCTACTGGAAGGAAAAGAGGCCTGTCGGCTGTTTTTATCACACAAGGCATTGAGTGCATGGGCTTCAAGATACCCCCTTCACAAAAAAGCGCTTACTGTATTAAATGTGTACCACTCGCTCTGCATTGAGCCCACCTGCACTTTTGAAGATTCAGTATGTTCCGGAAAATGTGGTTGGCTTGTAAAGTGGCACAACAATGATGTTCCTGTTGACTGGTGACATTCAAAAGCTGCTTTCCACATGGAAGTAACTGCTATGCGTAAAATGTTTGCTTTAAATTGTACGTGCTCTCCTCTTATCCCAAGCACCTTGTGTGGTTTGTATACAAAGAGAGATACAAACCTTGTGTATTTCCTCAACATGAATGAAGAGGCTCTTTTCCTAAACTGGGCACAGCTGTTTCAGGACAAAAAAAAATCTCTAATTAAAAGCAAGGTGTATTTAAAGCTGTCATAGCCATTCCAGTCTTCCTAGTTTAGAAGAAGCATTAAGCTTACTTCGGAAGATGTTCCCATTCGTTCGCTCAGGTTCTTCAGGTCCCTGTATGTACGTGCCCTTGTTCAAAATTTAAAAATAAGCTAAAAGTTGCTGTGACAAAATAAATGGGATTTTGTTTCTTGCATCTTGCACATTTTCAATCAGATATGTCCAGATTGTAAGAAAGTAAGTCAGATGATTTTAGAAACATATGTATTAAATTGCTATGTATATTGTGTTTATTTTATGTGAAACTAGTTTGTCATTATTCAATATTTGCTATTGAATAAATGCTATCATTTTGTTTACAAAACTATCAATAGTGAAAATGTTTTTTAAATTTTGAATCTACTCAGTCTCTGTTGGCATTCAAAAAGAGAATGGAAAAACTCACAAAAATAATAGTTCACTGGTACTTAGATCTGAATAGCACTCTGGATGCAGAAAATGTTAGCAAAAAATTTGTACAGGATTTTGAAAGTGCAGTGATTTCATAGTGGGAGTACAAAATATGTAGAAACAGTGAAATAGTTTTATTTCATAATCACTTTCTCTCCTGATTATATTTTACGTAGAATTGACTTGCCTATTCTATACACAGTACTATCAGGGGAATAGAAAGCTGTTTGTTTGTTTGTTTGTTTGTTTGTTTGTTTGTTTGTTTGTTTGTTTATTGGATTTTTATACTGCCCATCTGGCAGCAAGACCACTCTGGGCAGTTAACAACAATCAATACAATACAATACAACACAGAACAAACCCATACAATTCATATAATACATAAAAATACAGTAATATACTGAAAATTAAATTAAAATTTAAAGTTTAGAGAGTTTCATGAATACCTCTCAGTGACTGTTTGAACTTAGGTCTCCAGGATCAGGCATATCAGTTGCATGTTTCTTTTAGGAATTTATTATATATAACAATAAAGATTTCATTTACATTTAACTCCAATATTTCATACATTTCTTTAAAAAACATAATTTATCTTATCTAAGATGTTGTTTTCTTACAGCAAGATTGTAACTTTAACATTCTGCTCATGAACAAGCCTGTAAAATGGGCAAAGAAAAAACTCATTTTGAAGCAGGCCCCAAGTGGCTTTCTTTCCTCTTATGTTTACCATCTGACAAAAGCCACAACTATTGCACATTATTCTTAAGAACCTGGGGGGGAGGGATTATGGCATGAACACTGATTCATCAACAATGACAAAGACTGAGCTGATTTAAGACTTGTACACCTTGTCACCTCCTTCCTGTTTAATCAAATGCAGTTGGTAAGAGAGTCTTTCCTGAGTAGAAATGTGGGACTTCTCCCTCAAGGTTTGTGGGGGGACGCTCCTGGGCATTGCATGCTTGAGATAGCATTTGCCCTTGTTATAAAAACACTGCTGGTACCATAGTGGATAATTGCTTGCAGAAATATTCAGTTCTCTATGTAACATTTGCTCCTTTGTTAGCTGCACTTTTGCTTCCATTTTTACCTCCATCTCTTCCTGATTTCCCCAACAAGTAGTTTTGTAACATCTCTGGAACAACCTCTTTAGTGCCAGTTCTTCCTATTTGTGTGCAATGTATTTAAGCTCATGTCGCTATGGTTTGCAGTCGTGTTCCTTGACTAGCCATTGCTAATATGGCTGGCTGATGATCCAGTTGAAGCCCAGGTAGAGAGGTGGTATGAGGATAATTGGTGCAGCCATGAACCACCAGGTGGAATTTTTCCGGGTGGTTCGTGTCCTTGCCAATCCTGGTCAGCCAGGGCCTCCTAGTGATTTCACTAGTGGGTTGTTTGCAGCCCATTTAGATCTAAAATTGAAGCCATCTGATTGGATCTGGACTCTGGTTGCAGCAGTTCTGCCCTGGTCATCCCCAGTGTGGCACCCTTTCAGTCTCCTCTGGAAGTTGAGTCATGGCTACTGGACTTCTTTTGTGAGAGAAAAACGTTTCGCTGCTCATCCAAACAGCTTTGAGCCTAATTCAGACCAGGGTGACAAGAGGTCAAAGCTGACTGACTATAAGATGGAGGACTCACACTAGCTGTATTCAGACTGATGCTGTTTGGATGAGCAGCGAAACGTTTCTATCTCTCAAAAAAGAAATCCAGCTGCCCTGACTCAACTTCCAGATAAACTCACCTGGATGACTGAGAATCTTCACAGACATACTTAAGTCTCCTCAGCTCCTCATCAGTTGAGGCCTCCAGGGCTCTGGTGTATTGTAAACCGGCAGCCTCTCCATTCCACCCCTGCCCTTCCTGGCTGATTAAGATCGCAGGGGGGAAGCATGCTGGAATGGGCTTCCTCAGTTATTAATGCCTCCTTCAGGGAGAGGATCCTCCCCGCCCATTTGAAGGAGATGGTTGTGAAGCCTATTCTTAAAAGATCCAGCCTGGCGCTGGACAATTTGTCCACCTATCCTGTTCCTTTCTGGGGCAAGGTGGTTGGGCAGGTTCCTGCCGAATCCAAACAGCTCCAGATGTTCCTGGAGGAGGACAATGTCCCAGACCCATTCCTGTCTGGGTTTAGGCCGTGTCATCGGACTGAGACAATCCAGGTCATGCTGCAAGATGACCTTTTGAGGGAGGCCAACAGTGGACACTCTACCTTGTTGGTCCTCCTTAATCTCTCAGCAGCTTTTGATACTGGACAGGCCCCTGGGCCTTGGAATTGATGGCTCAGCCTTGTGTTGGCTCTAATCCTTCCTTGGGAGTAATGTCCAATGAGTTAAGATGGGGGAGGAGCTGTCGGCCCCTTGGGCCCTCACTTTGGCAATCTCTCCCATGCTGTTTAACATCTATGTGAAACTGTTGGGGAAAGACATTCAGATAGTTGGAGTTAGCTGCCATCAGTATGCCGATGACACACATCTCTTTTTTCCACCACCGCAGTGAAAGCTGTCCAAACCTTAGAGCATTGCCTAGCCGCAGTCATGGAGTGGACCAGGACTAATAGGCTCAGGCTGAACCCCGACATGACAGAGTTTCTGTTCTTCAGGGGATCCTCTGATGGTTTCTGTGGCCCTCTATCCAGTCTTGGTGGGTCTTCCCTCCAGCTGGTCGAGAGAGTGAGAAGTTTGGGTGTTGTACTGGATCTGGCCCTCTCCTTGGAGTCCCAGGTGGTGGCCGTTTTCCAACTACGCCTGATTACGCCCGTTCCTTGGCAATTACTCCTTGAGGACAACTGTGCATGCACAGGATCTAGGATTGACTACTGCAACGCATGCTACGCGGGGCCTCCCTTGGACCTGGTTTGGAGACTGCAGCGGGCGCAGAATGCAGTGGTCAGGTTGGTGGTTGGGGCGAGCAGATATGCCCGCCGCATCAAACCGATCCTGGCTCGTCTGCATTGGCTGACTGTTGCATCCTGAATCAGGTCCAAGGTATTGGTTTTGGTTTACAAAACCCTCCATGGTTTGGACCCTGATTATCTGGCAGCATGTATTTCCCTCAGATCGGTAAACACTCTCCCCACAAAAGCATCCCAGGGACCCGTGCTTCAGGTAGCCACTCCCAGAGAAGCACGGAAAGTTTCTACCTGAAATTGGGCTTTCTCAGTGGATGCCCCTTCGCTCTGGAACTCAATTCCCAGCGAGGTCTGCCCGGCCCACTTTTAGGAAAACCGTGAAGACCTGGCTCTTCCAAGAGGCCTTGGGGTGACTTTTGCTGTTGTTGTCTTTTGTACTGTTTTGCCTGGATCCAATATTATCATCTACAGTATATCTGTTTTATTGCTTATTTTTGCTATGTATTGTTTTATTGTTTGAATCTTATTTTTATTATGCTCTTTGTTTACCCTACTTTGCCCGTGTTCACCGCCATGGGTTGTTTCATTGGAGCTGGCGGTATATAAATTTTAAATTGAGTAAAGTAAATTGCTATGCACGGATACTACAGGTTACCAGTGAAAATCCATATAATTAGCTGACGCCTCTCCTAAACCCAGATACAGTTACTTGTCTGGTCCACTGAAATAGATGGCTCTTTTATATGGTGCACAAAGCCCTACCAAAAACCAGGCAACCTCTCTTTCTAAAACAGCACTAAGATGGTGATACAGTAATCCCCCGCCTATCGCTGGGGTTAGGGACCTGACTGACCCGCAATAATGGAAAATCCACAATCTGTGGATGCTGGGTTGGGTTGGTACTGTGGAGCCTCTCTGGGGCCTCCTACACTTACTTGAGGCCTGGTACTGCCTCGAACAGGCCTTCAATTGGCTTCCCGGGCCTGTCAGAGGCCCCAGGAGTGGTTTCCAGCAATCCGGAAGTCACTTCCGGTTTTTCGCTGGAAACCACTTCTGGGGCCTGTGACAGGCCCGGGAAGCCCATCGGAGGCCCATTCAGGGCAGTGCCAGGCCTGGGGTAAGTGCAAGAGGCTCAAATGGGCCCAAGCAGCTTGCCCCAGGGGGCGTTGAGTTTCATATACTGCAGTCCCGTGATATACCGGGACCGCAGTATATGAACCTCGAAATGGCGGGGGACGACTGTAATTGTTTGTAGTGTGTGTTCCTGGATTTTCTTCGCTCCCTGCTCCAATAACTAGTATCCTTCATCTATTTTGCATTGAATATCCTCTTAAGTTAAAACAAAGCCTTGAGAAATAGCTTACTATGGGAAGAGCAGAAAGAAAGTGTGAAGAGATGGTTACAATACCTCATTAACCAGAACCGTTGATTTGACATGAGTTATAGCTGTTAAGCATCTGTTATTTTCTCAGTACAAACTGAAGATTATTTATTTATTTATTTATTGGATTTTTTTATACTGCCCATCTGGCAGCGAGGTCACTCTGAGGGAAGATCCCTGAGGGAAGGAATAAGCTGTAGGTTCATGGTAACAATTCTTGTGTTATTCACGTAAAAGGTAGAAGGATACTTTTGTGAAAGACTGTGATCATCGGAAAACGATCCTATTTCATACTTTAAGATAGGTAAAAGTAATACAGTGCCTCTCAGCGCTAAGTGTATTTTCCTATTTGTGTGTAAGTGATGCTTGTGGCCGTTTTTAAGATCAATGTGTAATGTTACGACACTTAGCCAAACCAAGCAGCCCTGTTGATTGAGGTGGGAAGCCAAAAGCTGTATTCTTTGACATTGTGAACATAAGAACATAAGAAGAGCCATGCTGGATCAGGCCAAAGGCCCATCTAGTCCAGCTTCCTGTATCTCACAGCGGCCCCACCAGATGCATTTGGGAGAGCATGAGACTAGATATCTGTCTCCTGATACCACTCCCCTGCATCTGGCCCTTGAAGTACCCTGGTTTAAAGCCTAGAGATTACACATCTCCATCATGGTTTGTAACCTGTGATGGACTTTTCCTCTAGGAATCTGTCCAATCCCCTTTTAAAGGCATCCAGGCCAGATGCCATCACCACATCCTGTGGCATGGAGTTCCATAGACTTACAACGCGCTGAGTGAAAAAATATTTTCTTTTGTCAGTTCTTACTCTCCCAGCACTCAATTTGAGTGTATGTCCCCTAGTTCTGGTATTTTGGGAGAGGGAGAAGAGCTTCCCTCTATCCACTTTACTCATACCCTGCATTATTTTGTACTTCTCAATCATATCCCCCCTCAAGCGCCTTTTTTCCAGACTAAAGAGGCCCAAATGTTTTAGCCTTTCTTCATAAGGGAGGTGCCCCAGCCCAGTAATCATTTTAGTCGCTCTCTTCTGCACCTTTTCCAGTTCCACTATGTCTTTCTTAAGATGCGGTGACCAGAATTGTACACAATACTCCAGGTGGGGCCTTACTATTGTTTTGTATAACGGCATTATAATGTTGGCTGTTTTATTTTCAATCCCCTTTTTGATAATCCCTAGCATGGAATTGGCCTTCTTCACCGCTGCCACACATTGGGGAGACACCTTCATGGAGCTGTCCACCAACACACCAAGATCTCTTTCCTGATCCGTCACGGATAACTCAGAGCCCATGAGTTGATAGATGAAGTTTGGATTTTTTGCCCCAATATGCATTACTTTACATTTGGTTACATTAAAACGCATTTGCCATTTCTCAGCCCATTCCCCCAGTTTGGAGAGATCCTTCTGGAGCTCTTCACAATCTTCTCTGGTTTTTACCACACGGAAAAGTTTTGTGTCATCTGCAAACTTGGCCACCTCACTGCTTATCCCTGTCTCCCTGTGCTGTGGCAACATTGGTGCTCCTCTGCTTGGGCAGAGGCTGAGGACCATGCCCATTCTTATTACCCCAACAACCGTCAGAGAAGGAGGTGGCAGCAATGTGCCAGTGTAATGTCCCTGTAGATATCCACCCTGGCTAAAGAGCAGGACTGTGGTTGAACTTGATGCCCCTGCCAAAAGGGACTGGTAAATTCCAGTGACCAAATCCTCTTGCAAAATACCAAGGTCCTCCATTTGTGTGCCCACGTCAGGAGTGGTGAGCCTTTAGCCCTCCAGATGTTTTAGGTTTAAGTCCCAGAACCCCCAGCTTGTATTGCCAATGATAAAGGACTGCAGGGGTTTGATTCCAAAGCATCTGGAGTGCCAAAGGTTTCCCACCTCTGTTGAGAGGACTACCATAGGCACAACAGAGGACTAGCGAAACATGTTCAAGGAATCATAGAATCATAGAGTTGGAAGATACCTTAAGGGTCATCTAGTCCAACCCCCTGCCATGCAGGAACCCCATCACAATATTTCCCACAGATGTCCATCCAGCCTCTCCTTAAAAACCTCCACAGGAGGAGACTCCACCACCCTTTGTGGCAGCATATTCCACTGCCGAACAGCTCTAACTGTCATGAAGTTCTTCCTAATGTTCAAATGGAATCTCTTTGTTCCATCTTCAATATGACATCCTTTCAAATATTTAAACATAGCTATCATATCCCCTCTCAGTCTTCTTTTAGAGAGGCAAAACATTCCCAGTTCCCTAAGCCATTCCTCATGACATTTCCTCCAGACCTTCAACCATCCTGGTCGCACTCCTCTGCACCCGCTCGAGGTTGTCAACATCCTTTTTAAGCTGAGGCACACAGAACTGGACACAGTACTTTTCTATTGCTTGTGCATATGTACTATTATGGAGTGGCCTAACAGAGTTTTCTGGTCCAGGATATTAGAAACTGTTCTTCTGGATACTGTTTCTTAAGTACTGCCACAATAGGAACAGAAAAACTATGTGTTTTTGAAATATTTGCACAAAGATCTAACAAATGCCACCACTCCCTGTATGAGACAGGCAAGAAGACATTTGTGTATCTTTGCTATCACAAGGCAGGCCTCCTCTTGTTAAGTATCCTATAGTTTTCTTGAAGCATCTCTGACCCTGATCCTCAGGCTGTAAAGCTGCTGCATTGAGGAAGAGAGGGTAGAGTGTCACTCCTAGATTAGAGGAAGAAGGAAACTCTACAGGGAAGGACTTGGGGTGTTTATACCGGTAGGGTTACATTTGTGCTTGTGCAACTCTGGATCCAGCCTACTGGCTATGGACAGCCTGGGGTGAGTCAAAGAAGGAAGGTTTGTACAGATTACTGAGTGAGATAAGGCATAGCACGTGGACACTTAAACCACTGCGTAAATGCTAAGTGTTTTAATGCCCTGTCAAAATACCACGCTTGAGGAAAATGCTTAAGATCTAGGTATTTTCCAAAAAGGTATTGAATCTACAATAGTTCTGATGGATTGTGAGATGTCTGAAAGTCCTGTGTGTTCACGAGCTACTTGCCTGGTTTCATGGCCAGCATCTGAGCCATTTAATTTCTTCATTGTTATTTATTTTATTTATTCTCTACCTTTCTTCATAAGAGCTCTGGTTGGTTGCTGCAGCCTTTCTGTCGTTGAGACTGTTTCCTGGTAGGGCGCTCCTTGGAACTAGATGTTTCAGCCAAATAAGTGACATGAAAAGCCTAGTAAACAATTATAAAAGCTCATGTTCTGTGCGAAGGACTGAGCATTCCCCACAACTTCTGACTTGCTAGCTCATTATTACTGATTCTCCAGGCTGTTAGGCTTTGCCAGGCATTGAGTCAAGTTGCCAGGTTGCCTGATTATAAGAGAAATATTATAACATTACACAATATTGTCATAGAAGATAGCGCTTCAGTAACGTCTAGGCACAAAGCTGCTTGTGTGTGTGTTGTATCGTTACAGTCGTGACCGACTCTTCGTGACTCCATATCCATGGACTTTTCTTGGCAGGAATACTGGAGTGGTTTGCCAGTTCCTACTCCAGGTGCCTACAGCACCTGGTATTCCTTGGAGGTCTCCCATCCAAGTACTAACCAGGGCCGACCCTGCTTAGCTTCCGAAATAAGGCAAGATCGGATGTGCTTAGGGCATCTAGGCAGCTACACAAAGCTGCTTGTTATGTGCCAAAAATGCCTCCAGAGTGTGACAACCCTTTGAATGGGCAATCTCCAAAAAGTAATTTCCTTGACAGTCCTGCTTAGCTCTTACACTCAAGCATGTGTCTCCCTTTGGGGAGTCAGTCCATCTCGAATTTTGGTCTTCCTCTTCTCCTGATGCTTTCCATTTTTTCCAGGATTAGTTTTTCAGATAATCTTGCCTTCTCCTAATGTTCCCAAAGCAGAAGAGCTACTTATCAGAGAGTGATTTCAACTATCCCCAGACAAATAAAAAATACCTCACACCTCCACCAGCAAGGCCATGGCTAAGGACCCATACTTTATGGGTGTTGGGAAGGTTGTAAAGGTGGGCCATTGTCCACCTAATGAACCTATTCAGGCCGTTGTTCATCTTATGAGCCTGTTTCAGTCCAGGGTGACAAGAGGTCAAAGTGAACTACAAAATGGAGGACTCGCAACTAGCTTTCCTCAGACTGACGAAGCTGTTTGGATGAGCAGCAAAATGTTTCAATCTCTCAAGAAAAGAAGTCCAGTTGACATGATTCAACTTCCAGATAAACTCACATTGATGACTGAGAATCTTTACAAAGTACAAATGCTTACTTTGGGCACATAATTCATCCAGCCTCCCCTTCTCACATCCCTGCAAGGATATCTGTAGTTTGGAATGTTGGTTTTTAATATAAGACAAACAGCACTTCAAATAGCAACCAACGCAAGCAAAGCAGTTCTTCAATTTTTTACTCTAAAGGGAGACAGTTCATTCCTGCTGCTTTGCAGGTAGTTAAAATTAAGGTTTTAAACCAGCTGCTGTATGGTATTCCAATATGGATCCATGGATTCAATTCAGCTATCGGGAGTGTTCTCTCTAATTTCTTACACTCCCTTTTTGGTATGCCAAGATGTGTGTCATCTGCAGGCTTGCATCTAGAGGCAGGACTCATATCTGGACAATGTAGAGCTTGGTCCCTTGCCTTTCGTTACTGGTTAAAGGTGGTGTATGCTGACCCAACATCCAGATATCTTTATCATTTGAGTAGAGATGTTTTTTTATTAGCGCTTGGTTTAAGGGCTTTATATCAAAACTACAGTTATTAGGGTTTTCTCTAGAGTTTCTTTACAAACAGACTTTTCATAATATTAAACCAATTATCGAGCAAAGAATTAGAGATATAGATCTTCAGTATTCCTTATCAAGGGCTCAAGGTCCTTGTTCACCTAATTTCTTTCGACTAGATTGGGAGTTTCCTAAGTATGCAGGATACTTGGACAAACTTACTATTCCAAAATATTGTTATGCGTTTTCCAAAGCCAGGTTTAATTGCCTCCCTTCAGCTGTTTTAGAAGGTCACTATTGCAATATTCCCTATGCTAAGCGACTATGGGCTTGTGGTGATAACGTAGTTGAGTCTTTGGATCATGTTTTGTTTGAATGCAGTTTTTATATAGAAGAATGAAACAGATTTATTGTGCCAATTTTGAAGAAGTGTCCTGGAAGATGAAAAACAGAGCATTTGTCACAATTATTGGTGGCCAAAAATCAACTACATACAGTATCTGTGGCTATTTTTTTTTTTTGCTTCCATCGTTAAGTTTAAAAATAAGCCACATCTCAATTATGCTATTGATTTCCCATAGCACTGGGTCTTATGGTTCTCTGCGGTTTAACATGTCCTGGTTTTAGCTTGTACTTTAACATTTTGTACTGCAAATTGGTTTTATTTATTTGTTTTTACCAATTTTCCTTTTGTGCTCTTAAATTGGGTTTATGACCGCATAATAAAGAAAGAAAGAAAGAAAGAATATAATATAGTAAATTTATATCTTCTTTTGCTTTAAGACTGACTCATTTGGATTTCAGTTTCTTGATGCTAGCAATGTTTTGGACCTTAGCACTAGTTTTATTCCAAGTCCTGGTTAGCACTGCGAATCACTTGTGATGATGGACATGAACTAGAATTACCTGAAGAAGGAGAAAACTATTCTACAACACATACTGATCTGAGATGATGCTCTTAAAGTTCTTACATTGTCATGATTTTAAAAAAGAACACTTAATCACAGAATTTCCTTATGCGATGCTGAACTGGAATAAATGTCCTTAATACAAAAACAAACATGAAAGGATTTAATATACAAAACATCTAAAGTTTTCCTGTTAAGTCAAAGATCATATGAGTATTGGGGGAAAAGACGTGTACTAAGTGTTGTGTTTTAGCGAGCGAGATTGAGGCGTGGGCGGAGCCACAATGGAGTCGCGCGTCTGACGTGACCCAGCCAACCACGAGTAATTGTGGGAACGCGGCAATAGCCAATGAGGTGCACGCCGGAAAAATTATGCGCCCATTTTAAGCAGGGGGTTCGGCCGTCTCCCCAGCCGTTTCAAGAAATAAAGTTGGAAAGCGACCAGATTGTCCTGCGTTGTTCCTAGACCCCGTATTTAATAGTGGCGACGAAGGTGGGATTTTTCTGAGCTGCCGTATCCCCATATCGGGCCTGCCACGTCGTCTTGCGATGTCCTCTCCGGACCGAGGCGCCTCTCGACTGCCGCCGCCCACGCCCTTCCAGGGAGTAGCCGCCATTATGCATGCCCTGGGTGAGTTCGACCCCCGGCACCCCGAGCATTGGGAAGCATACATCGAGCGCCTCCGTTTTTTACTTGAGGCCCATGGCATTACGGAGGACCCCCAGAAGCGGAATATTTTGTTGGGTGGCTGTGGGGCGGCCACCTACATAATTGCTAAAGGGTTGGCCGGTCATAACCCGCTGGACTCTTTATCGTATGATGAAGTGGCGGGATTGCTCACCAACCACTTCATCCCGAAGCCATCAATAGTCTCCCGGAGGCACCGTTTTTTCCTGCGCTCTCAAGGCCCCTCCGAGTCCACCGCGGAGTACCTTGCAGTGCTCCGTTCGTTGGCGGGAGAATGTGAATACCATAACTTGGAGGAGATGATCCGGGACCGATTCATATGGGGTTTACGTAATGAGAAGCTTCAGACCAAGCTGATGGCGCGCGAGACCATCACCTTGAGCGCGGCCTACAGCGAAGCTTTGGCCTACGAGCGGTCGGCTTCCACACACGCCAACAAGAAGGCAGCGGAAGTCCACGCCACGGACAGTACGTCGGAGGAAGAGGATACCAGCGTCCACCGCAACCTCAGCAAGTCAGGTACGAGTCGGCGTTTGCACGACACGACCGCACCCTTGCACGTGCGCTCTACCGGATCGGCCCGAGGAGACTCCTGTTTTGGCTGTGGTGAGGATCATGATCGTCGCTCCTGCCCGTTCCGGGATGCCACGTGCCGCCGTTGCGGCAAGGCCGGGCACATCCGCCGAGTCTGCCGTTCCAAGTTGAAAGGAAACCGGATGAGACAGCGCGTACATGAGACTCGGGAGGAAGAGGAGTTGCAGTCGATCATCGCTGCCACGGTAATGCAGGTCTGCACGCGCAACCGTAAGCCCACTAAGGTCAAGTTGGAAGTCAAGATAGAGGGGGCCCCTTGTGTAATGGAGATGGACACGGGCTCCATGTATTCTATTATCTCGGCTAAGACCTTCCGGCGCCTGTGTCCCAGGGGTGGCCCCCCTCTTCGCCCATCCCCGGTGATCCTCAAGGATTTTCAGAGGAATATAATAAAGACTGTGGGAATGGGCACGTTCCAGGTCCAGTATGGAAGGGTTTCCCAGCGACTGGACCTAATAATTGTGGAAGGCCCTTTTACCAGCCTCCTGGGCTTATCGTGGCTGGAGCCCTTGGGAATTGGGTTTACAGGCATTCATAGTCTCCTTTCCAAGGTGGGCCCGGAAGAGATTTGTAAGGACTTTCCATCTGTTTTCGACGGGTCCTTGGGACAGTATAAGGGCCCCCCGATTTCCCTGCGCTTGAACCCAGAGATTAGTCCCATCCGGGTGAAGGCCCGCCGGGTCCCATTCGCCCTCAAGCCCAAGATTGAGGCGGAGCTGGACCGCCTTGTTGCACAAGGGGTCCTAGAACCGGTAGACTCGGGAACCTGGGAGACTCCTATAGTCACCCCGGTTAAGCCCGATGGGTCGGTTAGGATTTGTGGGGATTATAAGTGCACTCTCAACAAAGCTCTCCGCGACCATGCGTACCCGGTCCCGGTCGTGAGCCATGTTTTGGCCACCCTCGCCGGGGCAAAAGTATTCGGAAAGTTGGATTTGGCACAGGCCTACCAACAACTGCCGGTTGACACAGCTACGGCAGATGCTCAGACGATTGTCACACATAAGGGGGCCTTCCGTGTAAATCGATTACAATTCGGGGTGAGTGTAGCCCCAGGACTTTTTCAGAATATGATGGACCGCCTCCTGAAGGGAATTCCCGGAGTAACTCCGTTTTTTGACGATGTTATAATCGCTGCTCCATCTATGACGGACTTTGGCGCTCGACTCCGAACAGTGCTAGAGAGGTTTCGGGAGGCGAGCCTCAAGGTGAAAAAATCAAAATGCCTGTTGGGAGTAGACAGCGTGGATTTCCTTGGGTTTCACGTCGATGCAACGGGCATACACCCAGCCCGGGACAAACTTCGCGCCATTCGCGAGGCGCCAGAGCCTAAAGGGAAAGCGGAGTTACAGGCTTTTCTAGGACTTCTAAATTATTATCACGCCTTCCTGCCACATAAGGCGGCCGTCGCGGAGCCGTTGCACCGGCTCCTGGACAAAAAGGCGCCCTGGGTGTGGGGTAAGAGACAAAGGAAGGCTTTTCGCGGGGTGAAGGACCTGTTGGTGTCAAATTCTGTACTGGCCCACTTTGATGAGTCCTTGCCGGTCGTGTTGGCTTGTGATGCTTCCCCGTATGGAGTGGGCGCCGTTCTGGGTCATCAACTTCCGGACGGAAGAGAAGTTCTGGTGGCGTACTTCTCTCAAACCCTTTCGTCCGCGGAGAGGAACTACGCCCAAATTGATAGGGAGGGGTTAGCCATTGTGAAAGGGGTCAAGAAGTTTCATGACTTCTTGTACGGCCGACCCTTCACAATAGTCACAGACCACAAGCCGTTGTTGGGCCTGTTTGCCGCGGACCGCCAGACCCCCCAAGTGCTCTCACCACGAGTACTGCGGTGGTCCATCTTTCTGGCTGGATACAATTACGAACTGCAGCACCGGCCCGGGAAGGCGATGGGTCATGCCGATGCCCTTAGCCGTCTGCCGCTACCGGAGTGTGGCCCGACCCTGCTCCCGCCCACCAGGTCCTAAGGATCCAGGACCTGCCGGATTGTCCCTTGCACGTCCAGGATATCGCCGCCTTAACCCGACGTGATCGAGTGTTGGCTCGTGTTTTGGATTGGGTGGGGAGGGGGTGGCCCAAGCAACCGGGCCCGGAATTTGCGGCTTATACGGCCCGGAAAGACGAACTCTCGTCACACAGGGGGTGTGTGCTTTGGGGTGGTCGGGTGGTGGTCCCCCCCTCTTTGAGGACTAAGGTATTGGAGGCCCTTCATGTCGCCCACCCGGGCATTGTCCGCATGAAGGCACTCGCCCGGAGTTATGTTTGGTGGCCGGGCATGGACGCTAAAATCGAAGAGTGGGTGAAGGGGTGTGAACCTTGTCAGGCGTCTCGGCCCGAGCCATCTAAGGCCCCGTACAGGCCTGGGAATCCACGCAAGCCCCTTGGTCCCGATTACATCTAGACTTTGCCGGGCCCTTCCAGGGCCAATATTTTTTAATAGTAGTGGATGCAAGGTCCAAGTGGCTAGAAGTGGCCCCTACCTCCACTACATCCACAAAGGCGACAATAAATGTGCTGAGGCGGCTGTTTGCCACCCACGGTTTGCCCGACACAATCGTGAGTGACAACGGAACGGCGTTTACTTCTGCCGAATTTCAGGAGTTTGTCGCTCTAGCGGGTATCAGGCACATTAGGTCCGCCCCGTTTCATCCGGCCACTAACGGCCAAGCTGAGCGCATGGTCCGTACGACCAAGGACGCGCTCAGGCGGATCATACAGGGGGACTGGTATTATCGTCTTTCACAGTTCTTGTTGGCCCAACATGTCACCCCTAGTGCCGTAACGGGGCGTAGCCCTGCAGAGATCCTTATGGGAAGGAGACTGACGACGCTCCTTGATCGTCTCCATCCCGACAGGGCACTCGATAAGAGGCCCTCTACGGAGCATAGGGAAGCTCCGAGAGGATTTGCCATAGGCGACCCTGTATATGCCCGAAGTTATGGTCAAGAGCGACGATGGGTTCCTGGAACGATAGTGGCCTGCTCGGGTCCCACATCTTATGAGGTGGGTTTAGAGGGGGGGTTGGTGTGGCGGCGTCACATCGATCAGATCCGCGTCAGAACAACTGTGGCGCTGGTGCCCCCGGAAGATCTAGCCGAGCCAGAGCCCGAGGAAGCTCCGGATTCTGAGCCGGAGCAAGTCAGTGACTTTGAGTCCGGGGAGACTAATGAGGTGCCGCCCAGACGGAATGCCGAGTTCTCGGTTGCTAACGGGGTACCTGCTAACCCGGAGGCACAGGCACAACCTGATATCCGGGAACTAGCGGTCCCCGTTGTTCCCACATCACCACCTAAGTTGCGGCAGTCCCAGCGAGAGCGTAGAAGACCGGCACATCTGGGGGATTATGTATGCGACTAAAATAGTGGGGTTGATGGTAGTGTTGGTTGTTACTGTGTTGAACCATGGGGGGAGGAATGTTGTGTTTTAGCGAGCGAGATTGAGGCGTGGGCGGAGCCACAATGGAGTCGCGCGTCTGACGTGACCCAGCCAACCACGAGTAATTGTGGGAACGCGGCAATAGCCAATGAGGTGCACGCCGGAAAAATTATGCGCCCATTTTAAGCAGGGGGTTCGGCCGTCTCCCCAGCCGTTTCAAGAAATAAAGTTGGAAAGCGACCAGATTGTCCTGCGTTGTTCCTAGACCCCGTATTTAATACTAAGCATCATAGTGCTGCCTGTGAAAATAACTAAATGGCCTTTCTGTTCTTACAGTCTCATTTTATTAACACTTGCTTGTATACCCAAGCCTCTTCATTAAGATTTATTTGAAAGGAGAATTAGATAGAACTGTGTGCCTGCAATCTGACTGCATGTTTATTTGAATGATTTGTTTTGTTTACTTGAAATCAAGTAGGACTAGACTACAGCCTCAGCCTGGCATTTCAGATTTCCAGCAATATAGTGGAATTTTGCTAAATCAATTGGAATCCACTCCAACCCATGAGGTATCCTAAAAAGATATATTATTCGTCTTTGAATTGCAGATAGCCATACAACTGAATATTGTCCTTTTGAAATAACACTAAATTGTCCTTTGGCTAATACTTAGCTAGCCCTGGCAATTGGTTTATTGTGTAGATGGCTTTGGAGGAAAAAAAGAGACATATTTTGCCCTCTATAAAATACACCAGAAAAGCTGCTCTGTGCATATAGCTACTTGCAGCTATTGACTGATAACCTGCACTTGTGATCTTTTTTTTTAATGAATTCCTAATTTAAGGTTTAAAACCATAGAATCATAGAGTTGGAAGAGACCTCAAGGGTCATCCAGTCCAACCCCCTGCCATGCAGGAACCCCCATCACAGTATTTCCGACAGGTGGCCATCCAGCCTCTGCTTAAAAACCTCCAAAGAGACTCCACCACCCTCCGTGGCAGCATATTTCACTGCCAAATAGCTCTAACTGTCATGAAGTTCTTCCTAATGTTCAAATGGAATCTCTTTTCCTGTAGTTTGAAACTATTGCCCCGAGTCCTAGTCTCTGAAGGCATGGAAAACAAACCTGTTCCCTCCTCAATGTGACATCCTTTCAAATATTTAAACAAGGCTATCATATTCCCTCTCAGCCTTCTCTGTAATGATCTGCCTATAAATCTGTTTTGGAAATCTGATGCCAAAGTTGGTGTTATATTTGTTTTTAAAAAAGCACAAATCATTGAAGAGAATAAAAATAGACTTCAGGACAAAGCGACTACTTTGCAACAGGAGCATTGTGGCTGTGGATTTTCTAGGACAACACCCATATATATTTTCCACTGAAGGTGTATTGATCCTTGACCTAATGCATAATATATAGACAGCAGCTTCTTTTGTTGGCCTTGAGTTTATTCTGTGGTCTCAGGATGTAAACAGAAACACTTCATTTTCTAGATGAACACTCGGTTTTCTTTTTTAAAAAAGCAAGCCCAATGCATTTCAGCCCAATAGTTTTTTTTCTTTTTCAGGGTCTGTAGAATTATGTAATGATATATAAATCTATGTATTATTACATAAATGTAATATGTATATTTACTTATTGGCCTCGTGGCGCAGTGGTTAAATGCCTGTACTGCAGGTAAAACTGTGCTCACGACCTGGGTTCAATCCCTGGTAGCAGGCTCAAGGTTCACTCAGCCTTCCATCCTTCCGAGGTCGGTAAAATGAGTACCCAGCTTGCTGGGGGGCAATGTGTAGCCTGCACACTGTAATTAAAATTGTAAACCGCCCAGAGACTACTTGTAGTGGTATGGGGCGGTATATAAGCAGAACACTTTGCTTTTGCTTTTATTACATATGCATGTGTATGTATATTTATGTAAATATGTATATTTATATTTACATATATATTACATATATTTACATTTAAAAGGTTATTGTATGTTCAGCCATTTAAACTGTCTGTAACTAATGCTCTCTCCCACCCTCCTTGCCCCACTATTCCTGTGGTTTCTCCATTGGAAGCCTGGCTAGCTGTCAACACAGGTTTATGGCAGCACCTTATTAAGGCCTGGTTATTCCTCAAGATCTTCTTGAGCCTGACTAACCCTAGTTCAGGCCTTCTGATTTAAGATTAACTTTCATTTTGGAACGAATTTCTTTGGAATTTCTATATTCATCCCCAGCGCTTCCTAGGCATCCAAAAAGGGTTTGCTCTCCAATGACTGTGTCCAGGACTGCAACGTGTGAAAACACCGGGTAGGGGGCAAAAGTCCGCGCCTCCCGCTTCAGAAGAGCTCGGTTCACACCAAGGCAAAAATCACGATTTCGGCGGATTCTTGGCAAACAAGGCGCCGAAAGAGCGAGGCCAAAAGCAAGCACGAGACTGTAGTTTGCCTGCCAAGCCAGTGGTGGCGCCCTCGCCCTTCTTGAGGCAGGCGACTCTAGCGATCCCCCTCTGTTGGGGTGGGGAAAGGGAGGAGATCATAGATATTTACCAAAAGCGGACGACCCTACCGCGCCCTTTTGCGTCACTTCCGGTAACGAATTCAATCCTGAAATCCACAATTGAAGTGCGCCACCTGGTCTGACCTCTAATTTCGGTCGCGGACCATCGAGGTCATTTTCCGCCCCCGCCCCTCCCATCGACAAAGGCTAGAGCGGCCGCTACGCTGCTCCGACGGGACGTCGTGGTTTTGTAGCTCAGCTCCGGGGGGCGGGGGCGGGGGCGGGGGAGATTGACGCGTCACGCGGCAGCCGGTGGTGGTGGTGGTGGTCCCGCCTTCCCGCCGCCGCGCGTGCGCGTTTCCGGCGCCCTTGCCTTTTACCGCGGAAGGAGGTTCGGGAAAAGGGGAAAGGCGTCAAAATGCTGCGAAACCTTCTGGTAGGAGAAAGGACGGGGGGGGGGTGGGCGGCTTAGACTTGAGGTGCATTTGCCGTTGGAAACCGTTGGTCGGTGTGTGTGGGAGGGGGGCGGGTTAAAAGGACAAACGGCGTGGGGGGGGTGGGGCCGGGAAGGGGCTTTTCCCACTTAGGGTCACCTTGGGAAAAAGTCAACGGGGCCACTGCTTTCCCCCCCTCCCTCCCCGCACAGAAAAGGTAAAAAAAAAAAGGTATTCCCCCCTCCCCACTGCAGTACGTGCTAGTCGTTGCTCATCTCCGTATTCATGCCGAAGAGCCAGTGTTGTGCAAGCCCGTGGCCGTGTAGAAACACTGTTTCTACTTTCCCGCTTTTTTAAATTATTATTTACGGTGGTACCTATTTATCTCCTTGCATTTTACATGCTTTCCGACCGCGAGGTTGGCGGGAGCTGAGGATCATCAGCGGGAGCTCTCCCCCGCTGCGGGGCACCCAGGATTCGAACCGCTGAGCCACCACGCCCCCAAATTGCCCGCCGCCCCCGCACACACACACACACACACACACACACACACACACACACACACACACACACACACACACACACACACACACACACACACACACACACACACACACACACACACACACACACACACACACACACACACACACACACACACACACACACACACAAGGAATCGGCGTGGAAGAGCAGAGGTTCAAACCCAGGCGGGAAGGACAGCAAGGCTTTTGCGAAGTGGAAGGCAGCAGGGAAGGAGGAAGCCGACCCCCCGCCTCGTACAAGCTCCGAGCAAGACAAAAGAATATTTTTTCACCCAGCGTGTTGTTAGTCTGCGTAACTCCTTGCCACAGGATGTGGTGATGAGATCTGGCCTGGATGCCTTCAAAGGGGGATTGGACAGATTCCTGGAGGAAAAGACCATCACAGGTTACAAACCATGGTGGAGATGTAACATCTCCGGGGTTAAAACCGGGGTACCCCAAGGGCCAGATGCAGGAGAGTGGTATCAGGAGACAGATACCTAGTCTCCTGCGCTCCCAGACACATTTGGCGAGGCCACTGTGAGACATAGGAAGGTGGACTAGATAGGCCTTTGGCCTGATCCAGCATGGCTCTTCTTATGTTCTTATGTAACAGAATGACTTTCAAGCTGTAAAAGGGGAATAAACTCTCTGGGACTTTACTTCAATGATGGGAAGCAGGATGGTAATATTCTAAATATTTTTCTTTTGAAGATAAAACATGGAGAGTAAGTTAGTGATTAGATGTTGTGTGTGTGTGATAATACACAAACTATTGTTTTCAGACAAGTTAGTGACTAGATTTTGTGAATTTGGCTCAGAGTTTTATTTTGCCTTTTAGGGCACGTGAGATGCCATTCAGCCAAGTTTGAAACCTATTCCACCTAGGTTCTGAGCAGTATTTGTTGGGATGGCTCTGCTTTCCTGCTCTGCTGTATTGCAGCCTTAATATTTGAACACAGTTAACCCCATCTGATTGTCTAGCAATGGCTAAGTGCTGAATATTTATCAGTTTATTTTTTTCAGACATTTTTATATTTACTGTTCAACTTGGGCACTACTCTGGGCAGTTGGAAATGTAAACTATCCAAACTTACCTCCCCCTGAAACCAAAAAAGCCCTTAATAAAAACAGACTTAAACAAACATGAATATTAAAACTCCAGCTAGTAAATGTGTAACTCTCCTGCAGTTGGTTCCATCTTCCTTGTGATTTCAGAGCAAATGGGAGTGTTCCTATTTGCATACTGTTCTGTTTGCTTAAGTGAACTATGACTAGCGCGAGGATGGGATGTGTTTTGTCCAGTTAGGCAAAAGCAAGGAGTACACTTAAAGTATTAAAGCAAGCCAAACTTTATTTTAAGCAAAATAAGTAGCAAGATACAAAGCTTGACACACATGACCAGACTAGTGAAGACATACTGTTGTGCATTCTTCCACGTCTGAGATCTCAAATCAATTTACCAAATGATTTTTATACATTTCTAGGGTGTCATTCTTGGAGAACAACACCCTTTGGAGGTGTAGCTGTAGGACTTCCTCATTTCTCAGGAGGCTTCCCCCCAAAATAACTTTCCAAAGAAGCAGAAGTAGACTGGTTTTCCAATCTCAGCAAATTTACTCTTGCTCTGTATTATTTTATAAAGAATACGTTGTGAAATACTTCATACACTTTGTAATTGAATAAACCTTTTATAGTTAGAATAACTTAATACCTTTTTAATTGTTGAATATATTACTCCTTGACACTATGAGGACAGTTTTAAAAAAACAAAATATTTCCTTTTTCTGTTACAGACCCTTCGGCAGATTTCCCAAAAAGCCATAATTGGTGCCCCTCGCAGGCAAATTGCTAACAAGGTGAAAGAAAAACAGAAGCTTTTCCAGGTTGGTTGCATTATTACTTCAACAGCAGATGAAAGTATATTCTTTTACAGAAACATGAATTGAATGAAGATGTTTAGATGCATGGTCATTTAACGCCAATGCCATTCTACCATGTCTTAATATTATACAGTGATACAGTCTAATTGCTTTGTGATAGCTGCTAATCTTAAGTGAATATTTTGTAATCAAGCAACATATTATTACTTTGCTTTAAAGTGTAGAGAAGTTTTGAGAAAGACTGAACTCAGATCTCCTGAGTCATACTCCGTAACTACCTGTCTATCTGGTAAGGACATAGTAGCTGGAAGTTACTGGAAGAGTAGCTGATGTTGTTGGTTGATGATAACATTTGCTGTACATGGTTGCTAGAATTATAAGCCTGAATTTACTCCTGAACTCTTGAGTGGGCTGAATAGATAGCTGTACTGCTACTTTTGGGTCCTTCTGGATTGCTATACTCATTGCTGGGAGGCTGGGAAAAGGAAACAGGTCTTATTCTAAAGCCCGTGCTGTGGTGCTGATGGAGAATAGCTTTAGTTACTATATTGTCGTAACCTCAGCCTGACTCATTGAGAATAAAGTTCTCATTTTAAAGGTTTTGTAATTAGATGATGAAATTGATTTCAGTAAATGTATTTGTCTAAAGTTCTTGTTAAAACAAAAGCTCACTTTCTCTGTGTTAAAGCACTCTTGGTCTTATAGGCAGATATCACAAACTCATATAAGTGCAAATAAATGCTTTACTTCAAAGGTAAACAGGATATATTTCCCATCAGTCTTTGGCTGTTCGCTACGCAGCCAAAGACTGATGGAAATTAAGTTTTAACAACAAGTACATGCATGCTGCATGTTTCCAACCTGAGATATACAGTGTACCATGTATGGTAATAACTGTGTACTTCCAGTTTGTGTTACAGTGGTCCCCTACGTATTCGCGGTTCATATACTGCAGTAAGGCCTGTTTAAGGCCTCTGGTACTTACCCCAGGACTGGCGCTGCCCCGCACGGGCCTACAAGGGCCTTCCCAGGCCTTCTGGAGGCCCGAAAAATGGCTTCCCTGTGAATCAGAAGTCACTTCCAGTTCACAGAAAATTGTTTCTGAGGCCTCAGAGGGCCTTTCTAGGCCTGTCGGAAGACTCAGAAATGATTTTCGTCAATCCGGAAGTCACTTCCGGTTCGCAGAGAGGCCCTTTTGGGGCCTCCAGAAGGCCCGGGAAGGCAGGCTCAATTATCACGGGTCGGGTTGGGTCCGAACCCCAGCGATAGGTGGGGGGGTCACTGCATTTTTTAAAAATCATATTCAGTCAATGGCTGATAAGATAGGAAGAATGCTTCTGCTACTTTGTCCTATAAAACCGAAAGTTTCTTGCATTTTTAATTATCAGCAGGTGGGTTTTAATTCTTTACTGGGGGTGGGGGGAGGTTATCTGTAGAGATACTACTTGCAAACTTGCATGCAAATTTATGTCTTTGTCTTTGGCATCAGGAGGATAATGACGTTCCGGTGTATTTAAAAGGCGGACTTTGGGATGTCGTGTTGCATCGATTCACCGTTTTCCTTTGTGTGTTTGGTAAGGTTACATAAAGTAGAAGCTGATCTGCCAGTTTTCTTAGCTAAAGTGTTTTTCTTAATAGAAAGTAAATTTCTCTTGTATAATTCCAATAGAAAAACCGACAAGCACTGTCCTTCATTCTTAGCTATGCAAAATCAACTTGGTTTTATCCTTCATATGAGTATCTGTTTATCCCTTGAAATGATTATCTGACATGGTACTTAAGCGTACCAAATTCTTCCCTTGGGATAAGCTTTTCATACCTTTTATTGATTGTAGTTCTCTTACACACAGGTACATGAACTCATCCTGGCAGTCTTTTCTTAAAATTAAAAGAAAAAGCATGCATAAAAGTACAAATAGGAATGGGCTGCTACTCTAAAGATGATTTATAGATATATTTTCTTTTTCTCCAGTTTTTCTATCGAGTAGTCTAAACGTTTTCCAAAAATCAGACAAGTTCCCAAGTTCCAATTTTATTTGGCTGGTAAAAGTAAGAGTTTTGATTGCAGTTTTTCATTCATGACTGAATAAGGTTATTGTATAACTCATTATTTTAAGTACTTGGCTGAACTTCTTAAAGCTCTGGAAATGCTGTACTTTAAATTATTTTCTGAAATGTAGGAACTCATGAATGACAGCTGAAATAAAAATGTGGCTGCTAGGAATAGCAAAGCCTGGTCCACTGGAAAAGGCTGAGCATTTTTTTTAATTTTGCAAATACAGGATGATAATGTTCTACACAGTAATGGCAGGTTCACGTTTCTGCCATACGCAGCTTCTTACATCCTTAGAAATGTAATGGACTATAAGGAACCCTCAGGCCAATTCTGACTTACAACAGTCTTTTTTGGGTTTTCCCAGAATCTCTGAAGATTTAAAAATATTGGAATGAAGGGTTTTCTGTTTTGTTTTAATCTGAAGATGAAAAACTTCCATTTCATAGAGAAGGGCTGGAGAATAGGGGATGTCAACAAGAACTTGCAGTTTGATGAAATAGGCATGCTTGCTCTTTCCTAATAATATATTTCTTTTTCCTTTTTTTTCTTTAGGGACAGGCTATAGCATGTATGAGTTCGCCAAAGGGGTAGAAAAGTAGCTCCAGTTTACAGGATACACCTTGGAGTAGCATCTCTCTGTCCCGTTAAGTTCTCCTCTTCAAGGACCTACTTTGTCCTTGTCTTTAAAAGGAAGGATGTATATTTAGTGATATGAAATGTTATACAAATAAACTAAATGTTGACTGCTGTCTTGTCTTGAAAGTATATTATATATATTCATATCTGTTTAGAGATAATTGCATTTTAATTGGAAGCATGACAAATAGGTTTCACTGCAGTTTATAAATGTTTGTTAACCTCAAAATAGCTGAACATGAAAAGAGTAAATGTCCTATAATAGTTAAGGAAAACAACATTTCAATCTCAGTGTTGTGCAAAATGGTAAGTTCTGTTTGCAACATCTTTTAGTTCTTTGCAGCTTAAGAAACAGAAACCACTTAACTAATACATTTCAGATTTATGCACCCATGTGGCGTATAGATGGACAATGCCTTCCCAAGCTGTACCATCTGGGGTTGGCCCTCAAGGAAGGTCTGGAACCACCACAAACAAAGTATCCAAATCCCAAACTCAATAGCCATCTCAGAAGGATACCATGGTTAACAGTGCCAGAGGCCATAGATCAGTGATGGCGAACCTATGGCACGGGTGCCAAAGGTGGCACTCGGACCCCTTTCTGTGGGCACTCGACATCGCCCCTTCCTAGCCACCTGTATTCAGGTTAAATTACTGTATTGACACTTTGCAAAAAAAAAAAAATTAGTGGGTTTTAAATGGCAGTTTGGGCGAAAAGGTTTGCCATCACTGCCATAGAAAGATCCACGAGGATCAGCAAGGTTATACTCCTCCCTCCCTCAGGAGATTGTCCTAAAGGATGACCAACGCCATTTCAGTTACACAGCGCAACATCACCTTGAATAAAATGGATCTATACCGTTTCCTCCAAGAAAGCCTGCAGCTGGCCAGCCAGCACCATCTCAAATCAACTTGCTCAGGAAAGGAATGGTGGCAGTGGGTCTCTAGTGTTAAAGATCATCCATTGCCAAATTGTATTTATTTCAGGGTTGGTATTTTCTGGAAAGTCAGTCTGAAGTCAGGGAATGTCAGGTAAAATGTGATATTTATAGATAGATAGATAGATAGATAGATAGATAGATAGATAGATAGATAGATAGATAGATAGATAGATAGATAGATAGATTATTGCTGCAATTTCAAAAGTATAAGTTTTGTAAAGTGGCTTCAGAGAAACCATTTTAGGTAGGACATTTATTGAAGTGTGTACCTTTAAAACAAGAACAAAAATATGTCGTTTGTTAGCATTAAGAGTTTACTTGAATTGAAGTTAGTATCTTGGTGTAATATTTGGCTCAACTGCAAAACATGCTGCTGCAGTTAATGTTTAAAGAAGCTGATATTAAATCTACATTGATAAATATTATTGCAGTTGACATTTGTGAAGTTGTGGAACATTTCATTAAGCCTTATATTAATGCAGCACGACCTATTCGTTTTTCAACTTGTGCTTGTATTTGAATGGTAGTCAAGGAAATGAAAAATAATTTACTGGCAACCCTGTATTGGGGGTGGGCCTAATAAAAGTTTCTTTTAAACAACAAGGTAGATGGATTTGTTGGGTGCAGCTGATGGGAAATGAGTCCACCAACAGCTGAAGGACCAAGGGTTCCATTCTGTTGGTCTTGCATTCCTCAAAATAGTAAATGAGGCATGTAAAAAAAACCTTGTCAAATATTCCTCCAATATTCTTTGGCAGAAAACAAAAACATATAACTCTCTGTTGTCTTTAAGTAACAAGCAGTTTCCTTTACTATATCATTATTAATGATTTTTTGAAAGAAATTCATAACATCATAATAAAAATGATTAGTTATACGGTATTTGGGTCTGCTCCCTTGGTCCTAGAGACACCCAATTTTGTGGGTAGCTCAGGAATCAAGGCAGCAGGTTAGAAATTACAATTTGTGTTCAGAGAGGTGGGATCTAGGAATGGATGATGCATCAGTAAGATAAGAGTGATCCGTCTGGGAAGAGATGGGCTGTCAGATATATTAGTGCGGAGGATGATTTTATGGTGATTGGGAAAGATCCCATGCAAAAAATCCTATGAAATCAAGAGGATATGGTAAGATCTGGCTTCTTTTACCCATAAACCTCTTTTATTTAAATTTAAAGAAAGAGGATTGGCTGCACATATCCACCAGCCAATCCCCCCCTCTCTCTGTTGCAGAGCACACCAGTGAATTCTCACCATTACAACCAGGCCACATTTGTCCTTGTTTGCACGTTGCCACTGATGCCACCATCACATTAGAAAAGGGAGCCAAGATACTAGAAGATATCCACCTTCTTTAGGTTTTCTCCATTTATATGAAGCAATCCATGGGTGGTAACAGTCTCTAGGTACGCAGTTTTCTTGATATTTAGGTGGAGTCTAAAGTGGTCGAGGTGGTCATTACCAGTGTAGTTTGTTCCTAATGGTAATCACAAGCATGGCATAGTCGGCGTAGAGGATGCTTCAGGGAGCATTTTGCTGCAGGTCTTGTGTGATGGTGTCTATGACTATTAAAAAATATAAAACTAGTATAAACCACCTCACTGAGCTCTACATGGTAAACTTTCCTCTTTCCTGACTAGTTACAGTCAGCTCAGACCATTTTAACGTCCCCTTTTGCCCCAGTTTGTTACTTTACATTTGCTGTTTTAATGCTCCTTCTGTGTGAAGTAGAGATGGGCACGAAACGAACAATTTTTCTTTCCATTTTTGTTTTTTTTCGTTTCGTTACACAACGAAACGACAAACGAATTTTATCTCCAAAATGAAACGAAACGAACAGAAACACCAGAAATTTTGTCGTCCGTTTCATTTTCATTACGGCAATACATTGGACTGCTTTAAAAGCTAAAAAAAATCACAAAAAATTGAAATAAATGGTAACGAAACAAACGAAAACAATTTTTTTGCAAAAGGGAGAGGGGTAAACTCCTAATCATGCTGGGTGCTGCCATTCTGCCAGTGGAATGTCGGCATCCTAAGTGCAATGGAACGTTGGAAATGGTTGCTTCCAGATTCTCATTCTTCAGAAATTGGTCACTTCTCAGTTCTCCTGAACCAAGACACTACTGAGCTCTTTCTTGTCTGGTTTTCATTCAAATGTTCGTGTTGCAATATAGCTTTGCATATTTTGCTACTTCGGAATCTCACCAGTGCATTTCTGGCTGAAACCTACAAGGAAGATTACCTCTCCTGAAATATATTAAATTCAAAAGGTTTGAAGGCCATCAGCCCCAGAAGACAAGGGATACATCAAGTAAGAACATGTCATGTGTGGGAAATTGGGCTCACGTAGCTCAGAGGTGATGTGGAAGATGGTCAGCTAGGAAGGAACATCTGAAGAGAGACATTGTACTGCAGATGGAAACAAGAGGTTAGAATTGTTACAGCAACCACACCAGAAAAGTAAGTGATGGCATCGAAGTAAACAGACAGTCATGATAAACGGTTGTCAAGTTAAAGTAGGAGCCTTTGATTTCATATAGAAGCAAACAAGTCTCTTGCAGTGATACAGTACTTAGGAGTTTGATAGTACACACTGATCTAACCAAGAGTGCATGTCAATTCTGTACAAACTTTGAGATAGGAGGCCAGTCCCCAGGAGTGGGCATTCTGAAAGTGCTGTTCAAACCGCTATTCTGAAATAACGGATGGTTGCCTAGCTAGGTATTTCCACAAAACTACAGCAGCCTCTCTCTATATATTTACAGCCAAGGACAAGGGCATCTGAGAGAGCTCTTGAACACTATGCACCTACTAATGAAAAAGAGGAACCGAACCCTCAGCAGAGAGGTAGGGCTCTTTCTGGATTTCAGAAGCAGGCAAGATTGATTGGTGCTGGATAGATAATCACCCCAGCCTAGAAAAGTATTTCTAGTCACTCCAGCTTTAGAGGAGGATGTAAATAAAACTCCAACAATTTCTTCTCTCTCTCTCCCTCCCTCCCTCCCTCCCTCCCTCCCCTCTCTTGTTTTTTCCCTTCCCAGAATTCCCCAGGAAGTAGGGCCAACTTGGGGATTTGCATATTTAACATCTGTAGCTTACCAACAGAACAGTTGATTTCTATTAGCTTTGTAGACAAGAGTTGGACATGCCTAAATCTAAACCTTGACCCATTTGTAGTTCAGTATCAAAAACTTTTATCATCAGAGAATGCTCCAGCAGATGGCAACATTTTATACAAAAGAAAGAAGCTGAAATTCCCAAAAGAAGCAAAAAACAAACCAACCTCTCTGAAGTAAAGCAATATTTCAAAGGCCAACTATGCAAGTTGTGAATTGAAAACTGATTATATTTCCATCATTAAAACAGCTGTGTGGGCTTTCTGCCATATTCTGTATCTAGTGCCAAACAGAACTATTTCAAAAGGTTAAAAAATGAACTTGCTAGTTTTAAGGTCATTTCATATTTATTTTATACACGTTAACTCAGTGTCAGAAAACTGAGGCAATTATAGAGCTAATTGAAAAGCCACTACAGTACTCATATTTGCTTTCTAAACTAAATATGCATCACTCAAAAGAAACCACATGAAAATATTGAGATTAAGCATCTCTTCATAGGTGAAGAAAGATAAAGGCCCCTTACATTATTCAGACAATTCATTTTCCAGTCCTGCATGAACTCTGCAGTGGAGCTTTCTGTATAAACATCAAGCAAATTCGGCTTCTCTGAATTTAGAATTTCAGACATATTACCACATATGTGCATATCAGTGTGGTCCTTTTCATTTTATAAGCTGTGTCTGTTTATAGTGTTTCATCCATGCATAAAGAGTACAGGAATAGTATAAGACACCTTCCCACTTTTTACTCTGTTTAAAACTTTGGTTACATCTTTATGGAAGAAAAACATGTTGGAATGTACAGTGTGACCCATGTCTGCTCAGAAGTCTTCCCCAGTGGAGCTTACTCACAGATACATAGGTTTCAGTCTTCGTCTCTTGCACAAGGTACTATCAGTGGCTTTATGAGGTCTCACCTGGTACTTAAAACACTTCTCCCAACATGTAGAATCAAGTCAGATTTGACAAGGCAAAATGGAAACACTAACAGAGAATGACCCAGAATGGAGTACAGTAATTCCTTTTCAAAGTGAAAACTGAAAATGTCACATTGCAATCACTGAACATCTAGAACAGAATAGAATAGAATTTGGCATTGACAAAATGACAAAGTCTCATCTCATAACTCAAGGAAAAAAGTCTCTAGTTTCAAAACGAAAGGTTGGGAGTTTGATTCCCCATGATGCCCCCTTTACAAAGGCTGGATTTGATTATATGTAGGGTTCCTTCCAGTTCTCCAGTTCAAAGATTAAATACAGAAATAGTATACAAGACCCCTTCCCCTTTTTACTTCATTGAAACATCATTAAATGCATTTAAAAGGTATGGAAGTGTTTGCTTCATGTGTTTCATAACCCCCCCCCAATTATCTTCAAGTGATGAAGAGATTTGCCTCTATGACACAATGGCAGGGCTTTAAGGAATGCTTTGAAGGAGCAGACAATGAATTGTTTTGGGGGCGCAAGTGTGAGCAGGATCAAGAAAAGGAGGGTGTGCTGTCTGCAGAAGCACCCAATAAAAAAGCTGTGGAGGATAAGATGAAGATAGAGTCAGGAGGAAAACCAAAGAAAGAGGAAATAGTTGAGGGGGTTAATAGGAAGGGAGAGATACTGTCAGAGGAATTTTGGGTGAGTGACAGCTGGGGTGAAGAGGAGAGTGGCACGTGCTGGGATTGGTCATTAGAGAGGCTGGGAAAACCGTTAAGCAAGGATGTTGGGATTCAGACGGAGGAGAGAGAGGAATAAGGGGCAGCCGGAATGAGTGACCTTATCCTGAACCTGTGACTTGGTCTGTAGAGGTTAGACCGCTAAGATGGCCAGAAAACTTGGAGTATATGAGGGAGAGATGGAGACCTCACCGTCGGGAGAACCCGGTGGCGCAATGGGTGCGCCATCCCTGTTGTGGGAGCACCTGCTAAGGGAGGGGGTTGTTTCCTCGCATATATGTTCACCTGAAGTAAATCTTCCTGAGTTAATGTTTGACAGATCCATTAAAACCCATTTGTATTTGAAGAAGTTGTAAACAGTAATTTGTGCGCGGAAGAAAGTGAAACAGTTGTACGAAAGAAGGACTCATTTAATTCAAAGAATAAATCTTTATTAGAAAATAAAGAAGTTGGACTGGACAATCATTACTCGGTGACAGATCCAAGATAACGGACAGCTGAACCCTCTCAACAAGCCATTCACAGGTGGCACAATTCCTATGCTTGCCTTGAATCTCCCTGTGATAAACTGGTCCAGGAGGACAGGTGACATCAGTGTGGACAGTGACACGGGCAGCAGGGCGGTGGTGGTGGTGGGATTGCCGAAAATTACCTCCCTCCTAAGAGCAAAGAGTCTGCCCTGGATCTTATGCACTTTTCAGAATGAAGAGACTCCTTCTGTTCATGAGAGGAATTCTTTTGATCCAACCCGATACATTTTCCTTCCCCGCCTATGTTTAAAGCTCCCTAATCGTTCCCTGTCAAACTGATTTATACTATGATTCTTGCCCCCGCCCTCACACCTTTCTGTCATGGAAGAAAACATCTCC
Source organism: Phrynocephalus forsythii (assembly GCA_029282475.1). Lineage (NCBI taxonomy): Eukaryota > Metazoa > Chordata > Lepidosauria > Squamata > Agamidae > Phrynocephalus > Phrynocephalus forsythii. Next base: position 25,313,664 of record JAPFRF010000002.1, on the reverse strand, counting down.
AAAGCAGTGGAAACAGACTCTCCTTCCCACCCCAGTGGAAAGATTGAGCCTCCCCTCCCTCACAGTGTCTCATCTTATCTATACAGCATATCTTTATTTACACGTGGAAATACATGACTAAAATAATGGAGGCCTCTGTGTTCGATGGAAAAGATGAACTCTGCAGGAGCCATGGCAACTAATATCCTTTCCGTAGTACTCCCTCCCTCTTTTTTGAAAATGACACCGACATAAATACACGAACTGACTCCTTTGTAGCCTCACTGGGGCTGACACACTATATTTCTAAAAGATATAATCTAGCCGAATGAGGTTATACTTTCTGATGAAGGTTATACTTTCTGGTGCCACTCAATGTCCAATTGACATTGCTGACTGACTTCTAAGGGTCCCCCGAGGCTTTAAAAATGTGACATCATGAGTCTAAATTTACGCAGTGCTACAGTAACATTGGGAAGACTGGGTTTCAGCAACGAGGGTGGAAACCTACATTCTTTAATCCATATTTTAATAAATAAATAAAAGCTAGTTCCCTCGTTTGCTAGGTAGGTACTATGGCATTCTGCTGAGGAGTATTGGCCATAGTGTCTTTGTTCGGCTATAGCGCCTTTCTGAATGTAAAGAGATTTCAGCCTGAATTAGACGTAAAGGGCCCTTTTCTCTATTGCATCGGGTCACCCTAGTGCAGATAGTTAAATGGGAAAAATGCATTGCCAGTATAACTGCTGTGAATAATCCATGGCTGATCTCTTTTTGTGTGTGACGAGTATATTGTTTTCGATCTTGAAAAGATGACCTTTACTAAAGAATAGCGCTGTGCCAAAAATTCCTCCCATGAGAATTTCAACCATTCTCACTCAACGTGACAGAAAAGAAATCCCATTTGTAAAGAATGGCAAAGGAGGAGAAAATTCAGAGAAATTCTCATGGAAGATATTCAGGATTCTTGTGCTTACCCTCCTTATGAGGGCAAGGCAGTGTGTGTGTGTGCATGTTTTGTCTTTCAGTATACAATCTTTGCTATGGCAACAAGCCCCCACTCCCACCCCAGTTTCCCATACTTCAGCTAAGCCCTGAGGCAAGATGCTGTAAGGTAACTCTTTTCAGGAGCAAGTCTTTGGGCCTTTTCACAGGACCTCTAAGATCCGCTGGCCACTTAAATTCAGACCAGGGATCTTGGGGGTTCGTTGCTCTTCCTGCGTCCCCACCCCTCCACACTTCCTGGATCCTGTCTGTGTGAGGGGAGGGAGGAAGAAAGAGAGGAAAAAATGCAGGCTCACCTCCAAAGCCAGTCGAAGCCCTGTCATCCTGATTCCTTCTCTTCTGTTGTTGTTTTTTTGCCTCCCGCCCCTTCTCTTAAAGGGGCGGGAGGCAAAAAAAAAAAAAAACAGAAGCGAGGAGAGCCCCGCACTCACCAAATTAAATCCGGACCTGGGGATTTTCACCCTTCTAGAGCAAGTACAAGAAAAGTGCGCTGGGATGCGCTTAGGTGGGCGTGGTTGCACTTAATTTCCTGCACACTCCGGAGCTGGTGGGGAAACAATGTAAGCTCCGGAGCTGGCAGCCATTTGCTGCGGAGTTTAGGGGTCGTGTACAAAGGGCCTTTTTCAAATGAGGAACTGTGGGCAGTTAGGGAAGCTGTAGTTGGATGATGAAGAGATACATAGTCAAAGTGAGATGTGTGTGTTGGGGTGTGTGTGTCAGGAACACTGCAGCTTGGGCCACCTTGTAAGGATAAGGTTCTCTGAGGCACCTTACTAATTCAAATACAGTGGTACCCTGACTTAAGAGCAGCTCGACTTAAGAGCAATTCGACTTAAAAGCAGAAAACTGTTGGCATTTTAACTGTCGCCTTACAAATTTTAGATATGGTCTGCTCAACTTACATTTTTTTTTCATTTTTTGATTTGTTAACTTTAAAAAAAAAATTAGATAGGTACCCCAACTTAAGAGTAGTTCAACTTAAGAGCATTGTGAGGGTTCACTGCTTTGCCAAACAGCCCGCCCTGCAGAGTTCAATGAGGAGGCTTCCTTTTTAGAACAAACTGGAGTTTTATTGTCTTCTTCCATGCTTCTGGAGGTGCTTCTTTTTACAACTGCTTCAACAGAACTAACATCAACAATGAACGGGTTATGTTTAGAGTCATTGGTAGAAGAAAACAACGAAAAGTTCACTCCTCCTTCTGCTCCTGAAAGGGGGGGGGGTCCACCAGACCCCTTCGACAGTCCCAAGTCCTGGGTCGGCATCTCTGTCTGTGCCCCAACCTCTGAGGTGGTTTTGGGCCAGGCCACCCCTCCGACGCCAATTCCAGAGAGGGGAGTCGTCCCGCAAAGTCAGACCCCCTCCTGCAGGAGTACCTCCCGGTCAGTTGCTCTTCTCCCTTCACCTTCTTTGCCAATTTCTTCAATGCCAAATCCTGCCTTATCCTCTTTAACTTCTGGTTGTACTCTCTTGCTTCCCTCTCCCCACAATACACGCTGGTTTGTGGGCTCTTCCTCGATAGCTTTTGGCCTCAGCCTGAGGCATCATCAAGTGCTCCCATTTTTCAGTGCATGGGTTCTCCATCCAAACCCATTTTTCTTCTGGGGGCAGGACGCGTGCTTTTCCTCTTTTGGCTTCCCCAAACCCCACCTCCACAGCCGGGGGTTGGTTGGCCTTTCCTGCCTTTTCTTGTTCACACAATCTCAGGGACTCTTCTAACTGCTTTCTCCCTTTCTCTCGCTCCTCCCCCCTCCCTCATTTGTGCAGCCCTGGCCTCCTCCCTGCGCCTTTGCTTCTCCCTCCACGCCTCCCTCGCAACCTCCGCAGGTGTGGGCGGCACTCTCTTCCGCGGAGCCCCTTCTGCCCCACAAAGCATGCATTCGGAACGGATTAAAATCGTAAGTTGAGGGACCACTGTACTGTATACAGTAGACATAAAACAAATCCTGACAGCCCCTAAGAACAGGCCAGCTTCGCCCATGGGGAAATAAAGTGTTTGGACATTTGAGGACAAGTTGGGCGCAGCACTAGTGTCGTCTTTTTCTTGGAAGTGGATAAACACAGCCTTTCTGTTATATCCTTCCTATAGGGTTTTGGGGAAATGGCTGCATTATAAGCATTTGCCATAGAGGCAAAATATATCTATATATCTCTATCTATGTATATTTTTAAAACAGTAACATTTGGGAGGCCCTGGATAAAATGATGGACCCCAGTAGAGTGCCACTGAGAAATATTTTTCCCATGTTTTGTTCGAGATTCTAAAATGTGTTTCTTTTCCTTTTCCCTTTTTTCCCCACTCCCTACAAATAGAAGACAACTGTGCATAATGGTTTCTGTAATTTTGCCATTCAAAAAAAAGTTGGAGGTCTTAAACGGAGGAGGTCGGAGCAACCGGAGGTAAGCCTTTTATTCTTTTGTCTCTGTCTAAGGCTTTTTTTCCCTCCCCCCCCCTCACGCAGACAGAACAAAGAAGTGCTGAGCGGGTGGGGAGGGAGGAACAGCAACGAACCCTCAAGATCTCTGGTCCGAATTTAAGGGACCAGCGGATCTTAGGGGTCGTGTAAAAAGGCCCTCAGATAAATGAGCTTAAGATTGCAGTTTATGACCTAAACCCAATTTAGGCATTATGGAATCTTGCTTAAGTGGAAATTGCCCCACATGCGTGGAAACTGCTTTTTTCTCCTTTTCAGGGTTTGGAGTAATCACAAGAAGAAAGTGATACTGGAGAGGAATGGGGCTGAACGACTGGGTTTTATGATGCCCGAATAGGGCAACTGAGACATAGGTAGCTACAGAGAAAACTTTCAGGCTGACCAGATTTTGCTATATGTGTCTACTTAAGAGCACTGTGTTTCCCCAGTTTTGCAGTCAGGGCATTTTGAAAGATTTATTAAGTGTTAATTGCACATTTCATTAGTTCGTGCATCTGATTTTACACTTTAGGCTTACTTGCTTTTAGACCACTGCATTCTTTTTTAGGAAATGTAGAAAGCAGGCAGCATTTGTTATCTCTTTCTTCAATGCTTATGGCAGTTTTTATTTAACAAAACTGAAATCACAGACAGCTGTTGAAACTGTATTTTCTATTACTGGAACTGCTTTTGCCATGTCCCATTTCCCAGGCTTTTAAATTTATTAGCATGTTGGTGCATTGCTATTAAAGCATTAAGTAAAGGAAAGATCAGATTAAAAAGCTGATGGATAATAAATTATCACTTAGGAAAATAATTTTCCAATTTTTTAAAACTATTGCTGTGACTATGACCATGGGAGATTAAAACTCTAACACCCTGTTTAGATAATGGCTAATGAATGAATGCTGGAGGTTGAAACTTAGTTATTTGGCATGGAGAGAGGAGAGCTGGCACCTTATATTTTAAGGATCGCTGAAGCACATTCATTATGCTCTTGTTGTCTTGCCTATTTTTAAACTTTTCCACAGAATGTATGTGTAGTGGCTACTGTGCAGAGCCCCCAGTCGTTTCACAGGCCACTGACCTGCACTCGCTACCTAATTAGCTTTGCTGCCACTATCTCAGCTTAAAATAACTGAGTCCCAGTTGAAGTGTAACATGGAACCAAATAAAATAAAGTTTATTGAATACAAAGGTGTTTCAGGTTCAAGTTCACTTGTGTACAAAGGCTTAAAAGTTCTTTCAAGCAGTAACACTCGAGCTCTGTCTTTACTTCAAACCTCTTTAAAACTAACTCAGCCCTATCTCTCCTTCAAGAAGTTCCCTACCTCAAGTGTGCAGTTTCCCTATCTTAACCCTATCTGACTGAAAACTCCTCAGGTTGAGCCTTTTATGCACTTGGGCTAAGCCTCTACACTCCTTATTTGGTACATGGTGTTAACCCTTTACCCCCTCCTGTTTAGGCACTCAAGTTAGGACAAGGGTGAACACCTTGATACCAAACAGTATTGTTTCTTTTATTATTGTTTTGTATTGCACCCATGAAGAAAATATGTATCTTTTGTCAATTAAAAACCAAACAACAGAGTGCTGAAAGTAAATGAATTTACTTTTCCCCTGCCTGCTCTGAAGGGATATAAGGAATGATAATTAGTTTTTCATGGCTTGCTGTATATCCTTAGAGGTCAAAGAGGTCAAAGAGTGAATTTAGAAAAACTCCAGATATAGGATATAAAAACAAGATAACACTGGGTTTAAAGCCAACATGAACTTTGAATGGCTGGCTACCCTTCATCTTACACTTAAAGACAATGCCGGTGTTTGAATGGGAAAATGTCCAGAGAGGAGCTTTTTGGCCCTCTAAATTTCCCTGCTGTGACTTCTCATTCCCTTCGTTCAACTGTTGATTGCTATTGTTAAGGTTACAGATGCCACTCCCACCCCTATCCCCTGCATCTCATACCTTCCTTTCTTCTCTAAAATGATGAAAATGGCAACCATGGCTATTAATACCACCAACAGAATGAGTTTGAAATTGGACTTCCTGCCCAATATGCTCCCCCCCCCAATATTCCTGAATACACAAATTTCCTTTAAACTGGAAGTGGATTTATAGCTGTTTGACATATGTTGAAACCCCCATGTGGCTTTCAAAAACTGGTCTCTGGATGTATCTGCGAAGTCAAGAGAATGACTCTGTCAAAGTAGATATTTCCATGCAAACTGCCTGCCTAATTTTATGTCCAACTATGTCATCCTTTTCCAGAGAAGTCACAAATTGTGCAGGTCTGACATGTAGGAAACACTCATGGTTCCAAGTAATTGCCTCCTCAAAAATTAACCTGTGAAGAGAATTAAGCAATATAGTACTGGGAAAGATGCCATGAGAACAGAGACGCTTCGGTTTCCACTGTAGTGTTTTTCCTATCAGAAGCAAAAGCATTCCTTTAGGTTTACCAAAATATAACATGAAACATACAAATGTGTTTAAATAATACATTTGACATTGAAGTGTATGTTCTCAGTCTGTTTACTGAATTGTGATGGAAATGTTGGTGTTACAGGGTTTCTTTCTTGAGCATCTTACAGCCATCCTCACCACAAACACATTTTGAGGCTGGGAAGTATCAAGCCTGAAATCTGAGCTACTTATTTCAACATATGTTCTTTAGGATTGTAGACTGACATCCTTATCCAAGATCCAGGCAGACTGGAGTTTGCTCGTAAATGTTTGTACATTTTAAGGAATGAATAGCACATTGTGTACTCAAGATTCACGTAGGCCGACACCGTAAACAGAACAAATAGTTTTTCACAAAGAAACTCAAGGAGGTTTGGTTAGATTAAGATCTACTGACTGCAAAACTTGATATTTTACTACAAATAAAGATTAAGCTTGATCACACACAGCCAAGTGATACCAACATAGCTACAGGTTCATTCTTATGATTCCATAGATGACAGTACAATGATTCATCTACAAGGAGGTGCAAATGAATAACTCACTGAAGTTCTCTGTTTTTCAGCCTGAAGGTCATTCTTATTTCTTATTTATTTATTTTGAATATTTTTTACCTCACCTTTCTCCTTGGAAAAGGACCTGAGGTGGTATCCAATAATGAGAAACAATATACAGCCCAGAACATTTAATACATAATTCAAGTTGAGAACAGAGAATTAGAAGAGGCACCTTAGAACATTAAAAGGTAGCATTAAATACAAACAGCATGCAAAAAGAAAAAATGTCCTATTCTTTTTTTATGCCTCTTGCCAATGATTTTCTCTTATTATTGTATTGTCTCCTCCCCCCTTCCCCCCCTCTTTTAAATCTTTTCTTTATTTTTTGCTGATGTTACTTTGTGTTTTATTGTCCTTTGATCCCTATTGTTAACCGCTTGGAGTTCCCTGGGAAGACGGGTGGTATAAAAATAAAATAAAATAAAATAAAATAAAATAAAATAAAATAAAATAAAATAATCCATTATGAGGGGAGGAAATTAATATGGAAAACAGTGGTGTTCTTATGAGATCAGTCAATTCAATCATGCATGGTAATCCATCTAAAAGTCACATAGTAGGTAGTCCCTCGTTCAGGGAAAGCTTGCCTGAAGAGGAAAGTCTTCTGGAAAGATTTCTGCCTGTTAGTGTACATTTCAGAAGCTAATAGGTGCTTGATGTCTTTCTTGTTGTTACATGTAGTCAAATCACCTCCCACTTATGGTGATCTTATGAATGAGAGATATCCAAAATGTCCTCTTCTTAGCGGCTCTGTTCAGCCCTTGCAAATTCAGGTCTGTAGTTTTCTTTTATAGGAAGCCAATTGAACTCATGTTTGATCTTAGTTTCTTGCTGTCTTCAGCTTTGCCTAGCACTATTGTCTTTTCCATAGAAACCTGCCTTTTCATGATGTGCCCAAAGAAAGACACCCTCAGTTTCAACATTTTGGTTTCAAAGATAGTTCTGTTTTGATTGGATCTAGGACCCACTCATATGTCTTTTTGGCTCTCCTTCAGCACCAGATTTCAAATGGATCAATTCCACACACACCCGTCCTCTTGTTTTTTTTTACTGTCTAGCTTTCACATCCGCATATTGTGTTTGGGATACAAGAATGTGTCAGTTATATTCATATCCAGGGGCTCTTTCTTACACTTGATGATCTCTTCTACTTCTTTCATTACCACCCTTCTGAGTCTCCATTTTTTGAGATTTTTGTTGCAGCTTCCACTTGGATTAGTGATTGAGCCAACATGTACAAAAACTCTATTTCAGTTTCTTCATTGTCAACATTAAAAGTGATGTAGTTCTTCTGTAGCCATGATTTTGTCTTCTCAGTGTTCAACTGCAGTCCTGCTTGGGCACTTTCTTCTTTCACTTTTCCCTAAATGTCATTTCAAGTCATTATTGCTTTCTGCCAGTAAAATAGCGTCCTCTGCATATCTTATATTATTGCAATATGTTTCTTAACAAATTTTCACTCCTCCTTCATCCCTTCATCTGAATCTAGTTTGGCTTTCTGTATAAGTTGTGCATACAAATTGAGCAAATAAGGAGATAAAATGCACCCTTGTCTGACAACTGGAAACCATTCTGTCTCTCTATCTTGTGTCCCAAGGGTAGCTTCTTGTCCACAAGACAGTTTGTGCATCAGGACAATCAAGTGCTGAGGCACACTTATTTCTTTCATAGCAACCTATTGTCTGCGAAGATTCTCAGTCATCCAGGTGAGTTTATCTGGAAACTGAGTCATGGCAACTGGACTTCTTTTCTTGAGAGATTGAAACGTTTTGCTGCTCATCCACCCAGCTTCATCAGACAATGTTGAGATGCTGGATCCAGGATTTTTAAGTCACTTTTTACTTTTGCTTCTTGGCCATCCTTTACAATTTTAAGTGTTTCTTCCATCTTCTACCTAGGTTTTACTTTTCTTTTTACTACAGGAATTGTCTTTTTGCATTCTACCCTAAGAGTATCTCTGGTTTCAATCGACAGGTCTTCTGGTTTACGGTCACTTGAGTTTAATAATGCAAGTTTGTTCCCTATGTGGACTTCAAATTAATTAGGAATGTTGTTTAAATTATATTTTGACACTGCCGTTATTTTAGTGTTCTTTTTCAGCTTTACTCTAATGTTGGAGATTAGCAGTTCATGAATACAAGCACAATCTGCTTCTGATCTTGTTTTGGCAAAAGAAATATGGCTTCTCCATCTCCTGTTTCCAGTTACGTAATCTGTTTGATTTCTATTTTGACTGTCTGGTGATGTCCACATTTACAGCCATCTATCTGTTTGCTGGAGTCATGCATTTACAACAGACAGATTATTGTCTTCACAGAACTCTGAGTAATTTTTGTTTCATTTCTGTCTATTGGGCCAACAGCAACATTTGGTTCTGCTTTGTTCCCTGCTTTTACATTCTAGTCACCTATGATTATAAGCATGCCTTGTTTTGGTGCGTAATCAAATTCCACTCAGATGCTTGAGTAAAAGCTTCCAATATCATCTTAGGAGTCTGAGTGATATATTTGTTCAGACTTTGCATTAGCTCCTAACTATCTGTGTCAGAGAGGGTAGCCATGTAAGTCTTTTTAAGAATTTCAGGTAAAAATCAAAGAAAAACAAAACAAAACAGAGACACAAAATATGTGGCACCTTAAACACTAACTTTCATATTTTAATGTAACATTTTGTGGACACGTCCACTTCTCCAGACATATAGCAGCAGAATCTTTTCTTCTGAATTTGTCATTTCCTGAGTAGAACACTTTGGTATTGTCTGACTGAAAATACCACATTCCAGTCCATTTTAGTTTAGTGGCACCAAGCACTGCAATGTTTACACAGTACTTTCAATTCCTTGCTTTTTAGCTTTCAGTTTACCTTGATTCATATTTTTTACATTCCATGCTCCAATGTTATGTGTTATGCAGCATTTGAGATTTCTTTTCACTTATGTGCATGTCAACCACCAGACGTCCTTTCAGCTTTAATAATTAGTGACAGAGCTATATATACTATCCATTTCTCTTCCACAGGAGCTGACTGAGTGCTTTCCAACCCGGGAGTCTCATTTTCCAGGACTATCACTTGTTTCATTTTGGACTGCCTCTTCATGGGGTTTTGATGATAACGAAAGACCAGTAGCAGTTCAACATTGTCACCTTCCACAATGTATTAACAAAAATTAGCTTGGGCGTCACCACCTTTTCCTCGTTGTCAGTGTCACCCCCCAATTACTGCTGCCGCCCAGCAGCTGCCATCTCCATCATCATTGTCCATTCTCATCTGCCGATGTGCTGTTATACTTGAAGAATATGGATGCATCTTTGAGTTACACAACCCCTAACATCCAATGCAAAACACTTGCAAATCTGGAGCATAAAATTCTTTTCCCACCAGCAGCAGACTTTTTTTTTAAAAAGTACACCCACACCCATTTAACTGCACCCCAGTGCACTTTACAAGTACCTGGTCTCCAGGAGGTAAAAAAATTTCCAATGCACATTGTAAAGCTGTGAATGCCTGGCTCTCCTCGCCTTCTGTTTGTTTTTGTTGTCCCCACTGCCCCTTTAACAGACTGGAATCCCTAACGGGGCTGCTGCCGATGGCAGGCAGAGGTGAGCCTGCATTTTTTTCCTCCCTCTCCTCACCGCAGACAGAAGCAATAGAATCAGAGTGTGGAAGGGTGGGAACACAGGAAGCAGGACAAAACCTACATGATCTCTGGCTGGGGGGGGGATCTGAATTTAAGTTGCCAGTGGATTTTAGGGATTGTGTGAAAGCAGCAGTTGCCGTCCACCTTGGGTGACCCAGCAGGTAATGGAATCTGGACTCCTAATGGCAATGCTCTGAACTGCACTGACATTAAAATCCCTTCATCGTGTGTTCATCCAAGAAGGGCTTAGGTGCTTAATATGAACACCAAACTCAACCTTATCCATGTGGTGCCTGAAATGATTTTGCTGCAACACATTTGAAATGTGTGTGTCTGTGTGATGAGCCATCAAATTAGAACCAGTTAATAATGACCCTAGTAAATCTTTCAAAGTAAGTAAGGGCCTTTTCACACGACCCCTAAGATCCACTGGCCACTTAAATTCGGACCAGAGATCTTAGGGGTTTGTCGCTGTTCCTGCGTTCCCACCCCCTCCACACCACTGGCTGCTGGCTGCGTGAGGGGAGGGAGAAAAAGAAGAAGAAAAGAATGTCGGCTTATTTCCGTTCTGCCAGTCTCGCTCTGTTCCCAGCAGCATTCAGATCTCTTAAAGGGGCGGGGGGCAAAAACAACAACAAACAGAAGTCAGGAGAGCCCGGCACTCTAGGTTACATCCGGATCTGGGATTTTTCATGCTCCGAGAGCAGGTACCTGAAAAGTGCGCTGGGACGCGCTTAGGTGGGCGTGTTCGCACTTAATTATCTGGTGGGGAAACAATTTAAAGCTCCGGAGCTGGGAGCCATTTGCGGCGGAGTTTAGGGGTTGTGTACAAAGGGCCTAAGATAACTGGTTTCATCAGTGCTCCTGGCACTGTTTCTGTGGCGTCTCATATCTAGATCCTTTGAGTCTTAGTCCATCATTACCTCCACTACATTGCACTATCACACTGGAAACATACATCATTATTCTAAATTACAGTTGAACCATACATTTATCACCTTAGGAATGGGGGGGAGAAATCCCCCTTTTGACTGAGATATTGCTAAATTATGGTTTGGGTTAATTAATTTGGACAAAGGCAAAGAAGCTCTTAGTCTTTCCTTTCCTTCTGGGATACTTTCTTAATGTGTTTGCTTCTTTCTCTTATTGATAATGCACCAAACTAATAGTGCAGAGTCAATTTAGATTCATATAGTTCTTTCATTATGATGACTTATGATCTGAATATGGGCTACAGAAGTACATATTACTTATTTATTTAATTTACACTCCATTTTTCCTCCAATGAACTCAAAAGCCACAGAATTTTAGCTGGCTTTTAGGAATACACTCTGAAACAATAGCCTTGAATGAATGGAAGAAAAGTATATCTCGCTTCAATCTGTACCAGGTCCTATGTCAGAGTCAGAGGCTTGGCACAGTATGACATGGTAGAGAAACTTATCACAAAAGGAGCTATATGAGTTCTCACAAGTTGATACGTGATTTCAGACTCCAGCACAATGAATTAACTTACATTCGGAGAAGTGTGCATTAATAAAATTAGAACTTATTGAGGTTCTCTGATTTCAGACCTTAAAGTCATTTGGAATTTTTTGTTCCTCACAAAAAATGTATATCAAATGCATTTTCCTAAATGTACAGGGTTTTTGGTGGGGAAACACATAAACTTTCGATTTGATGAAAATCTATTGATGTGCATTTTAATTACTTTTACATGGACATTTCCCAAACATAAATATCAAATGCATATTTTTAATTGGTGAAAGTACATCAGTGCAGAGACAAAAATCATGTTCTGATCTGTGCCCAATTCTTGGAAATGTAAAATCAAGAAAATGGATGTCAATAAAACAAAAAGAGAAGAGAAACAACAACCCCAAACTCAACCCCCTGCCTCTGGCAAACCAGCATGTTTTATGTGATGCACTGAAAGGCAGGCACACAGCCCCTTTAATGGTGTGTGATTGTATCATAAAGTACAGAAGTGTTGATGTGTAGCCTGCATAATTAAATTGTAAACCGCCCAGAGAGTGCTTGAAGTGCTATGGGTGGTACATAAGCCTAACACTTTGCTTTGATGTGCCCTGGTTTCTTTTTATGTAGTATTCAATTATGCAAATACTTGTTAGTGTGAAAAATACAACCTATCTTAGGGCTTACAGAACGAAAAATCTGTTCATGAATGTAGCCGTATTTTGTAATTTATTGTTGATGAAAACATAGGTTCTGGAAAATGCATTTCAGGACGACCAGACAGCTGAATGTAAGGTATGTTCCTATATGGAGTTGACTCATTCCCCAAAATGTCTGGAAATGTTAAAGCACGTATTCTCTGGATCATACTTTATTATTCTTTTGTAAAACATTCTGTGCGTATCTGAAACCAGGAATGTTATTTCACAACAGATTAAAATGTACACCATAAGAAAAATATTTTTCAATGGTAAAGTAATATCATCAGATTAGTAAGCCTGTTGTCAAAAGTTCACATTATTTAACTTCTTCCAGTTTCTTCCTATGTAAAATCCAACTATATGGGAAATACAGCAACTGGGCTTTCTGGCTATGTCCCCTTCCTTCACCTTTTTAAAGTTGTCGTTCCTCTTCATTTTTTCTGTGGCCTCTAGTTGTCCTTTAGAGCTCCCTTTCTCTGTTTTGCTACATCTTTCACAGTTCTGTTGGGTTTCATGCCTTTAAATAAGCAGATGAAAGTACCATCTCACTCCTGATGGACCAATATCATTTTATGGCTACCTGATATTTTCCTCTGCCACCTCAAGATGACTGGGAAAAACTCTATTTCTGCCCTTTCTTTTTCTGTTGATATTTTTATTTCCCCCTCCTTTCATGGCACACAACATTCTCCCTTCATTTTTCCTTGCACATCCCAAAGAGAAATACAATTTCTGAATTCAAATGGAGAGAAAGAGATTTTAGTGGTCAGAGTTGTCAAGATATGTAAAAGTTGATAAAACATATGTTATGTATATTTAACAGAATGTGTAAAGAGAATTGTAAAATGGAGTCAGTTAGATTCTGCAGTGTCATGATGTTAATTCACAAGTGTTAGAGACTAGTAATCACAGGCATGTTAAGTGATGAAGTGCAGGTGGAACTGATTATAACATCATGATTTGTAATGGTTAGAACAGATTGCATCAGATTGTTAATTAGTAATTGCATCAGATCTTATGAGTGCTGAATAAGTATAAAAAGCACTAGCTTGCCATTTGTTACTTGGGGACTGTTATGGTGAGAACAGTTTACCCCACACTCTGTTTGTCTGTTTGCTATATTGTATATAATGCTTGGTTGTTATGCTGTGTATATTTTGATGTATATATGAATATATGAGTTTTTACTCTATTCATTGTCATTGTCTTTCTGTTAGCCTAACTCTGCAACCCTTTATATCAATACTGACATTTTATCTACATTACTGCTGCACTGCTCTGTGTCAAGTACAAGTAAATATTATTATATATTTGTTGCTTAAATTGCTGATAGCAGCAACACTCAAAATATAATTGAGTAACGCTCAAAACAAAGTTGAGTGTGAAGTAAAGACACTTCAGTGGCTGAATCAAGAACAACCTGTTGATCCTGGAATGTCTACTCAGAGGTAAACTGCACAGATTCCTTTAGGACTCACTCTTATGTAAGTGAAAGTACCACCTGTTGCTTAAGCTGTGTGTGTGTTGTGTTGTTACAGTCATGACTGACTCTTCGTGACTCCATGTCCACGGAGTTTTCTTGGCAGGAATACTGGAATGGTTTGCCAGTTCCTACTCCAGGTGCCTACAGCACCTGGTATTCCCTGGTGGCCAAACCAGATACTAACCAGGGCCGACCCTGCTTAGCTTCCAAAATCAGGTGAGATCAGATGTGCTTAGGGTATCTAGGCAGCTGTTGCTTATGCTACTTGAAATTAATTGACACCCACTGAATTAAATGACACAAGGTAGCCACAACTAGATTATTTATTTATTTATTTATATTGCCCATCTAACCAAAGGCCACAACACAGAGCAAACTGTTATATAAAATACAGTGGTACCTTGTATAAAGGAATTAATTCATTCCAAATGAAATTATGTTAAGCAAATTTTCCTTTATACAAATTTCCCATAGGAATGCATTGAAAACAGAGTGATCCCATTTTATGTTGTACAGATTCACCCCATCGGTGATTATGTTAAGCAAATTTCCCCTATCTCCGGAATTTTTTATGTTGTACAAATTTTATGTTATACAAACCGTTTGTTGTACAAGGGTCCACTGTAATAGAAGAACATAACACAAAACTAAAAGTAATGCAAATAAAAACATAACTAAGTCAACCATTCATAAAATGAAAAGTGAATAAAATGGGCTAAGGGCAGACAAAACAGATCACAAAATCAGTGGAACAGTGAAACAGTTAATAATTGTGGAAAGCAGATTTAAACCACCATGTCTTCAAACATTTTTGAAGGTCAGCCATGTGGGGGCATGGTAGATCCCTAAGGCAAGTTTGTTCTAACGTATAGGGGCTGCCACCAAGAAGGCCCGATTCCTTGTTGTTGTATTGCGGGTCTCCCTCGGTGTTGGCACCCTCAGATGACCTGCCTGTGACGAAAGAGTGACATGGGCTGAACATTGGGTTCTGACAGATGTTGTTGTTCGGTCATTCAGTCGTGTCCGACTCTTCGTGACCCCATGGACCAGAGCTCTCCAGGCCTTCCTATCCTCCACTGCCTCCCGGAGTTTTGTCAAATTCATATTGGTTGCATCGATGACACCATCCAACCATCTCACTCTCTGTCGTCCTCTTTTCCTTTTGCCTTCGATTTTTCCCAGCATCAGGGACTTTTCCAGGGAGTCCTCTCTTCTCATGAGGTGGCCAAAGTACTGGAGCCTCAGCTTCAAAATCTGTCCTTCCAGTGAACATTCAGGGTTGATTTCTTTCAGAATGGATAGGTTTGATCTCCTTGCAGTCCAGGGTACTCTCAAGACTCTCCTCCAGCACCACAGCTCAAAAGCATCAATTCTGCGGCGATCAGCCTTCTTTATAGTCCAGCTCTCACTTCCATACATCACTACTGGAAAAACCATAGCTTTAACCATCCTGACCTTAGTTGGCAAAGTGATGTCTCTGCTCTTTAGGATGCAATCTAGGTTTGCCATTGCTTTCCTCCCAAGAAGCAGGTGTCTTTTAATTTTGTTGCTGCAGTCGCCATCTGCAGTGATCAAGGAGCCCAAGAAAATAATCTCGGTCATTGCCTCCATTTCTTCCCCTTCTATTTGCCAGGAGGTTGATGGGACCAGTGGCCATGATCTTAGTTTTTTTGATGTTGAGCTTCAGTCCATTTTTTTTCACTCTCCTCTTTCACCCTCATTAAGAGGTTCTTTAATTCTTCCTCACTCTCTGCTATTAGAGGAGTATCATCTGCGTATCTGAGGTTGTTGATATTTCTTCCAGCAATCTTAATTCCGGCCTGTGATTCATCCAGACCGGCCTTTCTCATGATGTACTCTGCATATAAGTTAAATAGGCAAGGTGACAGTATACAGCCTTGTCGTACTCCTTTCCCAATTCTAAACCAGTCAGTTGTTCCATATCCAGTTCTGACGGTTGCTGCTTGTCCCACATATAGATTTCTTAGGAGACAGATAAGGTGGTCAGGCACTCCCATTCCTTTAAGGACTTGCCATAGTTTGTTGTGGTCTACACAGTCGAAGGCTTTGGCATAGTCAATGAAGCAGAAGTAGATGTTTTTCTGGAACTCTCTGGCTTTCTTCATAATCCAGCGCATGTTGGCGATTTGATCTCTAGTTCCTCTGCCCCTTCGAAATCCAGCTTGTAGTTCTGGAAGTTCTCTTTCCACATACTGCTGAAGCCTGCTTTGTAGAATTTTGAGCATAACCTTGCTAGCATGTGAAATGAGTGCAACTGTGCGATAGTTGGAGCATTCTTTGGCATTTCCTTTCTTTGGGATTGGGATGTAGACCGATCTTTTCCAGTCCTCTGGCCACTGCTGGGTTTTCCAAATTTGCTGGCATATCTTATGCAGCACCTTTACAGCATCCTCTTTTAAGATTTTAAAGAGTTCAGTTGGAATGCCGTCACCTCCACTGGGTTTGTTGTTTGCAATGCTTTCTAAGGCCCACTTGACTTCACTTTCCAGGATGTCTGGCTCCAGGTCAGCAATTACGCTGTCTTGGTTATCAGGGACATCCAGATCTTTCTGATATAATTCTTCTGTATATTCTTGCCATCTCTTCTTGATCTCTTCTGCTTCAGTTAGGTCCCTACCATTTTTGTCCTTTATCATATCCATCTTTGCACGAAATACCCCTTTAATATCTCCAATTTTCTTGAACAGATCTCTGGTTTTTCCTTTTCTGTTGTTTTCCTCTATTTCTTTGCACCGTTCATTCAAGAAGGCCACCCTGTCTCTCCTGGCTATTCTTTGGAAGTCTGCATTCAATTTTCTGTATCTTTCCCTTTCTCCCTTGCATTTTGCGTCCCTTCTCTCCTCCGCTATTTGTAGGGCCTCGTTGGACAACCACTTTGCTTTCTTGCATTTTATTTTCTTTGGAATAGTTTTCATTGCAGCCTCCTGTACAATGTTACAAGCCTCCATCCATAGTTCTTCAGGTGTTCTGTCCACCAAATCTAGTTCCTTGAATCTATTCTTCACTTCCACTGTGTATTCATATGGGATTTGACTTAGGTTATACCTGACTGGCCCAGTGATCTTCCCTACTTTCTTCAGTTTAAGTTTGAATTTTGAAATAAGAAGCTGATGATCTGAGCCACAGTCAGCACCAGGTCTTGTTTTTGCTGACTGTATAGAGCTCCTCCATCTTTGGCTGCAGAGAACATAGTCAATCTGATTCCGGTATTGTCCAGCTGGTGATGTCCATGTGTAGAGTCGCCTTTTGTGTTGTTGGAAAAGAGTGTTTGAAATGACCAGCTTGTTCTCTTGACAAAACTCAATTAGCCTTTGCCCTGCTTCATTTGGAACTCCAAGGCCAAACTTGCCAGTTATTCCTTTTATCACTTGACTCCCTACTTTAGCATTCCAATCCCCTATGATGAGAAAAACATCTTTCTTTGGTGTCAGTTCTAGAAGTTCTTGTAAGTCTTCATAAAATTGGTCAATCTCAGACTCTTCAGCACTGGTAGTTGGTGCATAAACTTGGATTACTGTGATGTTCAAAGGACTGCCTTGGAATCGTACCGAGATCATTCTATCATTTTTAGGTTGTATCCCAGCACTGCTTTTCTCACTCTATTGTTGACTATGAAGGCTACTCAATTTCTTCTATGGGATTCTGGCCCACAGTAGTAGATGTGATAGTCATCTGAACTGAATTCACCCATTCCTGTCCATTTAAGTTCACTGATGCCCAGGATGTCAATGTTTATTCTTTCCATCTCACGTTTGACCACATCCAGCTTACCCTGGTTCATAGATCTCACATTCCAGGTTCCTATGCAGTATATTTCTTTGCAACATTGGACTTTCCTTTCTCTGACAGATAGGAAGGTCCTAAACTGTTTAGGGCTTTGTACGTCAACATTAAAACCTTGAAGCCAATGTGATGGATAATGGATTGGCAGCCAGTGCACTGTGGCCAGCATTGGGATCATGTGGTGGAATGTTTTACCCAAAACTAATTTGGCCGCAGTATTCTGCACCAGCTGCAGCCTCCACATTAATTTCCAAGGCAGGCCCATGTAGAGAGCACTTGTGTGTGTGTGTGTGTGTGTGTTGCATCCTTACAGTCTAATCTCGAGACTACGAGCACATGGACCAATATAGTGTGCGTGCAGGAAGGAGCACAGCTGCACAATCCGCTGGAGATGGTAATGAGCGGTACGGACCACTGACCACCACCTGGCCCTCCATAGTGAGCACCGGGTCCAAAGTTATGCCAAGACTGCACTGGTTCATCCCATGCGAAGAGAGTCACGCCCCCAAAACTGAAGTAGTTTCCCAACCCACCAACACCAGGCACCCTCACCCGGAGGACTTCCATCTTTTATGGGTTCAACCTCAGTGTATTCGCTCTCATTCACCCCAGAACAGCGTCCAGACAATCCAGGGATGAAACGGCATCCGCTGCAGATGGAGAAAAGATGGGTGTCATCAGCGTACTGATATCACAAACTCCACACCTCCTAACGACTTCTCCCAGTGGTCTAACATAGATATTGAAGAACATAGGGGAGATAACCAACCCCCAAGGCACCCCACAATTGAGGGACCAAGGGGTGGAAGTCATTTCCCCCAGCTGAACTCTCAGGGCAGTCCTCCAACATGGAGTGGAACCACTGCAAAGCAGTGTCTCCAACCCCTGGCTTGGAGACTCTCCCCAGGAGGATACCTTAGTCTACAGTATCAAAAGCTGCTGAGAGATCGAGGAGGACCTACAAGGATGATTTGTCCCTGTCAGCCTCCCTCAACAGGCCATCTTGCAAGGTGACCAATGCCGATTCTGTACCATGTTGCAGCCTGAACACTGACTGGAACGGACCGAGAGCGTCAGTCTCATCCAGAAGCCCCCGAAGTTGGTTGGCCACCCAAAATTCAATGAGAACTAAGTACAGTCAGTTTAGGTGGAATACAACCCAATGTTTCAAGCAATGTTGGGTGGAATTATTGGGTTTTTTAATTACATTTGTGCAATAGTAACACAATGTAAACACATGGTAAACACAATGTCAAATGCCTTTCTGTCCCTCCTTAAAGCACTGTTTATGCTTATACTTCAGAGCCATGACTAGCAGATGTGGTGGCTGATGCAAGTGGCATTGCCTCCCACCCTTGCACCATGAATTACCTTCTCCTCCGTCACCACTTCCTCTTTTTGGGGGATGGGTGGGTGGTCAGATGGGGTTCTGCCACAATGCTGCCATCCTCCTTCCTTGGCATGGGAGGCAGGGCATATATGCCACAGTGTACTTATCCTTGTCATGAAATGGTAGATTTAGAGAATGGACCCCAGGCTACTCTTTTCTATAGTTGAAAACTTGACTTTCTCATTCTTTTGGAAAGATTGCCACAATGGCTTCACATGGAGCTGGGGCAGGGGTAGCATTTTGCTTTCTGTTTACAATGGCCAGAGAAGTTAGTCCACACCTGTGACAATGAATTGTGATTGCAGTGAGGTGTTGCTGTTTTATTTTACAACATTCTCTAGTCAACTCCCCTCTACTTGTCTTTGCCCCTTCCATTTTTTTTTTTTTGCAGCCAAGGACCAATGTTATTGCTGTTCCCTAGTTGCAGCTCTGTGGTGCTCATGGCATCGTGAACACCTTAGAAAATATCTCTTCTGCCATGAATAACAACCGCATCGGTCAAGTAAGAATAAGGGCATGCCAACAGTAAGTACATCGTTGTTGTTGGAGGTTCGGTAAAAGCCATGTCCTCTTGCAATGGGAAGAGCAAGGACGACCACTAGGTGGGGCTGCTGGACCATGAATGAGCCTGGCCGGGCTTTCCCCTCCCACTCCCAAAGTTGCCGCGGAAAGGCCGTGCCCCGGAGGATTCAAAAAGCGAGCCCTTCTCGGCCACGTGAAGGAGAACTCCGGCAGGCACGCGCGAGCGCACCGGTCCCGTCTCCCTGAGAGGAGGGACCTGGGTGGATCTGGCCGCGTCGGCAAGCACGAAAGAGCACCTCGGGATCGTCTCAGGGCGCTCGCCTTCTCCCTCGCCGAGGATGCGAGAAGGCTGGGCTCCGTAGCCGCCAGGGGCTCGCGAGGACGCCGGGAGCCCCCCCCCCACGCTCCATATACAACCCCCCCCACACACACACAAGGGCTGAGGATACCACGACGACGACGCTGCCCCTGTTCACGAGCGAGTACGTGGCCGCTTTCTTCGCCGCGGGAGGCGGAAGGCTCCGGGGGGAGCGGGCGAAGAAGCTGGCGCGCGGTGGACCCTACTAGGGAGGCGGCTCCCTCCTTCTCTCCAACCCCCCCACCGTCACGCCCTCTGCCCCGGCAGCGGCCCCACCCCACCCCACCCCCCGTTGCGGTCCTCGCCACACGCCGCCTCGGCCGCTGCTTTCCTCAGTCTTGCCTTCTCCCTGGCTAGCTCTCTCCCCCCCCCCCCAGTTACTCCACCTGGCGCGCGCCTTTCCCCGGGGTCTCGGAGCGGCGCCCCTCCTTCCCTTCGCCCGGCGCTTCGGGTGGAAGCCACCGGAACCCTTTGGACCCCTCAGAACATCCCCCCCCGCCCGCCCGCCCGCTCTCCGTGTTCCTTTGCTTCGCGCGAAAGACGGCGCAGCCCCCCCCCCCGAGCCTTTCGGTACCTCAGGGGGCTTCCCCTCCCCCCCCCAAAAAAAAGGCGCGCCGGGAGGAAGACGACAGCAGGGAAACCCAAGGAGGCGCGACTTAGGGGCGTGTGGAAAGGGCAGCTTCCCGCGGGGCGCCGGTTCCTGTCCGAGCAGGTAAGGCAGACGCCCGCCCGGGAAGGCGACGCTTCTCTTCGCCCGGCGGCCTGCCTGCCTGCCTGCTCGAGGGGTGGCCAAGGAAGAGGCTTTGGGCACTTCGTGGGCTGCGCGGAGGACGCCGCCACGCCCACACGCACGCGCACATTGCGCGCGCCCCCTCCCCGTGGCCTTGGCCTTCCCTTTTAAGGGTGCCCCACGCGTGGAAAGAGCCCCCCCATCCTCTCTCGCTCAGTGTCTATCCGGAGCCCGGCGGGGGGGGGGGAGAGCCTACGAAACGCTACAGTGGCTGACCGCCGCCTGTTTATTGTCGTCGGGGTCAGAGGCCCTCGTGGCATTTAAGAACCCGCTGCTGGGGGGGGGGGTCAGCTGGAAAACGCTGTTGGCACGCATTGCCTGGCGGTGGCATTTCTGTAGGCATCTCCTGGACCGTGGTGGGAAGCTGGATTATAAACTGTAGTGTACAGAGCTGTTGGCTCACTTCCAGGGCTTCCCTTACGTCAGGAAAAGCTCCCCAAAGGCTGAGTTGTCTACACCAGGCGGCCCCATCTTCTCTTTGCTCTGGATGGAGTAAAAGTTGCAGAGGAATGCTGTATTGGTGGCCGTGGTATACCAGGAGGCGTCCTCATGCATTACTGTACATTATTTGGCATTCTGTTGGAAGAGGGCAGCATCCTTTCCTTATTTTTGCCCATCAGGGCTTTCCTACACTGAGAAGTACTGTAGTTCGCATTTGCCCTGAAGTGTGTCACCAGACTGTTAAAAACCTTTGGGTGGTGGTGGTGGGATAGAGGGTTCTTTCGTGGTGTCCTGTTCCCAGACATGGAGTTGGTTTGAAAATGTTCTATTTGGCGTTGAAAGGTGTAAGAGTGTGTTAGAGTGACCAAAGTCCTACAGAGACAATTTGCTTCAGAGTGAGTATCGGTACACTTTCCCAAATGGCTGGGAATAGATTTTCCTAAGATCAAGAAAGAAAGAAAGAAAGAAAGAAAGAAAGAAAGAAAGAAAGAAAGAAAGAAAGAAAGTGGCCACTGGGTGGGGTAGGAAGGGAGACAGCAAAGAGTTTTCTCTGGACTCAAGACCGATGGTCCATCTGGTCTGGTCCATCCACTCTCCAGGGGTGGATGCAGTCAGGAGACTTTCCTTGCTCCACCTGGGTATGATGGCGTTCTCTAGGCTTTAAAAGGGACAAAGGGGCTTTCCCCTTGGTTATCTTATTGGTGAATTACATACAGTGGACCCTTGTATAACAAACAGCTTGTATAACATAAAATCTGTACAACATAAAAAATTCCAGAGATAGGGGAAATTTGCTTAACATAATCGCCTATGGGGAAAATCCGTTCCAATGCATTCCTATGGGAATTTGTATAAAGGAAAATGTGCTTAACGTAATTTCATTTGGAACGAATTAATTCCTTTATACAAGGTACCACTGTACTTTTTTTGCGGGTGTGTCTGCGCAATAATCGTGGGTGACTGCAAGGGCCTCCCCCGTTTACGGTTGCGATGAGTGGAAGAATTTCTGGCTTTTATTCACATCTGGCCGCGCGCGCTCCATCTCTCTCCTTGATCTTCACGTGTTGCGCATTTTATTCCTCGGCGGGCAGCTGCAGCAGCATCTTAGCTCGCTCCTTCCACATGGTAGCAATGCGCCTCTCTGGCGCGGCTGCCTCTTGATCATTTTGATGACTCCTTTGAAGGAACCGAGACGGGGCTGCTAACTTTGCGAGCAATGCCGTGCGTATGTTGGCTTCGTTTTGGGTCTTTTTTGCGTGCGGACTAGACTCCCCTTCACCCCCCCCACCCTCTTTCGCGTCTTGGTCGGAGGGAATCCTCCACTTTTTGTGGCTATCGGAGGCGCAGCTATAAAAACCCACCGCCTGCGCTGAAAAAGGGCCTGGCTGATGCGGACAGAACAGAAGCTGGCCTCGCAATATTGTGTCCTGTTGTCCTTGTCCCTAGCCAGAGAGTGACGTGAGTCCGGGGGGATCTCCGGGTTAGCGCCCTTCAGATTCCCGGGGCGTCTTTTCTGCTTTCAACCACCCGCCGGCGCCTCGTTTTGTCCCGTTACGGGTCTGAACGAGGCGGTGTTTTGGGAGGCAATCGGATGCTGTCGCCTCTCTCCTCCCTTCCCCACTTCTCTCCTCCCCCACTCCCTTAATCCTAACCCCAACTCCATTCTTTTCCCGATGAAAATCCAAACTCTTCAGTCTCCGATTGTCCACAGGGTGGTGGGCGGCTAGCTTTCAGGGACGCCAGCAGGAGGATCGATCCCAAAAAGGTCTGGGACCAGGCGCGTCCTTCTTTGGAGGCTACGCGCCCTGCGCCTGAAGAAAGGGCCCCGATCCCAGTGGGGTCGCGTCCGAGCCTCCAGAGAACTCTTCGGCTGTCTTGGTCCAAAGATCAGCCTCCACGGGCGCCTCCTTCCCACTCACACGGACACGGGTGGCCATTTTAAGACGCGGGGGGTGGGTGGGCTGGAGGGGGGGGGAAGGCGGTGGCTAGTGCCAGGCCAGCAGCGTATTGGTTGGGAGGGAGGCGAACGCGTGAAGGGATCGGGCGGGAGGGCGCCGCCGCCCTTCAAAGCGGTTTGAATGGTCATCTGCAGGTCTGTCCTGAGGCTCTTCCGCCCTCCCTCCCGAAGTGGTGGGTTCATTTCTCACCCGCAGCGGCGCCCTTGTTCTCACACGAGCGAGAGGGGCATTTCATCGCCCCTGCACAATCCTGGGAAACGGGGAGCGTTCCTTTCACACACCCACACCCAGGACGCGCGATGTGCTTTCGATCCAGGGATCCGTGCCAAATGTTGCCCTGGGCTTCTCCGTCTTGAAAGACTTTGGAATTTCGAGAAAGCTGCGACCCTGAAACGGGGGATCGTGATCCATGAAACCTCACACTGAAATAAATACGTTCGTTTTCAAAGGGTTAAATCGTTTCCTCATTTTCTTTTTTTCCCTCTTCGATTTTGCCAACACGCCGAGAAAAACTAACACGTCGGCTTCCTTGGAATCTTTTCCCCCTGAAACATATCCGCCCCCCCCACTCCCCAAATCCTGGAGGCGGGTGGGGAAGGGTCCCGTTACCCCTTCCCTGCAGCCCCGAAAGGCTGAGAACCATCAAGGCGCAGCCTTTTTGCGCCGGTTGCCCGCACTTGGCTTCCCGAGGCCGTCCGCCCGGGCCGGCTGCTTGCTGCTACTAGGCGAACCCCCCCCCCTCCTCTGGGCGGATCGCCGTCCTCCCGGCCACGGCTTCCATTTGGCAAAGGCCCGCGCCAAGGGACCGCCGCGCCGGCTGCCGCTTGGCTCCGGCCTGGAGGCGCCCCGGAGCGTCGTGTGTTCTTGCGCTGCCCGCTCCTCGCCGCCCTCTCCCTCCCTCCCTCCCTCCCTCTTTCTCCCCCCCCCCTCTCCACTGCCTTTCCCCGCGCGCCCGCGAGCGCCCTCTTCCCACCGCGGGCTGGGGCTGCGCCCGCGCGGGCCTCCTCATGCCTCTGGAATGCGGCGAGGTATGCGCCCCCTTCCTTCCCAGCGGGCGAGAGGAGAGCGCGTCCCTCTCCGTTGCTCGCGCGCAGCAGCCCCGGGCTGGAAAAGGGAGAGGGGAGCGCGCCTAGATCATCCCGTGGCAGCGGTCCACCTTTCCCCGCCGCCGTTTCGTAACCGCTTACGAGAGAGAGAGAGAGAGAGAGAGAGAGAGAGAGGCAAGTTGGGAATTGGGAGCAGCCCTCTCTTAAGGAGCAAGGCGGAGGCGAGGCGAGTCCCACTCGGAGAAGGCAAGGCGTCGCGGACGGAGCGCCCCCCTCGCAACACCCGCTGAGCAGCTCCTCTCGCCTTGGCTGCTGCTGCTGCTGCTGCTGCCGCTGGCCGCGCCTTCCCCAAGGTGCCTTCCCAGCCAGCCAGCCAGCCAGCCAGCTGCGCAGCCCGTCCGATCGTGCGCCCCCGCCGGCTTCTGCGCCGCGCCCCAGCCGCTCAGCCTCCATCCCCCGCGAGTCCGATCCTTGCCGTCGAAGGTCTGTGCGCACCCGCCGTCGTGGGAGGAGGGCCAGCCCCTTCGCACCTTGCCACCCCCCCCTTAGGGGCGCCGCCGGAGAGCGACCGCCGGGTTCAAGATCTCTTAGGGGGGCTCCGTATCTGGAGGTGGGGCTGGGTGGGGCTGGACGTCTCGCTGGCGGAGAGCCTCCGAGGGATGGAAAAATCTTGGGTTTCTCGAGACTCCGATGCCCTCGACGGAGCCGGAGCTGGCAATTGCTCGTGGTGGGGACCTACTCCGGTGCCCCCTCCCCGTGTTCCTTCTTGCCAAAATCTCCTTGCTTGACTGCTCTGGAGTTCATTTAGGATGTCTAGAGAAGTCCCTAAAGGGGAGGGGACGAATGGGGCATAATTGATCTCTGAGCTTCCCCCATGGGCAACGAAGTCTCTCTA
This sequence comes from Phrynocephalus forsythii, assembly GCA_029282475.1. Taxonomy (NCBI): domain Eukaryota; kingdom Metazoa; phylum Chordata; class Lepidosauria; order Squamata; family Agamidae; genus Phrynocephalus; species Phrynocephalus forsythii. The sequence goes on along the minus strand of JAPFRF010000002.1, from coordinate 25,288,746 downwards.
GGTTGAAGAGGAGGGTCCCCAAGCGTCGCTCCGGGGACCCTTTTGTTAGGGCCAAGTTGGCAGAAGGAGTAATTTCCCTCCCGTTAGCCACCCGCCCTACCCCCCGCTACGGTCGCTCGGTGCAAAAGTTCCTTAGATGTACAGTACGTGGCTCCTCCCGTGTTTCCTGTCCTTACGTGCAGCGGCGAAAGCGTGCGAAATGCTTTGATTCGTTTCGGAACGCCTTTGTGTCTCGCCGTGCCGCTGCAAGACGTCTCATTTTGATTTTGCGCGCAGTGGCTTTTCTGGATGCGGAGGCGCTCGAGAAAAGCTCTGCTTTTGCCCGCGGGTGGGAAAGAGAAGGGCTCGCGTTCCTTCAGCGCTGCCACTTGCGGTGGAAAGATCAATGAAATCGTTGTTAGAGAGCCGGGTAGATATGTTGTCCCAGGTTGGCTTGAGCGGTGTAAACTAGAATCTGGTGGCAGGCAGAGACAGTAAAACAAATCCCGAACTTTTCTTACGCGTCGTAGTCTGCGGAGTTTTCGGGCTTGCCTCGTCTTTCCTCTGCTGCCCGGAAGGTGGCGCTCTAAGCCCGGACAAAAAACATCCCAGTCAGAAGCGCGTTTTCTCGCTCCTTTCTCGCGCCGCGCTCTTAACTCGCCAGTGGTCACGTTATATCTATACTGTATATATAAAATAACTGACTGTCTGGATGGATGGGCGGAGTTAGTGCGGGATGAGAAAGGATTACTGTCGTGGATCGGCAGGCTTTGATATCAAAGCGGGAGAGCCTGGGTGATCTCTACCGCTGCATCATGTGTCTGCGTGCACGCTCTGTCCTGTACAGTATAAAATTCTGGGCGTCAGACTCTTGAGAAAGCAGCTCGTTACAGGATAATTAATTGAAAACGCCAAGGTGTGCTTGTGCATGTGTTCCTGCTCTTGAGTGACAACTCTTGGACACGGATCAGAAAGGTATTGTCAGATCCTGTCAGTCTGGTGTGGCGATTAAAGGTCTCTTCCTTGGCTTTGGGTCGTTAGCCCCGTTTTTAATTTTTTTTAAAAAGTCCTCTTTCAATAGCACAGAACTATTTCTTCTCTTGAGCTGTTAATTGCCTAATGATTTATATACCAGCTGTTTTACTTGCTGTGGTTTGGTCTTGGCAGTCCTCTGGTAATTGAATGTTATAGCTTAATTGCTTGAACATTCTTTCTCTGCTTTAATCAGTGGGGGCAAAATTAATGCTGAAACTAAGAAGTTAAGGAAGAAAACTCAGGCCATATCTGAGACACTCTTCCCACACACTCATATCTAGCTCTTCCTCCTCTATGTACAGTAGGCCAGTTTATCTTGCTAGGCTGGACTTTGTTTGATGCTGTTTTACAGTTAAAAAGGCCACAGTCTGGTGCAAAGTTATGCAAGTGGTTGAACAGATCCTGTTCCTGTTTATAAAGATGTCAAGTGCCATAGGTTGGAGCAGAGTCGAGGGCACATAGAGCAGTGTATGCTACTAGATGCTGTCGAAATTATGGAAATAGTGGATTGGTGCATAAAGATCTCTGTATACTGTACTCTGGAGTCAAAATGATATATCAGCTGCTAATACGCAGGATAGTCTGTGCATAATTTGAAAATGGATAAAATGTGAAAATCTTAATGCTTTTGCAATTTTCAAAAATCTGATTAATTGTACCTTTGATAGGCATGAGGAAGGGCAAGGGACTACATCTTGGATATCTACCAAGACTACATCTAAATACAATTTAAAATATGTGGTCCCTATTATACAGTTCTCATTTGACAGTTTAAGAGATTTTAGCAGACTACCGAGAACTGTAATTTTATGCCTATCTGTGTAGTCATAAGAATGAAGAAGCTTTCTTGGGTCAGAAGTGAACTCAGAGATTCTCAAGGACCCTGAACTTACATTAAAATTTCCCCCAGTTTTTAAGGGATACATTTTTGAGCTTTTGTCTTTCGGGTGAGTGGGATTTGGTAATGAGTCCTTTTGGAATGGTTCAGAGAATTTAGTAAGATTGTTCCAGACGAACGGGTTTAAAGATTTGCAGCCTGCGATGTCTATTTCTAGACCAGTGATGTCTCCAGCTCTCCATCCTCCCGTCCTTCATACTTGAGAGTTGCTCTCTCTTGTTAAGGATCTGGCTAGAATGTCCAGGGTCTACGCTAGACAGGGGCGTCAGGTTTCAGTGGCATGTTGCATTCCCTTGTGTCTAATTTGTTTCAGACTTTATGGGCGGGGAAACAGAGGCAGAAGGGGAGGAGCTGCATATTTTCTAGAGAGGCTGTTTATTTATTTATTTATTTAGACCCATTACCTAACTACTTCAAGACTTGGGCAGTCATCCGTAATGTAAGTACTTCAGCAGCTGTGAAAAAGGAGCCAAGCATAATCCCAGCTGAAAAAGGCAGTAGGCTTGATTCGGTATAAAGGGGTTGAGAGGGACAGGACATGTCTGAATTTGCAGCAGCTGCATTTCTTTTGAGGCCACAAGGGTGAGAAGGATGATAGTCTGCCCAGTTTTTAAAGCACTTTTTGTCCCCTTCTCATGCTGCTGTTGGTGTGCATGCGTGAAAGTCAGATGTGCACATTCAATGCACTTGTATAAGATTTTTCTTTTTAAAAATATGTTCGTTCAGGAAGGTTGCTTGAGAACTGCAGTTCAACTTTCTTCGAATCTTTTTGTCAACTTATGAATTGAAATACTTTTTGGTTTTTCACCAACTTGGTATCTGTTTTGGAGTTTTCTTTCTGAATAATGTTTCATCCCGCCGTCCCTCAAATAACGTTTTGACCTGTCCTCCTTGGCCACTCTCATCAAACTGGCATTGCATTTTATTAGTTGGAATACACCACTGCCATGTATTCCCCTCCCTTGCTGGCAAAGCAGTTGATGAGGAAGGAGATCAGGAGCAAAACAAACAACAAACCCTAAAAACCCAAGGAAAAAGGAAATGCAGCGCTGACAGCTGTTGGACTCCTTTACCGGTGGCCACGCATCCCTTAAGATGCACCTCCCTTGCGCACTCCTGCCTGTCTTCTTGCATGGAAGGCTGTCTCTTTCTTCTAGCTGCCTTTCCCCGGCTTCGTAGTGATTCCAAAAGGTGTTTCTTTGAAAGGCACCATGGCTATAAATCTGGGTTAGTGTTCTGTTATGCCTTAATGGTCACTTACACTGTGCTGTGAATAATGGGCGTAAGTTTTTGCCTTGCATGGGAGGCTACCTCTTTCCACTCTGAACCAGGGCAGACAATGTGGAAGAAGTCCTTCTCTCCTTTCCATTTCCATCTCTCTCTCTCTTTCTCTCTCTTTTTGGTAATCTGTGTTGATTCTGTGTCTCCTCCTTTTCTTCTCACAGAATCATTCATGCGGTTGTGATCTAGAACGGCAGCCATGAAGATCAGGCTCTCTGCGGCAGTTGTGGCTGCCCTTTGGACAGCTCTTCTCCTTTGCTCAACGGAGGCTGAAGGTAAATCCTATTTTTCCCTTACTCCTTGAAAAGCGATGGTGCAGAATATTAAAAAAAAAAACCCACAAATTTCTCAGTGTCACTCCTTTCCCTTTCCCTTTCCTTCTACTTTCCTCCTCTTTCCGTGGTTTGTTTATTTCCAGCTGGATAGATCTTCTCCGTCCTCTTCTTTGTCGTCTCTCTTGGTGTGCTGTCCACACTGGGTGTTCCTTCTACTTGGGAGCTGCCTTTGGCCAGCCCCCAACTCCCTCTTCCCCCCTCCCTATTGGAGGCTGAGTGCTCAGGGAGAAAGAAGACACCTGTGCAAACTTGAAAACTTCTCCTTAATGAGCAGGAGAACCCCTGGAGCACTTGCACACACCCTCCTAATGCTTAATTGCTTGGCTTTGTACTCTGAATACATTATAGACACATGTGTGAGTTACAGCTTTTTTGGCGGTGTGTGTGTCTTTTCTTTTTCTTTCTTTCTTTCTTTTTTTTTTTGCTAAACCCGCTATAAAATAAAGCACTCCAACAGAATCTGGCTGCCTGTGTGTTTTGTTTGGAATTAAAATGAGGGAGGGGAGGCGTTCTTGATAATTCAGTTATATGGGGCAGCCGTGGAAAGTGTCTGATTTCTGTTTAGTGCATGGAAGCCACCTTGATATCCACAGTTGTTGCACTATTTCTCCAACATCAAATAGATTGATCTTCACCTGATGATGGATTAACTGTATGGAGTCCTTGTGCCACATAGCTCAGAATCTACTGCCTCTGACTCTTTCCTTCGGCCTGACATCTGCTCACCCTGCACAGGGAAAAATTCTCTTTCAGTGTATCTCCATCCCTTCCTCCATCATAACCCCCCAGTGCAATGGTTGATCACAGTTTGAAATTATACCTTACTGCCATCAAATGAACCTCTGTGCTGAGGCACTTTGAATTCTTGCATGTGTGCCTACACAGTAGATAGTCTTGTAACTTACAGGGAAGTCTTGATTCTGGTTTTGCCCGAGAGTCCTTAAATGGAGACGGGCATGGGCTGCCGTTTCATGTATTGGCTGAACAGGTGTTGGGTGCTTCCCAGCCCTGCCTCCCTCCAGGAGGTGCCCACTGAGAAGGCAGTGCCCTGTCTTTCCCGCCCTGCCTCCTCCTCCTCCTCCGGGCACTGCCTCTGAGTGGGCACCTGTTGGAGGAGGCAGATTTGGGAAGCGCCAAACACGTGTTCGGCCACTACATGAACCGCCTAAATGGTACCTCATGCCGATCTCTATTCCTAAACATCTAGCCATTATTTATGAAAAAGGAAACTGTTTTTACCTCTCATTCCATCCACTGGGAAGCCATGATTAACCCCACAGTTTAACAAAGTGATTGGAATTTAATGCATCCAGTGCCTGCCATAGAAAATATTTACCACTGCATTATTGCTTCCCCCACATAAGAGGGGCGTGTGTCTCGCCTTGTCTTTCTAGTTATGTGTCATCCAAGTATGTGAGTGGGGATCAATTCTTTGTGAGTATATGTGTGTTTGCTCGTTTTGCCAAGTACTGTATCCAAAGGGACAAGCTTCTGGGGAGATTTGGGAAGAGAATACTGTGCACTCAACCCTATCTCATGCATATCTAGATCAGGCATGTCCAAACTTCGGCCCTCCAGGTGTTTTGGACCACAACTCCAACAGTACAATTGGCAATCTAAGCTTAAAATTCTGGAAGTAGTGGTCCAAAACATCAGGAGGGCCAAAGTTTGGACATGCCTGATTTAGATGATAACTTCCCCCGGTAACCTTCCTTTATTTTTTTCTTTTCCTCCCTTTTATAAAAAACAAAAGATGGAATATGGACTCAGTGTCTTTTGACTGGTAGCACTGGTTGATGTTTATCTGGAAGCTCTTTAGATGCAGTTTTCACTGTAGTTTTATTGCCAGGATGGGGTAGATGATTAGAAATGGGCATGAACTGTCAGTTTGGCACGGTGTATTTACCAACCAAACAGCTGATCCACAGTTTGGCACCCTGTCCCCTTTGACAGGTGCTCCCTTGGCTATTGTGTTCTGCCCTGCCTCCTCTGGGCATTGCCTTTAAGTGGGAGCCTGTCGGAGGGCGTGGAGTTCCAAACTGCAGATCAGCTGTTGGGTGGGTCTGTAAATGAGCTGCCTTAAGCTGCCAAAGGAGTGATCCAGGTCCATCTCTAATTATGATGTAGATGCAAGAGTGTCAGAATGTTTGGAGGTATTGTTTGAACACATTTGGGAAGTTTGATCCTGCATTTGTGGGGTAAATTTGTGACTGTGACCCATATGATTCTGAAGATCAATTCACATGATCAATATTTTTATATGGCGAATGGCCCTCTGACCCAATTGCATATACATGTTCTGTGGATTGATGTTGGGTAGACCATTTGCAGATTCTGACACAGTCCAGACTCCAATTCAGCATGCTCAGTTTCAACAGAGTTTTGGAGACTAAAACTCTACTCAGTGTTTCGGTCATCTTTCATCCTGATGACCGTATCTTTCTATGTGTTCACATCTTAGTCCTTTTATCTTTATCCAGAATAATTCTGCCTAAAGCATTCACTCCTATTCCCAGTATTCCCCATCAAACCTTCTATTCCAAGCACACTGCAGTAAAGACTTAATCACTTTCATGCTTGCTTCTCTTACGACGTGCCATTATGGTCTTTAAATAATTACATAAATGCCTTTTCAGGATGTCTGCAATAGCACGTTTTGGAGTACACACAAAATTAATTCAATCTGGCAACACTGAATGTCACCTAGAGTTGTCTCCATCACTGTTTAACACATGTCTGAATGGACAAGTTCTGACATTTGTCTGAAACGTGTACTCCTAAGAGGAATGGAAAAAATGAGTGCTTTTGTGTGTGTCTTATCCTGAACTGTAACATGAAACTTGGAAATGCTCGGAATATGTTTCGTCTCTTTTGCTTGCTCTGTTTACCACTTCCCCATGGAGATTTGTGCAAGCCATGTTGTGTCCCTTTTCATTGGGCTCACTGGAGATTAGTGCATGGCCATTGTCCTGGCTACAGCTGAGGACAGAAAATAAATAAGCCATCTCCAGTGTGATACTGTCACAAGAGCAAGAAAGGAAGGTGTGGAGCATGGTTTTGGTGGCTATGAGTCAAGTATACTGGCTTTCACTTCTCTGCAAAATTCATAGGTAGGTAGTATATTTGTTAGAACCAACCAGAATGGCACAAGTTAGTGTGCAGACCCTCGGATTTTCCAGACCATCTGTGTGAATTGTGAAACCAAGACAGAGAAGAATGCTTTAAAAATACACACACATAACAGAAATTAGTCCAAATGTTAATAGTCATAGTCTATATTTAGTGCCAGTATCAGGGAGATTGCAAGAACAAATGGATTATCCTCTGCTAGGTGCTGCAGGTAAAATATCTACTGTACACATAACCTCCAATGTTAGTCCTGTCCTGTTGCATGGTTGTAGCGCAATGCCATAATTCCCAGACGGTTGACTGCAAAAGTCAGTGAGACCGGTTCAGAGTAGTGATTTGATTTTAGAAAAACATTAATCTGAACTTTCAAGTAATTTTCAACTTCTGACTTGCTCCTGCTGTTATTACAGGCTGTGGTAAAGGAAAGAAACACAATGGACTTCTTATTTTGTCAGGGTATTGCCTAAACTGTTGAATTAAAGTGACTGAAAAGGATGGCTTCAAGGAAACCATTAAAAGGAGCAGATAGAAACTTGCAATTTAGATATAATGTTTACAGGCCAGAAGATTTACAGTTTCCTTTAAAAGTGTGGGACCATGCTAGTAAAATAGTCCAAAATAAGCCAGCTTTCTGGTTAGTGTAAACAAAGTAGCATTTCTCAGATATTTCAAAGCATTCTTCTTCTAATTGTTTTTTTCCCAGTGTAGCAACTGTGTGTTAGAATGGCATTTATTTTGTGTATGGGTAGGAGAGCTAATTTGGACTCTTTGTTCAAGCCCTGTGTTGGGAAAAATCATAAAAGTGTACCCAACAGTTATTCCCCTGGTATTTGGTGATGATCAGATAATTGTGATTGTTCTGACCTGTAGCCATTATATCTAAACATTGCAAGTTTCTACCAGTTTTGCTCCTGTTTACGAGTTACCCTGAAGGATAATAAAAATTAATAATAATAATAAAAAATTAATAATAAAAATTAATAATAAAAATTCTATAATTTAGGCAATGTCTTGAGAAAACAAGGAGTCCATTGTGTTTCTTTTTTATTTTATTGCAGCCCTATAGTAACAACAGGAGCAAGGAGCTGAAAAGTACTTGAGAGTTCAGATTAACTTTTTTTAAAAAAAATCAGACCACCGCTCATAATCTGGAAGTTGTGTCATGACGACTGGACTTCTTTTCTTGAGAGATTGAAATGCTTCACTACTCATCTAAGCAGAAGCTGCTTGGATAAATGTTGAAATATTTCAGTCTCTCAAGAACAGAAGTCCAGTTGCCCTGACTCAACTTCCAGATAACCTCACCTGGATGACTGAGAACCTTCACAGAAACTATTCTGAACCAACATTGGAAGTTTGAGAATTGCAGCCCTGGGCCACAACCTTCTGGGGCAGCCCAACCTGTCCAGATTTTGGTTGTGAGAAATGCTTCTCCTACCTGATAACCCACTCCCAGTGTTAGAGAACTATGTTTGGTGAAGTAATTGTTTCTCTTTATGGTTGCTATCATAAGGGCACCTAAGATCGTTCTCCTCTTTGCCCGTAGATAGCCGCATGCGTATTTTGGAGTGCAAATTTTATTGAGTACCTTAAAAAAGAAAATATTCCCTATATTGTACTGTGCTTTCCTACCTTTTATTCATACTCTCTCTTTGAGTATCAAATGGGGGCTTCCTACGCATTTCTCCATATCAGTCTCCTTTCAAACTAATGATCCGTCTGCTCTGTTACTGCTTTCCTATTCTCATTTCTCACTTTCCTTCTGAAATATATTGCCATGTTATGAAATATATTGAAATATATTGCCATGGTCTTGGTGCCACCATCACAGACCCTGTTTTGTCTAGTCTTTGTCCCAGATGCTGGGAAGATAAACTTGGAACGTTTCCTGAAAGAACTTACTCAGCTCAAAATTTCTTCTCTGTTTTACTTAGTCAGTTACTGCATTCCCTTATTCTTTCTCTTTGTCATTGTGGAATATGTATTTTTTTATGATTGCACATCTCCAGTGTACTAACAATCAATTAAACGAACTATACCATCTAATTTAGTACTTAGACACATACAATGATCTAGTTTTACTCTGATCATTTTCATAAGCCTTAATTCCATGCTTTCATTCATGAAATGCAGGATCAAGACATTCTTCAGACAGAAGTTTTAAATGAGGTAGCCCTGTTAGTCTTTTTTCCAAAATGTATAATAAAAAGGGGGAAAACCCCAGGTAGAGGCATAGCAAAGGTTTGGAGTGCCTGGGGACAAAGTTAGATTTTTGCACCCCTGCTGCTGCCCCCCCCACCACATCACGTCCCCACCCAGCAACGGGGGCCTGATCCTGCAGGCTTGGACGTGTGGGTGGTGGTGGTAGGTGGATGGGCATGTGTGTGTGCGTGCGCGCGTGCACTCCTCTCTTGAGGTGGGCCTAAGCAAGGCAAGGAAGAAGAGGAGCAGGAGCAGGAGGGCACCGCGGCCACTGTGCTCCCCGCCTGCCTGCCTGCTTCACTGCTTGCCTGGCGCGCGGTGGCGGAGGCCCATCGCCAAGCCTTAGCTGGGGAAAAGGAGAAGTACTGGCGGGATGGTGCATGGCTTCCTCTTCCTGCTCCTCCTCTAGGCACCCCCAGATTGCTGCACCATGGGGCCAATGCACCCTTCCACCCCCACCCCCCCAGATACGCTCTTGAACCCAGGAGCATTGTGGCACCTTGAAAGCTAATAGATATATTTCAATATGAGGTGTTTGCATTACAGTCTACTTCCTCAGACACAAATCCATTCCTGTCCTTGAGGAAGTGAATTGTAATCCACGAAAGCTCACAGCGCAATAAATCTGTAAATCTTTAAGATCCCTCCTTCCTCCTTCCCTCCCTCCTTCCCTCCCTTCGCTATACAGGTACTTCATATAGAGATTAATGTGAGAAGTCCAGGTCTAAGCATGTGAAATTTTATGTATGTACCATTGGTTTCCATGGGATTCTTTAGGGCATGGTAATTTAAATTTATCATCTGTTATCAGCAGTACTAAGGAATGTTACTCTTAAAAGTACAGTTTGCTGAAGTTCATGGCCAGCAAGGCCATTTCCAGAGTTGTAGCTCAAAGAACGAACTTTTCCAAGCTTTGCTCCTGTTTAATCTGTGAAGGAGAAAGCAGCTGCAATATAGACAAACCCTCTAAAGCAGTGTTTCCTCCCAGCTTTGGGCGTTTATACACGACCCCTAAGCTGCGCTGCAAATGGCTCCCAGCTCCGGAGCTTAGAAATGTTTCCCCACCAGCTCCAGAGTTTGCAGACAATTAAGTGCGACCCCGCCCACTTTAGCGCGACCCAGCGCACTTTTCTTGTACCTTCTCTCTGGAGGTGAAAAATATTTGATGCGGATAAGAGTGCCGGGCTCTCCTCGCTTGTCTGTTGTTGTTTTGCCTCCCGCCCCTTTAAGACCCCCTTGAGAAGGAACCAGGAAGTAACGGGGCTTGTGGCAACTTCGACCGGCACCGGCAGGTTAGTAAAGGCTTCTTTTGTCCCTTTTTTCCCTCCCTCCCCTCACGCAGACAGGAGCAGGAAGTGCTGAGGGGTGGGGACGCAGGAACAGAAACGAACCCCCAAGATCTCTGGTCTGAATTTAAGGGACCAGCGGATCTTAGGGGTCCTGTGAAAAGGCCCTTTGAGTCACCCAGGTGTTCTTGGACAGTGGTTCCCAGCCAGCATAGCTAATGGCGAAGGGTTCTGGGAGTTGCAGGCCAAGAATACTTGAGTTGCCTGAGCTTGGGAACCACTGCTTTAAAGCGCCCAGAGCCAATGTGTAGATCTCTCTGTACAGTACAGTACAGTGCACCGTCATATAACAAACGGTTTGTATAACATAACATCTGTACAACATAAAAAAATCCAGAGACAGGGGAAATTTGCTTAACAGAATCGCCTATGGGGCAAATCCATACAACGTAAAAATGCTCGCAATTAGCGATTACTCTGTTTTCAATGCATTCCTATAGGAAATTTGTCTAAAGGAAAATTTGCTTAACATAATTTCATTTGGAACGAATTCATTCCTTTATACAAGGTATCACTTTACTTCAGATAATTATGCCAAAGAAGGAAGATTTTTTTACGCCTTTTTCCATACACAATTTTCCTGGTCAGGTTTTGCTGCATATAACTTTGCTGAAGTAAAAAAACCAAAGCAAAGAAAATGGAACGTTTCATGAGTTTTACAGTTCTGATCAGGAACATAGTTTGAGAAGAAGGATTAAGATGCTTTCCCATTACTGCACCTCCAGTTCAAAACTGCAGCTTCCTCTACTCCATACTCTGGTTTCTCTTCAGATCGTATAAATCTTTCACCTTTTCCTCTACTCCCGTTTTAAGACAGGAAGTTAATCAGATCATTATCGCATCTGATTTGGCTCTTGTTCAGACATAGAGCTGTTGTTAAGAGTGCATGATGTAGATTTAGAAGCAACAGTTAAGCTGTTCAAACTATGCCTATGAAATGTAATTGTTCCTCTATCCAAGTATGGATTATATATTGGCCCATGGCCACAGTTATTAACACCCAATCATGTGTGTCTTGGAGCACAAAGACTAGCATGAATCATGCTTGTCATGTAATGTCTATATGTACCTACCACGTTTCCTTGAAAATAAGACACTGTCTTATATTTATTTTCCCCCAAGAAGTTACACTAGGGCTTATTTTTGGGGTTGGTCTTATTTTTAGGGGAAACAGGAACTGCAAGCAAACATGCTACAAAGTGTAATAACTTTGGTGGCCCAAGAGGGAAGGACCTTGGATGGAAAGGGAGGGGCAACGTGCACTCTGTGTGTGTGTGTGTGTGTGTGTGTGTGTGTGTGTGTGTGTGTGTGTGTGTGTGTGTGTGTGTGTGTGTGTGTGTGTGCAGGCACAGCCATGCCCATCACTAGGTCTTATTATCGGGGTAGGGCTTATATTTAACAAATGCATAGAAAATGTGCTAGGGCTTATTTTTGAGCTAGGTCTTATTTTCAGGGAAACAGGGTATTATGAATATGTGCCGGATCTTCTCCCTCCACCAAGAAGAGCTGAAGCAACCTCCCCACTGTCAAAGAGCTATTTCATTCAGTTCATTTCATTTTCTCCAGGGGAGAGAATGGCTTGCTTAAATAGAGATACCTCTGACTTACAGCAGCCCTAGTAGGGCTTTTGAGGTGTATCAGTTCAAGGACCGATTTGACCTTGCCGCCAATCAGGGAATTTATGTGAATGAATTGCCACATTACTAACTTCTAGCCTGACACTTTGTCCACCACACTGGTTCTCGGAAGCACTTCTTATCCTTAAAAAAAGGTCAAGGTTTATCGATTTATTTATTTAAATTGCAACACATGGACACACACAAAGAGGGTCAATCCACTGAACATTTCTTTTAATGGCTAGCAGGTTGATCCAAATTTCCCTTCAAGTATTGTTTCCTTGTCTCATTAGAGATTCCTAGGAGCACATTACTAGCTAGAATGTGTGATCTAAAGACATACTACTGTGGTTGATTTATTTCAATTGCATATATTGATTTATTTGTATTGCATTTAGCCAACATTGTCAATCAGCAACCTGATTAAGAGTCTGCAATTATCACCCTGCTTTGTGAGCTAAAACAGCTGCAAACAACTGCAAGAAATAGATATCAAGTGAATTCCAACAGATTCTCTTTATTTTTTCTGGGGAACGTACAGCAAAGAGATAACATAGTTCCTGCATGAGTTCTGGACCTGGGTATGGTGCCATCTGTTAGGGTACCAAAACAGTTCCTATGGGCGCCTTTACAACATATGTTATAATCTAGATTAGAAATGTTAATGTAGAATAAATTCACACTGTATTAATTATAGAGCCTACATCAGTGCTTGAAAGCACCAGAAAATCACCATCAGATTTTCTACAATAGATGCCCTTCTCAGCCAAAATTCTGGCAAGATGTATGAGCATGTTGAAGGGACTGAGGGGGTCTTAGGGATATGGCAAGGAGTACACACAAAACTGTCTCTTAGATGAACACATGCTATTAATTTAATTTTGATATCATTTTGTTCTGGAATGTACTTCCCATATATATCCATGCTACGATGGCTACAAAAACAGGATGCGATCCAAAATAAGAACTTTATGCATGGCCCAGAGCTCGTGTATGCAAGGTGGAATTTCACCGTTTTAAAAGTTTTAAAACTGGTTTTCTTAACATAGCGGACCACTTGTTGTCATATCAGAAACTGCTTTAAGAACACCCTTCAGTTTCAAAAGCAGCAGGATATGATCTGTTGGGGGATGCTGTTTGAGAAACCGAAGCCTCATACTCTTGGATGCACAGAGCTAGTTGCATAGTTGTTTGGATCTTGTCCTTTTTTTGTGAAACAAATCGTTCCTTCATCAATGAGTCTGAAATCAAAGAGGTGGTCTTTTATCCAAATGTCATGTGTTGAAACAGCAATAAGGTACAGAAGTGGCTCACAACATGGAAGTACATTTCCCTGAATATAGGCTATTGAACTTGGAATAGTAATTAATTAGATATAGGATCACCCTATCTGTTATGATGACTATGGGTCAAACTAGATGACACATTTAGCTTGTATTTAGAAGTTGTGCTCTCTCAATCAGTGAAAGAAGCCTGTTTGTCACAACCCACCCTTTCCCTCATCTCTCTAAGGGCGCTATCCCATGAGGAGGAAGGTGAGGGGAATGGGAAACTCCGGCTTTTGTCCTTACCTGATCACGTGATTGAAGATGTGCGTTCTGAGTTCCAATGTCCTTTGGATTCTGCTCCACTTCTGTTATGTCCCAACGGCCCTAACCTGCTTCAAGCAGGCACAGAGGGAATTAATAAAATAAAATAAAACAAAATGGCCAACCAGCCCCAGGAACAGCTACTGGGAGTTAAGGAGAAATAAAAAAATATTAAAAATTAATTAAAAATAGCCCCGACCAGCCCGCAGGCCAGCTGACTGGTGCTGGGGGAAGGAAATTAAAATTTAAAACATTTAAAAAAACCCCAAACAGCCCCAGGGCTGGCTGGTGGGGGCTAAGGAAAAATTAAAATAAATAAATAAATAAATAATGCCCTGACTGGCCCACAGTCCAGCTGACTGGCACTGGGGGGGGAATTAAAATTTTAAAATTTAAAACACCCTTTCAAACAGCCCCAAGGCTGGCTGGTGGGGGATAAGGAAAAATAAAAATAAATTTAAAAAAGCCCCAACCGGCCCGCAGGCCAGCTGACTGGCACCTGGCGGTGGGGGGGGTGTAGGGGGAATAAAAATAAAATAAATAAAAAGCAGCGCTGACCAGCCCCAGGGCTGCTGGTGGGCGCGAAGGAAAAATTAAAAAATTAAAAAACCACTGAAAAACCAGATCATATGCACCCTTATGCTGGGGAAAATGTGCATTTTTAAGCAGAGCAAAAAATACCCAAGAGCTCCAGTAGGTCTTGGAAAACTCACTAGAACCCACTAAACTGGGCGCTACCATTTTTTTAAAGCCCGATGACTGTGAGGAAAAGATTTTTGGAGCCGTTTTAACAGAAAATTAGATCTGGGTTTTAAAGGACGTGTGATAGAGCCCTATCTTGCAGTCCAACATTCTTTGCTATGGGATTGGCCATTTGGAAGGGAAACTCAGGACTTAATTTTGAAATTAAATTTTGTGCCGGGAGATAGAAATGGTCTAATCACAGGGAATATGAATTTCTTTTAACATTTAGTTTGACTCCATGGTTCAAATCGCACTTGCACAAGTGGTAGCATTGGGTTTCTTGCATATAACCATATGATACATAGGTTAAAAGTACTGTTTGCACTGTGTGTGTGTTTTTTTTTAAAAAAATATAAATGTTGAGTGACCCATCTGAATTTTCATAAAGCAGATAACCATCCTTCGAAATGCTAAAGACTTTTCCCCACAGTTAAGTTTTTTCAGTTTATCTGGGATGCGACCATTTGGATTTCACCAAGGTGGGCTGCTGCTGTCCTCCAGCAGTTACAGCCTAAGGCCTCTGCTGCTTCAGGTCAATTTGCTTTCAAGGTTGGTGGCGCTCTTTTTTCCCCATGTACTGATTTATTTATTTTTTAAAAAAGAGCATGCTCAGGTCAGTTGTCTCTGCCTTTGCATTAAATTTGTCCTGAGCCGCTGCCGTGGGAACAATATTTTATAATGGTATTCTTTGTTAATGTCAGTGTGTTTTGCTATTAACAGCTATTGCATGATGTGGATACCAACACATTTGCTTGAATTCTGATTACAGATTAGTGACTGCCTTAAATAGAATGGAGAACTTATTTGTGCATGCACATTATTAATATTCTAATCTCACTGCCTGTGTATGGATAATAGGAAAAAAATAACATTTTTTCTAGCACTACTGTATCTAATGTAGCAAGAGCACAAAGCCATATTATCCTATTTTCACTGGAAATGACCATACATTAAAATATATGCAATATTTATTTAAGCCCTTGCCTCTCCCACTTCAAGTGGTATCAAACGTGTACATATATATTTATTGAAGACTGAATTGCTTGCAGTGCGTATTGTTGAAGTGCCTTTGAAGTCAACAATATTACATTGATTGAGGTGCTGAGTGGATGATCTCTCTGGGTCTAGTTAATATTCTGACATAGATTTCTCAGAGGTCCACTCTTCAGTTAAGGGTGCTATTTTTGTTTTTTTGTTTTGTTTTGTTTTGTTTTGTTTTGTTTTGGCAAAAGACTAAATTAAACAAAGATGCGCATCTTCCAAGAAAACCACAAGATACAGCTCGTCCCCAATGCTTGCCAGACAATGTAAAGCATTAAGGAAAGTATGGCTGAATCTTATCTGCCTTTGTCAAATCTGTTAAAAGGGTTATTTAGAGTATACCTACCATGCACTGACAGTGAATAAGCAAGATACTGCATGACTCTGCATGACCAAGCTAACCTGAGAATATCATTATAAAATATTTTTATGAAACCTCTTTGCACAACGATTCTTGTACATGGAAGCTTTTGTCCATTGTGGGAAGCTAAACGAAAGTAATTATAATAAATATTCAAATTGATTTTTCATATATATTACATATATATATATATATCTACCTACATGCATGATGTTGCAAGATAGCCCATGTAAACTATTCCTTTCTGTTTAGTTCATCATCATTTCACTAGCTCCCACAAATTTACTTGCAGTCATTTGTCCAGATTACTGATGCCCTCTTTCTCATGTTTTTCTCCCCTGCCCTATGCATTCTGTAAATAAATGTCTATAAATATACCTTGATGTTGTCTTTCCATAATTAACCATTGTTGTGTAAACACCATACTGGCATTTTGTATTAAAATGCCACTCCTTAGTATGGGTACACCTGCTGCAAAGGGAACAAACTAATGTTAAATTATGGTTTACACCTCAGGTGTAAAGAGACAGAAAGTTTTGGGGCTTTTTAAAAAAATGTTTCTATGTACTAGTTCAAATGTGATGGGAAATAATTTATAATTCATTAACCCCTTGGTTCTCATTTTTATGTGTAAACATGTATAAGAACCATCCACTTTGGTGGCTGTTTGGAATTAAGGGGTTCAAGTCCAAAAGCAAAATAAATGCATATGAATAAGATTGGTATGATATAAATTGATCCATGAATCACTCAGACCTTCCTTGCATTATCTAATGCCTCTTTCTGTTTTTCTCTGCCATGCTTCTTTGTAAAAAAGAAAGAAAGAAATCATTAAAATGGCAAGTGGGCAGAGAGACAATATTTTTTAAAAAATAATAATTAATTCTTTGATTTCTTATTAAAGGAGTACTGTGTTATTGTCAAATGCTCTCATGGTGTTGTAAGCAGGTCGTGATTTGGCATGCTTCTACAAATTGCACCCAGCATGTTGAAAAACATTCTTTTAATTGTTATGTGAACTGTGTGCATATGTGGTTATTATCTGTGGATTCATTGTACATGTATCCAAATGTGTTTTCTGTTGTGCTTGATTTTGCTGGCCATTCTTGAATGACTTGGCAATTCAAGAAACAAGTGTTCTGTGCTGTCCTCTGTAATGCGTATTCTCTTTGATGTGTTTTGTCGTATTCCATCAGCTTGTATTCTTCCTTTGCCAACAACATATCTTTATATTTGTTGGAAACAAATTTATGCAAAGACATTATTTTAGTCAGCTTTGCTTAAAACACATTTTTAATTTTTTTTTACAAGGTATTTATTTGTTCAACTTCTTAAACCTACTCTTGCTTGGTGTAAATCTTTTGCAGTTAATCCACCGTCAGACTTGAATTTTAAAATTGTAGATGAACATACGGTTCGAATGTCATGGTCCAGGCCATCTGATGCAATAGAAGGTTACAGGATAACAGTGACACCTACACTTGGTAAGCTTTGGGGGACTTTCAAAAGTTCGCAGTAATATTTTTTCTTCAGTTGGATTTCCCTCCCTAACTGATTTAGGGTGTAGGGTTATCTTAATAGCATTATGATAGATATATTTTGAATCTGTTTCAATAGTATCAGAATAGAATCATAGAATCATAGAATCATAGAGTTGGAAGAGAACTCAAGGGCCATCTAGTCCAACCCCCTGCCATGCAGGAACCCGCATCACAATATTTCCGACAGATGGCCATCCAGCCTCTGCTTAAAAACCTCCAAAGAAGGAGACTCAACCACCCTTTGTGGCAGCATATTCCACTGCCGAACAGCTCTAACTATCATGAAGTCTTCCTAATGTTCAAATGGAATCTCTTTTCCTGTAGTTTGAAACCATTGCCCCAAGTCCTAGTCTCTGAAGCCATGGAAAACAAACCTATTCCCTCTTCAATATGACATCCTTTCAGATATTTAAACATAGCTATCATATCCCCCATCAGTCTTCTTTTAGATAGGCTAAACATTCCCAGTTCCCTATGCCATTCCTCATAAAACATTTCCTCCAGACCCTCAATCATCCTGGTCACCCTCCTCTGCACCCGCTCAAGGTTGTCAACATCCTTTATATTGCAATCCGAGACATGCCTGATCTGATCAGAAGCCATTCTGCTTTTATTATGCTGTACTCCCATGCAAGCCTGCATAGGATTACACCCTTTACTGATCAGGAAGAGCTGAGAATTCCTTAGCAGAAGAAGTCTTTATTTACAGTCTTAGATCAAAGAATTTCTTAGTAGTGCACAGATGTGCAGCTGGTTAAGACTTACAGCAATCTTTTCAATTTCTTTCACCTTTTCTGTTCCTTTCCATTTAGCACTTTGCCCCCAATACTGTATATGGTACTGGTTTTTCTTCAATAGCCCCCAAATTCCAAGTTCTCATGTCTGCTTAGGTTGCTAGCAAAACAAGAAGGAGATGTGTTTTCACTGCTGGCAGGTCTGGTCATAGACATTGAGCTGCCTTAGGCAGAAGAGGGCGTGTGCCTTGCTGTTCTCCCACATCAAAGCCCACATACCTTATCCATCTGTGGTAGCTAGGGTATCATTAAAATAAAAAGGTAAAATACTAACACTGCCATGACCTAGACATAGGTCAGAACCCGGTATGGCCTGCAACTGGTGTGTGACAACAAATACAAGAATCAGCTTTTTAACTAGCAGCCATTTGCTGCAGCAATGTGCATAGTGTGATTTCGTTGTATATAAGTAGGAGACTCAACCATTGTCTGTGGGCAGTACATTTTCTATTTAATTTTTAAGACGTGTGTTACAAACTTGAGCACTGCAAAGCCTGCAGTTCTCTTCCTTGGCCGTAGAAGAGCCTGGAAGACAGAGGAGCCACCAAAACTATGCTTACTACATTGGATGGTGCTTAGAGCACACGCACGGTGAACATGTTTATCGTATCTGCGTAGAGCAACAAGAGACGGTGATATTGCCCCATTTCTTCTAGAGCACATAGGTAGCAGTTATTTTTTTAGTGATGAAGTATACGAGTACTGCTCTGAGATTTAGTAATTCTGCTATATTTACTTGTCCCATGGATGTTGCATTGCAGATGGACCCGCTAGAGAATTCACACTAGCACACAGCGTAACTGAGACTTTGCTAACTGACCTCACACCTGACATTGAATATATTGTAACAATAAGTTCATATGATGAAAGAGAAGAGAGCATATCTGTCTCTGGACAACTTACAAGTAAGTTCATATAATGAATCTGAATTTAACTTGGGATGGAGACGGTCACAAGGGCGTTACCAGATATGTCACAGAAATCTGATTCTTAATCTGTTAGGGGAATGGTGTTATGCAGGCAGCTCAAAGGGATGTTTTTGTAGCTTCCCAGAATAATACAGTCCCAATTTTTAATTTTGTTCTGTTATTTCTTGGCTCTGCAAGTTGTCTTGCACTCTCTAGGTTTACTGTGTTGTGATTTTGTCATGTCAGTGGCCCTTCTCCCCAGCATCCTAAGGGCATTGACACTCCTGAATATTTTTAAATAAATTAAAAACAACAACACAGTTTGGACACTGGAGAAGTGTGAGGGTAGTTATTCTATTAGAAACCACATTTCGTAAAGAAGAAAAATTGGGTTGAGGGGGATGAGAGTGGGTATACCCATCCCTGAACCTGTGAAGCTTGCCTATCCCTGCTTTAGGGCTTGGGGACATCTCTCCACCCCACCCCACCCCATAGCAGTAGATTAAGCATATGCTGGAGTTGAGCTTTTAAAACCCTCCACTTTTTGATATAATCAGTAGCATTCATCAGAACATCTAAAGCATCCGCTAACATTTTATGTCTCTATGGTGCTCTTATAAACCATTGGATATCATGGCCACATCCCCAAAAAGTAGGTTTTTAAAGTTCTGGTGCTCAGCACTTCTGCATTTGGTAAAGATTTTGGCTTACTAGGTATGATGAAGGAGGAGCCCCAATTTAATTTCACATCTGTTTCCAGATTGTGGATACCTAGTGTAGTGTAGTGTAGTGTAGTGCGTGATGGACTACGACTTCAATAGACTTGGGTTGGGTTCCCTACCGGGACATGGAAATTCAGTGGGATAGGCGTGAAACTGGTAAAACCACTTCTTAAAATACTTCACTTAGCTTGAAAGCCTTACTAGGTTCACTATCAGTGGTTTTCAGCTTGTTGACATATACAACACATTTCTGGTTTGCCTCTCATAATGAGTTGACTGGAAATACATCATCTAGTGAGGAGAAAGTAGTTAGATGAAGCCCCTTCTTAAATTCCATTACCAGAAACATTCTATTTTCTTTTATTTGTTTATTTGTTAATCATTTCTTCTCTGATATTCTAGTTCAAACAGGTGGTTTAGTAACAACAGAAAAGAAGATTGAAGAGGTTCCATTGCAAAGTAAGTAGTTATGTTGTTAATGGAATAACCAAATAACAAAAATAACAAAAGTGATGCATTCCTTATCTTATTACAGAGCTTTTTATCATAGGCTATAAAACTAGTTAAAATCAACAATTATAGAAAGATTTAAAAGGCCTTACAAGCTAGATCAGCAGTAATAGGGGGAAAAATTGGAAAAGCTAAAATGCCTGGGAGTGGAGATATATCTTTACCTAAAGAAGTCATATCTTGTAGATGCCTGCCTAATTTCATTTGCAAAGCATCCCCAGAGAAGGACCTCTTAAGATGATTTGGGACCTGTGCATGTCTACCTCGGAGGAGTGGTTCTGTCAGGAACTCTAATTCCAAGCCAAAAAATGGCTTTGGGGATCATCATAGCAAAATTCCTGTAAATGTGTGGATGCTACTTTCATGCTCCTTAATGTGATTCATTCATTCATTTTCTATACCACCCATTTGACTGATGGTCACTCTGGGTGGTGTACAGCAATGGCAATAACATATACTACCATAAGCATAGTTAAATGTAAAAATTGAAATTGAAATTAACATTACATTTAAAAACAGGCAACAGTTAACAGCTGATAGTTTCACTGTGGTATTCAGATGGAATATTTTGAAAAGCCTACTGAAATAAGCACCTTTTGAGGGGTTTCTTGAAGGTCAGCATAGAGGGAGCCGGGTGAATTTTGGCTGGCACCTCATTCCAAAGCTGATTAAACTTTTTTTGTTTGATATGCTTTTATATTTGATTCATTAAAATTATATTCCAGGATGTTCCATTAGTGCTGTCGCAGATCTAGTTTTTCTTGTGGACGGTTCTTGGAGTGTGGGCAGAAATAACTTCAAATATATATTGGATTTCATCATTACCTTGGTGTCAGCTTTTGACGTTGGAGAAGATAAGACGAGAGTTGGAATAGTGCAGTACAGTACCGACACAAGGACTGAGTTCAACTTGAATCAGTATTTTAACCAGAGAGATCTTATGGAGGCAATAAAACGAATACCATACAAAGGAGGCAATACTATGACAGGTATGTACTTGCTGATATGGTGCGATGTAAAAAAAACAAAACCACAAATGATAATCAGGTGTTTATTATTTTTCTTTGCTGGTCGTGCCACTTGCTTTTCCATTTTCGAATTTGTTTTAAACCAGAAACATTTGTGGGTAAGAAAGTAACAACCGATTCTGTACCTTCCAGGAGAAGCTATAGATTATCTCATTAAGAACACGTTCACTGAGTCTGCTGGAGCCAGAAGAGGCTTCCCCAAAGTGGCCGTTATCATTACGGATGGAAAATCACAAGACGAAGTCGAAATTCCTGCAAGAGAACTTCGCAGCACAGGAGTTGAAGTCTTTTCTTTGGGTATGTTTCTTTGGGCTTCATGCAAAAAGTGTTGTGAGGTGGAAGAATTAGAACCCGTCTTCTTTGCTTGACACAGGACTCCCACCCTCCCTTGCTGCAAGTTGCTTGTGATCAGGTCTACTTTTTCCAGTTTATCAGCCATATCTGGACAATGTGCTAGCTATGCCCCAATTTCTTGCAGAATTATATTATTTTGGAAGAAAATTAAAATAATAATAATAATAACAGCTTTGTTGGTACTAGGGTTGTCTTTTCATAGCTAACGTCCTGCTGTTCCATCATGCAAACTGCTTAGCTTTCAGAAGTCAGTGGCTGTTAAGAAATTTCTATAGTATCTGCTGTGTACGGAGATACTTATGCCAGATCGATTAATGGCAAGTCGTTTCCAAATATTATGTCATTTGTGTAACTGTGCGACAGAATTTCAGCCAATATCTCAGAAACATAACTTAGAAAATATACTTTTTGGGCTAGAATACCCAGAATTAATTACCTGGTATGGCCAGTGACTCTGCGGGCTGAGAGTTGAGAGAGAGATTGTTCCAAAATTAACTTTGCCATGCTTTGCTCAAAAGGCTTTTAGAGGTAAAAGCACGATTTTTAAAAACTGTTTTAATTAGCACCCAGTGTCAATAGATAAATAACATAAACCGTCTCTTCTGAGAAGTTTCTCCCCGAAGATCCTTATTACTAGAGATGGGCACGAAATGAATTTATTTTTGTTTCATTTTTCATTTTTCATTCTGTTCCTAACAAGATGAAAAAAGATCTCCCCCTTCAAAGAAAAAATAAACAAAACGAAATGAAAATGTTCGGTGCGTTCTGTTTTGTTTTTCATTTTCCCTTAGGAATGTGTTGAAGCAATGCATTCCTATGGGAAACCACTTTATAAAACCCTGCCATTCCCACCAGCGTGCCCAATCGGGTGGGGGGATGGCATGGGGTTTTTAATTTTTTGTTTGCTACTGAAGCCCCGCACGCCAGCTGTTCGGCATTTGCTTGGCAAAAAAAGTTTTAAACGTCTGTGTCCCCCCCCGCCACACACCCAATTGGATGGGGGAAAGCACAGGCTTTTAAAACTTTATTTTAAAAATCACTTAAGCCCTGTGCACCAGCTGATCAGCGCTTGGGGAGGGCAGCCACGCTGGTGTTCTGACCATATTCAGAGGGCTCCTGCCGAGCTGGCAATGGCTGGACCTCCTTAAAAATGACCCATTCGGCACCAGGTCCAGCCGATGACAGCTCGGCAGGAGTCTTCTGAAAATGGTCAGGAAGCCAGTTCAGGACTCTCTCAAAGGGGTCCCAACCATTTTCAGAGGGCTCCTGCCGAGCTGTCATCTGCCGGACCCCCTTAAAAATGGCCCAGTTGGCACCAGGGGGATCCCCGGGTGGCTTTGATGCTTATTAAAAAAAACAGACCTTTGTTAAAAAAAGACGTTTGAGGTTGTAAAAAACTCCAATAAAAACTAAGCCAGACATTCCTGTGTGCTGATCCATCCCTATTCCCTGGTCCATTGAGGTTCATCAAGAGGTTTTTTGGTCTTCAGGACAAATAGGTTTACCGTTACCAATAAATAGAGTAGTGGCTATGTACAGCCTTAAGCAGATAAGGAAAACACAACAAACTCTCACATATTTTGGCTTTTATCCCCCCCCCTCCTTTCCTTAGGAATCAAAGCTGCAGATGCTAAGGAGCTCAAGCTGATTGCTTCTCAGCCCTCGTTGAAGCATGTTTTTAATGTGGCCAACTTTGATGGCATTGTGAATATACAGAATGAAATCGTTTCACAAGTGTGCTCAGGTGTTGATGAACAACTGGGTGAACTGGTCAGTGGAGAAGAAGGTAACAAATTATTTCTTAGTAACCAGTTCATTACTCCATATATCTCCCACCATGGTAATGGCACTAGCTTTTATGAAGGACGATTTTTGAAAGGAAAGATTTTGAAAGGGAGGCTGAGCAATGGGTACTGGATTTACTTTTTTATGTCCAAGGACCTTTGTTTAGTTCATAGCTATCATCTCCATTTAAAAGGACACAGGTAGACCTTTGCCAGGAACTCTGAAGTGTCAAAAGAGTCAGAGCAGATAGCAATTGTGTTATAGAGACAGATGACTTCACTTAATATAAGGAAGTTTCCTCCATTCTTATGTTAATCCTGGATGGGATGCAACACCTAGTTTAATTGTGTCCCAAGGGTATGTGGACATTGAAACGGAATGATTTTTGTGCAGTTTGTCAAAGCAGCAGATCCTCATGCCACACTTGGACTATACTGGAAGTTAACTGAGAAAATTAGTTGGTGCCTCAGGCCAAATCCAGCCCTCTGGGGTTGCAGAGAAAACAGTGCTTCCTTCCTCAAGATGTCAATGGTTTGGTGGTTTCCTAGCTTTGGCTCAGTTTTCTTCCTATTCCGAAAAGGCAAGATGTCTCTCTGGAGGCGAAGGTTACCCTGAAGATATGCGCCTGTGCATGTGCATAACTTCCCTTCCCTCTGCGCATCATTCCTCCTCCTCCCCCTCCTCCCCCTCCCCCTCCTCCTCCTCTACACACCCACAGCTATTGTTGTCATCCCCTTTGTTTCTGGCCACAATGGAACCCCCTGCAAGGAGCTGGAGACATTGGTGAGAATGGCAGAACCCCACCCAGCGGGGCTGAAAATTAGAGAGTACGTTACTGCTAATAAAGAACCTTAAGTTAAAATGTGTGGGGCATGCTTGATATTTCTCTCCCCCACCCACTCCTAGTCCTTTGGAAGAATGTGTCACTGGAATATAGCCCCTAAGGGCCTCTCTGGAGTTGGATTTGGCCCTTGGCCTACAAGAGATCCCCAAGCTTTCCTTTAGAACAGTCGTTCTCAATCGGTGGGTCCCCAGATGTTCCTGGACTGCATCTCCCAGAAGTCTTCATCACTAGCTTAACTGGCCAGGATTTCTGGAGTTGCAGTCCAGGAACATCTGGGAACCCACAGGTTGAGAATCACTGCTTTAGAACAATGTTCATGGTAATGAACTTCACTCATTGGAAGTAATGGAAACTGAATACATATCTTTCATGCAGTGCACATTGACTGGTGAAAAGTTACAACTGAAAAGCTTCTACAGCACTTTCCAATCCCTACACATTGGCTTAGAAAAAATTGCCATTGCATCCTATTGTCCTTACTGCCACAAAGCTGTAATCCTATGCTTAAACGTGACAATTTGAGAATATGTCGCACTGCAGTCAGTGGGTCATAATCCTGAGTAGATGTATGTAGGATTACTCTGTGTTGCTGCTGAATCACATAATATGAGCAAGGCAGTAAATATTTGCACTGTGTATAAATTCTTTAGTAACCTTCATTCAGATGTATTATATGGTGATGTCATTCTAGGGTGGCTAGAGTCAGGTTGTTTTGAACAGCATTTCTATTTACTCATGTGACATTTATTTATCATCCACCCCATCCATCCATCCATCCAGAATCTTTACCACCCCCCTTTCCTCTACTTAGTAGTCAGTACTAATTTGGTAGCTTGCAAACATCTTTAAAGTTAATTTTGAGTAGATTGAGTGGGAGGAAATAGAAGAGTTTGTTTCCCCCCCCCTAAATATAAGATATGGATCTCTTTGTCCCCCCCTTTATTTCTAAATGAATTTTTTGTTTCTAATTCTTTCAGCCATTGAACCTCCTTCAAACCTTGCAGCTACACAGATCTCATCTAGATCAATTCGAATCACTTGGTATCCATCACCTAGTGAAATAACTGGCTATAAAATTGTTCTGATCCCAATGGTAGCTGGTGCCAAGCAACATTCACTAAGTGTAGGACCTCAGACGACTGCTTTTAATGTTAAAGATCTTTCTGCAGACACTGAATACCAAATTAGTGTGTATGCAATGAAAGGGCTGACGTCCAGTGAGCCAGTGACTATAATGGAAAAAACACAACCTGTTAAAGTTCAAGTGGGTAAGTCATGGTTTGGCGGAATGAACATTTTAATAGCAAAACACCCTGAAATGAGATAGTTACATTAAAAGATAATCATATATACAAGTGTAATTCCTTTTACAGATTGTTCTTAAATAAACAAGCACATCTATGTCTATATACTTTTCAATTTAAGTTATTTCTATATCTATAACTAGACGTACTGAGGGCTATATCCAAACTAGAGTAGACCCACTGAATCTGTTAATCCTTCTTTGGGTCCATGGAACTTAGGTCTTGTTGACTGATCAAGTCCTGTTCATTTGGTGGGCCTGATTTGGTTGAGACTAACATTTAAATGTAGCCCTGAGAAGTACTTGTTCCTGACATGAGGATATCCTTAATGCGGAGAATGTTTATTGTATATAGTTATGGGATTAGTTTAAATAGGACAGCCATTTTTAAAGTGATGTCCTTTCTTGTAAACGTGCATTTTAACCCCCATTGCTCATTCAGTAGACAACACCAGAGGTAGCCTAACACAGTGATTAAAAGTGATTCCAAATTTGCCTCCTTCCTGAATTCAGGAGGCAAGCCGCTATCTCTTATTAGCTGTGACATCACGACAATACTGCTATAACATTGAACATTACAATGATGATAAAAATGCTGTGTAAATATTAAAACTGACTTTTTCCCCTCCAACAGAATGCTCAAAAGGTGTAGATATCAAAGCAGACATAGTGTTTCTGGTTGACGGCTCCTACAGTATCGGCATTGCCAATTTCGTTAAAGTACGAGCATTTTTGGAAGTATTAGTTAAAAGCTTTGAGATTTCGCCTGAAAAAGTCCAAATAAGTCTTGTCCAGTACAGCAGGGATCCTCATACGGAGTTTACTTTGAACAGATATAGCAGAATTGAAGACATGCTTCACGCTATTAACACCTTCCCCTATAGAGGTGGATCGACAAACACAGGCAAAGCAATGACTTATGTAAGGGAAAAAGTGTTTGTTCCAAGCAGAGGGGCAAGACCAAATGTCCCGAGGGTCATGATTCTTATAACTGATGGGAAATCATCAGATACTTTCAAAGATCCTGCCATAAAGCTACGGAACTCGGACGTAGAGATATTTGCGGTGGGTGTGAAGGATGCAGTGCGGACAGAATTGGAAGCAATTGCCACACCGCCTGTGGAAACTCACGTGTACACAGTTGAAGACTTTGATGCTTTTCAAAGAATATCGTTCGAGCTCACACAGTCTATCTGCCTACGCATTGAGCAGGAACTTCAGGAGATTAAGAGAAAATGTAAGTAGCCTTAAGCACGTAGAACTGTATTGTGAGAAGCGCTAGCAAACAAATCTGAGGCAAATGTTATTACAGTGGACGCTCATATAACAAACAGTTCGTATAACATAAAATCTATACAACATAAAACATTCCGGAGATAAGGGAAATTTGCTTAACAGAATCGCCTATGTGGCGAATCCGTACAACATAAAAATGGTCGCGATTACAGATTACTCAGTTTTCAATGCATTCCTATGGGAAATTTGTATAAAGAAAAATTTGCCTAACATAATTTCATTGGGAACAAATTAATTCCTTTATACAAGGTACCGCTGTATCTGTATTAGATACTACTACCTCTAGAGTTATGGCTGTGCCTACTGTAAAAGAAGAGGAAGTGTGTATGTGTGTATTTCTTTTTTAAATGGAAAGAGGAAAAACAGATTATTTTTAGCTACTTCTACGGTTGTAGGGAGGAGTTTAGCTTTGTCAGTTTCTGTCTGGCATTGCTGAGGGCCCCAATCCTGGCTCTTGTCAGGAGAACCCATGGACACTGGATTCTGTGGTTCCAAAGCCTTGGCAATTTACTCTCAGAATGTCCCATTTTGGGGCCAGCTGTTGAGGGAAACATTGTTAGCAAATTTGCAACTATGAAAATTTTTGCAAGCATAAATGGGACCTATAGGGTAAATCATTAAATGTGTCATCTGTGCTGCGCCCCTCCCCCCAAAAGCTAGGCCCAGCTTACAATATTCTGAAATGAAGAAAAAAAACCCCTACCAATTTACAATAATAAGATTATTTGAAGGAAAAATATTTTAGCTTCCCCTTCAAATATTGTAAACTGCTATGCATTTAGAAGTGAAAAACAGAACATAAATAACACTTTTAATGATTCCGAACTCCACTTGAAACAGCTGCTTATGTCTGTTGCAGAGCAGAAGATGATCTGTCACATGTATCCTAGTTCAGTATGTGAATTAAGCCAGCATGTGAACAATAAAAGTGGCTGACACCATTATCCTGTTTGAACTTCAATCACTGTGCTACAACATCGATCAGAATGAGCACTTCCCCACTTTTGTGTCCGTACACAATTCAGTCTCTCTATATCCCTAACTTTACTACTGGCTATTGACTGAAAACCTGTTGTTTGGTGCAGTACTTCATGGCTAGAGGAGGCCCACTGAATCAGTGGGGATTTGTTGACCCAGCTCGTCTGTAAGTTGATAGATATAGACCTGCTGTAGTTGTGACTTGCTACACTAAGCAACGGGACTTCAGCCACTAGATCAGGCATGTCCAAACTTTGGCCCTCCAGATGTTTTGGACCACAACTCCCACAGTCCTTTGTCATTGGCAATCTAAGCTTAGAATTCTGGGAGTTGTGGTCCAAAACATCGGGGGAGGGGCAAGTTTGGACATGCCTGCACTAGATAGTGAATAATCTGCATGGAGCATCAGGTAGATAGTAAGTGCAAGTTCTACCATAAGGTAAAGGGAAACATCTGCCTCTAGCAGCTATACTGGGGAACGTGTGAACATGTTAAAGGAAGGAGCTGTGTGTGCTGTGACCATTAAGCAAGCCCATTGCAGTAGAAGATTCCAGCCCACAGCCAGCATTGAAATACCCTTATTTCAGAACAACATGACTGCTCCTGCCGTAATATGTACAGAAGCTGACCATCCTTCTCTACATATTATGGCAGAAGCAATCATGTTGTCCATTCCTTTACGCAGCAAAATATCTTGGGTGACCCTGTCGCCAGATTCTTTATATGGTTGCAAGATGCTATTGGCCTTAATTGTATCTGAGAAGAATTAGTGGTTTTGTTGTGGTTGCCCTTGATGGATGGAAAATAAGCACTATCCCAGCAGGAGAATGTGGTCTGTCTTAGTCATCTTCCTGGATGCTTTCCTGGTTGGATGAAATAATGCAGACATCATTATCTTGCACATTTCCCACTAATAGTGAGTGTATGCAATTGAGAGCATGATGTTATTGTTCACCACAAGTGAAGCATATAAGAGCTTCCTGCCAGTTTTGCAAAGTGTAGGATAAAGACTTTTTTTGGTCACAGAAAACCAGCAAGGTTGAAATACAGTAGTTGGAACTTTTGACCTGTTGGTCAACAGAGGGTTGGACTTGAACTTGGAAAATAAAGATTTGGAGTCCCACTTGCCCATGAAACTCAAAGGGTTGTTGCAAGGGCAAATGGGGAATAGACCCGTGTACACGGTTTTGAATTCCTAAGTGTGACGAACCAATTCATGATGATGATAACTTCCCATCCAGAAAATACTGTGTTTATGGAAGCTAATTGTTTCTTAGACATTTCTAGAGCTTAAAAAGGGTTTTATAAAGAAACTATGTTTACTCATTAACTTTTTTTTAAATTTTCAACAGCTTACTTGCCTGCAAGGAATCTGCAGTTTTCAGAAGTGGGTTCTTACAGTTTCAGAGTTAACTGGTCTCCTGCAGGAGCTGATGTTTTATCTTACCTTGTCAAGTATAACATGGCAGTTGGTGGAGAGGAGTTCATGGTTTCCGTACCAGCTCCAGTTACTAATACAGTCCTTACTAACTTGCTACCGAAAACCACATATGCTGTCAGTGTGATTGCAGAGTATGAAGATGGCGATGGCCCTCCGTTGGATGGGGAAGAAACAACTTTAGAAGGTATAATCCCCTTTGTCCAGCTTCTTCTGCTCCTTTCTCCTGATTAGAGATGGGCACGAAACAAAATTTTTGGTTTCATTTTTCATTTTTCGTTTTGTTACAGAATGAATCAAAAAAATGAAGTGCCCTTTAACAAAAACAAAACAAAACAAAATGGAAATTTTCATTTTGTTCTGTTCCGTTTTCATTTATTATTTATTTTGACAAGTGCTGATCTCGGGGCTTGTCAAAATAAATAATAGAAAAAGCGCTGACCTATGGGTCGCCTGGTCAGTGCTAGTAGGTTAAAAATAAAAGGTGCTGACCCGGCCCACGGGCTAGCTGGTTGGTGCTAGGGAAAAGAAAAAGGGCCAACCCGGCCTGTGGGCCAGTTGGTCGGCACTAGTAGGTTTTTTAAAAAAAGACCTGGCGCGTGGACTAGCTGGTCGGCATTAGGAAAAAAAAGGCACTGACTGGCAGGGCTGGTCAGCTGTAAACAACAGCAACAAACAAAATGAAGAACGAAATGAATGTTTTAAAAAAATTCATTTTGCTCCAAACAAAACAAATTAAAAAAAACAAAAAATGAAACGAAATGCCATTTTGGGATTTCATGCCCATCTCTAATGATACACGGCTCATGAAAATGGAGCATCTGTTGCTGCCTGCTTTGTGCTGGTCGGTGCGACTTGCTGCCACTCGACCCTGGATCTTATTTGGATTTGTGTTTACCTACAAAGAGGGACACAAAACACAGAGAGAAAGAGAGAGAGGGAGAGAAAGAGAGAGAGAGAGAGGAGTGGAGAGGAGAGGAGAGGAAAGCAAAGCAAAGCAAAGCAAAGCAAAGAAGGCAGAAGAAACAAAACAGGCAGGCTCTTTACTTCTCTCTTGCTTCACTCTGGCGTTTGTTCACTTAAAACCACATGGCCACTCTTCCTCTGCCTTCTCCTGCTCTCAACCCTCTTACTCCCTGTTTTTCACCTTTACTTGCTGGTAAAGGTTTACATTGCCTAGAAAGGCTGGATTTTTGTGGAGGATTTTTCGTTTATTTTGTTTATCTCATGGTAGATTAGTGCTTCCTCAAAAGTTTCCAAAACTGCACAAGTTCTTGATGCCTGGACTCTCTTACCTGGTCCAAAGCAAAAGAAACAAACTAGCAAATCATAGCTTTAATCCTCCCACTTAACACACACTGACATTGTGCTGCTGGTACTGTTAAGTTTTGCATTGTCTGGACCACAGGAACGACACTGGCGCCTGTTATGTAGAAAATGAAGAACAAATGCTCCATCTGGATGAGCCCACAGTTGTTACCATGGTGATATAGTTCCTGGTCTCCTTTAGAATAGTTATAAAGTTTTGGCAACAATCGCATTTCTGTGGTAACATATGGATTAGGTTTTGCATTATTCAAGTAACAGTTATCTAAAGAGATGGTGTTCAGGGCTGGCTTTGGAATAAATTGTGCACTGAGTGAGGAGTACCTTTCGCATTCCCTTACTCTTGCGAGTGTGCAGCTTTTGTTTAACAATTCCTTATTGTGCTTTTAATATTTATTATATTGGTGGTGGTTCTATTGTTTGATAGTGTCACCTCAACATAAAGCCATGCTGTCAAGAATAGTTTTTATTGAGGATAAATGGCGTCATATTAAAAAGTGAAAAGGAAACACAATATAGAATTACACTATTAATAATGGGATTTATTTTAGGATATATCTTGAACATAGTGATTGCCTGGAATAAAAAAATACTTGTCTATATAAATAATAGAAATAGGTCACAGGATAGCCATTACGTCTCAAGATGGCCGAGCACCTATGTTCCTGAGGCAACAGCTCTCAATCGCTGTCCAAAGAGGGAATGCCTGCTGTGTGCTTGGCACTCTAGGCCAGCTGACTAAATAATGGGGCTTTTTAGTACAGTGATTTTAACCAGTATAAATAAATAAATAAATAAATAAATAAAGTGCTACAATAAATAATAAATAATAAATAATAGATATAACATTGTTTTCTCAGGTAGTTTGTAAGTAGAAAAGAAAGGGCTATAGTACATCTTTAGAATTATTAAAATATGTATTAAACTTCTCTCAATCTAGTGTCCTGGGTTGACAGCCTTGATTTTTCTAGATATTGCAGTATACAGTATTCTGTTTCTCCACAGATGTTCCAATTTGGATGTGCTTCTGTTGTAAATCTACTTGAAATTTTAATGGTGGCTCCCAAGCCAAGGATAGAAGGGAACCCTTCAGGGGATAAAACAGTACTAAGTAGTCTGAATATTTTATATGTCTGTAAGCCACTCCTCCTCTGAGAGTGAATGTTTTAAACCAAAGGACCAAATATGATGGACTTTCTGACTATACTCTGGTGCATCCCCCCATCCCTCTTCAGTATTTTGAGAGGATTCAGTGAAAACTGTAAGCAAGTATTCTCATTTACAGTAGTGTATAATTAGGTATAATTAATCTTTCATTTTGGCCATCTTATTACATTCTCTTTATATTTCAAATTTGATCTATTTGTTTAGAAGTGCTACAAAGTCTTCTGCTTATACGGTCTTCATTTCCCCAAACTCTTAATACAATCCAGGCTGCATGGATCATATCTCCAACAAGTGTGAAGAAACAATGTTTCTAGAACACACATTTCACTTTATATATTAATACAGTGGTGCCTCTACTTATGAGATTAATCTGTTCCAAATGCATGCTCATAAACAGAACAACTCATAAGTAGAGCAGCCGTATCTAAACAATAAAAATAAAAAAAATAAAAAATTATAAGTAGAGCAGACTGAATCTAAAATTTGTAAAGCAGCAGTTAAAATGCCAACGGTTTTTCTGCTCTTAAGTCAAATTGCTCATAAGTAGAGCTGCTCATAAGTAGAGGTACCACTGTAATATTTATATATTGGCCTTCTACACATTCATGGGCAGCGTACAATAACAAAAGTGCAATGCAATGGAAAAAATTAAAAAGTAAGAAAAAAACAGTACATCATTGAAGTTTGAAATGAAACTGTCAAGAGCAACATATATCTTAAATAAAAGACAATAGAGAGTGATCTTTCCCTTTTTATGTAATGAAATAAAGCAACAGCATCCCTATAATTACTTGTCTCCCTGATCATCTGAAGGCATAAGAAAGGCTGATATTGGAATTGTACTTCTCCAGATATATGGATTCCAAACCCAATAGCTCGCCATAGTAGTTTCTCTCCCCCATGAGATTAACTGACCAAAATATAAAATGGCTTGCATTTGTAATTATTTCCTTTCCTTTGTAGTCCGAGGATCACCACGGAATTTAATTGTAAGTGATGAAACAACAGATAGTTTTAAAGTTGGATGGTCAGCAGCTCCAGGGAACGTTCTCAGGTACAGAATTGCATACAGGCCAGTTGCTGGTGGAGAGAGAAGACAAGTAACTGTCCCAGCAAATCAAAGGGCAACCACACTACAGAATCTAAAGCAAGATACACGATATGAAGTCTCTGTTACTGCTGAATACCAATCTGGGGTTGGAAATCCCCTATCTGGCCATGGAAAAACCGAAGAAGGTAAGCAGTCCATATAGTAAAAAAAAACAAAAAACACTTTTCACTTATATCTCTGGAATAAAAATGTGATGGCACAATTGTTAATGAGAAGCAGTGGTAACTTCAATTGGCTTTTGGTACACTTGCCTGTGTGACAGCCATGGGGTTGCAAAGTTAGCCCTAAGCACATCCAATCTTGTCTGATCTTGGAAGATAAGCAGGGTTGGCCCTGGTTAGTCCTTGGATGGGAGACCACCAGGGAATACCGGGTGCTGTAGGCGCCTGGAGTAGGAACTGGCAAGCCACTCCAGTATTCCTGCCAAGAAAACTCCATGGACATGGAGTCACGAAGTCGGTCACAACTGCAATGACACAACACAACACAACACAACACAACACAACACAACACACACACACACACACACACACACACACACACACACACACACACACACACACACACCTGTGTGACAACCATGGGGTTGCAAAATATGGGTAGCATAGCATGCATACTTTCCATGCAAAAAGTTCATTCTAAATTAAGCTTAGCTTGACAACATCATGCTGAAGAAGAAGAGCATTGAGTTATCCTTCAGACTTGAGTTGATGCTTCTTAGGTGCTCACTTACCTTTAGACATCATATTTTTCTATGGCGAGTATCAAATAGGATGCTTCTGCTGATAAAATTACTTTAGTTATGGTAACTAAAGGAGGAAGAGTCTGTTTTCCATGCATCTCTCTGTGTGTGCACAGAAGTGAGTCAGGAGTGGGGTGGGGGCAGGGAAACCACCTGGAGCCATTGATGGGGAGGTCTGCAGTGAGGTGGTAAAGCACCCACTCGTGAGTGCAATGTTGGCCATTAGCTTGCATTGTTCGATTGTATTCCAAAGCATTGATTGTTCTGTAAAGACTCCCTGCTGTCTTCTCTTTCCTCAGCTAAGACACTACTCTCCAGATTTGCTTTCTACCTTCCTTAGCCTTATCAAAATGCTTTCTGTGCAAGTTATTAAGAATGCGTATCACTGTTGTTTCCCCAAAGCCTTCAATATAGCAAATTGCTCTTTCAGGGATCTTACTTTGGGATTTCTAATGCTTTTCCTTGTACCCTGTACAGTTTTGGGGAGGCCAAGAGACCTGAGAGTTTCTGATGCTACAACTTCTTCACTGAAATTGTCTTGGAATTCTGCACCTGGCAAAGTGCAGCAGTACCTTATAACATACACTCCAGCAACAGGAGGTGAAACTAAAGAAGTGACCTTAAGGAAAGATATGACCACCACTGTTCTCAGAGAACTGGAGCCAGGAACAAGATATGATTTATCCGTGACAGCCCTTTATGCATCTGGAGCAGGGGATGCTCTGCCTGGACAAGGAGAGACTCTTGACGGTAAACACAGTGGTATTTTTATAAAAAATGTTCTTGTAACATTAGACATATCTGTAAATTCAAAGTTCCCCTCTCTTACTTCTTTGCCAAGAGTTAAAACCAGATGACTAATGCTGAGATAGTTCACATACACTCCAGTTTACTTTATTCAAAAAAATATGAAAGAACAGAAGAGTGATAGATTGTGTTTCTTTTAAAATTATGGTAGTTACTTTTAAAATTGCAACTGTGTATCAGAATTATGGAAATGATTTGCAAACATGCACTTTTTGAGCTCCCATTGGTTTGCTTTGTGATAGATTTATTTCCCTTTGATTAGGCATAGATGGCTACTCTAAGTAGGGAAATGCTTGTTGTACTAATTTGAAGAGGCATGGGTTCTGGTCCTGAGGA
The DNA here is from genome assembly GCA_029282475.1 of Phrynocephalus forsythii. NCBI lineage: Eukaryota > Metazoa > Chordata > Lepidosauria > Squamata > Agamidae > Phrynocephalus > Phrynocephalus forsythii. Next base: position 25,254,200 of record JAPFRF010000002.1, on the reverse strand, counting down.
GCAACCATCTTCTGAGCCAAGCAGGGTGCAACTTTGTGAGGGCATAGCTAAGCGTTAATAATATATGTTTTCAGTAGTTAAGGATCCCACGTCCCTGGTGTCTCTGGCATTTGTTTTAAATAAAAAGCATCTCCAGTAATAGAAGCCAAGAAGACCTCTGCTTGTAATCTTGTAGTGCTCCTGCCAAACAGGGTAGAAAAGAGTAGGGCTGCATGGAACCATGATAATATGTAGACAGCTTCATAGGTTAGCATTAGGATGGTCACCCTTCGTTTCTGAGTGGGGTGGAAGGTCGAGAGGGGCAGTGTTTACTCATGTTTCTTTGGAAGGAAGTCATTGAAGGCTTTCATCACAGTGTGAGTTTCTGTATAGATTGATCACAGTTGGAGGCACAGTTGAAGTGCTTGAAAAGACAGCCAAGCCCACTGCTCCACATCAGATGAATTCTGGAGGCCACTAGGCAGTCCATCAGCTCTCGGTGCCTCCAAGATGTAACTTGTAGCTCTCTTCTTAATGCCACACATTTATTTGCACACATAGACTTAGATTGTTACAACTTTGTTAGCTGGAGGTGGGGAACTGCAGATATTTCTTGGCAGCCATTCAGAAGTTCTGCAGAAGACCCAACTATTAATAAGAGCAATTGGATATTGTTTTGAACAAGCGAACCAAGTACCATCTCCCTGGAGCATGCACAGTTATGTAAAATGCCTTTCCTTTGCAAAACTTTAAAGATCAAACCAAGAAATTATTAAAGAACAAAATTTCCCAGTAGTAAAGCAGAAGTGTGGCCATGCTTTGACTGCGGGCAGGCTCTCAACTTGACCTTTAAGAGGAAAGCAAACCAAAATCCCTCTTGGTGCCCCTTTCTGTCTCTTCCCCCTTCTGGGAGGAAGTTTTCTGTCTGGCTTTTATACTTTTGAAATGATGCAGTGCATATGCACTGCCCCATACATTACAATTTTCCTTTCTTGCTTCATTGTTCCTTCCACTGAGTAGAGAAAGTGTTTAGTTTGTCAGTATCCTGAAGTGGCTCTCTCCCTAAGCCACTTTACAACACTGGCAAATTGGCAGCTGGCTGGCGTGAGCCAAATCAGGTTTCGTGAGGTCTGTATGTCATTTGGATGAAAGAATGGCATAAAATGGCAAACCGAACCTCCTAGTGACTCTATTTAGCCTGCACCAGCCCACTCCAGCCAAGACATATACCCAAGATGCATGGGTGGCAAGCAGAGTGCCAGAGGAGACAAAGCAGCATTTGGAACTAGTCAGTATTGTGGTTATCAACTCACAAAGCAAACTGATTTTAGATGGTGGGATGAAAGAACAGTAGGTTTATGTAATCCAGTTGGGCCAGGCCTTTGTTTCTAGACCACCTACCTGTAGTTGCTCTTTAAGATGCCTAGTCTATGGCTGTCTTTTCCTGTGGTGATTAGCCAAGCTGCCACAGCAACCTCAAAAGTCTGGAGGAAGGACAAGTCCTCTAAATTTGATGCCTTAAAGGCAAACTCTAGTTGCCATGTGGCAATTTTTACATGTTGGTAACTTCAAAGTAATGAGATGTGCTGTTTTCAACACCCAAGTTTTAAAATTGAGATCCATCTGAAATAACTGAAATGATTATTCTGCTTCCTCGAAATTGCTGTTAATTTGGGAGTCAAAAACTGCTACAAGGTCAAGCAAACCCAGAGGTCATCAGTTCTCAGTTGTGTCTTTCATAGTTCTCTATAGGTCACTAACAATGTTCTGACTGGAAGCATATGGGGGGGGGGTACTGCTAGGTTAGCTGTGTGTGCCTGATGATGTGCTGCACAGCTTACGAGGAACATTGACTATTAATATGTTCTAAATTTACAATTTAAGGCTACGTATCCAAGGTTTTCTAGTAATGCATTCTTGGTTGATAATGTAAAGCTACCTTCTTGGAAATCAGATGACGGTCCAGTGGGAAGGTCCAGCATTGTCCATGAGAATATCTCAGAATCCCAATAGCGAGAGGTATTCTGGTTTCAATGAATGCTTGATGTAACTCAGAGATGAGCAATATTGCCCTTCAGCAACTCTCATCAGCCTAGCCAATGGTGAGGGATGGTGTGCCTTATTTGACCATGTTGGAAGGCCCTTATTTGCTCAGATTTAACAAGAACTAAAAGTTCTCTTAATTATGTTTTTTATATTTGCCATTCTTATTCATCTTTCCAACCATTTTATTCAGGAAACACTCTTTGTCTGGCTTCTTGACAGTGGCCTGTCTATTACGGTTGAATCTGTATAGGATAGCCTACTGCATCCTCAAAGCACGCAAGCCCCATCACCACGACAAGGTCACGTGCCTATGCGTTGTTGTTGTTGTTGTTGTTGTTGTTGTTGTTGTTGTCGTCGTCGTCGTCCTTCTCCTCCTCCTCCTCCTCCTCCTCCTCCTCCTCCTCTAATAGAATCCCTCTCGTAAATCAAATGTCATCCTGATTTCCTTCCAGCGAGTTAGCTGCATTTATTACAGTACTTTAGATTGTGGTTGACCAACTGCACATTATGGCAAAGTCTGTTGAAAGCAAATCGGAACATTTTACTTCATTGTTCTTTTCTGATGCCCCAGCTCCCCTTGGAGGTTTCCAGTGGACACATGTGTTATTTTCTTTTTCACAGTCTGAGCCAAATTCTTGGGTCATACACTAGAAATAGGACATAATGGTAAACACAGCCATTGTAATGAATGGAAATCCAGTAGAACGGCTAACAATCCAGTGTTTCTATGGGCTGCTGTTTTTCTAATTTGTTTCTCCCCATAGAAATGAGCTGGTTAGAGCAGATGTGGCAAGAATGTGCTTGAATGCCTTACGGTGTAATGTCAAATTACAGGAACATGCTCTGTGCGGTCTGCTAAAAAGATAGATTGGAAACGGATATAGGATTTGGTGGGCTGAGAAGATTCTGCTTTCTTTCGCTTTGTGTGCAGTTCTGAAAAATTTACTTCAGTACTATAATTCCTTGAAACATAACAACTGATCTTTTCCTAGAAGTAAGAGTTTTCTAGCACTGCCTTTGGGATATGATATATGCTGAGTCTAATGGTCTCAGAGGAAATGATCAGAGATGAGGAGCTCATTTATCACTTTATGTATGTCATTTGGGAAAAAAAGAACATTTAATGGTAGTTTTGCAAATACTGCATCCGCTTCTGAATGGTGATTGTAATTCCCTGGGACTGCAAAGTTAATGGTTTATAGTCTGTGGAAGTAATTTGAACATGATGTCATCCAACACTGTAGCAGTCTGATCTGCTTTGAAATACCTTTGTTAACCTATAATGTAGGAACCAGATCTTGATATTTGTTCTATGAAGAAGGATCATCCTATGATTTAAATACACATCTGATTGTGTGTTGTGTCATTACCGTCGTGACCGACCCTTTGTGACTCCACGTCCATGGAGTTTTCTTGGCAGGAATACTGGAGTGGCTTGTCAGTTCCTACTCCAGGCGCCAGCAGCTCCTGGTATTCCCTGGTGGTCTCCCATCCAAGTACTAACCAGGCCCGACCCTGCTTAGCTTCCGAAATCAGGCGAGATCGGATGTGCTCAGGGCATCTAGGCAGCCATCTGATTAGGTGTATCCAACCTGATTCCTATAAGGAAAGTTTGGAATTGACCCAGGGATTTATTTTAAACAAGAACCAAGAGTTAAAATTAATGTATCCAAATAGAAAATCTGCAGGAAAATATAGTGGTGGTGTGTTCTGCCTTATTAAGATATACATATTCAATGTGAGGGCCCATTTCTTCAGACTTTCTGCAGCCCAGCCAGCACTTACCGAGCAGAGTTCATTTATACACATTGAACACTTCTTTCAGGTACAGTCCTTGTCTGGCTTCATCTTGTCCTGTTGATTGCTTGTCCTCAGAAAGGTCCTCTTTTTGCAGAGAGGGTTCCTCTTGAGTCAGGACCCATCATACTAAAGCAGGGGTGGGGAACCTTTGGCCCTCTGGATGTTTTGAACCACAACTCCCTCAGTACTCACTGCAGTAGAGGCTGGGAGTTGGCATCCAAAACATCTGGAGGGCCAAAGGTTCCTAATCCCTGCACGAAAGGTTCTGTCTTTGTATCCCCCGCTGCCTGTTTGCTGATGCCCGTGTCCTTTCCTCAGCATACGACTTACGAAACTATTTGTTACCATCTACTGTCCTTCTGAAATTTGCTGGCCTTCCTCCTTCCAGACTCTCATCAATCTGGGAGTCTTTCTCTGAAGATGTGCCCCATTTTCTTAAGCTCAGCCTCTTTAACCTGCTTTCCCCCTGCTGCTTCTTTCACCTTCATCTCCCAGATTAGATCATTCCAGCGCTAACCAACTCTTGACAGTAATATTTTCAGCTTCTAGTCAATGATGTATGGCCACTTCATAGGATCCTCTTTTATTTTTCTGCATCGAAAGACCAAGAGATACTCTTCTGCTCTGCCTCCACTTGAATATCAGTAATATATTGTTCCTTCTGCTTCGCTTTTTTTGTACAGCTGACTTTCAAAGAGCCTGCTGCCATTTTAGAGGTATCTGTTAGGTGACAGGCCTCATGCATAATCTTTGCCTAATGGTGTATGGCAGGACTGGGCCAAGTGCAGCCCTCCAGATTTTGGTCCTGGCCATGACAGTCAGCCATGAGGGGATGCTGGAAATTGTACCCTAATGCCATTTAGAAGGCTGCACTTGAACTACCCTGATGTTCCTCTCATGTTTCTTTCTAGCTGAGAGATTCAACCACAGTGTGAAATCTAGAGCTGAGCATCAATTTTAAAAAATGCATCTTGTATAATACATCTATTCATATAAATAAAAATAGACTGAAACACTAAAGAAAAAGAAGAGACTGAATGATAATAAATTGTTATCTCACCATTGTGCAAAGGTGTCCTAGAGCAGCAAAACAAACATATCTTTTCTCTAGGCATGGCTTCTCTGGTCTTCCCATTGTTAGCATAAACATGTTTAAGGGAGATAAGAGAACCTCCTACAGATTGAGTCCATCACCAGTATAAGTGACATTTTCTTACAAGGGAGTTTTTAAGCATAACATAGGGACTTTATGGACATGTTTTGAGCTCTGCAGTGCTTCGACCATACAAAGGAACTCTGTCTGCTTGGGAGATTTACTGCTGCCTCATGCATTATTTAAAATAATACATTCTTAATTTTTTGAGACTGACATTTTCAAGAGATCTTTGCCAATCATCAAACAATCGCACCACTTGTCTGTTCCTTGGGAGTGCCACATTTCTAGGAAAAAACAAATCAAGATAGAGGAAGTGTTTGACTCTACAGGAAAACTGGAAATGGCTCCTTCTGAATGCTTTTAGAAAAGAATGCTGTATTGCCCCAGCTGTTGGGATGCTTTGTAGTAAAGGAGAAGTTTTCTTCTAATGTCAGCTCTGCATTCATTTCTAGAGATGGGCACGAATAAAAAAAATGGCATTTCATTTGTCGTTTGGAGGGTCCGTTTCGGTTCATTTCCGTTTTTCGTGATTTTTTTTAAAAAATCATTTTCGTTTTCGTTCGTTTCATTACCATTTCATTACCATTTATTTCAATTTTTTGTGATTTTTTAAAGGATTTTAAGCAACTCACTCATATTGCAGTAACGGAAACGAAACGCACGACAAAATTTCCTGTGTTTCTGTACGTTTCGTTTCATTTTAGAGACAAAAATCATTTGTTGTTTCGTTACCTAACAAAATGAAAAATTGTTCCTTTCGTGTCCATCTCTATTCATTTCAACTGGGCCGCTATCCTACTGAGTTTCTGCTCAGCCGAAATTCTTCCAGTGAAGTAACACAGGATGATGCCACTTGTACAAGCCTTGCAGTTCTACAAGTGGAGGGCAGGTTTTCTTCATGGAAATAACTGCTTGCAAGACGGCAATGCTTGTGCAATCAACATGATCCTATATTACTACTACCTTGCTAGGATTTGCTGCGCTACAAAGACTCAGTGAAAAGTCCTCCTTGGCAACTTCTCCAGGCAGTTTTTAAGGGTCTCTATGGAGCATCAGCCCAGTAGTACTTAACTGTGTACTTCTGTTGGCATTGGAAATTAGGAACTTCTTATTGCACTTATGTTCTATCATTGGACTATGTGGGATGTACCAGGAGAGAGAAGAAGCCAGAACTGCAAGAGGGAAGCCTTTAAAAAAAGAGAGCAGGAATGATGTGCCATGAAAGAATACTACAGCAACATCATTTCCAAATGATTCCAAATGGCTCTTCCACTGGTCCAACAATTCACAAGCAATGGCGCATCATAACAGTGAAATGAGGAACTAGCACAGAATGGATGGTGGTGCAATGTGGATGGTGGTGATGGCGTGTTGATGAGCATCAGAAAAATGCTCAGCTTTCCAATCCCTGGGGGGGGGGGACCCAGCCCTCTGTGATTGCAGGCTTGGTTTTGTAGGATCCACGTGGATCTTAGGTTTTCATAGTGGGGACATTTCTAAGTAACTTAAATAAACATCACTAGCAATAATTCAATGGAGTACTTAAGTATTAAGTAAGAAGATTAACAGATCTTAGTTGACACAAGCATTTATGGACCACAGACCACTTCTTCAGTAGGATGCAGCTCACAACAGTTCATATCAAATACAACTTGGTCGGTTTTAAAGTGAATCTTTGTTTTTGTTTCAAGACACCACCCCTTGGTCTGAATTAAGGCATGGAAGCAGCTTTGCCTTTTTTTTTTTTTTTGGTCTAAATACCATATACATGTGTTATAGGCAGTCACCTGTAGACGTCTGCATTGTTACCAGGAGAGGACAGTATTAACCCTGGTAACTTTACCAGGATGTGTTTTGTTTGGACCAGTCCCCTCTCCTTCATGGCTGGAACCAATGGCACAGTTGTTCATTCTTTTCTGCAAGCCTCTGGTAGATACCGTATCCATATCTACCTTTGTCTGTGGACATCTTTTGTTCAGGACAGTACTCAGGCAAATTTTTTCCTCAAGGTGCTTTGATTATTCTCTTTGTCATTTAAGTGGGTGTATGATGACCAACCATGGAGAAAGTTATGTTACAAAAATAAATTATTTAATTTTTTGACTCAGTTTCAATGACTGTATCTGGTTTCACCAGGATGTTTTCTTTTGACAGGGTAATGGTCATGTGTAAAGACAGAGAGAATAGAATTTTATGCGTGCTTATTTAAAAGTTAGTACTTGGATGGGAGACCACCAGGGAATACCAGATGCTGTAGGCGCCTGGTGTAGGAACTGGCAAACTACTCCAGTATCCCTGCTAAGAAAACTCCATGGACATGGGGTCATGAAGAGTTGGTCACGACTGTAATGACACAATGCACACACACAAGCCCCATTTTATTTCCTGGAACTCATTCTCATATGAATCTATCTTGAATTGCACCTTCAAAGGCAATGGAGAAGAATGAGTTAGATGGGCTGTAAGGGACTATAATTAACCTCCAGGGAAGAAAGTTGTTCAGGGAACAGGAGAAGCCATCTCTTGCTTCAGATGATTAGCTTCTAATAAAAGAGCTTCATTAGGGTTTCTACAACAGTCTCAAAAACTATCCCCAACCCCTACCTGGGAGGTGGTGGGATGAAACAAGCTCAGCTCTCCTAAGTTCTTCATTCATAGAATCATGGAATCATGAAGTTGGAAGTTGGGTATTAAAGGCCATTGAGTTGAACCCCATGCGCAAGGCAGGAATAAAAATAATAAGATGTCTACCAGGTGACTGTATTAATTTCTCTTGAATGCCTCCAGCACTGGAGCACCCACACCACATTTCGAGGCAACTGCTTCCATTGGCACACTCTTTTAACAATTAGTAAGTTTTTTCCTGGCATTCAGATGAATGCTGGGTTCTCTTAACCTGAGCCCATTGCGTGTCCTGAATTCTGGGTTGATGAGGAACAGATCCTGCCTCTCCTCTGTATGATAGCTTTTCAAGTATTTGAAAATATCTCAGCTTGGTCTCCTTTTCTCAGTGTCTACCTCCTCTCATCTCCCCTCCTTCTTTCCTCCTCTGCATTGTATAGCTTTCCTTCCTCCCTCCTTCTCCTTCCCTGTCCGTTGTTTATTTTCAGTATCCTTTGACTGACCTGTGCTTTCTGGGCATTTGGTGCAAACTCCTTTCTCCTTCTCAGGAGCTGCCCCAACAGGGCGTTGGAGCAGGAAATCCTCCTGTATTGGGGGCAAGAGAGGATGCATGGTATGCAGATGTGAGGCTTTTCCTTTTCATGTTTCAATTCCACCATGCTAATTTATCCATTAGGGGTGTTTGTGTTTTGGGGATTTCTGTGCATTCTCCAGATGCCTCCCTCACCTGATATAACAAAACTGAAATTTTTGTTATGTTGTACTTTGCCAAGAAAGATGACAAGGCTGATGAACAGGAATCACCCAAACTACCCAGGTTCTTAATGAGCTAGTTGCTGTTATACATCTTATAATGGGAAAATAACCCAGTTTTGCTGAATTTGTTTTAGCCATTTTTATATGGGGGAAAATGTTAGGTTGACACTACATGTTTTATTTAAGCTAAATCTGACTAGGAGGCTAAAGGTTTTAGAGGGTAGATATAGATTACAGCTGCTTCACAGTGTCATTCATCAAGCCACTTTTGTAAATTAGCTGATTCATTTGTTGGCTTTATAGAGCTCCTACTGAAACAATGAGGGAAAAGAAAACTACACTTTCGCCTTTGTGGCTAAACTTGTACATAACTGTATAGTTTAGCAGCAACTAGCCTTTTCCTAGTACTAAGGTGAGAGCCAAAAACATATAGGAAAACTACTTAAAATAAGTTATTGTCTATGGCTGAAGATGATGGAAACAGTAGGCAAGGAAATGGAATTTTGGAAACCTTTGTCCCTAAATGGAATTGGGCTTTTAGAAAGTGCCCCAAATTGTTTCCATATCATCTGTTCCTTATGCTTTGGCAGAAGTGAAACAGCAGTGATTTCCAGTACATGAATGATGGAGCTTTATTCATATCTAGAATGATTTTGCATTGTCATTCAATGTTAAAGTCATGTTTGTGTTGATTACACTGCAGACAAAGGAGTGATTTATCTAAACTAATAGATAAGCAGAATAGGCTCATTGCAAGTAGAGTAGGCTCATTGAACCATTCACCAAATTCCCACTGATCCATGGGGGCCTAGTCTAGTTGTGATTTACTACTGGATTTCAGCCATGGTGTTGAGTGGGTGGATTTCTATGATTTATCTGTTTTTCCAAACACATATACAGATGTTATGGACAAAATGGGTTCTCAAGGCAACTTACGGCACAATTAAGAACATGAGCAATTCTAAAACATCAAAGAACTTGAGAGAAAGCTGCACACAGTTAAAAACAGAAAAAAGCAGTGTTCGCCAGTTGTACCAAAAGTCCTCTGAAACAGAAAAACTTTCATATAATGCGAAGAACTAATTAGGGGACAAAGCCAGGAAATCATCCCAAGAAATTTAATTTAAAAAAGGCAGCACAATTAAACAGTCCACGTTCCTTGCTCTTGCCAAATTTATCTCTGAAGGCTCTCATAGAATCTGCAGCAGAGACACTGTTCATGATCCACATATGGGAAACAACTGGGCCTGCTTCAAAATGAGTGTAATATGATTCACCTTTTTCATAGCAGTGGTTGCCAACCATGAATTCCACTGCTAGTGGTCAAGGCCTTTGAGAGTTTTAGTCCAAGAATATCTAGGCACTCAAAGTTGGGAACCACTGATCTATAGGATAGGCTGCTGGATTCTGGATTAATGTCTTGTACCTCATTGTCTCTGTGCTTTAGTGCAGTGGTCCCCCAACATTTTTGGCACCAGGGACTGGTTTTGTGGAAGGCAATTTTTCCATGGACTTAGGTGTGCGAGATGGCGTTGAGATGAAAGATATTGGGCATGTGTGGGGAGGGTGCCCTGAAACTGTGGGCAGGTGGGATGGGAGGGAGCAGGTTGACATGTCCGCCCCTCTCTTTCTCGGGCAGAGGAGCCACCGCTGCCATCACCTGGGTGGCTCCAGTGCCAAAAGAGGCTTCTGCTGCATCTGCCGTCTTCCCTTCTTCAACATCTCTTGTGCAACTCACCCAGGCTCAGCCTTCCCCAACCGAACCAGCCAGCTTCCCTCCCTCCCTGCCTCCCTTCTCTCCTTCCCAACTGGGGAGTTCAGATGCCTCCCCATGAGGAGAGGCAGAATCCATGTTTACCTGGCCTGGATGACAAGGACCCTATTGGGAGGCCTGTGTCACCCACCTGTACCCTTCTCTGGATGCAGACAGGAAGTGGATGAGGCCCTTTGCACCTTTATTAACGTGGTGCTGTGCACCAGTTCCCCAACTGGTACCACTCTGTGGGCCAGGGGTCTGGGACCCCTGCATTGGTGCATCTCACAATTCTTTGGTGCTCTAGTGATAAGGATGGCAACATCTGTCATGATTCTTTAGGCCTATTTCTAAAAAGTAGTTGTTAAGGAAAAGTGGCAACAAATATGCATAATCCACTGGCAAATCATTTCTGGCACACAACTAATATTTCAGCCTGTGTCTCTCTGCATAGTTATTTAGGGGTTACTTAGAGATCTTCCTATAAAGTATGCATAATAGGACTAGCCCTTGGGTTCACATTCCAGCTTGGTTACGGAAATTCATGAATGAGGTAGATACAGTATCCTTAAATACAGTATTCTTCCGTGTATAAGACTATATTTTTGTCTAAAGTTGTTAGACTAAAATTTGAGGGTCGTATTATACACGGAAGTAAGCCGAAGAGATAGCTGTGTGGTTATGAAAATGTGATTTTGGGCTGGAAGCGGGGCGTCTTATGCATGGGGAGTTTTTATAGATGAAAAAAATACAGGGTATCTCATAGGACTTGAAAGTCCTATTGGGGTCACTATAAGCGAGTTCCAACTTTACAACAGCAACAGCTATTACTGTTACTGGAACAACAATAACATTCTGGCAATGTATTATTATTGTATACAATGTCTGGCTTATAAAGCAGAATGTATGCAAAATTGCAAATTATACTTAATAGAAAAGGTTTTGCCAGCAGTTTCCAGCTACTGTATTTAAGTCCTGCATTTTCCACTTAGTCTTTGTGTGTTACTTGGAAAATGAAAGTGTTGTTTTGTGCAACAAAAATGTAGTACATTCGATACCACAAACATCTTGGGTCACCACTTTTTAAAGTAATTGGCATAGTATTTTACCACCACAAATACATTAGTTTCCTCTATTATTAGTACATAACCTAATAGAATATAACTTTGAAATATACCATTATTTTGGCAATGTTTCCATCATATATTGCTAGCTTTAGTTTTTCACAGTTTATTTTTTAAAAATTGTACTGTATCTGCAGATAATTTGGTACTGAGGTCATACTGTGGCAGACTTTTGAAGTAAAATAGCCAATGTGAAGTGGCCTGCGTGCTTATATTACATTAAAATATGGAAAGAAAAGTCTTCTATTATGAGACATCTGCAAATTCTATCAGTACAGTTTTTCCACTCCCCCCCCAATTTGGATTACATTCATATTCTTTAGTTGAATGAAAAAGACACATTTCAAGAGCAGATGCTTTACTGAAGAATGAAAAGGAACACCACCCTGGTGTAAGTTACTTTTCAAGTTACAAATCCAGCCGTTTGCTTTCTTCCAGGAAAACTGTTCCACCAGACTTCAGTTTTAGGCCCAAACCTTCATTTAACTCAGAGAATTCAATGGTATTTTTAGAGCACAGGCAAAATCTTGACCTTTAAGCTATATCAAGGTAACATAAGTTCTGGAGAAGCAGTAGAAATATGCTGAAATGTCAAATTGATGTCTTGAGAACTGGTAAACCTTCCCTAAAAAGATCAATAGGATGACATCTTAAAGCAGTGGTGGTGAACCTATGGCACGGGTGCCATGGTGGCACATGGAGCCCTTTCTGTGGGCACCTGGCATCGCCCCTTCACAGCCACCTGTATTCAGGTTAAATGGCTGTATTGGCACTTTGCGAAAAATTAGTGGGCTTTGAATTGCAGTTTGGGCACTCAGCCTCTAAAAAGTTTGCCATCGTTGTCTTAGAGCCATCTTTTATTGCTTGTACTGGAGTGTTTGTGATAGTCACCAGATTTTACAGTTCTGTGTTTTTAAGCAAAGCCTTAAAAAAACACCCGAAAATCTACTTTGCATATAGGGCAAAGCAATTCCATGTACAGTATGTACATGTAACGCATGAAAAAACATCCCTTTGATTTTAGCTAACTGGGATTTGAATGAGTGCATTAATATATACAGTACATTGACTTGATTTAATTGTTTTGTTTTTATTTTTGAACATTTAATTGCTTACTGTATTAATATTTCTTTCCCCCCCTCACAGAACGTGGTTCTCCTCGTGACTTGGTTACTAGAGACATAACTGATACTACTATTGGAGTATCATGGACAGCAGCTCCAGGATCAGTTCAGTATTACAGAATTATATGGAAGTCGCTTTACGATGATCAGTCTGGAGAGAAAACAGTTCCTGGAAATGTAGTTGATACTGTACTGGAAAACCTTCAGCCTGAGACCAAATACAAACTTTCGGTCTTGGCTTCTTACAGAAGTGGAGAAGGCGCTCCTCTAGAGGGAGAAGCAACAACTGAAGGTAGATAAAATACAGAATTACTATAAAAGATAATGTAAGTCTGTTTGCTTATACTGTATATAGCTGGTTCAAAAATATTTATAGTCCCCCTTTAAAGATGTCAAAACACGTATAGATGACATAAACCAATAAATAATTGGAAACCACTCTTACAATATAATAATTAAAACACTTAAAAGCGGGGAGGGGAATAGAACATTCCCTGCAAAACCATTTCAAGAGTACTATATACAACTTTGAAAAAATATCACCTAGAGGACAGCAATGTATAGTCTAAATCAGTGGTTCTCAACCTGTGGGTCCCCAGAAGTTCCTGGATTGCAACTTCCAAAAGCCTCCACCACCTGCTGTGCTGGAAGGGGTTTCTGGGAGTTGCAGTCCAGGAACATCTGGGGACCCAGAGGTTGAGAACCACTGGTCTAAATACTATATAGAGCAGTGATGGCGAACCTTTTAGAGACTGAGTGCCCAAACTGTGATTCAGAACCCATTATTTTTTCCCCAAAAATTGCCAATACAGCAATTTAACCTGAATACAGGTGGCTGTGAAGAGGCGGTTGGGTAGCCACAGAAAGGTCTCCAAGTGCCACCTTTGCCACCCCTGCCATAGGTTCGCCAACAATGATATAGAGGGGGGCTATCAGAGCTGGCTCTGTGCAACTGTGTCCTTGGAATGAGATGGAAAGGAGAGATGGGATCGAGAGTTCTCCAAGGTTAGTAGTACCAAATCCGAATAACCTCTCTGAATAGTTTCAAACAGATGTTTGACTACTTTGGTGAAGAAGACAAAACATGGCAGAAAGCCGGCAGATAAGCCCCCACACACCATCAAGCTTTTGGGAAAGAACTGAGGTCTTCTTTATCTTAGAAATGCAGAGCTGGAATGATTCCTAGGGATGATTAAGACCAGCCCCTGTCATGGAGTTGCAGCGGGGAACTGAATTCCCAGCCTCTGGCTTCACAATCCAGATGCTTAAACCACTGAGTATATCAGCAGCTCTATACTGTTATGCTGTCACTCGCGTAACCTCGTTGCTGCAAGTGAGTTCCAAAGGACAGCATGGCTGGGTCCAGCGGTACCAAGAAGAATGCTCGCTTTGCGTCCATGTCCAGTTCCTGGTGCAGTTCATCTCCCAAAGTTGGGTCTGTCCCTGAAACAGGCTAAAGCCCATTGAAATGGATCTGTTTGATCAGTTTCATCAGGAAAATCTGGAGGTGTATGGCCAGCAAATTTCTGCATTTTCCCACTGATAGAGAAAATACTAAATTATTATTTGTAAAGAAGCTGGTATTGGTAGGGTTAAAGAAAATCTAGCCTGCAAACCTATGAGTAAAAAAAGCTACTGTACTTACAGAAAAACATTCCCCTATGACTCATTGAAGGCCCGTAGCTGCTCTTTCCTTTGCTGTTTACATATCATTACTAGAAATAGGGTCTTGATCACTTTCTGCACCCCCTTCCAGCTCATTCATGTCAAATGCAAGTAGGCTTCATAAACTTGGACAATAAACAGTCACTTTGCTTCGAAGCAAGAGGGCTGAATGGGAATATGGAGCTGCTGCATTCTCATAATACCACACCATGCCACAGTGTTGTTGTGGAATGGCAGATGTGCCTGTGAGTGAGTGAGAATGTTTAATGTGTGTGTAAAATAGTCCTATCTTGATCTCTCTGGATGTGGATGATCATGCAAACTTAGTCTCACCTCTTTTCATCTCAAGGACATAAAGTACTGAGGCCATCTCATGTATAATATGAAAAACACAAAATAATGTATTTAAAACAGTAGTAAGGTAAAGGTAATGGTTCCCCCTGCACAAGCATGCTAGTCATGTCCAACTCTAGGGGTGGTGCTCATCTCCGCATTCAAGCCAAAAAGCCAGTGTTGTGTAAGTCTGTGGCCATGTGGATGAAACACTGTTTTATCTTCCTGTTTTTTTGTGGTGGTATCTATCTCCTTGCATTTACATGCTTTCAAACTGCTAGGTTGGCAGGAGCTGGGGTTAACCGCAGGAGCCCGCTCTGCTGCGTGGCACCTGGGATTCGAACCACTGAGATGCCGACTTTGTGGCTGACAGCTTTCAGTGCTCTGCTGAGCCACTACGCACCGTAGTGGATATAATTTAATTCTGAAGTACAAAAGTGATGAGTTAGCAGTTAAAAGCAAGCTGTTTGATAAAAAGCTTTTCAATTAATGTTGCTTGCCTACTGCTTCATTTTCAGAAGCAACAAACACCACTTGAAACCAAAGATGTTCCTTCATGTTTTGTGGGATCTGTCCGGGATCTTTGGTTCAGTCGAGGACACAGAGTTAAGAGAAGGAACTGTGGTGTGTCAGGCTACTACCCCCTTCTTCCACACACTTGTGTTTCTAATGTCAGAACACTACTTCCATTCCCAGAAACCAAGGGCTGGGAAGTGTTCCTGCATGGCTTTGATGTTGGATGGCCCAGCAGCAGAAGCTGGCTGGTCGACCAGTGCTAGGGTAATTAACATAACCACCTGCCATGGTGCCTGCTTTTATTGTTTCAAATGCTACCAGAAAACAGGGAACAGTGTTCTGTGTGGGATAAAAAAAGCAGATATTTCAAAGATGTAGAGAAACAGTATACCCTGTGTGACTGGAAGTTATTTATTAAGGCGTTGAGAAGGAGCCATTGTTCAGAGAAAACCGTTTTAATTATATCTGATTTGAAGGTTCTGCTGTCATGAGAAGCCAAGAAGTTCATGTTTTTCCAGAACCAAATCAACTACAAAATTAAATCTTGATTTTCTTGAGCTAACTAAAAGACAAACTTAAAATTAGATTTTCTAAATACTGGTTGCACATTCCCTCCTTTCTGTATCTTTATTGTTTAATCTCTATTGTATAATTAATTTGATGTGGTAACTATCAACCTCTGTATACTCATATCTTGGAGGAAAATGGAATTATCCCAAACCTTGGAGATTCCTTCTCATCAAAAATCCCAAGTATTTAAAAATAACATTTTGGCAGGGAACAAATGGATCTTTGCACAATGTTATGTACAGTTGTCCTCCGCCCTTTTGCGGTTCATATACTGCAGCCCCGGTATATCGCAGGTTCGCAGTAGTCGTACCTTGTATAAAGGAATTAATTCGTTCCAAACGAAATTATGTTAAGCAAATTTTCCTTTATACAAATTCCCATAGGAATGCATTGAAAATGGAGTAATCCCATTTTTATGTTGTACGGATTTTTCCCATAGGCGATTATGTTAAGCAAATTTCCCATATATCCAGTATTTTTATGTTGTACAGATTTTATGTTATACAAGCTGTTTGTTATACAAGGGTCCACTGTATATGAAAAAAGCCCCCCTGGAGTAAGGAGGAAAGGCCTTCCCAGGCCCATTGGAGCCCCCAAAACTGCTTCACCCCAAACCAGGTGACCTCCAGTTCACTAGAAAGAACTTTTGGGGCCTCTGGGGGACTGGAAAGCCCTTGCAGGCCCATTTGGGGAAGCGCCAGGCCTGGGGTAAGTACAAGAGCCCCCAGAGAGCCTGCCCAGTCCCAACCTGACCCAGCATCTGCATATTGCGGGTTTTCAATTATTGTGGGCCGGGTTGGGTCCCTAACCACTGAGATAGGTGGGGGTTTACTGTACAATATTTGGGGAAATTTCAGAATTAGGTTGCTTTGCCATTCTGTTCTGGTATATTTTTAATGATAAAGTATGAGGGGTAATTACAGTAGATTAATTAAAATTGCTGATTATAATATATTTTAAGGAACCGTTTGCTTTCTTTTTCTTTTATACTGAAAAGTGTCACCAAGCTCCAGGACACTGAGAGTGAATGATGAGAAGGAGACAACAATGAGAGTTTCTTGGCAGCCTGCACCTGGAAAAGTAATCAGCTATCGTGTAGTTTATCGACCCCGCAGGGGAGGAAGACAGATGGTCACAAAAGTCCCCCCTACCGCCACAACCACAGTTTTGAAACGCCTTGAGCCTTTAACCACTTATGACATCTCTGTCATTCCAATGTACAAAACTGGAGAAGGAAAACATAGAAAAGGCGAAGGAACAACAGGTACAATTCCTCAATCCCTTTTTGTACATCTCCGTGTCTAAAAAATGTAGGCCTTCAGCACGTCTGAGAGTAAGCTGGACTGTTAACAGAAATACGTAGTTGTTAGTTTCAACTGCATTGGTTGCATTGATGAATGGACCAATCTTTTGTAACTTCTGTGGGCTTTAATCAGGACATAAAGTTTCTGACAGTTGTTTTCAAGTTCTTGCAACTAAATAAATTCAGGAGCAATTTTGTCCTGTGGAGAAGATAGGGGAAATGCATGGGAAGGAATAAGCTCTGTGGGAATTGCAAGAGATTGCGAGTGTGGTAATCTATCCATTAAAGTCTGGATAACAAACCTCTCAGAACAAACAAACTCATAATTCCTTGTTGTAAGTCACATGAATCTTAATTCCACCTTCTCATTTATCTTGTGTTCTCCATCAAACAGAAACTGTTTCCAGAGTTTGAATTCATTAGCTGTAAGAACTTTGGCTGGGGAAAATCCTGCAGAGTTATAGTCTCTGACTTCTGAAATTTCCATGCTTACAGTTTGGAATCTCCTTTCTTTGGAGTTAGAATGTACTGCTTAGTGATTTCTTTTCCATTCTGGTCCTTTGCTTGGTTTTCTGTATTTGTTAGAATGTTCTGACTATTCTGATAAATTCCATTATATTATCCTGGAGTAACTGTACAGTATCCTATCTGCTCCTGGTGATTTATTTCTTCCAGATGCTTTGGAAATCATTTCTAAGGTTGTTGTCCCTTATAACAGAATCTTTCTTCAAAGGAGTCTGACCTTCTTGCATTTCTTCTGTATGTTGTTCCCATTTTTTTAAAAAAAACCTGTCTTATCCTGATAGTATATTCTTCTTGATCTTTTAACATCCCTAATCTTGATTTAAATTTCCCATGAATCTCTTAGATCCTATGGAAATGACCTTTTGTTTTTCATTTTGTTCTTGTTTTCTTCTATTCCTTCCAATAATTATAATAGTTCTCTTTGTTCCTATGTACTGATCACTAAAAAGTTGAATTCAGGATTCTGACCGTCTTTTCTGACACCATTTAATTTTATTTCTTTTATTTTATTAATGATTTTAATAGTTTCATAAACTGTCTAACAAGTCTTTCCCCCATTTCTTACAATAGGAACAATCTTTTGGCATTGGCCCCAGAGAATATCTCTGGTTTCAATTCACATTTCTCCTGGTTCATGGCCAATTGAGTTTAGTTCTGCATTAGTATATACCAGTACATCTTTCATTCTGTACCTGCTCCTAAGTTTACCCCCTACTTGCAGCCTGAAGTGACATTTTCCATCTTGCTAAAGGCTGGGATAGGATCGTTAGATGTAGTATAAGTCAATGGTCACCTGCTAGCCACAGAAACCCCATGTTAATTCTTCATTAATCATAATAAAGGAGTAGATGATTAGTGGAGTGGACACAGATAACATAAGTGGAATTGATGTGGGAATCTTCTGGCTCAAACTAATATGCAGCTTTGTGGAGGGGGTGGTGTGTTAAAATCTCTGCTTTCATCATGTTTAATTTGGAAGGAACTGAAAGAGAACATGAAAATTTAAATTGTTGGGCTGGAGCGCCCAGGATCTGGGCTTTTGGGATTCTGGGGGTTATCCCCCAGAAATTTTACTATTTTTTTAGGGCCAACATGATGGCTTCTTTTGTGATAGTTAGAAATTAGGTCCTTGGATATGCTGCTGGGTTGGTTTTTTTTTTTTTTTTGGATTTTATTCAGGACTTAATTAGAGACAGAGTTCCTCAGGACTTCATCTCAGAAATGCTTTCAGTTCCAGCCAAGGATCATGTGTAAATTAATAAAGAACAGAATAGGTTTGAACGGATTCCCACCAGCATACGTCTGAATTTAATGGGGAAAATATTTCACTCTGATCATAAGAACATAAGAACATAAGAACATAAGAAGAGCCATGCTGGATCAGGCCAAAGGCCCATCTAGTCCAGCTTCCTGTATCTCACAGCGGCCCCACCAGATGCGTTTGGGAGCGCATGAGACTAGATATCTGTCTCCTGATACCACTCCCCTGCATCTGGCCCTTGAAGTACCCTGGTTTAAAGCCTAGAGATTACACATCTCCATCATGGTTTGTAACCCGTGATGGACTTTTCCTCTAGGAATCTGTCCAATCCCCTTTTGAAGGCATCCAGGCCAGATGCCATCACCACATCCTGTGGCAGGGAGTTCCATAGACTTACAACGCGCTGGGTGAAAAAATATTTTCTTTTGTCAGTTCTTACTCTCCCAGCACTCAATTTGAGTGTATGTCCCCTAGTTCTGGTATTTTGAGAGAGGGAGAAGAGCTTCCCTCTATCCACTTTACTCATACCCTGCATTATTTTGTATGTCTCAATCATATCCCCCTCAAGCGCCTTTTTCCAGACTGAAGAGGCCCAATTGTTTTAGCCTTTCTTCATAAGGGAGGTGCCCCAGCCCAGTAATCATTTCAGTCGCTCTCTTCTGCACCTTTTCCAGTTCCACTATGTCTTTCTTGAGATGCGGTGACCAGAATTGTACACAATACTCCAGGTGGGGCCTTACTATTGTTTTGTATAACGGCATTATAATGTTGGCTGTTTTATTTTCAATCCCCTTTTTGATAATCCCTAGCATGGAATTGGCCTTCTTCACTGCTGCCACACATTGGGGAGACACCTTCATGGAGCTGTCCACCAACACACCAAGATCTCTTTCCTGATCCGTCACGGATAACTCAGAGCCCATGAGTTGATAGATGAAGTTTGGATTTTTTGCCCCAATATGCATTACTTTACATTTGGTTACATTAAAACGCATTTGCCATTTCTCAGCCCACTCCCCCAGTTTGGAGAGATCCTTCTGGAGCTCTTCACAATCTTCTCTGGTTTTTACCACATGGAAAAGTTTTGTGTCATCTGCAAACTTGGCCACCACACTGTTTATCCCTGTCTCCAGGTCATTTATGAACAGATTGAAAAGCACCGGTCCCAGGACCGAGCCCTGGGGCACACCGCTTTTCACTTCTCTCCATTGTGAAAATTTCCCATTGACACCTACTCTTTGTTTCCGGGATCTCAACCAGTTCTCAATCCATAAGAGGACCTGCCCTCTTATCCCCTGACTATGCAATTTTCTCAGCAGCCTTTGGTGAGGGACTGTGTCAAAAGCCTTTTGAAAATCCAGATAGACTATATCCACCGGTTCACCCAAATCCACGTGCCTGTTGACCTTTTCAAAAAAATTCTAAAAGGTTTGTAAGACAAGATTTACCCTTACAGAAGCCATGCTGATTTTCTCTCAGCAAGGTTTGTTCTTTTATGTGTTTTAAGATTTTCTCTTGGATGAGGCCTTCCACCATCTTCCCTGGGACAGATGTAAGGCTAACTGGCCTGTAGTTTCCTGGGTCCCCCCTCCTTCCTTTTTTAAAAATTGGTGTGACATCCGCTATCCTCCAGTCCTCCGGCACTGTGGCCGTTTGAAGAGACAAGTTGCATATTACCGTTAAGAGATCTGCAATTTCATTTCTCAGTTCCCTAATAACCCTTGGGTGGATGCCATCTGGGCCCGGTGACTTGTTAATCCTCAATTTATCAATTAGTCCTAAAACCTCCTCTCTTTTAACCTGTATTTGATTTAATTCTTTAGTCAAGAGGGGCGGCTCAGGCAGCGGAATCCGCTCAAGGTCCTCTGTCGTGAAGACAGACGCAAAGAACTCGTTCAATTTCTCTGCAATGTCCAAGTCCTCCTTAACCTCCCCTTTTCCTCTCTCACCATCCAGAGGCCCAATTGGTTCTCTGGCAGGTTTTCTACTTCTAACATATTTAAAAAAGCTTTTATTATTACCCTTTATATTGCTAGCCATGCGTTCCTCAAAGTCTTTCTTTGCCTCCCTTATCATCTTTTTACATTTCTTTTGCCAGAGTTTGTGTTCCTTTTTATTTTCCTCATTTGGGGAGGATTTCCATTTACAGAAGGACCTCTCCTTGTGCTTTAGAGCCTCTCTAACTCCACTCGTTAACCATGCCGGTGTCCTCTTGGACTTAAATGAGCTCTTCTTTCTTTGTGGTATGCACTTGTGCTGGGCCTCTATTATTGTTGTTTTAAACAGGCTCCATGCACTCTGAAGAGATTGGATTCTTCTAACCCTCCCCTTCAGTTTCTCTCTAACTAGTTTCCACATCTGATCGAGAGTTCCTCTTCCACAGAGTCTTGAACTTTCACCCTGCTGATATTAGGCATTAGAGCAATAGTGGTTCTAAAAGTTTCATTTATGTCCCTGGGTGGGGGTGGGGATAGGAAATACTCCAGCAAAACTAAATAGTTTAAATGACTTTCTAACTCTATCTCACAAAAAAGAAGTCCAGTAGCCATGACTTAACTTCCAGATAAACTCACCTGGATGACTGAGAATCTCCACAGACAACTCTAAAGACTGTGACCCGAGTCATTGATTTGGCAGTATAAAATACCACACTGTGCCAGTCATATCCAAGAAATCAAGAGCAATATGAATCTTTGTTCATACACTTATATAGGAATTATAATACAGTATGTGAGAAATTTAGCAGATGCTGTCAATAGTGAGCTAGGTTGATGCTCATAGGATATACTGTACGGCAGTGCTCCCCAACCTTTTTGTCCCCGCGGACCGGGAATTTTTTTAAAAAATTTCTGTGGCCCGGGGGTGGGGGTGGGGAGGGGGGGGAGAATGCGAAAGGGGGGTCCAGCGGGGAGGCAAAAGGGGGTGAAAGCAAAGGTTGGGAGGGAAGGAGAAGGGGGAGGCACGAGAGCGGCGGCGGCACTCACCGGCTTGGGGCGTCGGGCGTGCCACTCCCCCCACACACGGGCGGGGTGGGGGAACCCGGGGCTCCTGGGCAGGCAGGCCCCCACCTCCTCCTCCGGCGCCGGGGCCGGGAGCCGCGCGCGGGTCTCGCTGCTGGCGCCCCGCTTGCTCCTGCTGCCGCCGCCGCCGTGGGCCTCCTCCTCCGCCGGGAAAGTGAGCGGGGCGCCAGCAGCGAGACCCGCGCGCGGCTCCTGGCCCCGGCGCCCCGCGCAGCACCCGCCCGGCCGCACCGGGAGCGCCCTCGCGGCACCGGCGAGCCGCCGCCGCCTCCTCCTGCTCCTGTTCCTCCTCCTCCTCCTCCTCCTCCCGCCGCCGCCGCCGAGGAGCAGCAGCAGCCACCCCGCACCGCCCCCCCGCCGCCGCCGCCGCCGCAATCGCCCCCGTCCCGCCCCTGCCGCCGCCACCCCTCTGCAATTGCCCTCGCTGCTGCTCCTTCGGCGGCGGCGGGAGGAGGAGGAGGAGGAGGAGGAAGAACCGGAGCAGGAGCAGGAGGAGGCGGCGGCGGCTCGTCGGTGCCGCGAGGGCGCTTCCCGATGCGGCCGGGCGGGTGCCGCGCGTGGGTCTCGCTGCTGGCGCCGCGCTTGGTCCTGCTCCTGCTGCCGCCACCGCCGTGGGCCTCCTCCGCCGCCGGGGAAAGCGAGCGGGGCACCAGCAGCGAAATCCCGGGGGGGAGGAGGAGGAGGATGGGCGCCTCCGCCTCCTCTTCCCCAGAGGAGAGCAACGGATCGAGGAGAGCCCCGTCTTCTGGGCTGCCGCCAACGCCGCCGCGTCCCTCCTGGCAGACCCAAGCGGCCGCCGCCAACGCCGCCAGGGCGCCAGTGTTTTGGGGCGGAGCCGGCCCGGGAGGAGGGGAGGGGAGGGGAGGAGGGAGGCAAAGGCAAAGGCGGTGGCGGTGGCGGCTCCTCCTGCGCTCCTCCAGCCTTCCTCCTCCACCGGCCGCCCGCGGGAGAGAAGAGGAGGAGGAGGAGGGCGGCGGAGGAAAAGGGGAGGAGCCTCCCCGGCCTCCCCAGGCGGCCCGGTGCTGACCGGTCCACGGACCGGCACCGGTCCGCGGACCGGGGGTTGGGGACCACCGCTGTACGGTACTGCTGATACAGTCATTCTGTTGCAAGGACATTATGGTTTGATAGGAGCATAGAGCATAATTAAGTTTCATTATCTGCCAACTATAAAGTGATTGCACATTCCCTTCTTCTAAATATAGCCTTGGCGGTGTACTTTATGTTTGGGGAGTTTGAAAGGGAAGAATGTATCTGTTTCATTCCCAACCCAAATCCTTGGCTTTTGTTCTTTGAAATCAGACTGCTGTCTTTTTAAACTAAAAACAACAAACTGAGCACGGGATGCCATTCAAAACCAGAAACAAGCGTTGGCTCAGGAGAGAAAACATTCATTGCCAAACCGGTAGCATATGATCTCAGTGTACTGCTTAATCTGCAATTGGCTGAACTGTTGCTGCTAGTAGTTGTACGGAACTCTTGTTGCTAGCCTTATGATATCCTAAATAGTTTTTGTCGTGATACTTTAGAGCAAGGGGAAAGAGCCTTTCATTCTCCAAATAAAGTATCTCTGGATATTTTCTCCTACAAGACCCAAACTATAGCACTCGAGGAAGGTCAATGATATGTGCTTGGTGGATTTGTAGTCCAGAACAGCTAGAGAGCCAAAAGTCTGCCTCTAGCTATCAAGCAGAAGTGAGAAGACAGGAGTGCAATGCCTATAGTTTTTACATATGCAGATTGCAGCTTCAGTGGCTACCAATTCCTATAGGTTCTGTAGTGTTAGCAAAGAGAGAGGTTTATCCTTTCTACTAGTGCTATTGTAAAAGACTGAAATTAGAAACTGCTATTGGGTTCATAGAAGAAATTGTTGAAGTCCCCCACCTCCCATGCCAGTTCTGAAGCATGGGGTTCTCTTTGGAGTAAAGTAGAAAATTAATTTCATGGGTATTGCTTGACTATTGCAGCCTCCCCATTTAAACCTCCCAGAAATCTGCAGACTTCGGATTCCACCATGTCAAGCTTTCGAGTAACTTGGGAGCCAGCCCCAGGGGAAGTGAGAGGTTACAAAGTAACTTTCCATCCAGTTGGAGAAAGCAGACGGCTTGGAGAATTAGTTGTTGGGCCGTATGACAACACTGTTGTATTGGAAGAGCTCAGGTATTGTTGATCACAACTTCCTCCCATTTCAATATTTCTTTCTTTCCTCTCTCATTATTCAGGCAATAAACTTGTTAAATCAGAATCATTCCCCATCGAGAAATAACATGCTTTTCATATAGTTTTCTTCTATTTGTTTAAGTACTTTAGATGCCAAAAGCAGAATAGAAATATTTGAAATAAACACGCCAGTGGTTTAGGTGGGCTGAAAGTTAGAGATGAAAAGAAAATATAATAATACAAAATGGGCTTTAGGAGTGCTTACCCTTCCACTGGATCGTGAACAAATGTTGTAGGACTACTAAGGTATAGTGAGCAAAACCTGCTCCACTAATATTCTTTCTCATACAGTATACCATCTGCTGCAGGAAAAATATGACATCTGCCTCAAGGAAAAATAGATGGGAAGTGTGGCCCGGGGCATAGAAGAACATTCTGGCTTAAGAACTTAAGCCAGTGGTATTGGTCAGCAGTGAACACAGCCACTCTATTTAGAATAGCTTTAGACCGAAACCAGTTCAGGCTGCTGATCGCCAATGTTCTACGAGGACATGGCACTTGAAGAATAAGATACAGTATTAGGGTCATTCAGTAAATTAAATATAACTACAGACGTATTTTGTCTTAACCATCGTTGTAAGGGAAAGCCAATATATTGTAGTGTCGTGATTCAATTATCCAGATTAGGAAGAGAGTCTCAAGTTCAAGTCCCCTCATAATCAAATAGTTTTTGTGGTGATATTGGGCCAGTCCTTATCTGGTAGAGAAACCCATCCACACAAGAGTTGTTTGAAGATTAAATGGGCGGATTAGGGAGGACTATATATATTGTGCCCTGGGCTCCTGGAGGAAACAGTAGGATGAAAAAGAAGTGAATGAATGTGTGTAGATGACATAACCCAGTTTGATTTATATATGCCTTTTAATCTTGCAGGGCAGGCACTTCCTATAAAGTCAACGTTTTTGGAATGTTTGAAGGAGGTGAAAGTACGCCATTAATTGGAGAAGAAATGACCACACTTTCAGATGCTACTGTAGTGCCAATTTTATCTACAGGTAAATATGGTTTAAAATAAAATTTATATTTAAGAATTTGTTGTGCAAAATAAAATGAATTGTTTCTATAACCTTAACCAATACAATTGTCCGCTTGCAGGAAACGCTGCAACAAAAGGCTTGCTTTTCAAGGCCTACTCCTAAGTCTTTCAAGATTCCCACGGGCCCCTTTCCTCTGACCCCGTTTACTACTCTTAAGCAACAGGATTTGGGCCAGCATAATTTACTTCTGAGTAAACATCTATAAACTGTATCTTTCCCAAGGCATGTTTGCAGATGAGTGTGCTAGTGCGTAGTGTTTAGTTGCTCCTACCATAAGTAGAAGCAGCTCCACAACCTTTCATCTGCAATGTGTTTATTGGGACATAGAAATCTAGCACGGTGCTTATAGGATTGCAGGCTAAAAGTCTTCCATTTTGCCTGGGTTGTGTTTCACGTTGATAGGACTGCAATACTCATTTATTCCTACAGTGAATTGTTCAGTAGGTTTCATAGCATTGTGTAGTCCCTCTTGTGCAAAAGGAATGACAGGAGCCGCCGCCGGCTGGCAGTTAAAGAGTTTCTTTCTCGATTTATGGGTTCATTTGATTTGCATGCAGTTAGAGGAAGCCCTGCACATTTGGAATGCAACAGATGACTCATTAATCAATGGCAGCCTGACACTGAGGTCGTTCCCATTGCACAGGCAGAGCTCCACAAGAGGTTGCTGGCCTCTAGGTTTAGTTACCGACTGTCTTTCCTTCTAGTTTTAAATAGCTGCACAGCAAACACATTCCAAGCAGCTAAACACAAAACAATGAAAATCATAATAAAACCCTTTAATTCAGAACAAAGTATGTTACAATGTACTAGTGTTATTTTAACCTATATTTTAAAAAAGTGGGCATGGAGCATTTGCTGAGCAGAAAAAGTCCTGTCCTACAAGCATAATAATGCAAGCGTGCATCATTTGTATAATAAGAGAGTAAATGCTTGCTCAGGCAGCATGATCCTGCATTACTAGGCTGGCAGGACTTCCCAGTCATTGGAAGCTCACTGGCCATATAATGTATAATCTAAAGAGAAGTCAGATAATTTTTTTGACAAATTATTTGCCATATTATTCTTGCACATATAAAATTCTTCCAAAGAGGTATTGATGATTACAGTTGAAAAACTGTTCAGATTAAAGGGAAGAGTCCAAAGGCTCACATAAAGATTTCCATAGATGTCCAAGAAGACAACCCTTTTTAAAGTTCTCAAGCTGAGGCATGTTATGTGTTATAAAGGAAGTAATTTTGATGCCAAAGAGGAATCGATGAACTTCTCACTCGGTGCAAAAGTGTAGATGCTTTCCTTTCACGCTTTTAGGTTTTTGATT
Source organism: Phrynocephalus forsythii (assembly GCA_029282475.1). Lineage (NCBI taxonomy): Eukaryota > Metazoa > Chordata > Lepidosauria > Squamata > Agamidae > Phrynocephalus > Phrynocephalus forsythii. The sequence goes on along the minus strand of JAPFRF010000002.1, from coordinate 25,228,071 downwards.
CTGGCCCCTGCATGAACTTAAATATAACCCTATTTTATGATTTGTAATTGTGCTTATTAAAGACCAGTATTGTATTTTCTGTGCAGAAGAGGATCATGCCTTTAAATTCTCAGGTACCTGGAGTAGTTCTATTCATGAATCTACAGTATTGGATCCATTATGTGGAACATAGATGAACTTACTCTTTCTTTCAACTCTGATGAATTTGCCTGAGTTTCCTCAGTGGGATTTCTTCCATGTAAAGACCAGAAGCTATGATAGCACGAAGCCAGAAACTTTTGCAGCTGGTAACCCATGATCTTCAGAGGAAAAAAGGAGGAAGAATACATTTTGTCCCAATCAAATGGTTGAAAGGATCATTTTAACCTGTGTGCCTTTTGTGCTTTGTATAAATGCAGTGTGATTTCCACCATGTTGAAAGTGAAGTGATCCTTATTTTTATGCCATAAACAAATGGTCCCCCACATTTTTCTTTCCTTCTGAAGCATTAACAGCTTTGTTTACATGTTTGTTTTTTCACTTCCTATTCTTTTGTGTTTATGTGTGTCTCTGTAACCTCTGTGTGTTTTCTTTTATATTTTAAATGTGCAACTTCTGCACCATCTCCATTAATTGACTTTATTTTAATATATATTTAATGTTATTTATCTTTGTATATGAAGCATATATATTAATTTCAAAGGGTTCTAGCTGAATAATCATCACCGAATTTAAAAAAACACTCAAGTACCTTGTTTTTTACTTGTTGAAGACACAAAGTGACACAGTAGTCATTTGCTACCTGAAATAAGTTCACTCATTTGTTCAGAAATAAAGATAAAACCCTTTGGAAAGGAATATACTGACAGTTTTTTTTATGAATCTGAGGAGCAGAGGCAATGTGTATAGATAAGTCCCACAACCACACACACACACACACACACACACACACACACACACACACACACACACACACACACACACACACACACACACACACACACACACACACACACACACACACACTTTGGAATTCCTTTCCCACTATTGGTAGGACCGTGACTTTGATTTTTCAATGCCAGTGGAAGAATTTTTGATCAGGTAGTTAACGGAAGCCAGCATAATGAATTAGGATAGTAAAGGGCCAGGCAAAATCAACTGTTCCTTTGATCCAACTAACAAGTTCTTCTTCTGATTGCTGTGACAGGCCTGGAATGTAAAACTAGAGCTGAAGCAGATATTGTGTTACTTGTGGATGGCTCATGGAGTATCGGCCGACCAAATTTCAAAACTATCCGAAGCTTCATTGGTCGTATTGTTGAAGTATTTGATATTGGTCCCGACAAAGTGCAGATTGGTGAGTCTTGAGGTGATCGGCTATTTTAGAGAGTGGTGTTTCATGACAGCTTGTAACTAAGTGATCTCTTTCCACATTCTCAGCTCTTGCACAGTACAGTGGTGACCCTAGAACTGAATGGCACCTCAATGCACACAAAACCAAACAAAGTTTAATGGAAGCTGTGGCCAACTTGCCTTACAAAGGAGGCAACACTTTAACAGGTAGATATTTGCTTACTGATGACTGCGTAAACTACACTGGGGTTATATGTTGATTTATTACATGTGTTTTACATAATGTATAATATAATCTATCATAATATACCATGATGTACTATGTGATGCAGAATGATATTCTAATGTCTTTTATATGTTAAGCAAAGCATTTTGCATATTTTCTGAATGGAGCATGCAACCATCACATACTAAGTAAGTCGGGAAATATTGTAGAACTTATTGTGAAAAGGATCATGTACAGAAGTGTCTGTAAGGAGGAGAACTGTTAAAGACAATTAAGGTTATCAATTTATGCTTATAAGCAACAATATAGATGCAGAACTCTTTGAAAGTAGTAGGAAGAAATCTATGTGTTTAGATAGATATAGAGCCAGAAGATATTTCTAGATCTAAGTCTTGTCTCAAAGGAAGAATCTGTTTATTCATTGCCTAGTAAAAACCTACAATAGAAAAGAATGGGAACTTCTAGGATTCTGGACAGTCAGTGAAGTAACATAGGGCTCGACATTTCTCTTAAACAAATGATGTGTTCATACAAGTGAAGATTCAGATACAGTGGTGATCCTGGCTATGGATTCACTTTCTTTCTAATCAGAACTTAAGCATTTGTGCTGCTTGGAAAGGCAAACTATATATTATGGAGATAATTTATTTAGAATGATAAGTTATGTTAGTGCTACATAGAGGTGATTCTGGCAATGTTCCTCACTTGGCTAGTAATCTAGATGCCAATACTTGAGCAAAACAAAGGCTAATGCATCCTACATGAGCATGACTATACCAGTTTAGGCTGAAAAACAATGGTTAAGAAATAATTGCTATTTTTCTTTGTGTCCATGTGGCATTGTGTGGTTATAGGAATGGCTCTGAATTTCATCTTAAGAAACAACTTTAAAGCAGAAGCTGGCATGAGGCCTGGCGCTCGCAAAATTGGTGTCCTTATTACTGATGGCAAATCACAGGACGATATTGTCGCTCCATCACAGAAATTGAGAGATATGGGAGTGGAGCTTTATGCTGTGGGTAAGTATCTTGCTGGAGAGGTAGTGAAGACAGATGTGTGCTGAAATATGAAATCATTTCCATACACAAATAATCAAATAGTCTGGAAAATATTCATGGGCTATTTTTTTTTAAAAAATGTCTCTTTTCATGATCCTTTCTAAGGTATCAAGAATGCTGATGAAAATGAACTGAAGCAGATTGCAACAGACCCAGATGAAACCCATGTCTACAATGTTGGAGATTTTACACTTCTTGTTAATATTGTTGATGACCTCACTATGAATTTATGCAACAGTGTAAAAGGTCCAGGTATGTTTCCTCTTTCAGATTCATTTACTTCTTTTGCTTCTGGTTAGGTTTGGAGTTACTTTTTATACGCCCTTTTGTCATTTTTATTCAAGTACATAAGTACATAAGAACATAAGAAGAGCCATGCTGGATCAGGCCAAAGGCCCATCTAGTCCAGCTTCCTGTATCTCACAGCGGCCCCACCAGATGTGTTTGGGAGCGCATGAGACTAGATATCTGTCTCCTGATACCACTCCCCTGCATCTGGCCCTTGAAGTACCCTGGTTTAAAGCCTAGAGATTACACATCTCCATCATGGTTTGTAACCCGTGATGGACTTTTCCTCTAGGAATCTGTCCAATCCCCTTTTGAAGGCATCCAGGCCAGATGCCATCACCACATCCTGTGGCAGGGAGTTCCATAGACTTACAACGCGCTGGGTGAAAAAATATTTTCTTTTGTCAGTTCTTATTCTCCCAGCACTCAATTTGAGTGTATAGTACTTATTTGGAAGTCCACCAGATACAGCTGCTGGAAGGCATTGCTGCTGTGTAGGACATCTGGGTTGCTCCCTTTCTTTGCTAACCACAACCCAGAAGTTCAGCCTTCTTACCAATTCAGTCTTTCAGTACATCAGTGTTCAAGTGAACACACATGTACAAACGTTCCATATCAGGAGAAATAATACACTTTGGACATTAATACACCTAGTCCTAGGGCATCTTCTCATATTATTTACTCTATCTGGTAGCTGCAGTAGCAGCCAAGTCGCTCTCTGAACTGATATCTTGGGCCATGTGAAGTACTAGACTTTCTACCCACACACTGCTCCACTTTTTGGAAGTGGGAGAGGGGATGCTGTCATGGGAGCAAGTCACACGATAGGTTCCTTCTATGGGATCTAAGGTTCTAATGCAGACATCTTCATTGAAATGTGGATCTGTGGATGTTACAGCCCAATATGTAAATAGATTTAGTATGTACTTGAGACAAGCCAATAAATGCATTACATGAATGAAGGTCTTACTGCAACATAGTTTTTTAAAAATCTATTTGACATATATTACGGTTCTGCATTTCTGACTTGGCCATATTTCCTGGTTAGAACTTCCTGACTCAGTTCTTCCTTTTACACGTTCCCATGGCAGGTGATTTGTCACTACCACCCACCAACCTAGTTACTTCAGAGGTGACACCTCGTTCCTTCAGAGTGACTTGGACTGCGCCTGCTGAGAGTGTGGATAGGTACAGGGTTGAATATTACCCTGCCTCCGGAGGCACACCACAGGAGGTCAGAGCTGGAATCCCTGTTTTACTTTATACACGTGTTTCTCTGTATTTTAGCTCATACCTTTTGGAAACGGGTCATAAAAGGCATGCTCCCCTTCCAGTGATTGTAAAACAGCCGAGAGTCTCATGGCATGTTAAAGGTTTCATGAACAGTGCCTTCTTTGTCACATGTGTGAGGTGCTACGCATGCACATGTGTACACACATATACAAAGTGGGATCAGAAGACTGTAAGGAGCAATGTCAGGAAGAGTTAAGGGAACTGGACACTGCACAGACCAACAGTGACTCTTTCCTTAGCCCTGTTGATTTATCTAGGCAAGTGGTGATAATCCGACTCTCTCACAGAGAGGCAGAAATCCTCTTGTGGAGCAGTGCAGTCTTAAATGGTGGTGATGTTATCAGCTGAAGACATTAATATTTAAGTCTTTTTTATTCCCTTCCTTCCCTCACTGGGTTTCAATATGCCATATAAATCCCTTTCAACTTGGGGACGCCGTTGGGAGCCTCAAGCTGTGTGTGCTGGCGTGGGTGGAGAGGAGGAGTCTTTAATATTCAAAAGTCACCCCTGCTGGTCCCGGCAGTGGGACTGGCACTGGTGATTTTGTGGCACGAGAGATTCCTTTAAAGTAAAGATCATTGTCTATGGCTGGTGCTGTCATCACAATTTACGACTGCAAGGTTACAGAACAGGATTTCAGCCAAAGTTGACACTTTAAAAAAGCCCTTTCTCTCTTGTTGTTTGAACAGGAACAGTGCCTTCGCAGCAATAGCTGTTTGGGTCTTCCCTGTTGAAATCTGTCTTTGAGGTTCCTTCACTCATGAATGGCTGCCTTGCAAATTTTATCAGAATGACCTTGGAGCCTGAAATGTTCCTCCTGATTTTTTTTAATGTTGTCCTTTTGGATGCTACATTTGCAGCCATAGTATTCTTCTTCCATGTACAAACTGGCCTGTTTGTCTTATGTAGGATGCAGTGAGATAACATATAGCTTGAAGGTATTCAGGCCCCTGATGTCCTTAGCAGCTGGTTACCATCAGGTCTGGCAAAGAAGGATGGCCATTGGTGAAGTCAGAGTCAGTGAAGTGAACTAACAGAAAAAGGACCCTACTTACTGGGTTCGACAATTGTTGCTGGAGTGCTGCCTAGGAGAACAAAGAAGAATGGTGACCATCACATATGGGGGAAGCCCCAACAGTGTCGGGCCAATAGGCAGGCCCGGGCAGATGACGTGACATGGGCCTCTTGGAGAGTGTGATGTGCTCACAAGAGGTGGAGCCAGCCTCAGATAAAAGGGAGAGGAGGCAAGATGGTCTATGTCTATTGGGGAGGGGGGCTAGCAATGGCATAATGGACATGGTATACTGATGGGGTGGACACCCCAGAGGATCATACAACTGCAAAATGGGCGTTCCCAAAAAGGACAGTGCTAGAACGTGGCGAGCACCAAGGGGCAGGTGGACTTCTTGATGCACTGGATCCGACCCAATGACTCGTACTGCTTGTGTAATCAATAAAGTTGTGGCCAAAATATTTCCCAAATATCAGGGTCATGCCTGGTTATTACTTTATACATATTAGGAGATAAAAAGCTCAGCCATAGGCAACAATGGTTTTGCCTTATCTGAGCTCTCATTTCCTGCAATGACTCTGCAAGACTGTTTCTTAATATTAAGACTGAAGTGAACTGAGCAACAAGGAATCTGTTATAGGAACTGCTGGATAGCTCAATGGTTTAGGTATCTGATTGTAGAGCCAGTAGGTGGGAGTTCAGCCTCCTTGACAGGGCTCCTTGACAGCCTCTTATTCACAGAGTCCCTTCCAGCTCTGCAGCTCTATGATGATGATGATGATGATGATGATGATGATGATGATGATGATGATGATGATGATGATGATGATGATGATGATGATGATTTTCAGTAACAGACTACAACACTATCATACTTCTTTATTAAAAAAATGTGGCCTCCATGATTCTTTCTGGCTACACTATCCTCCAGTTAAACACAGTTACAAGATGAAAAATAACAGGCTAAGGGATAAATTTTGGCAGGATTCAAAGAACAGCATTTCATGGCCCAAGCAAAACACAACCAAGATACTGAAAGGGTTTTTTTTTCATATTAAGAGAGTGATATTTAAAAAGTAGCAACATCCTGTTCAACTTCCACTTAGTGACAAGTCACATCGGTGCACGGCTGTGCTGCTTATGCAGGCATTGACGTGGAAATGGGGTTTCTGTATGGAAATCATTGCTGGTGGTGTTACCAGACTGATTGTGCAAGTGATACGATCTTATAGTGCCGCACTGGTGGGACTTCTGTGATCACCAGAAGCTCAGTAGGATAGAGCCAAGAGTCTTTAAGTATTAGAACCTCATTTATTTAATTGTATGCCTTAAGTTTTGCTGGCAGATCTCAATGAAAAGCTAGAGGTAAAATAAAATGTGTGGTATAATTGCATGTTATAATTTTTATTAGAGAACAATCTCATTCTGCATAGGACAATGACAATAAAGATCTATCTATCTATCTATCTATCTATCTATCTATCTATCTATCTATCTATCTATCTATCTATCTATCTATCTGAGTGCTTTTATTTTATTAAAAAAGCGGTATACTGTGTGTGTGTATACTAACCAGTATATGTAATCAAACCTACCATTCTTTTATGTTTATACAGCTCTTTGTAAGCCGATCAGAGACTTCCACTGTCCTGACTGGCCTCAAGCCTGAAACAGAGTATGTTGTGAATGTGTTTTCTGTGGTAGAAGGCACCAACAGTCAACCTCTAAAAGGCACTGAAACAACTTGTAAGTGAAAATATAATTATGATATGTAATAATTCATAGATGTTTGGGTAAGATCCAAAGCCCAGTTCTTTCTAGAGTGATTAATGGATATATGAAGGAAGTCTCCAAAAATTAATTTTATCATTGTAAAAGGTGTCCACTGCCATGGTTAAAACCTTAGAATTCTCAGACCAATAAGAGAAATAGAATACTGGGAAGCTAATATTCTGTGACATTGATGAGGTGAACATCAGCAGGCCTCTCATGGTAGAAAGGGTGAGCTGAAAGCATGAGAGGCAATCATAACTGGCGATTCTGTCAGGTCACCTAAGGTGAGTGATTTAGCCCAATCAGTCTATACCACTTACTAGTCTCGGATTGTACCGGTTTAGACTGAATTGAGATGATAGCAATTACTCTTGACAATGGTGTATAGTCCTCTTCAAGCAGGACAGCTCTGTCAGCTGCAAGCCACTTATGACCAACCCGACACAATGTAGACTCTTTGTGAAATGTCTGTCATTTTCCCTCGTCTTAGAAAAAAAAGGGAGAAGGTAGAAACAGGGCCTGTGTTACACTCTAGTAGACCAACATACACAGCTGGTGAGCTGTGAATCAGCCACTAGTTGTATAGGGCTGGCTTCTGACAGCAAGGAATAAAATTTTATTTATTTATTTATTTATTTATTTATTTATTTATTTAGCTTCTATACCGCCCAGTACCCAAAGGTCTCTGGGTGGCTCACAATCAAAATAGACAATTAAAACATCAAAATTACAATAAAATTAGGACAATAAAACATGTAAATACAATAAATACATTAAGAACACACTAAAATTTAATGAGAAGCCTTTCCAAATTCATCAGCTATACCCATCCTGCTACAAATAACTGAATGTGAGAGTAGGATTTTTGAAGTGCAGAGTGTAATGCTTTTCTAGATTTCAACCACTGAAATATATATTATTTTATAGTGGCAATCCCATCGGTTAGAAACTTGAATGCTTATGACATCACCTCAACCACAATGCGAGTGCGATGGCAACCTGTGAGTGGAGCAAGTGGTTATTTGCTGTTATATGAGCCTGTCAATGCCACAATACCAGCAACAGAAAAGGAGGTAAAAACTGACTTAAAAGAGAGGGGGAAGGCGGGAGGGGAGCATTTAAGATTTTCTTCCATATACCATAACACTAAGATAATTTTCTGGTGCATATGTGTGCAGCACATTGGGCAGAGAATTATATATACAGTGACCTCAACCAGGAAGCTGTAGATACATTCTAATGCAAAGCATTTTAAAAAATTAATTTCTCAATCATTATTTTCTATTTCTACTTTAAACTTTTCTCTCTTTTTACAGATGCGTGTTGGATCATCAATAAATGATGTACAGCTAGTTGACTTGATTCCCAACACTGAATACACTTTGACAATTCATGCAAATTTTGATGATCTCATTAGCGATCCACTCACCACTCAGGAAGTCACATGTAGGAATAATGTCATTTCATGTTTTACATTTCCCCCTTCTTGTTTCTGTAATTTGGCAGATAATTCATGCATAGCTTAATTGCTTCCATAGTGATACCATTATTTAGTTGTTTAGTGACATTGTAAGGGCTTGGATGGCATTCATTTAAATGAAAAATTGCTAAAACAGAAAACATGGCTATGATGCCCATATTCTGCTTGAACTTTAATTATCAAGAATCAATCTACCTCTAAACATGTTCTGAAAATAGCCCATACCATGCAGTTGCTTGAAGGCAGCCTCTTACAGTGACGTCTTATGGAAAGTATAGGCGTAGGGCTTCCTAGAAACAGTTTTTCCCTCAAGCATTTGCTGTTTTAAAGAGGGATCACTGTTCATAATACATAACCTTGCCAGTTTTTTGGTTGTGGAAAAAGGATCCTAAAACTAATTGCTTGTTTTAGCTAGCGTTGATCCCACTGGATTTGTGGGGTTCGCCCAAGTGTTAGCATAACATTCAGCAATTGATTTATCTCTCAGTAGTAGCTAGGACGAGCAGTTGGGATTAGGCCAGGTTTGTGGTTTGTTGCATCGTTTCTCAGAACCTGTTTGTGAGGTGACAGTGGGAGAAAAGACGGGCATTCAGCTCAACAGAAGATATTAGTTTTAAGCCTCAGCTTTCATACTGCTACTGGACTAAGCCTAGAGGAGTTGCCTTTCCTCTTCGACTGCTCCTTTCCTGCTACTCTGGCGTCGGTGAGAGGGACACCTGGAGAGGCAGGGCCAGACAACATCAGAAGGGCGGGGCTGAAGAAGAGGGACTCCCACCTAAGGCTTTTTAGCTGAATTGTTAGGTGCATCTGTTTTTTGTTTTTGTTTTTTATTTTTATTTTTTGCTTTTTGTTTTTTTTTGCCATTAGGTGTAGGTGGTTGGGACCCACAATGGAACTGAAAGAACAGGAAGGGGGGAGGGCAATGGAGGGGGCAGCCATTGAAATTGTGCTGGGTAGGGGAAGGTATGGTGGTAGGAGTGGAACATGCCTGCGTAGGAGAAGAGGGGTTAGATATTTTACATCTATCCCCTCTTCTGGTCCCACTTCTAGCCAGAAGGAATCAGGTGACCATGTCAGCGAGCCCACGGGCCACATGGTGCTGTTGTTAAATGCCAGGTCAGTACAAAATAAAACCACCCTCATCCATGATGTTATTTTGGATGAGGGTGCTGACCTGGCATGTATTACTGAGACCTGGGTGGGAGAGGAGGGTGGAGTCCCCCTTTCCCAGCTATGCCCACCTGGGTACTCAGTCCAGCACCAGTGTCGCCCGGTGGGCCGGGGAGGTGGAGTTGCTATAGTCTACAGGAGTTCCATTTCCTTGGCCAGGCTTCCTGTTTCCTTGGGAAAAGGTCTGGAGGGCCTGTATTGTGTGTTGGGCTCACGAGACAGATTGGGGATTCTGTTGGTGTACCGCCCACCCTGCTGCATTCCAACAGTCTCCCTGCCTGAGCTGACAGAGGTGGTCTCGGACCTGGTGTTGAAGACCCCCAGACTGTTGGTACTGGGGATCTCAACATCCATGCCGAGGCTACCTTAACTGGAGCAGCTCAGGACTTCATGGCCGCCATGACAACCATGGGGCTGTCTCAACATGTCATCGGCCCAACACATGAGAAGGGTCATACCCTGGACCTAGTATTCTCAACGGGACTGGGGGATGGTGGTTTGGATGTGGAGGGGTTGGCTTTGACTCCATTGTCATGGTCAGACCACTTCCTGGTCAAGTTTAGGCTATTAGCTACTCCAACCCTCTGCAAGGGTGGGGGATCCATTAAGTTGATCCGCCCTCAGAGACTAATGGATCCGGATGGTTTCCTGAAAGCTCTGGGGATTATCCAGCTGACATGATCGGCGCTCCTGTCGAAGCTCAGGTCACCTTATGGAATAGGGAGATGACCCGGGCAGTTGACATGATCGCACCTAAGCGCCCTCTCCCCTACGCAGAGCCCGGACAGCTCCGTGGTATACATCTGAGTTGCGGGCAATGAAGCGGGAGGGGAGACGGCTGGAGCGCAAGTGGAGAAAATATCGCAGTGAGTCTGATCAAACACGGCTTAGAGCCCATTATCGAGCCTATTCCGTGGCTATACGGTTGGCGAAAAGGCAGTATTTCGCCAACCGTATTGCTTCCTCAGAGTGCCGTCCAGCGGAGCTGTTTCGGGTGGTCCGGGAACTTCTTCAGCCAGGAGATAGGGTGGAGGCCCAGGACCATTCGGCGGCACGCTGTGAGGAGTTTGCTGTTCACTTTGAGGGAAAATTGCTCAGATTCGCAGTGAACTGGACTCCACTATTGATACAGTATCAAGGGATGTGTCCAGTGCACCGTGCTTAGGTCCAGTGTTATTGGATGAGTTTCAATTGTTGAGACCCGAGGATGTGGACAGGGTGCTTGGATCTGTCCGTTCCACCACCACGCTGCTCGACCCTTGCCCTTCTTGGCTAATTGAAAGATCTGCCAAGGGGTTTTGCACCTGGGTCCAAGAAGCTGTAAATGCCTCTTTAAGAGAGGGAGTGGTCCCTGCTGCCTTAAAAGAGGCAGTAATCAGACCACTCCTTAAAAACCTAACCTGGACCCAGGACTGGTGGTCAACTACCGACCAGTAGCGAACCTTCCTTATTTGGGCAAGGTGTTGGAGCGGGTGGTGGCCGGACAGCTCCAGGCGCTGCTGGATGAAACGGATTTTCTAGATCCATTTCAATCTGGTTTCAGGCCGGGTTTTGGAACAGAGACTGCCTTGGTCGCCCTGTACGATGACCTTTGCCGGGAGAGAGACAGGGGAGTGCAACCCTGTTGATACTCCTGGACCTCTCAGCGGCTTTCGACACCATCGACCATGGTGTCCTTCTGGATAGGCTGGCCAGGTTGGGAGTTGGAGGCACCGCTTTGCGGTGGTTCCGATCCTTCCTGGCTGACCGTGTCCAGAAGGTGGTGCTGGGGGATAGTAGCTCTGCCCCTTGGCGTTTACGTCATGGGGTTCCACAGGGCTCAATACTATCCCCCATGCTGTTTAACATCTACATGGAACCGCTGGGAGAGGTCATCAGGAGGTTTGGGCTGAGGAGTCAGCAATATGCTGATGATACTCAGCTCTACCTCTCGTTCTCCACCAATCCAGGTGAGGCGGTTTCTGTTCTGAACTCGTGTCTGGGCCAGATAATGGACTGGATGAGGGTTAATAAATTGAAACTCAATCCAGACAAGACGGAAGTGCTGTTAGTGGGTGCTTCGTCAGACAGGCTAGAGGGCCACTTCCCTGTTCTGGATGGGGTTGCACTCCCCCTAAGGGACAGGGTCCGTAGCTTGGGGGTGCTCCTGGACCCCGGTCTAACTCTGGAAGCCCAGGTGGACTCGGTGGCCAGGGGTGCCTTTCTCCAGCTGCGGAATATATACCAGCTGCGCCCCTACCTAGATGAACGGAGCCTCATGACAGTTACACATGCACTGGTAACATCCCGTATAGATTACTGTAATGCGCTTTACGTGGGGCTGCCTCTGAAGACGGTTCGGCGATTGCAACTGGTTCAGAATCGTGCGGCACGGCTGGTGAGTGGTAGGGCCACCAAGGAACACATCACGCCGATTCTGTATAACCTTCACTGGTTACCAGTTGCTGCCCGAGCCCAATTCAAAGTGCTTGTTTTGACATATAAAGCCCTAAACGGCTTAGGACCTAGATACCTGAAGGACCGCCTCCTTCCATATGAACCTACCCGGCAATTAAGATCTAGTCAGGAGCCCTCCTGAAAGAGCCATCCCTTAAGGAGGTGAAGGGGATGGCTTGCAGGAATAGGGCTTTTTCAGCAACTGCCCCCAGACTATGGAATACCCTCCCATATGAGACTCGCCTGGCACCGACGTTGCTAACATTTCGGCGCCAGGTAAAAACCCTCCTATTCCAAAAGTTTTTTAACTAATGATTGTGGGCCCTGATGGCAATTTTAGTGGTGTGTTTTTAATGTATTGTATTTATTGCATCTACATGTTTTATTGTCTTAATTTTATTGTATTTGATGTTTTAACTGTTTATTCTTATTGTGAGCCGCCCAGAGACCTTTGGGTAGTGGGCGGCATACAAGCTAAATAAATCAAATCAAATCAAATCAAATATATTTTTTTCATATAGTCAAGGTCTTGCTATTGTATCTTATATTAATCTATACATTAAATGCAAATGCTACATGGCTGGGATATATTAAGACATACGAGCATGTTAAGGCACTTTGAAGCATTAGGATGAATCTTTTCAAAGACATCATTTAATCTTGCTGATTTTATAATTATTTAACAGTACCTTTGAGTGGAGTGAGAAGGTTATGGATCAGAGATATTACCCACAGCAGCATGAGAGTCAACTGGGAACGTGCACCAGGAAAAGTTCTAAAATATATACTGCAATACAAAGCAGCCGAAGAACCTGATATAAAAGAGGTACATGGTGCTTGCTACATAGCAAATATGACAGACTAGTTTAGGTGGAATATTAGAAGATGGTCACTTACATGAGTGTTATTAAAGAAGAATGGTGACACTGAGTCTAAGATCATTAAACAGGTTGAATTCTTCCCAGAGTGACCCTGGGCTAGATGGGTGGTATACAAATTGAATGATTGGATGGATGGATGGATGGATGGATAGATAGATAGATAGATAGATAGATAGATAGATAGATAGATAGATAGATAGATAGATAGATAGATAGATAGATAGATATCTGCCTGAAAAGTTGTGAGGAATAAATCACAGCAGCATTGCTAAACAGATTGGGTATCGGGAGAAGGAAAAGCATCAAATATATTATTGGATTGTATGGAAAAGTGAGAGGCTTTGCGTCTATGACAGTGATGGCGAACCTTTTAGAGACCGAGTGCCCAAACTGTGATTCAAAACCAACTAATTTTCCGCAAAGTGCCACCTTTGGCACCCATGCCATAGGTTTGCTAACACTGGTCTATGATGTTAGATAGAATCATGGGAAATTATATGTATAAGTTAACATCTTATGGTGCAGTTAATTTTTAATTTGTAACCAGCTTTTTATAGAGTTGTCTCAAGTGTTCTTTTTAAGGGAGGGCTTTTTTGTGAAGACTGTCATGAACTTTCCATCCTGCGGGAAGGACAAATGTCACACTTGATGCCTCAGGGAAAATGTGGATTGTAAATAAACTTGGTTTCTTTGTTTGTAGATGGAAGTTGATGCATCTCAGACAAGTGCACTCCTCCCTGATCTGTTTTCAAAAACCCTCTATGACATCAAACTTTCTGCAGTGTATGATGAAGGAGTGTCACTCCCAACAGCTGCAGAGGCCACCACTTGTGAGTCAACTTTGTTGTTTAATGGCTTTTTAAGATTATTATACAGATTTATTTATAGTGTGAGTACCATAAAAATGTATGATTACAAAATGTCGAGGTCCGTTAATAACAATCACATAGGCAGCATGTACACTTCAAACACAATTATAATGACTGCGGTCCTGATTTAGATGCTTCCTATAGGGATTGTATAACTATTGCACTTTGGTGGCTAACTAGTGTGCAATTAATGCTGCAGTAAATTAACCATGCAGTTTTGAGTTGCACAATCCATATGGAGTCAGTTTGTTTTGGAGGTATGTTTTGTCATTGGTGAATTACTTCTCAAAAACTCTGTTTAAAATGTTCTGCTTATACCGCCCCATACCACTTCAAGTAGTCTCTGGGCGGTTTACAGTTTTTTAATTATGCAGGCTACACATTGCCCCCCCCCCAACAAGCTGGGTTCAGTAACCCCCCACCTATCGCGGGGGTTAGGGACCCACCTGACCCGTGATGCCTGAAAATCCACAATATGTGGAAGCGGGTCGGGTGGGGCCTGGGGGGCAGGGGGCGATCAGATCCCCCTGCCACCACCGCTGTGCGCCGGTCCGAGAAATCTTGGGGTGGCGCATGCCGGCGGCGGCAGGGAGATCTGACCTCCCGCTGCCGTCCCGGTGTCTCCATTGAAATGCATTGGCTCAATGCATTTCAATGGAGATAATTTTCCCCATTGGAATACATTGGCTCAGTGCATTCCAATGGGGAAAATTTCTCAATTGAAATGCATTGGCTCAATGCATTTCAATGGAGATTGCGGGGCGGCACCCAACACCGCCCCCGCGCTCGTTCGAGAAATCGTGGGGCCAGGGGGCAGCGCGGGGCGATAGCATCGCCCCCTGGCACCCCCTGCACGGCTCCGAGGCTTCTCAGAGGAGCCCGGGGGTGGTGGCGTGGGGCTATGCGATCGCTCCCCACCCCCCCCCGCGCATCTCCAAGGCTTCTTGGAGGAGCCCGGGGGGTGGCGTGGGGCAATGAGATCACTCCCCGCCACCCCCCACAGCTCCAAGTCTTCTCGGAGGGGCCCGGGGGTGGCGTGGGGTGATGCGATCGCCCCCGTCACCCCCCCCCCCGCAGCTCCACGGCTTCTCGGAGGAGTCCGGGGGTGGCACGGGATAATGCGTTCACCCCCTGCTGCCCCCCCCCACGTGGCCCCAAGGTGCAGGTACTGCGATCCCACGATATAGTGGGACCACAGCACCTGAACTGCGAAATGGCGGGGGGTGACTGTACTCATTTTACCGACCTCGGAAGGATGGAAGGCTGAGTCAACCATGAGCTGGCTACCTGGGATTGAACCCCAGGTCATGAGCACAGTTTTACCTGCAGTACAGGCATTTATCCACTGCGCCACGGGGGTCATCACTTGGGGCAAGCACCACAAAGATATAAACGTTTCAGTAAATCTACTTTAGCATAGTACTCCTTATTTGCTACCACATAGAGAATGTGTTGAAGCCACTCAAGACAGGGCAGGTCTTCTAATCATAATCAGAACTGGATCTGTGTCCTTAAAACACATGAGCTTACTAATTTGATTCTGGAGCAGCACTCCAATGGAATATGGTCTTGACCACAGTTGGTCTTCTCTGAGCCATGTTCTGGCAGATATCCATGCTGTAGTAACAGCGCCCTAGCAGGTGTTAATATTGTGTCTCTCTTCAGGAGCTGGCTACTTCTGAAACTCTGTGAGCATTGTAGTTATTGCCTGCTTCTGCACTGCTGTTTTTGACCATTGCTAGAAATTAAGAAATTAGAAGTGATCATCAATTGTAATGATGTGTCAGTGGGCAACAAGACCAAGATAATCCACACTCATGTATTTCCTGCCACCATGGATGGATGTGAAAGTGGGTCAGAAAAGAAATCTGGCAGGAAAAAAAGATTCCCATTGACATCATGTTGCAGGATCTGCTGGCTACTGTAGTGCACAAAAGAATTTCAGAAGACCATCAATCTGTGCTTTAGCCTACAGCAAAGACTTTGATTGTTTGGGTCGTGATAAACAGTGGGTTACTGTGAAAGAAATAGATGTGCCTTAGCTCCTGATTGTCCTGATGTGCAAACTTTCTTGTGGACAAGAAGCTACCATTGGGACAGAACATAGAGGGAAAGAATGGTTTCCAGTAGGTATATGGGTCAGACAAGGGTGCATTTTATCTCCTTATCTATTCAGTTTGTACACAGAACTTATCATTCAGAAAAGCAAACTAGATTCAGATGAAGGAAGAGTGAACATTTGTGAAGAAACATAAATAATATAAGATACGCAGGACACTAATGTAAGATACGCAAAGGACACTATTGTACTGGCAGAAAGCAGTAATGTCATATTTTAGTCATTTTATATGTCATATTATGTGTTGTACCTGTTTTTAAATCTATGTGAAATATTTTAAATGAGTTTTATATAGCAACCACAGAATTTCGTTGTTCCTGCGAGGGGGCAATGACAATAAAGATTCCTAAAGATCCTAAAAATCCTAAAGAAATGATGTTTAGTGAATGTGAAAGAAGAAAATGCCAAAGTGGAAGTTGAACATTACGAAGACAAAAAACATGACTACAGAAGAACTGCAGAAAGTACTGGCAGAAAGCAGCAATGACTTGAATTGACATTTAGGAAAAGTGAATGAACAAGTTCTGAAGCAGGACTGCAGTTGAACATTCAGAAGGCAAAATCATGAATACAGAAGAACGATATCACTTTTAATGTTGACAGTGAAGAAATTGGAATAGTTAGAGATTTTGTGTGCATTGATTCAATCGTTAATCCAAATGGAAACTGCAAAGATGTCAGAAGATGGAGACTCAGGGTCGCAATGAAAAAAGTAGAAGAAAGCATCAAGTTTAAGGAAGAGTCATTGGAGACTAATACGAAGATCATTGACATTCTTCTATTCCTGAGCACAGTGTATGGTGTGACAGCAAAGAAAGTGACAGAAGATAATTGATTTCATTTGAAATGTGGTGCTGAAGGAGAGCTTTGCAGATCTTGAACTGCAAGAATGACATATGAGTGGGTCCTAGATCCAGTCAAAACAGAACTATCTTTGTAGGCAAAAATGTTGAAACTGAGGTTGTCCTCCTTTGGTCACATCATGAGAAGGCAGGTTTCTCTAGAAAAGGCAATAATGCTGGGAAAAGCAGAAAGCAGCAGGAAAAGAGGAAGCCCAAATATGTGTATTGATGGGTCTATGAATGGTTCCAAGAATTCCCCATGTGATTGTATCTAAAACTAGAATGCATTGCCTAGGCTGTGTTCCTTGTGTTTTATGTGTGTGTTTCTTATGACATTTAGTTACGCATGTTTTATTTTGAGAGGCACTTTCATGTTTTTGTTTTCCTCCCTGACAGTACCTGTACCAGCACCACAAAATTTGAGAACTGACCAGGTAACGAAGACTTCTTTCAGAGCTACTTGGGAACATGGAGCGCCAGACGTTGCTCTTTATAGAATAATGTGGGGGCCTTATGGCGGAACGGAAAGGCAGGAGGTAGGAATTTTCAAATTCTCCCAAATGAATTAGCTTAACAATTTTTATGTGCCTGAGATGTTAAATCAGGTTCTTGCAGACCTCTGAAACCTATTGAGTAACTTTTTTTATCTTAAATAAAACCAAGATACTGTATGTATCTTTCATACTGTCAAAAATACATGTGTTCTCAGTCTCCTTGTTGAACAAAGGGTTGGTCCTCCTTGCCACTGTGTGATAGTCCAGTTAGTGTGGCCTCCTGACATCCCATCTTTGGGAGTTCAGAGACAGACTTATGCTTTTTGGGCAATGATAAACAATGCTTAGGCACTTCCCTGCGCCCTCCCAATGCCTGTAACTGATGGTTGGGGCTTCATTGAGAAATATTGTGTAGTGGTATGTTTTGAAGTAATGGCAGTTGTACTAACAAGAGCAACATCTCCAGAAGATACCAAAAAAAAAATGTAGACTGATGCACTGATCCATGTGTGCCTGTTGGCACTGCTGTTACATCCTGTCAACTTGCAACTGACTTATAGCAAACCTAACAGATTTTTCAAACTATGTGAGATACTTAATATCTGGTTTTATCAGTCAGTTGTCAAATGAGCTTCCATAGCTGAACAGGGATTTGAACCGGGTTATCCCAAGTTCTGGTCCAGCACTCTATCCACTGTGTAATACTAGCTTCACACACAGGATATACAGGAGATGCATTTCTTTGGCTGTGGGATTAACCACACATTGGCACATTGGTGGGTTCAAGCATGCCGACTCCCATGCAGCAGCTCCTGACTGCTAGCATGGGCTCAAGGCTTATTATTAGTTACAATAACTAAGCATCACAAGGGGTGGAGAGAAGCATTGACAATAGGAGAGAGGAAGACAGAGGAAGGATGGTCTTTGGTCACGTATGAATTACATTGGTGGGGGGGGATGAGGGTCCTCATGTATGCACCCTTATCTAGGAGGAAATGCTGGCTAGTGAGGACTCATTGATAAGGGAGAGAGGAAGGAGCTTCGGGCTGGACACAGACCAGATGTGCCTGATTATCTGATATCTGGGATTGCCATTGTTTCCACTGGCCTCCTGTTGGGGCTGACTTCTTCCCAGCTTCAGGGTCATACAGAGCTTGCTCTGGCCTGGTCTTTTCCATGCCTGGCCATGCCCGATTCTGTGGGTGATCTCAGCCCTTGGGCTAAATGGCTTGATGCAGAGTTTTGCCAGGGCCTATTGGGGTACAGGGAATCCCCACATTTGGCAGAAGGGCTCTACTACAAGATGGATAATAGGACAGTACAATATAACATTGCTGGGCTCATCCCCTTCTGAAGCCACTGTAAGGAATGAACTGAATGGAACAGGAATACTTGAGGAGTGTGGCCGATGGCAGCCTTCAAGCAATTTTGATTCATTAATTTGTTGGGCTATAAAATGGTCCCCAAAGCACATAGAGTCATCCAACCTGGAGGCACGAACCCCCTGACTATCCTCTACATTCATTCCAGGTATGGTGTAGATTACAGTTTTGTTGTCTGAGTTATATAGCCCCAACCAGCACCCCCGAGAAACTTCTCTCCAAGAGACCCCAAACTTGCAGAGAAGCTTCCTCTGTCTCTCCTCTACAATTCCTCTGAGTTTGGAGATGATTAGGTTTCTCCAAACCAGTTACTAAAGGGCAGTTTCCATGGGGGAGGGAGGAGGAGGATTTCTGTGTGTGTAAGTCAGATGTCTGAAACCCAGTCCTCACCAAACTTGGATGGATTGGAGAGGTGAGATGAGAGATCCTTCTCTGCACGTTTGGTATCTTTAGGTTCCTGGGGTGATACTTATTTGGGGGTACATAGATCAGATGTCTGAAACCCAATTTTCACCAGTCTTTCAGGGTTTGTAGAGAAAAGTCAGAGGGAGCATCTTTGCAAATTTGGTGGCTCTAGGGGGATCTTACTGTAGCATTTTAAATGGGAGACAATTTGTCGATTCATCATTGGAAACTCAGCCCTGATGAATTCCTGATTGTGATGAATTACTTTCTTTTATTTGTCCCCATGTCTGATATGTAAGCATCTCACAACCACTTCTCACATCATACAAGCTATGTCCTATCATATAGTTTGGAAAATACTGTTACCTCTGATGACAACAGATCATGCATGTTTTACACTAAATCTGCCTTAGTCTTCTAAGCATTTTCTCCTTTATTTTCCCATCCTCTTTCCTTGGCTTCCAAAGACTATTCTAAATGGTGATGAAAATGCAATAATTCTTGAAAATCTGACACCAGACACACTGTACGACATGTCAGTTACTGCAATTTATCCTGATGAATCTGAGAGTGATGAATTGATTGGCAGTGAACGTACATGTAAGCAATTTTGACATATATAAATGCACGGATTATAATTCTAACAAGTAGAATTCATGCTTTGAATGTAAAATCTGATCTTTGGTTTGTTTGTCTTTCTTTATTCAATATAGTGCCCATTGTGCCAATAACAACACCAGGTAAGAGCGTGGAATTTCTGACTAATTCTTTATGTTTCAGGCTGCAGTACGAGTGAAATGTGCAGGGTTTTTCATTTTCAGTTGCAGCTCCCTGCTCTAGTGCCCCATAGGTATTGCTGCTTAGAATTTTTCTAAATTTCACCAGCCTTCATCAGAAGGCATACACTCAGAAAGCTTCGTTGTAGGTGTAAGATATCATACAAAAGCAGTTTGAATACTGCTTCAAATATCTGAACTTGACCTCTGAAACTCTGCTGCCAGCAGATCTCAAGTTTGGTATTTATGCCCTGTATTAAAAGCATCATATCCATAGTTGTTTTGTAGTACAATGTAGTGGTACTGTGACTTGTTGTGTACTCATAGAACATAAGAAATGTAGCAGTATCTGTAAAGCCTTCGGTGATGCATCTATTTACACTGGAGATGCAAAGATCAGTGCAAACCTCATCTTCTTGTCTGTTTTGCTTTTGTTGGAAAATATTTTTCAGAGTGCTTGAAAATATGGGTTCTGCAACAGTAACATTTCCGACTTGCACCGCATTGGCTGAGATACTGTTGCAGATTCACAAGAAATACTTTTTTAGCAGCAAATTGGCGCAAGTTAAGAAATCTTTTTAGACATTATCTGTTCCCTGAGTCCTATAGCTTAGTATGTTGCGTATAGTGACTTTGAAAATATAAGCCTTTTGTGTGATTGTGAATTTCAGCCACTGACTGTTGTAGTTGTGTATTTGGACTAGTTTGCTGCTGCTTCTAACTTAGGTCAGTAATACTAACTTTACAATAATTACATTCGGGTACCAGAATGTATTTACACTAATCAAAAACTACAGAATTTTGTGTCTGACCGAAGTTCTTTATGAAGCACCTCACAACATGCTTCAAGGGCAAAATACTTTACAAAACAAGATTTATTGTGGTGCAAAACTTCACTGTGGGGACATTGATTTCCACTCATAGATGGGGCAGGGGGAGGAACTTGCTCTGATTATCAGCATGTTCCTTTCAAAGAAGTAGCAAATATGTGACATTAATAAACATGTTTGTGTAATTTGGTGTAGCTGTACTCCCCACTGGTCACCCTTGATATTCTACCGCATTCTTATGCAAGGCTCTTTTGTGTCTTATTTTATATATTTTAATGCGGTCTCCCTCCTCTAATTCTCCATGAGTAGTTTTTCCACGAGATCTGGATAGGCCTCCAGATAAATGCATGCCTTGTCCTTCCAAGCAAAATATCATTTAAAATTAGTTTCATTTATCGTGAAGACTAATCGGCTTTTAAATAATAATGTAGAATGATTTCATTGATACGTTTTTGTTATAATGCTTTGCTTCACATCTTATTACAATAATGTGATTGTAGTGCCAAAGAGTGGTCCAAGGAACCTTCAGGTGTACAACGCAACATCCAGCAGCCTGACAGTGAAATGGGATCCTGCCACAGGACGAGTTCAGAGGTATAGGATCACTTATCGACCTGCCAGTGGTGACCGTCCTGAGCAATCGGTAACTAATTTTAAAAGATTACGAAAAGATTGTGCCTGAATCCT
This sequence comes from Phrynocephalus forsythii, assembly GCA_029282475.1. Classification (NCBI taxonomy): domain Eukaryota; kingdom Metazoa; phylum Chordata; class Lepidosauria; order Squamata; family Agamidae; genus Phrynocephalus; species Phrynocephalus forsythii. Next base: position 25,206,718 of record JAPFRF010000002.1, on the reverse strand, counting down.
TCACACCTGTTGAGAGAGGGGTTTTCAATACTCACATGAATGGCTCCCCTGACCCCTCTCTCAAGGGGGACCAGGTCTGGAGGAAATGTCTTATGAGGAACAGCTTAGGGAACTGGGAATGTTTAGCCTCTCTAAAAGAAGGCTGAGGGGGATATGATAGCTATGTGTGTTTAAATATTTGAAAGGATGTCATATTGAAGAGGGAACAGGTTTGTTTTCCATGGCTTCAGAGACTAGGACTCAGGGCAATGGTTTCAAACTATAGGAAAAGAGATTCCATTTGAACATTAGGAAGAACTTCATGACAGTTAGAGCTATTCGGCAGTGGAATATGCTGCCACGGAGGGTGGTGGATTCTCCTTCTTTGGAGGTTATTAAGCAGAGGCTGGATGGCCATCTGTTGGAAATATTGTGATGGGGATTCCTGCATGGCAGGGGGTTGGACTGGATGGCCCTTGAGGTCTCTTCCAACTCTATGATTCTATGATTTTATGAATGTCATATGTCAACCTGCACTATATCAAATTATAGTCAGTGTTTATTTAGAGGGACACAAGAAAGGTTACCAGGGATCTTTTTTTAACCTGGTATGCTTTGCAGGTCCTCTTCTGCAACTGTAAGGTTATTTCATGCCAATCATGCAAGTTTTGCATCGATTGCCCTGAGTCACAACTATATCCAGTTTGTTTTGCTGTCTGTACTGACAGTGAGATTTACCATGGATTGTACATTCATACAGCAAAACAGATGAATGTACAGTCATAAGTAATCTTTTATAAACAATTTACATGCTTTTCCCTATATGGAAGTGCTTTTCATGTAGGAATTGCATCTTGTCTTGTCCTTAAATGCCTTGTGTTGTCTGTTCAAATGTTAAAGCAAATGTCAAACAAAGGCTTTTATGTGTAGGTGGGGTGTCCGAGGGAACAACATGTAGTTTGTAAGGCACTGTGGGCATCATTATACTTTGGTAGCACAATAAATGTCAGATTTTCTTCGGAAAGCAGAATTAGCCCCAAAGCCATATAACCGTAGGCTGTAGACCGGAAGATCTGGACTCTCTACAGAAATATAGAAATAAGATAGATAGCCCATACAGAGTTTGTTAGTTTAAGAATTATGTTCTTAAAAAGTAATCCTGAAGAAGGAAGTGAGAAGATTTACATTGACTAATAAAGTGATCCTATACATGTCCACTCAGAAGTACAACCCCATTGCTTGTCCAAGCAAAGTAAACCAACTGCATGTCACTGAATGGTAAACCACTCCTCTATTTGAAATTAACAATTGAATTGCTCCCAGGAAAGCGTGGAGGGTTGCAACCTTAGGCTGACCATACCTTTAAGTCCCAGGTGTCTCACTTTCATTTATGTTTCATTCTGTTTTAGACGACTGTAGGAGGGAGACAGACCAGCCTTGTGCTCCAGAAGCTGCAGCCTGATACACCCTATACGGTGACCGTTTCATCCATATATGCAGATGGGGAAGGAGGACAAATGACCGGCAGAGGCAAAACTAGTAAGTTACTCAACTTTGAGTGGTTTTCTCATTTGTGAAAAGTTATGAAACAGTAACATGAAATCATCTATGAAGTCAGCAGGTTTTGGGTTTCTTTTGCTCAAGTTCCCACCGGCATTTCATCCTTTCCCCTGTCCTAAATTTTCATAAAATATGGAAACTTGACTGTAAAGGTCTTTTCAGACAGGTAATTATTAGCTGCTATGGGGGATTGGTTGCCTTTCCCTCCTTTATAAGTATGTGTGACAGAGACTTGGGGGGTTGGCTTGATTTTTCCAGATGTTTGCTTTATTGCACAATAAATGCACAATTCTTACTCAGCTGTTATTGGAGATCCAAACTTCTTTCTGGCCCCATGATGGAACAATACCCCTGCTTCAGTTTTTCATTGCTGGTAAAAAAGCTGTTTTATCTCAACTAGTACTGTACATCTATTTGTGGTTGGATCATAGCTTGCAAAATTTACTTTTTTGAACTATAATTCCCACTGACTTTGCTGGCTTGGAGATTCTGGGAGCACTTGTTTGAGAGTCAATGTTTCCATTCTCTAGTTTGGTTAGCTAGTTAGTTAAAATTTATTGATTAGTCCCATGACCATACCAACCAACAAAAACACAAAACACAAAATATTTTTCTCTAGTTTGGAATTCTGCAAATAATAGCAAGGTGGGTTAGCCACCTCTTATGATATCAAATAACTTAGTGTCAATAGTCGAGTCCTTTAAATTTTTAGGTACTATTATATCTCAAGATTTAAAATGGTCATCTAATATTGAAAGTATTATTAAGAAAGCACAACAAAGAATGTTTTTTCTGCGTCAACTTAGGAAGTTCAGACTGCCAAAAGAACTGTTGATTCAATTCTATAGAGGTGTTATTGAATCTATCATCTGTTCCTCTATAACTGTCTGGTTTAGTTCTGCGACTAAGCATGACAGATATAGACTTCAAAGGATAACTGGAACTGCAGAAAAAATATTGCTACTAATCTGCCATCTATTGTGGAATTGTATACCACACGAGCTAAAAAGAGGGCGATGAAAATATATACAGATTCCACACATCCTGGACATAACCTGTTTCAATTGTTACCCTTAGAGCGACGTTTTAGGGCATTGCACACTAGGACAACTAGATATAAAGATAGTTTCTTTCCAAGTGCAATCAAACTGTTGAATAATTAATTTTTACTTCACTTCTTCCTTTTTAAATAATAGGTTATATTGTATTTTTGTACTGTGTTTTTATTGTTGACTATATGATTCTTATATTTCCTTTTATATATGGAGAGCATATTTTACCAAAACAAATTCTGGTTGTGTCCAACCACACGTGGCCAATAAAAGTATTCTGATTCCACCCTAGAGGTGTCTTGCCATTTACCTTTTCGCCTCTGCCCTCCTTTTGAATAGTAGGAGTACACACTTCCATTTAAAAACCTAAATGCAAGCAGCCAATGTACTGTTCTCCTAGCATTAAACTTGCCACTCATAAAGTGATAAAAAAATTCCATTTTATTTCACTTTCTAGTAAGCTCCTTTAGTGTCAGCATTTTGAAGCTTTGCACTTCAGGATGCTTGCTTGGTTCCCTGGTCTTCACCCATATGTGTTAGAACTGCAGAGCCGGAAGAGACCCTAATGCAGTGGTTCTAAACCTTCCTGATGCCGGAACCCTTTAATACAGTTCCTCATGTTGTGGTGACCCCCTTGCCCTGCTTGGAAGAGGCCACTGCTGCAGGTGCCATAGAGAACGTCCCTCTACAGGCACCCTCAGCCAATCGCAGCCTCCAGTGCCATTGACTGACATCCCCTCCAACCTATCAAGCTGTAACTCACTCTTTCCCCCCTTCCTCCCCCCCTCCTCCAGACCCAAGCCATTTGTGCCCTTTTCTTCATTGGCTCATGGCAACCCCCCCCCCCGGTGAAATGGTCATTTGACCCCCAAAGGGGTCCCGACCCCCAGGTTGGGAACCACTGCCCTAATGGGTCATCAAGTCCAGCCCCCGTCAAGGAGGCACAGTGGAGAATTGAATTCTCAACCTCTGGCTACAAAGCCAACTGAGCTATCCAGCAATTCTTAAAATGCTATTTATTGCTTTGGGTTGTATGTATGTCCTTCAGAGACTATTCTATTGATTAATTTTGCCTCAGCTGTCTTAGCCATGTTATTGGCTCAGCGTGAAAGAACTGAATTTTATTAAGACAAATTACTTTTCATAGTTATCTAGAATAGTAACAACTTCTTAAAGATGGTAGAGAAATGGGCAGTTACAGTTATCCAAACACATGAAAGCTGAAGAATATTTTAATTTGCGAATCTATGTCTTTGTTTTTGGAATGGGGGAAAGCAGGAAAAATGTGGGGTGTTTTTTTTTTTTGCGGTGTAGTCAGAGTTGTACTTCAGCTTAACAGTAGGCCTGTGAGGTAGACTGAGTCAAAATAGCCTACTGCGATTCCTGCACTTGTTGGTGGGGAGCAGTTTGTCAAATTCCTTTAAAGTGAATCCATGGGACAGATGGTAGCTCAGTCCATTCCATGAACAAATTGAGAGGCTTATTGTTGGGATGAGAAGAGAGAGAGAAATGGTCTAATAGCTGGTCCTCATACCCCAAATCTCTATATGAGGTAAAGCGGCAGTTGAGTTCATCAGGTCTTGGGGCACATTTCTCAGGAAACTGCTTTTCTTTCCTAGTGTACAAGTGGAGGGAAAAACCTCTCTGTCTGTCTGTCTGTCTGTCTCTCTGTCTGTCTCTCTGTCTGTGTGTGTGTGTGGTGTGTTCAGCCCACCAAAAGGCCAGGAACAAGGGAAAGGGGCTAAAGAGGGAGTCAGTGGAGACATGGGCCTGTTGTGCAATTTGGCCCACAGCCGAGAGTGGAATGATAAACCCATGACTCATAAGCCTTCTTGTTGCATAAATCTTGGCAACAACAATATAAACCCTGATAGCGGCAGGAAACCTCTTCACATATTATATGTGCTGCGAGTGAGCCTATTTAGACTGCAAACCCCAGCAGGAATCATGACAACATCTGCTGTGAACATATTTTACCACAACCCCAAACACTCTTTCCCCCCTTTGGTCCTAGTTTGCCATATTGTTTGGCTAGCTGGATTTTATTCAGATTCTGGGTATCTTTACCAGGATTTTCTCCAAGCTTTCCACAGTGATCCAGCAGCAGTTCTGGCTGCCGCCTCCTCTTCCTCCTCCTCTTCCTCCTCCCAAATAAGTCTCACTTATTTCCTTCCTGTGACATCAGAAAGGCCTGCCTCCTAGTTTTCAAGTTTTGGTCCCAAGTCTCAGGGATGATAGGAAACTGTAGCAAGAGGAAACTTGAAGATTCTCTTGAAGAGGTTTTCTTAGCACGTTTTCAATCATGAGTTTTGTTCAGATAAGACAGTAATAGTTTCTGTAACATTCTCTTTGTTTACAAATGAACAGCTGGGGCAGATATTGCAAGTATTTGAAGGCCACCACAGATTCAGATTGGGTTGGCCCAGTGCCCTACTTCCAAAGTGACTTTTTCTTTTAGCTCTTTTTAACACAGAGGTTGGACAGACCAGGTTCTTTTTCGTCATCTCTGCAAGTCAAATGCTTGCTGCCAGGTAGGCTGTTGGAGAAAGAACTAGTAGCCAGTAATCCACAAGGGTATCTTGTTAGTAAGAAAAACTAGATGTAGCCACTTTGTTGGCTCACAGCCACAAGATTCCCAGAGCATAAGAATTTAATATTTAATGTGTTTCAGAGCCCCTTAACACTGTACGGAACCTCAGAGTTTACGATCCAACTACCAGCACGTTGAATGTTCGGTGGGATCACGCTGAAGGGAATCCTCGTCAGTACAAGCTGTTATATGCACCCACGTCGGGAGGTGCAGATGAACTGGTAATGCTTTTCTGTTTACTTCTGTTCTCATTTTTGCTTGGGGCGGTTACTTATTAGGTTTGGGGTGTCCCTTAAGAGCTGATCCGCCTAATCAGAAAAAGAACATGGCATCATTCCACTTAGGATTGAACCACTCAGGAGTAAAAGTGAGAGCTGTACTTTCACCTTTTTGAATGTTGCAGGTAGGGAAGCCAGCCGATCTGGATGAAGGAGATATGACTGGCTGTAGATGAGGCTACACATAACTTCAAGTATCAGATTCATAGGCTGCTGATTTTTATTTATTTATTTATTTATTTTTCACACTTATATACCGCTCCTACTTCCCAAATGGGAACTCAGGGCGGTTCACATAAAAATCAAAAGGAACAAAGACGGCGGCAATGGCAGGGACAAACGTTCAGCATATGGGCCAATAATAAACTAAGTCAGAAAAAAAAGAAAAAAAGAAATAAAACTCTAGTCATTTTTGAAGGCGTCCCTAAAAAGGACGGTCTTCAGGCCTTTCCTAAAGGACGCCAATGACGGAGCCTGCCTCAGCTCGCTAAGTAGGTTGTTCCAGATAGATGGCACCACCACCGAGAAGGCCCGCCCACGAGTGCTCGTTTTGCGGGCCTCCCTCGTGGGGACCGTCTGAAGCGAGAGGGCCAATGATTGTCTACACTTGTCAGAACATTTGAAGGCACAGATGGCCCCAGTGTCTAGGACTAGCTTTTATCAGATGGAGTACTGGGCCAGATTCTTCCATGTATTAAAAAAAAAAAGAAGGGGCTGTGTCACATATGACCATACACTAATCACATCCCAAGTGAAGTACAGTGGTACCTCGGATAACAAATTTAATTCGTTCTCCAAGGCGATTTGTTATCTGACAAAGTTCGTTATCCAAAATGCGGTTTCCCATAGGAATGAATGGGAAACCAATTAATTTGTTCCGGAGCCTAGAAAAATGACACAGACACCCATTTTTTTGCTCAAAACTCTCCATAAAGGGCACTTTAAAGGTACAGATACGATGTAGCCCAGGATAACTCTTTTTTACTGATGCATGCTGGAAATTCGTTATCCAAGGCAGCCCATAGGGAAAATGTGTTATCCGAGGCAGCCCATAGGAAAATTCATTATTCGAGGCAATCCTATACCTGGAAATTGTGATTCGTTATCTGAAAAATTCGTTATCAGGGGCATTCGTTATCCGAGGTATTACTAGAATGCACTCTGTGATGTACCTTTCAAGATAGTCAGGAAACTGTATGTGGTGCAGAATATGATGTGGGTCAGCTCTTATGTGGGTCAGCACGGTCTACTCCCGACATTACATTATCCAATTACATTTTCTCTTTTAAAACAACAGACAACTGTCCCAGGGAATACAAATTATGCTGTTTTAAGGAATCTACAGCCTGACACACAGTACAAAGTTACTGTGATTCCATCTTACCCAGAAGGGGATGGAGGTCGGATGTCTGATACTGGGAAAACTTGTAAGTATAAAACTAGGAGTGATGTTTCACCCCTTTTATAATATATTTGGATTTCACACCATAATTCATTGTACAGCTAGGTGCATCTGAACTCCTTGATTTCAAAGGCTTCAAGAGTACTTTATTCTTGAATAGACTTTGACCATTGGACAATTCACTGAGATCAACCAGTGAAGCAAATTTGTACATAAAGTGTCCATCTTAATATGTTTGTTGAGGGAACATTCTCTTGCCAAGCAGGCTAGAAATACTGTATGGACTTAGGTCCTTTTCAGTGAAAATTAAATGGATTGCCACTGTAGTCAGAATTTTATATCCCAATCCTAACCATTTTTTATTTGGGTATATGGTCATTGTTAATGGAACCAGTTTTCAGTTACATGTACTGTATGTGAAATTGTACTTTCAATGGAAGATTGTTTTGTACTATAATCATTTGCTATAGTAGGGGTGGCAGAAGATGGAACAGATTCTTCCTGTATATGTCTGTATGATGTGCAATAGACTAGAGAGGATTTCTTATCCCCAAATATTTAATAGTAGCAGTAACAAAGTGAAGCTCCTGTCTCCCTCCACCTTATGTGCTGAAGTGGACTTTGAAATACCTCCTGTTACTCCAAAGAAATTTCTGGAGTCCTACTTCTTTAATTCAAGGCTGAGTAACTTTGGTAGCTCTAAGTCTCAGTTCTATCCCTGAACTCCAGATCCTTTGGCAGGTTGCAGCTCCCTCCTGTACTGTACACCACTGAAATTCTGTGATGTGGCAGGAGCTGGAAGCTAACACTTGCAGTTTCTTGGAAACCATGTTTTAGAAATTAAAGCAAGGCATGTGGAGATCAGTGGAAAATTGTCCTTCTGAGCGCATAAGTCTCCCCCAAAAGTGGTTCATTTAGCTGCCAGACTCCTGAGGTTCAGCAGAATATTGTCATATTTGGCAGCAGGGTTTCGGGCTTTGGAAGGTCGGGGCACAGAAATGCTGGGACTGAATTTATGGGCTGTGTGCCATTAGCTACAAATCTTTGTTTTCATCCTAAGTGTGTACCTTTTGCACAAGGCTCTTGTGGCTCTCAGAACCATACTTAAAACATTTTTTACTATGCTGTATTATTCATGGCTTGTCTAAGTCTGCCCTTGACACTTTATTCTCACTGAAACTTTGCATCTAATCCACTATTTTATAGCCATAGCTAATACTTGGCTCTACAACTTTCTTTAATATAAAACATCCTTATATTACTTTTGATCCAGTGATGAGGGGGACGCCAAGAAGCATCCAAGTTTACAACCCAACAACAAACAGCCTTAATGTCCAGTGGGAACCTGCACCTGGGCCTGTGCAGCAATACCGAGTTGACTATGCTCCGTTGATCGGCACAAGGCCGTCAGAATCTGTAAGTCATTTAAACTCTGAGGGCTTTGATTATGTGAGGCCTAAGGGATAATCTTTCTCATAATGATTTCTGCCTTGTGGAAATAAAATACCACATCTTATTCTGTCTCACACTTCTGGATGTCTTCTTATATTTGTGTCACATGGTTTCATCTATTTGGAGATATTAGCAAGGTGAAATTATAATGGGCTATTGTTAAATGTAATGGCTGCGATGATTCATTAGCACATGCTGAACGGCTAAACAGCTGGTTTGACCTTTGGCTTTCTTGAATTCTGAGGGGAAAGTTAGTCAACTTATTACAAGAGGGGGGAAAGTTAGTCAACTTAGTACAAGAGGTAAACCAAACCGGCCATCTGAACAGCTCACGCAGATGATAAGCTTGGCTTTACACCAAAATATACTGAACATCCCACATGGCCAAAAGGTAATTTCCTCTCACAGGAGCCAGGCATTAAGGAACATAGTTTCACTAATATAACACTTGTACATTTTGAAATGTCACATGTAATCACATTCAGTTTTTGGAAAAGTTATTAGTTTTTGGGATGGGGGTGGGGAAATACAGCTCCTAAAATTCACAGCTAGGGAAAATCATTTAGACATTGTTGACCAATAAAGTAATGCTTCCGCCTTCTGATGTTATTCCTAAATACAATGTAAACATTTTTAGTATTTATTAGTCAGTCATAGTAACTGAGAGATTTGATATTTCAAGACTGGGCAATTTTTTACTTTATATGAATGTGCTACAGGAAGAATGGTGATAAATAGTTCTAAGCGCTGGTGGGTTCCTTCAACAACTGTAATGTATGCAAACAGTTAATGATGTGGGTTGGTACTTGGTATGGAACAAGAATGAGGAACCTTTGGCTGTCAGATATTTCAGCCTACAGATTCCATTAGCTTCAGTTCACCGAGTATGTCTACTGATGAAGGATTATGGGAATTGTAGGCTAATAAGGTCCAATGGTTCCTCATTTGTGGTAGAGATTCTGTAACTTCTGTCTCTGGTTCAAGACTTTATAATATTGATACAGAGATTCTTCACATGATTCAGATAGATAATTACTACTGAATGGGACCCACCAAAAGGCAGCAGTTTTGACAGCCTTCATTGGTCTGATGTAATATGACTGCATCTATAGGAACCTAACAAGTAATCACTGCTATTCATCATATATACCCAGTCATCTGATATCTGTCTTTAAGAAAGAAGCATTTCTTGAATAATTTTAGCTTAAATTGATTACAGGTTTCGCTCTACCACTAAATATTTGTAGAGATGGAGAAAATATTATTCAATTATTGGCTGAAATTCAGTGATAAATTACAGCTGGAGTAGCCAATTGAATCAGAGGGGATTTGGTGACTCAACATTGCCATAAATTCCACTGATTCAATGGGACTACTCTAGTTGCCATTAGATTCCAGCCATTATAACATAAACAATTTGTTTATACAACCTTTTGATAATGAAAAGAATCACATCTGAGCCATTTGATTATATGAATACTGAGTGTTTATTTATTCATTAACACCTAAAAAAACCTATCCTTAATCCTTACCATAATGGTGTGCAACTATATAGCTAAAACAGGAACTCTGTCCCGTAAATCCCAAAACATCATCATCACAATACAACAACTACAAAGCTGCAAATAAAACAAAACAGATGGAACCAGCTATTTAAAATGCTTCAGTAAAGAAAAAGGTTTTGAGCTTGCACAGAAACAAATGGAGTGTTGATTGTAGTTTTACCTCTTTGATGGGAAAATATTCCATAATAATGACAACAGAACAGAGAAGGCACATTGTGAGATCAAATCCATTGGAAGAATCTCTGTATACTGTATATGTCCTGAATCTGAATTTCTGCAGGACAATTACTTTCAAAGTTAGTATCAGTGTCTGAATTCCTAATGTCATTGATACTGGCTGTAATATCTATCAGCTGCATCAAATGAACGACTCTGTATGGTGCCTGCTGCTACCCACCACAGCGTCCCCTAGGAGTTGCTCCAGACGTAGTGGGTGGTTAATTGGTTCACAACATTGTCTGCTGCTGTTGCCAGTAGATAAATACACCAGGAGGTGCCCCGATTTACAAAGATTATTGGAGGACACATTACTGTGTAGGGCTCCTCGGGTATTGCCCTGGTCAGAAAAGAATAAAGGGAAGGAACTGAAATCCTTCGCTATTTATAGTTTTTGGAAACGGTGGCTGCAAGGAAAATAAATAAATTCTTTGGGGCATTTGGCTGGAAGAGAAAGAACAGTTGAGAAGATCTCAAACAGCTGTGTTATAATTCTTTCTTTTAAGCTGTCACGTTCATCTTCTGTATTGCTTTTTTCCTAGGTTGTAGTGCCAGCCAACACTCGCAATGTTTTACTAGAACGCTTGATTCCTGATACTCCATATTCTGTTAACGTTGTTGCTTTGTATGCTGATGGAGAAGGAGATCCATCTCCTGGACAGGGGAGGACAAGTAAGCAGAAAATACACTGTTGCGGTGGTGTTTTGTGAACTGCCTTATCTCACTTCTTAATTTCCAGCAGCAGACTTTTTTCTAAGGATCATTGACTGCTGCTACACATTTAGGTCTACCACCTAGAGAGAGCTGTTGCCTTGAGGCAGTGCCCCTGTGCACATTTACTGCGTACATTTTAAGCACTTGCATTTCATGTTACGAGACACCATGTCAGCCAAAATCTTTTTGTCATGTAGGAAGTAGACATAACCATTATGTTAAATTATGACAGAATAGTTTGGGTTGTTGAATTGATAGGAATCTCTTCCATCAGCAGAGATGTTAAAAGGGTATGTCCCTCTAGTCTACCCACAAACTTTCTGCATGCCCTTCAGGTGTGCTGCAGAGCATGGTTTGGAGCAGCAGAGATTGCTCAAAGTGTGAAAGGAAGTCCCATCACACTAGTAGAGTCGCTGGCAGTACAAGACCATTTTTAAGCTATTACATTGTGCAACTACTGTACTTTCTAAAAGTGCAAAGCAGCTAAATTAAAAAGCTGAATTTTGTATCTTCTATGCTTGGAGTTGGTAGAAGTCCCTTCCTACAAAAATTCTCTCAAGAGGGCATGTATTCTATTTGCCTCTTATGAAAAATTACTGTTTTAGTGTCAGCTAATATGATGCATTGAAATTTGTTAAGGAATTGTATAGGGTGGACCCAGATGCAATTATAGATAGAACAGACTCATCTAAATCACTGCTAATGTTAGTACCATTTATTTCAGTGGGCCAGGTCAAAAAAAGTGTTCTGCTTATAAGTAAGCCCAGTATAAGTAAGCCTGGATTCAACCCTGTATATGTGTTCTATGACAGCAACATATTGTAACAGCTGTTGCTGATGAGCTGAAGGAAACCAGACTTTGCTAGTCTGAACATCACTACATTGTGTGCCTGTAATTTATTTCTTATTCCAGTGCCTCGCAGTGGGCCCAGGAACATACGAGTGTTTGATCCTACTACAAACAGCCTTTCTGTTCAGTGGGACCATGCGGATGGGCCTGTGCAGCAGTACAGAATCATATATTCCCCCACCGTTGGAGACCCTATAGATGAATATGTAAGTGCTTTCATGGTGCATTAGAAATATCTTATAGTTGACAATTGGTTTACTTCTGTTAATAGGACTTCTAGATTTCACTCCAACCTTCACTAGGGTTTCTCCATTTTTGCCTTCTGTGTTAATTGCAAAGTTGCATTTTTTCTAGGATTGGGCTGCAATACAGGGAGCTTCTCCAGATATTCTTGGGCTCCAGTGTCTATCAGGTTTAGACAGCATGGTCAGTGGTTGAAATTTATAGGAGTTTTAGTCTGAAAACATCTAGAGAGCTACCAACTCTGTTCTGTCTCCATTTGAAGAGGATGCACAACCATTCAAAGCAAAATAGGCACAATAGATGCATGTTTTGAGTCTCTCTTGTCTTCTAAATTCAGTACATAGGTTTATCCCCCTTTATGCCAGTATCAAATTGCACTTTACTAATGCTTCAGGCTATTTACAGGAAATAAACAAAAACTGACCCATAAAATTACTTCTATGCTCATTGGCTTGGCTCAGGGTAAGGTTGAATGAGATATATGTTATATAAAACTGTGCTCACGACCTGAGGTTCAATCCCAGGTAGCAGGCTCAAGGTTGACTCAGGCTTCCATCCTTCCGAGGTCGGTAAAATGAATACCCAGCTTGCTGGGGGGGGGGCAATGTGTAGCCTGCAGACTGTAATTAAAAACTGTAAACCTCCCAGAGACTACTGGAAGTGATATGGGGCGGTATATAAGGAGACCACTTTGCTTTGCTTTTTATTTGTCCCATTGATTTCATTGGCCCCACTACAGCTATGAGTGCATTTGGAGCAAATCTGTCTATTTTTAAGTCTGATGATTATTGTGAGGATGGTGTCCATCCTGTATATACTGGAACTCTTTTAAAGGTGTTTCAAACAAATTGTTGGTTTGCTGCTTGAAAGGGTAGACAGAACAATGGACGTCTGCTTGCTTGGTAAAAGTAGCACCTTGCCATTTCATGAGTACTTTCCTATCCCTGTTCCATCTCCTGCCTGTGTTGTCCTTCACTGGCCAGAGTACCTGTCTTTCATTGACCCCAGAACACCTCCTGCGTAGTGGGAAGTGCATTCAAGGTTTCTTTGCTGCAGAAAGGGGCCTTCTTTCCTTATAGTACCGCCACAGACTCAAGAAGCAATGGAGCGACGGCTGCTGTAGCAGCAGTAAGGCATAACTTGATGCTCAGAGGCAATTGCCTGCTGAGGGTAGTTTAGCTCTAGTCCAACAAAGGCAACACACAGGCTCATTTGAGTTGCTTAAGCCCATTGAAACCCTAATGCCACTTTCTATTATGACAGTAGCTAAGCTAACTAACTGTGGGTTAGTTTTGTAATTGAATTGGATTTATAGTGCAACATCTCTCATACTGTCTCCTTTTTCTGTCTTTCTCTCTGTGGGGTATGTATTTCTGTGACTCTTTCATCCAGTTGAAAAGAGGGGTAACTGGCACCAACCTTGGTTGATCGCCATTAGCATCCAGTGGCTGTCATGTCTGTCTAATGAAATCATGGGTAGTGTTGGCGGACTTGAACTATGAATACTCTTTTTTCTGCATTACCAGAATGTTTACAATTTGTAACTAAGCTTCCTTCTCCAGTTTTGGCAGCCTAATATGTCCGCAACATTCTTTCAAGAGTATACAGTGCAGCCAAATTATTTTCTCACAGGGAGGTTAATGGCATTGCTTCTGCTGACTTCTGCAGAAATGTTTCTCAGTCTATAAAATTGCTGAATGTTGCTTAATTCTGAATGATAGTATATCCTGTTGCACTTTGGCACAATACTGGGAAACTATGGGACTGAAAATGGGACATACAGTTATGGCATGACTCTCTACCTTTCACTGCGGGAATTTCATGCACTTTGGGCAAATTGCCCCAAACTGAAAGGACATTACAGTAAATATACTGTGACATTTTAGTCATCATATTTAAATAATATTTGCAAATGTTTTATGATTTTCAGCATTTCTGCATATGTATTTAAACGCTTAAATTTTGTCTCTGTTTTTCCACTTTGAATTCTGAAAATAGTTAAGAGGTTGGGCTTCTTGGGAGAACTCTGGGCAATTTACAAAGAACAAAACAACACAGAATAAAAAGTCAAATAAAACCAAGACAATAATGAGGGAAAGCCCTCAGCAAGAGGTGTCAAAAGGGCAGAAAAAAATTAATTTCAAACAAAAATAGCCAGCTAAGCCATTGAACTTTCATGAATCCCTCTTCTAACCTTCTGGCGAATACAGTGGTACCTTGGTTTAAGTAATTAATGCAGTCTCCAGGACATTTTGTGTCCTGAAAAGTTTGCAAACTGAAGCACGGTTTCCCATAGGAATGTACTGAAAACCAATTAATTTGTTCCGGAGCTCAGAAAAAAAAGCAAAAATAAGTAAAAAACAAAAAACAAAAACCCAACAATAGAGAATGCACAGAAAGGGCATGGAAGCAATGAAGGGTCAGCTCCCTACCTTTCCACTGCTTGAGAAATGCACGAAAAAATTTGAAAAGTCCAAAACCCACTGCAAAAAATGTCTAGAATGCTTCCAAAACTTGATGAAAAAACAGCTCAACTCATTCCACACCTCCACAAACTATGGGGGTGCAATGCATTCTGGGTATACTTTTTCTCAATCCTTAATGGAAAAAATATAATCTGGGGTATTGCACTGAAAATTTTCTTAACCCGAGGTATCCCCTTTTCTAATAATTTCTTTTTGTAACCCAAGTTTTTTGTAACACAAAGCATTTTTAACCTGGGGTACCACTGTATTTACCTTTCCTCCTGACACGTTCCATAGGCACACTCTCAAAGAGAGTCCAAATCTGTAGGCAGTTACATTTATCGTTCTGTCTATGTAATTGATAACCTGATGGTTTGCTTTGGGGTACCTTACAGTACAGCGGACCTTTACTGATTCTATTTATATTCTAGACAACAGTACCTGGCAGAAGAAACAATGTATTGCTCCAGCCTTTACAATCCGACACACCTTATAAAATTACAGTTGTGGCAGTTTATGAAGACGGAGATGGTGGACAGCTGACAGGAAATGGAAAAACAGGTATGTTTGACTTGATGTTAAAATGCAGGCCTAATTTTTCTCTCCCCCCTTTTTTGTTTTTATGTTAAAATGCACTAAATGGATCCACAGTTTTAGAACTTGATTTATACTTCTTAGACTGACAACGTTCTGTTTGAAAATACATTATGTGTATTCAGATATTTAATACGTTCTTAAATCTGAAGCATTTGAGCACATTGAAATGACCCAGTGAAAAGGATCCAGAATTCTCCACCCTGTTTCTGCACCAAAGGGAAGGCCAAAACAAATAACCCTTCAGGGCTGGAATATATATCTTTCCACTCTTTAAGTTTTTTGGAGCCTGTACTTGTTATTTTATTTCATTTTTTCATGGTGCATGATTTGCAGATTACTGTTGTGTCTGGAGCCTCTTGTGAACATCTTGCTATAGCTATCTTAGGCTCAGTAACTGCCAGCATTGGATTTTGTTTATCTCCCAGGAACCTGGTCTGGAAGACATTGTGAAGACATAAAAGCATATTTACACTCAACAGTTTCACAGATAATCTTTATCTCTTGTTAATAGGGGTTTGTTTTGTTTTGTTTTTAGCTGGGCTGCTTTCTCCTCAGAACATACACATTTCAGATGAATGGTATACACGATTCAGAGTTTCCTGGGATCCTGCACCGTCTCCTGTTCTTGGTTACAAAATTGTGTACAAGCCTGTAGGTAAGGCTGGAAATGATGTGCTTATGGCATGCTGGTATATGTTTCAAACTCTATAATGTCAATGTGTTTCAAGAGATGACTGTTTCTAAAAAAAAAAAAAATGAAATGAATGGAAAAAATGTTTTTAGATGATAGAGTATTTAACCTGCTACCAATCAAAATTGGCGATGCAGAGCAGAAGAAACTCTTGATTTAATTTCTTGTTTTTAAAGGTTCTGATGAGCCCATGGAAGTGTTTGTTGGAGAAGTGACAGCATATACATTGCACAACCTGTCTCCTAGTACTACGTATGATGTAAATGTTTATGCCCAGTATGACTCTGGACTCAGTGCACCACTTGTAGATCAAGGCACTACATGTAAGTCAAATAAGTTTTCCCTCATTGAACATCCTCTTTGAAGTGGGAACCCTTCAGGACTAATAGATGTGAGGAAGAACAAAGGGCATGAGTGGATGGGGGAATTCAGAGTGATATGGGTTACCTTTAAAATGTTGATATTGTTGATGCAATCTATTTTATCTTGCACTTGAGCAAGCCTTCATTTTGTACAGGAGACATTTCTCCTTTTGTGAGAAGAAACTGGACAGCACTTCAGACTAATCCAATTCCTTCTGGTTTTAATAATTGACACCCCACCTTTCCCTACTTTTTTCATGGAATTGTTCTGGGGCCATGCCAACTTCCTTTTTTGTTTGTTTAATTTAGTAAGTGACATAGTGCTACGCTAGTACAACAACCTAGCATGGATACTAACTTATATCTAAAAATAGTGCTGCATCACTTTCAATAGTATTAGAAATAGTAAGAAAAGGAAAATAGTGGAGAGGGCTTCCCTGCCATTCTCTCTATAGGCTCAACCCGCTGCATATATCACAGGGCACTGAAGAGAACACCACACAAAATTGCTATTTGAGACTAATTAAGCAACCACGCTGACTTTAGAACAGGATAATTGGGTGTGCTTCTAATTGCACTAAATAAACTACAACCATAGTGCTGTTCCAGAAGCTAGTAGACCAGCTCACAAAAGGATTGAGATGGATCACTTTAACTCACAATACAGCTTCTGGAAAACAGGGCAAACCAAACTGCTCCCCAAATGAACTTTGTAAGCAGTTGCTGTATATGTTTGTCTGATTGCTCTCAAAATAGCCCGAAAGGAGGTCCATTCTGTTAGAACATGCCTGCATTGTGGGAACATGTTGCAAAGTATCCTCTTGGGTATTCACCAGAGAATTCTCATTTCT
Source organism: Phrynocephalus forsythii (assembly GCA_029282475.1). Classification (NCBI taxonomy): domain Eukaryota; kingdom Metazoa; phylum Chordata; class Lepidosauria; order Squamata; family Agamidae; genus Phrynocephalus; species Phrynocephalus forsythii. Next base: position 25,189,851 of record JAPFRF010000002.1, on the reverse strand, counting down.
TAGTCATGGCAGGACATGCATGATGAGGTTTGAGTGCTGGCTCACTCTGTTATCAGAGTTGCCTGCAGCTCCATGTTGACTGCCTAGTCCGTGCCAAACCTGGTTTTGGTGTCATGTTTAATATGTGGAATGTTGGTTTAGATTGCTTAGTAGTTGTGAGTTGCAGTGAAGTGAAAATAAGCATTCCTGGAAACTGTACTTCTAATTCCATTTCTTATTACATTCTAAAAAGACTCATAACCAGTACCTTTGATGAGTTTCTGGATTTCAAATCATGTTATGCTTGTCCCAAAGTGACTCATGGAATTTTTTCTTTTACTCTTTGCAGTGTACTTGAATGTCACTGATCTAACAACTTACAATGTTGGATGGGACACATTCTGCCTTAAATGGGCAGCTCATCGGTCAGCTTCCTCATACAGGCTGAAGCTAATTCCAGCAGATGGTATGTATATGTAGAATTATATATGAAATGTTGACAATGCACCACAGTTAATGTGAAGACAGCAGCAGAAGTCTGTCTTTCCATCCAAATCTGACATTCTCTGAGCAGCAAAACCTCTTCCCTCAAATTTCCTAAGTTGCAGTTCCAATAGAATTGTTCTCCCTGATTGGCAGATCCTTCTCTGATTTTCCATCCTATACAATACTTCTGTTCTTATGGATTTGACTGTAACCATATGACCAAACAAACCATAGGCATTACCTGGTATTCCAAGTTATCTTAACAATTTCTAGCAATAATGCAGTTATTTAAAAATGCATCCAGATCAGTCCTGGATGTAGTCTCCATCTAACGGGAATTCCTGGTCTGGGGAGGAGCTGGAGACAGCACAGAAGTGACCTAATTCCCAGAGATCCATTTGGATTGTATGTTTCTGAAAAACCAAAATAAAATTATAGGTTTTCGACTGTTGGTTCTATGAGTTCCTTTTGCTTCCTTCTTATTTCTCTTGGATTTCTGCCTCCACTTTCATCTCAGGTTTGGAAGGCTAGGACTGAGAAATGATATGCCTTGAGTTGGAAGGGGAGATAAATTAACTTTTCCAAGTTATTCCAAGGATGCCTCATATGTTGAATTAATACACACAGCTCTTGATAAAACAGAGCTGCTGTTTATCTATTGAACTTTAAGTTCTTCTTTGCATTCCTTGTTTCCAGCATATTTTGCCTCATTTAAAATTTTTCTTTGTCTCTCATCTTAGAGTCCTATTCAGAGATATGAATAACATATTTTCCCATTATAGAACTCTTCTTTATAGCAGGATATGTTTGAACAGATAGTTTTGTAACCGTTACTCCCATGACCCCTCTGCTGCAAGGCCAGAAAGTTCTTTTATCTGAATTTGAGATAAACATGATACCTCTTGGAATGATGAAAATCTTAAGGCAGTTCAAAGAAAGGATTGAATTTAAACCTTCTGCCTTGCACGCCAGTCTGTTGCCTGCTAAAAGCTGTCTTTCCACTATGCTTTTATGGAGAGCAGCTATTCCACAACTTTTAATCTTTCATGTCCTGGCACAGCTATTCACCAGCCTGCAGCCCAGATGCTCCTAGCATCCCCCCCCCAAACAAAGTTTTTGGAAGGCTAGGAATGAACAGGAATGTTTTTAGCAATTGACCCCCCCCATCATTTCCTTCACTGGTTAAGTGCTCTTGCTTTTTGCTTGCAGTCACCCGTTGGGTACCCATAACATTCTATATGATAATTATTTTACCTCCCCACAGGTTCCAGAGGGCAAGAAATTACGGTGCGTGGAACAGAAACCAGTCACTGTTTTACTGGCCTTTCACCAGATACACAATATGATGCTACTGTCTTTGTTCAGACTCCAAGCCTTGAAGGGCCTCCAGTGTCGACAAGAGAAAGGACTTGTAAGTGACAGATGCCTGATAATAATTGGAAAAGTAATAGTATGAGTAATGGGGCATTAGTAGTAGTAACAACAACAACAACAACAACATGTTAATGCATGTAAATAGAATATGATGAGATAATTTTTTCCTTGACAGTACTGTCATGTTTTGCTCTTGAGGGGAAAAAGCCATGACACTTTTTCAGGAATAATGTTTTCTGTTCCTTCCTGGTTGCCAGGTTCTATTTATCAGCTGGTAAGCATACAGTAGGACTCCTATATCCACTGATTCATTATCCACTGATTCAGTTATCCACGGCTGGCAGACGAAAATAAATAAATAAATAATTCAGCAGCCGCAAAGCAAGTTACTGTCACAAACAGCAGTTGTAAAGCAAGCTACTGTCGTAAAACAGCAGCACAAAACAAGTTACTGTTACAAAACAGCAGTTTTGGATTTTTAGGGTTCTCTCTTATCCACAGTTTTCATTATCCATGGGAAGGCCTGAAACAATCCTCAGCGGATTCTGGGGTCCTACTGTAAATACTTTCCATGGGTAGTTATACTGAGAGCATCGCTAAAAATATTTCTCCCTAATAGACATAGTGGTCAAAATTCTAAAGACATATTTCCCCCCCCTTAAGGAATCACCATAGACTTTACCAGTTGCACAACCCTGTATGCAATTGATAATGTCAACATTGTTTCTCAACTTGCTGTAATTCAACTCTAAAATTACACCTTTTTTCCATGTCAGTGTAACTGGGTAAGGGGATTGGGGCCAATAAAGCAAAATCATGCAAACACAATGGCCAAAATCTGTTGAGTAGTTACACAAAAGTTACTACTTTTCATGGTGAATTTCATAAACTAAGATAACTCTGGAGGCCCTATGTGGTGTTAATTGAGTTGATCAACTCAGCAGACAAAAGAGAATAGCTGTTGATAGATAATAGTGGTGGAGGTTTCTTAAACTATGGCAGTTTGCCACTAAAAGTTATGCTTTATGCAAAATTATAACAGGATGTAAGCTACTATGTAAACATGGAGGGTGTAGGTTGCAATTATGTGCACAGTTAATTGGTTGCAAGTCTCACTGAAAACATGATTGAATACACACACAAATTTGGAAAGGTATAAATCATTTTTCTTGCCTGCATACAAAACTCAGGCAAAGGGCTAACCAAAGGTTGGATTGTTCTCCCTAGTTTCTGTGCAGCTGAACTCAGAATCGATAACTATGACCAATAGCCATTGCAATCTACAAGCCACTAAGATTAGTCTAGGAGTTAAGGTGTTAATCTTGGTTAATATCTGTATCATTGTCAGACATGGAAACTAGGGAAAATCTGGAGGAAAGATTCCCTGCAGCTGAATTGGTCCTTCCTGGGGGCTTCAGTGCTAGGGTGGGCTATTTTACAAGGGGATATTTTATAAGACCCTTCAGGTGGAGGCTGATGAATCTTTACCAGTTGCTTAATTGATTGATTGATTGATTGATTTTTGCATTTCTAGACCGCCCGATTTCCCAACAGGGACTCTGGTCTGTTCACACGAAAGCCAATAATAATAATAATAATAATAATAATAATAATAATAATAATAATAATAATAATAATAATAATAATAATAATAATAATAAATGTTGTTATCCTAGGTGTTCCAAAGACAAACTCATTAATGCTGCTGAATTCACCTACGTATCATCACATGGCTGCAGTGTAATTGACTATGTATTGGTTATGTCATTAAAGCCCTTTGTAACCAATTTTGCAGTAGGTGACTACACTATTAATGATCACCTCCCACTAATTTTCCAGTTTAACTTTGAAATTTCCAGGTTCCCTCATTCAGCTGGACCTACATTGGTCTTAGAAACCCCTTTAAAGTTATTCTGGAATAAGCTCTCTCCAAAAACTCCAACATATTTTGAATAAAAACATTTGCATTATCTGTTGATCTAATATCATGTCCCAGGCTGATCCTGACCATGTTATTAAATCATATGTTCATCTGGTTGCTCACATTGTATCTGAGCTAGGTTATAAACCTTCTTCATTTAGCCCCAGAGCCCTCTCCCTTGATAGGAGATGGTTTGATAAGGAGTGTAGGACATTGAAAGCCGACAATAGGGTGATATATAGGCAATACAGAACACTACAAACTCCTGAGCTTTTAACAAAGTACACTGATTCTAAAAACCACCTACTGTAAAAGCCCTGATAAAGGAGAAGAGAGCTCGCTATACACTAGATCAATGGCATCTACTAATCCTATACTGGAATATAGTGGCTGGTTCCTTTCGTCTGGGAAACCAAGTACCTTGTGCTGTTCCCTATCATCTGTGGATTCAGAACTTCTCAGCTCTCTTTTATGAAAAGAATATTTCCCTTACACCTGACTTTTCCTTACCAATTTATGAGCTGTCTGAATGGCCTCAGGTGAGATCTGAGGACATAAGGGAACTAATTATTCTCCTAAAATCGGGCAAAGCCCCTGGGCCAGATACTGTCCCTCTAGACCTACTAAAATCTGATCCAGACTGGTGGGCTACACTCCTGGCTCCTCTATTTACATCAATTTATAAAACTGGTATTATTCCCAAATTATGGACTAATGTAATAATTGTTCCTATCTTCAAAAAAGGAGATCACAGTTCACCAGAAAATTACAGACCTATCAGCCTACTTTCAGTTATAGGCAAACTTTATGCTCAACATCTATTGGTCAAACTTGACTGCTGGGTCAGAAATCAGGCAGTCTTGGAGGCTGAACAGATAGGCTTCAGGTCAGACAAATCAATGCTAGATCATGCTCTTGTCCTGTCACATCTCATCAACAAGTAGTTTAAGGTTTCTAATTCTAAGCTTTATGTGGCCTTTTTAGATCTTAAGGGTGCATTTGACTCAGTAGACAGGGCTTTACTCTGGAGTAAGCCGCACAACTTAGGGATAGATAAAATGTTGCTCCATCTGATTAGGAATTTATATTCTAATGTGGCTCAGTGGACTAAGGCTCTGAAAACTGTCGGCTGCAAGGTTGGCAGCTCGGCAGTTAGAATTCCGGGTGCCACGCAGTAGAGTGAGCTCCCACTGTTCACCCCAGCTCCTGCCAACCTAGCAGTTTGAAATTATGTAAATGCAAGTAGATAAATAGGTACCGCTGTAAAAATTGGGAAGGTAAAATAGTGTTTCCTTGCAGCCATGCCAGCCACGTGGCCATGGACATGCACAACACTGGTTCGTTGGCTTGCATATGGAGATGAGCACCATCCCTAGATTCGGACACATGTGCGGGGGGAACCTTTACCTTTACCTTTACCTTACCACTTACCAGGTGTGTGTACCGACAGGACAATTATCTGAACCAATACGTTCAAATATGGGTGTAAAACAGGGTTGTGTTTTAGCTCCTACACTATTCAATCTTTTTCTGAATGACTTACCTCCCTGTCTAAAGGAGGATGAGTGTCTTCCTCCTAAACTTGGTTCCCTTGCGGTACCAATGCTACTTTATGCCAACAATGCTGTAATTCTATCACAGACGTGTCTAGGGATAAAGCAATTAATAAACAGTTGTGCTGATTATCTGTTAGATAACAAACTTCAACTAAACTACAGTAAATCCAAAGTCATGGTTTTTGCCAATCTTGGAAACCACTCAAATGGAATTTTGAAAGAAATAGAGTGGAACAGGTTTATTTTATTTATTTATTTATTTATTTATTTATTTATTTATTTATTTATTTATTTATTTATTTATTTATTTATTATATTTATACCCTTCCCATCTTCCCGTAGGAACTCCCGTAGGAATATCTAGGAATCCAGTTTAATTATAAACACACCTGACAACAGCACCGCAAAGTAGTATTGAACCTTGGAAGGATGACAACACAAGCCATTGCCTGTTTCTTTTATAACGGAGGCAATGGTTATGTCACAGTACCCCTCAAAGTGTTTAATGCTAAAGTAATTTCACAACTGTTTTGTGGCATCCCTATTTGGTTGAATGCCCAGGATTGCACTGTGGAACAAACTCAAGCCTGATTTTTACAGAAAAACTTAGGCACACCCGGATGTGTCTTATGCAGCACTATGCTTAGAAGCAGGACAATCTCTAATAGAGACAAGGGCATGGCTTAGATCTATTAAAATTTGGCTCAGAGTATATTATAATACTGACCAGGACAGCCTATTCTACCGACTTCCTGAAGACTCCATAGCTCGAATAGGTTCAGCTAAATTAATTTTAAAAAATCAGTGCTATGGGTATTGTGGTAAACACCCTATTGCCCCACTTGGAAGCTTACAAGCTGATAAAACACATGATTCTGGATGTATAATTGCAGGTTTTACAGAGTGTAGCAAACTCAATATGTTCACCAATGAGCTTGCTGATCCCAATTCAAGCTGAGCACCCTGTTCATTACCTTTACTTGTTAAAATGCCCTGATAAATGGAGGGCTTATACTCTCACTAGATGCAATGCCATCCCATCAGCAGTGTTGTATGGGAATTTCAATGGGACTCCATAAGTGACAGGCACTGTTTCTGTGCACTGGGTTGAGTGGACACACTCTCCCATGTGGTTCTGCTCATTTTATGATCATTTTTGTAAAAAAAAAACTTCTTGATCCACTTCTTTTGAAGAAGAGGAGTTTCATGGATGGTTTTATCTGATAATTTGAGGTATCTTCTGTCATCAGGAGAGTCTGCTGTGGTAGAAAATGTGGCAGTTTTTTTTAGCCCAGTTGGTCAGAGACCGCAGGCAGAGATGCACTGAGTTGCTACTTTTGTAACCTATCATTATCTTTTAAAATCTGTATTGTAACTGTACCGTTTTGTTCTTTTTCTGAATGCCAATTGATTGATTGAATAAGCCTGCATATGATTGATTTGTTGGAGTCAGCAGTCTTTGGATGTTGAAATCCAGATTTCTCTACTTTAGGCCATCTCAGTTTTGACCCACAGAGCTAAAAGTGGATCACCAATAACCAACATGCCCTCTAATTTTTTGGCCCCATTTATGCATGGCTCTTTCAAGGTGCATGCAGGTGCATGGGCTATTTTGCAACCAAAGCATAAGTGGTCACTTCAGGTACGCATAGGAGGAAAAGCCCTGCACAGAGGGGACTAAAGGTGTGTGCCTTCGAGGGAACCTTGCCAATAACTTTCAGGATGCCCAATCTCCCCTAACAGTTGTAGTGACATGACTATGGATATGGTGGACTCATTTAAAATAGAATTGTTTTTTCCTTTTTGGACACAGATAATATGGAAATATTTTCCTAAAGATGCAGCCATTCAGATAAAACCATTGATGAAACTGAATGTATTTTCTTAATGGCAGTTTTCATCAATAAGATGCTTATAATTCTAGCTTAGAAAGTTAAGAATATTTAGCATGTACATGAAAAGGGGGAGCCACGTGGCCATTATAAAATAAGTATGCAAGACTATCGTCTGTAGCTTAGTCTTGCATTTGTAACATGTAAGTGTAAATTTTATTAAAAATCTAGATATCTGGATGATTTGCCCTTTTGATCATTTGTGGCTTCTTTTGTAAACCATGTTTTCAGATAATAGGTTCTGCCACGCTGCTTGGCAGATACAAATGGCTTATTTTCTCCCAATGGATCTATATTCATAATCTGAACTAGTAAAAAATGTAGCTCATTATATGCTGGAAGGTTCTTCTATGCTGGACCAAGAGATACACTATCCAGAAACATTTTATTTTACTTAAACAACCTGATTAAGAAGTCTCCTGTTTCATCTTAGGTGGCTTTCATTCTTTTGTGAGCTATAGAACAACTCTGTGTGCTTTAACTGCATGGAAACTAAAAGAAATGGAAATAATTAAGGTGTATCAACTCCTTAGTACATGATAGATTATTTCAGTAAAAGTTAAGAGTTTATTGTAATGGGTAATGCTTTATATATTTCAGTTATTTTTATTGCTTCCATTTCAGTGATAAAGCCAACGCAGCCACCAACGGAAGCACCAACCCCTCCTCCACCTCCAACAATCCCACCAGCTCGAGAGGGTAAGTGTGGGAGGATCCTGAAGAAAAAAGATTTGAGTCCAGTTGTCCGACCAGCGGAGCGATCATGCCCCTTGCCATTGGCATGTTTTATTACATATCATTTACATCCCAGAGTATGCACAGCATCAGTGATTGGTTGTGAAAGGTGGCATATGCTGGTTCGATGCTCTATAGGGAATCGTCTCGTGAACAGAGCATGCTTTGCACAGTTATTGATTACAATAACACATGTCCTTGTTGTTTACAGACAGGGGGTGAGTTAATGAGAAGTAGACAAGAATGGATGAGGAGTAGACAAGAATAGGTAAAGGGAAATGAAAAGCAAACAGAATTAGAAATGGAATTAGCCCAGTAACCAAGAGTAAATAAATGAAAGATGAACAGAGCAGAGTCAGAGTGAGTAAACAAGCTGAGTAAAAGAAAAGTAAATGAGGCTTTGTCTAAATAGTAAATAATAATAGGTGAACGAAATTTACCCGGGGGATTACCAGGTTTGCCATTTGTGGATCTGGCCAGAGTTCATCGGGAGAGTTTTCTCTCTCATGAAATGCCCTCTAGGCCTCATCCCAACTGTCTGAATCAGACTCCATCAGGTAAGTGCTTGACTATTACTTGTTTATCGCAAAAGCAAAGTGTGCTGCTAATATACCGCCCCATAGTGCTTAAAGCACTCTCCGCACAGTTTACAGTTAATTATGCAGGCTATGCATTGCTAACCCAATACTAGGTTGGGTTCTCATTTTACCAGCCTTGAAAGGGTAGAAGGCTGAGTCAACCATGAGCTGGTTACCTGGGACAGAACCCTGGGTTGTGAGCGCAGTTTTGGCTGCAGTACAGCCATTTAACCACTGCACCATGACTGGGCCACAAGGCAAGTCTCTGAAATAAGGTTTTAAACATTTCTTTTGACAATCAGCTATCAAGTGCCTTGTGCTGGCTTATGACAGTATAATTTAGACTGATCATTACTTTTGGGCATCCTTACATCCTTAGCCCCTGGGCAAGGATGTTCTATTTAACAGCTGTGATTGGCTATTTACTTGTTCTGGTTTTGTGTGTTTTTCTCTTTAAATTGCAAAGTATCAATCTGCCCATTCTGGCTTGATTTCTGTTGGAATTGTGGAACATAAATCAGCAGCAAAATATGTGTGTGACCTTCAAAACTGTCCCTCACACAAGCAGACATGAACCATTTTTGTAATTGGTTTCCAACTGGTATTGCAACTAGGTCAGTGGTTCCCAACCTTAAGTGCCCAAATATTCTTGGACTACATCTCTCTGAACCTTTACCACTAGCTATGCTGACTAGGATTTCTCAAGAGTTGTAGCCTAAGAAATCCTGAGGACCCAAGGTTTGGAGGAACTCACCTAGATCAGTGTTGGTGAACCTATGGCACAGATGCCAAAGGTGGCACTCGGAAACCCTTTCTGTGTGCACCCGACATCGCCCCTTCACAGCCACCTGTATTCAGGTTAAATTGCCATATTGGCACTTTGCGAAAAATTACTGGGTTTTGAATCGCAGTTTGGGCACTCACTCTCTAAAAGGTTCACCATTACTGACCTAGATGCATGACACACGCCTGGTAAAATGTGCAAACTGCTTTCACTATTACCCTTATGGACGCTGTGTTTTGCAATAGGATTTTGCCCTCTTTGTTTTATTTCTCTACATATGTTTGGTCCATTTGGATGTGTGACTGTATTTCTCAGAAATGGTTGATGCTTTCAAGATGTTGTCGGTATGCCACAGTTTGACACATGCTATTTGAATTACCTCCTGAATATTTTCTTGGGTCTTGTACCTGCTGAGTACAGAATGCTCTCTCTATTTCAGTTTGCAAAGGTGCCAAAGCAGATATCGTTTTCTTGACTGATGCTTCCTGGAGCATTGGAGATGACAATTTCCACAAGGTCGTGAAATTTGTTTTCAATACCGTTGGAGGCTTTGATGAAATCAGCCCTGCTGGAGTTCAGGTTTGTTGGCTAAACCCACCTGGGTCTCTTAAACAGAAGTTTCTGCACTTTCAGAGATTTTGTTCCTGGGTTCTACTTCCATGCTTTGTCATTTCATCCCTTCACTGTAGCTATGGAGGAGGGGTACCATGTCTGTGACCAGATATTGCAGATATTGTCATATTAGGTGGCAGGAAGGGAGGCACTTGGCTGCCTTAGCAATACCAAAACACTGGCCATTTCATTTAGAAATGAAGCTGATATCCAGTGCCAACACATACATAAAGACAGAAACTGGTAATTGAAGTCAGAGGTGTGATTCTTGGCTTGACAGGAGGGAATACTGTTGTGATGTCAGTACAAGTACACAAGAATTTCCTACATTTTGTGGCTTACATACTTTATAGGCTGCCAAGTTGGCCTTTTACATATTAGCAGCTTGACTCAGGTGGGTTGTCTGGGATCATATTCCTTGTCTGTGAGATTTTGAATTGTAGACTTTGCAGAGCAGCCTTCCCAACCACGCTCTCTCCAGATGGGTTGGGCCTCATTTCCCATCATCATCACACATTGTCCCTGCTGGCTGCTTGAGATGTTGAGTTGTAGTCCAACACATTTGGAAGACCCTGGACTGAGGAAAGTTGCCAAAGATTATTGGTTCCACAATATCCTGTAAATTATAATTGCTCTGACAGCTGTTGAAAAATATCATCACACCTGGTAGCAATCTAGACAAAACCCTTTTGTCCCCTACATGTCATTCTGTAGGGGAACCTGACTCCTTAAATGTAATTTGTATTTCCATTCTCCATTAATTCTTTGAGGTCATGAGTTTCCCCTTGCTTGCTTGTGTGTACAGTGTCATGTCCTTTGTTGGCAGTCATCTTTCCAAACTTTTGCAGTGTTGCTTAATTAAAAAAAAATAGATCTGTATCATTGAGGAATCTTCCCTCAGAATTTTCAGGCTGGTAGAATTGGAGGATCTTGTTTTCAGAACTGTGATATTAATTGTTGTTCTCCATTTCAGGTTTCCTTTGTGCAGTACAGTGATGACCCAAAGTCTGAGTTTCATTTGAATACATATTATGATAAGGGCCTAGCCCTGGGAGCACTTCAGAACATTCGCTACAGAGGAGGGAACACAAAAACAGGTACCATGGGATGGACTTATTAATTAATTTCAACTTATCAGTATCACTTTGAATATAGAAAAATAATGCATTATGATCTCTTACCAGTAGCATAGCATGGCTTGCCAGCATCCAGAGCAAGGCATGTATTGCACCCCCCAAAACATGTGGACTATTAACACTTTCTGAATCCACCAGTCCAGTATTGAACGCCTTATGCCCCTCAAGCACATATATTGTAGTTTAAGAAAATATTGACATAAAATAAAATGCATTGGCAAATTTACATTCCCGTTTTTTAAAAAAGCATGTGCAGTTTTTTCAATAACAGTATTGAAATCGACATCGGAATCTCTCTCAATTGACAGTAATGCTAGGTTACTCAGTCTTTCTTGATTCATTGTAGATCTTGGATATGTTTTGATTAAGTTTTGAGAAACTTCTTTCACAACTGGCAGTGGAAACAGTGATAGTTATAAAGATTTTTAATGGCACAACAAAGTTAATCTAACTCTTTTTGAAGTTTTTACCTGTACACCCACTTAAGCAGGGGAGGGGGAAATATATATATATATATATATAAGTAAGTGCCCAACCAGCCAGAGGACCAGCTGAGCAGCGCTGGAGGGGGGGGAGATTAAAAAACAACAACAAGCAGCACCGACCATCCCCAGGAACAGATAGTAGTGTCAGTGGGTCAAACTAGATGAGGTGCTCAGCTCAGCCATACAAAGATATCTTTGTATGCTAGCACAAAGTTTACTCATCTCTACATATTGCAAATTAGCTTCCTGTGCTTCATTGGGGGTGGGGGGAGGTCATCAGGAGGCAAATACGGACTTCACGTGCAATTCTGATAGCTCAGAAATCCCATTTCTAGAGATCATAAGTTCCATCAGCTCTAAATGCCATCTAAACTCCTTGCCTAGTTTGATCCCAGAGCCTAGTTTAATTGTTTCAAAGACTATCTAAATGGGACTCTGTTTCATCCTTTGCAGGCAAAGCACTTTCCTACATCAAAAACAATGTGTTAACATGGGAAAGTGGCATGAGGAAAGGCGTTCCCAAGGTACTTGTGGTCGTAACCGATGGCCGGTCACAGGATGAAGTGAGGAAAGCTGCAGCTGTCATACAGCACTCTGGTAAGCAACTTTGAGGTGTCCCATGGCTTCAAAGGACTGTAATTCTGGTAACATAATCAAAGGTCATACTGTATTCTCTGATGTTCAGATGGTTTGAAACCTGGTTTGAATTCTAAGGCATCATTTCCAAGTCATTTGTGAAGTACAACATTAGGACCAGAATTCCTTGAAAATGCATTTCTCCCTTACATCTATCCACACAACCCAGATATTCAAGAGACAACCTCTTGAGAGTTCCTTGCCATCTGAAGAGGTGATCTTCTCACTGGTGGCATTCCAGTTATGGATATCATGGGTCCTCTCCATGAGTAGAGGCTGCCTAGATGCCCTAAGTACATCTGATCTCGCCTGGTTTTGGAAGCTAAGCAGGGTCGGCCCTGGTTAGTACTTGGATGGGAGACCACCAGGGAATATCAGGTGCTGTAGGTGCCTGGAGGAAGAACTGGCAATCCACTCCAGTATTCCCTGTGCTTGAGCTATTAAAAAGTACACTTTTCAGCTATTATGTAATTAGCAGTTCAGTCTTAAAGAATCATTCCTTCAAGCAGCAGAGAGGTAGTTTTCCATTGTTTTAGCTAAAACAATCTTCTTTGGTTGGCAAGACCTGTGGCATTTTGTCTCCGTGTCTCCTCCCGGCTGCTTCTGCATCTCAATCTTTAACTAATCAAATGGCATTAAGGAATAGGGACTTAGCATACAAGAGGCCGAGCATTTGTGCCATTTATTCCGTAATCAGATGTAAATGTCTTTTATTGACAAAGGGTCTTTTACCATTCAAGGTTTTTTAAAAATGCTTAAATGTTAATTTTCAGTTAATAAATTAATAGTAATGGTGAATGAGATTACTCAGTGTGGTGCAGTGTAAGGACTGAAGGACTCAGTAGGTCTGTGTTCAAATCCCAACTCTGCTATGAAAATTCACGGGGGATGTGGGAGAGGTATTTGATAGACATCATGTAACAATGGTGACTGAACACTTGCTTTCAGAGCAAAGGGGTAGTTATGTTTTTAGGTATGGTCTAGGAATGACAGCTTAACCAGGGGAGCAAGTATATGGTTTCTCTTGGGGAAGAATGTTGCACCCTACAATTAGGGCTGAAAAGTCCCTCATAAAAAGTGTTCTGCTTATATACCACCCCATACCACGTCAAGTAGTCTCTGGGCAGTTTACAATTTTAATTACAGTGTGCAGGCTACACATCCCACCCCCCAGCAAGCTGGGGACTCATTTTACCGACCTCGGAAGGATGGAAGGCTGAGTCAACCATGAGCCGGATACCTGGGATTGAACCCCAGGTCGTGAGCACAGTTTTACCTGCAGTACAGGCATTTAACCACTGCGCCATGAGGCTCAGTAAGCTGTTCCTGCCCCTTAGAAATGTTCTAACTGAAATAATACAGTTGAATATACTAAGAAATCACATCAAGGTGCTAGTACTGTGAGAAGAAGAGGTCAAAGGGTCCTTAAGGAATCTGAGGACTGAGAAAAAAATCAGAAGTTAAATTTTGGACAGAATAATGCTAATCAGTGTTTTCAGTTCCCATTTTTGTTTGTTTGTTTGTTTGTTTATACTATCCATCTGATGACAAGGCTAGACTGGGCTGTTTACAACAGTGTACAGTTTTGAGCTTTCCATAACATTTTTGTATGCAGAGTAGGGAAACAATTTCTTGTTTTAAGACAGCTGTACTGTATATCTGTTCAGCTTGTACCTGTCTGTAATGTAAACCCTACAGTAAATGCAAGCTTGTTTGGGTTTTTGCCATAATACACAACACCATTTTCCTTTCTTGGTTAATATGCCTTTTTTGTGACACTGGCTAAAATTCTGTTATGCACTTACGTAAACAGCATAACTTTGGGAAGCAAACTAGCATAATTTAAGGAACCTCCTGAGATGTTATGTTTTGAACCCTAAGTCACATGACTAACCATGCAGCAGATGTCTATGGAAATTTCTTAACATGCCTCCAAAAGTTATACCACTTGTGCAATTGTGCTACATGAGTTCACCCATTAAATCATTCTAATTCTTTCACCCCAACACAATGAATGGCTAAGCAGTTACCAAGAGGAGGCTGGAGAATGGTTCTTGTGAACTGATAGTACCTCAATCAATTTTGAACTTGTAGGTTTCAGTGTCTTCGTCATTGGTGTGGCTGATGTTGATTACCATGAACTTGCCAAAATTGCCAGCAAACCTAGCGAACGTCACGTCTTTATAGTTGATGATTTTGATGCTTTTGAAAAAATTGAGGATAACCTCATCACATTTGTTTGTGAAACAGCTACCTCAGGTAAGTAGAATATCTGCTTTATATACATTTTTTCTGACTTAGCTAAAATATTTACATCTTGCAAGGTCCTAGTTCCATATATAGGTCCAGTGTTTTATGAATCCTTGGAAGGGGGTCCAAGTGGTAAGCCTATACTGCTGGTTGGTTGATTGACGGGTGGGTGGGAGGGTGGGTTCATTGATTAGTTTGTTGTGTCAGCTTTCTCCCATAAAGAAATGCAAAGTGGTTTGCAATAATTAAAATACAAGTAAAGCTAGAAAGGGCAATAAATATACGATTAAAAACAATTGAACATATGAAAATATAAAAAATTGATTAAGCAAACACTAAAACAACTTTTAAAAGAAAACCAAGGTGTGTGTGTGTGTGTGTGTGTGTGTGTGTGTGTGCGTGCGTGCGTGCGTGTGTACATAGTAATACCTGAGGTTGTAAAAGCTGTTTAAATTAGGCTATAACAATTTGAATTTCAGGTTTATAGTGACTTGAAATTAGTTGTTTTATGGAACAAATATTTTCTTAAGCTATAGATTTTTTTAAGATGCTAAAACTGTTTTAATTTACTCTGGCAGTAAAATTTCTAAGCATGGTATTCATTATCAGTTGTGAATTCCTAGCAAACCATTACCTATTTCATAGATCACTGAAAAGAGATCTCTAATTACAGAAATGGCTGATTAAAATTTTGTCATGAAGACTTCAATTGATTAATTTATAATATAACTATTAACTATTCCCATGTCATCATCTCCACACCAGTGCCTTGAACCATAAAGGAACTGTTGAACTGTAAACATCTTCCCATGTATAGATTACTTTTCACCACATTTCTTCATGCCCACACTTTCAAAGCTGTCCTTAAAGATGGGGTATGTCCCAATTAGGGATGTAAAGAAATCTCCCTCATGTTTTATTTCTTGGATTTTCAGACCATCTTGATATGGCAAGAGGGCCTGCAGAGAATTTTCCAATTACACAAATAGCATGAAAAGAAGACCCTACCATATTTTTTGCATTTTGTCCAAAATGTGGTAGCGCACATTCAATGTCCCCCCCCAAGCATGTGCAGCTCACGCATATACACAAATGGCAAAAAGAAAGAACATACTGGTACTTGATAAAAATATAAAAATTATCCAGTGCTGTTCACATGTTAGTTAATGGAGAAAGTCAACACTTTACTGCATTCTGTCGTATTGCACATTTTTCCAGAAATCCATTAAAATCTGCAAAACCTCTTCAACAGAGAAAACAAAAAGTCTTTCCATGTAAGAATGAAGACAAATGGTTCTGTTACTGTCTTGTTTGCTAAGCAAGAACAAAAGGCAGGATTTACATGCTTATAGCAAGTGACATTTGCTTCTTTGGGATATGCTACAGCTGAAAGGGATGTTCGGCAGAAAGTACGGTATGCATACACCAGGTTTGGGTCCATGAATTCTAATATTCTCTTCAACAGAGCATCAGAGTTGAATAAGTCTATTTAACCTCTTAATGAAAAATGCTCAAAGATGAGATTCTACAGCAGTTTTCTCTACCTTAAAGCCCCTCAAATATGTCACAGTATAACTCCCATCTGCTCTTTTATGCTTTCATCTGAAATAGTTTTCTTCTGTTTCAGCTTGCCCTCTCATGTACCTGGATGGCTACACCTCCCCTGGTAAGAGTTTAATTATACAGTTGTCCCCCACCCTTTCGCGGTTCATATACTGCGGTCCCGGTTTATCGCGGGTCCACAGTATATGAAAAAAAGGCCCCCTGGGGTAAGGAGGAAAGGCGTTTCCAGTCCTGTCGGAGGCCCAAAAAGTGCTTCCCCGCAAACCGGAAGTGACTTCCGGTAAACCAGAAGTGACCTCCAGATCACTAGAAAGCACTTTTGGGGCCTCTGGAGGACTGGAAAGCCCCTTGCAGGCCCATTTGGGGCAGCGCCAGGCGTGGGGTAAGTACAAGAGCCCCCAGAGAGCCTGCCCAGTCCCGACCTGACCCAGCATCCGCATATTGCGGATTTTCAATTATTGCGGGTCGGGTCGGATCCCTAACCCCTGAGATAGGTGGGGGTTTACTGTATACATATATTTCAGCCTAATAATAGTCTGGTTTCATGTCTCTAATATTTTTACACCATTTTTCTCACTTCCAGGCTTCAGGATGCTTGAGTCTTATAACTTAACAGAGAAGTATTTTGCTTCCGTGCCAGGAGTTTCCTTGCAATCAGGATCTTTCCCTAGCCATGTAGCATACAGACTTCAGAAAAATGCCTTTGTCAGCCAGCCCACCAAGTAAGCTCTGTTATCTTCTTTTTCTTTTCTTGGAAAGCTTCTTAAACTGGGAAGAATTCTTTGAGTGGCTCCATAGAAAAATAATGGATGGTTTGTGTGTGTGTGAGGAGGGGGGTTACTGGGAGGCAGGGTGAGAAATGTGCTCAAGGAAGTGCCGAAATATGTAGATTGCTCAGTGCTTTTAATATTTCTAGCTCTGCTGTCATTTTTCATGTCTCAGATAATATCAGTTGAAATCTAATCTATAAAAATTGTCCAAACAGAGTAATCTGAATACTTGGCTGGGGAGCATTTTTAGTTATGAAATAGTAATGGCTATTGCACAGTACTCCACAGGGTAATATATTATGATTCATGTATTATTGTCATTGTTGCATTCTTGTGCAGTTGAAATATGACAAGAGTGCAGTTATATTACTGCGCTGGCCAAGCAAATCAATACTCTACAGAGCAAATTCTAAAAATAGAGGAGGGCATCCCAAATAAAAACATATAATTTTTAAACTGGATTTAAAGACTAGCCCCTAATTTGGCACAGATGTAGCAGATAGCCTGCCCTTGCAATGTGCCAAATCTGGGGAAGTTGGCAAATGTTTTTTGAGTTACACTTCCCATGCAGAAGCAAGTAACAATCATCATCAGATTTAAAACAGATCAAATAAATTGAAAAGACTAGAGTCTTGCTCATCTTGAATGAGAATGCTTGGCCTCGTTTCCTTTTTTATTTGGAAGAAATCCAGACTGCAGAGGCTGAAACAGAGACAGTAAAAAAGGCCTTTCAAAAGGGTAAAGCAGTTAATTTGGTATAAACTGTGTATGCATGGAACAGGCTTACCCTCAAGTCTGTTCTAAAGTAGATACATGGTTGCATCTTTATGTGATTAGAGATTATTGGAGGAGAATGAAAGGTCACGGTGGAAGGAACAATCAAAAGATATAATCTCTTTGAAGAGTTAAAAAACAGGCTTGCTTTAAATAAAGTAATGGAGTGCCGTATATCTCCAAGGGATTAGTATACAATTTTGTAAGGCATATTCATAGTATTTCTCCATGGTATTTTATCCTGGCTCAGCTCATTATATGACAGGTAGAGAAGGATTTTGAGGAGCATTGGTATAACAAAACCCCACTTTGCACTCTTTGGAAATGTCAATAAAATGATGATCAGCATACCGCAATCTTATGTATAGCTAAGACAAAGCCACAACATCACTGAGGATCCATAGTATTAAAGGGCATGTTTATCACAAAGGAGGTTCTAAGTGCAACTGAGTATCATCTCATACTGGGCTAAAGTCATCAATTGTATAAGAAAGTTGTGTCTGTTCATTGACTGGATGCTTTATTTGCTTCCCCAAAGTTGTGACAGGCTAGTTTCTCTAAGTTAGTGTCTCCATAAGGTTTCTGCTTCTATTTCCCTTCCCGCTGCATTCAGTTATTACACTTGACCCATTTCTTTCAGAAATGTGAACATTGTCTCAATTGCAGGCAGTATGTCAGTTTGTCTCTGTGTATTGAGTGCTTATAACGTAATAGTCAAACCTTTGTTAGAAGAACTGGGTGGAAAATTCAGACCATGCTCCCAGGGGTGGGGTGTGAGACCACAACCCCACCTGAGCCCCAAACCCAGTTGCAGTCTTCCTGTGAATTCACCTCAAAGAAACTTGGCACAGACATCTTTCATTAATTTTTGGAACTCATAAATACCTGGTCCTTCCTGTGCAATATTGCTGCATAAGCCCTTTTGTCCTCAAAAGCTTGCTGTTTGTTTGAGTTTTAGTGGTCTAATAAAGGTATCATCTACTCTTGCCTTTGTGTAACATTGAGGATCATAAGGCCTCTTCATAATCCTTTCCGATCAGTGTTCCCTCTTCCCTTTTTGAGGTTTGTAGTTTAAAGAGACCCATTCCTTTAACTAATGAACTTAATGTTTCATCTCCTGCTGCTGTCATATTCTTCTAACAAGCATATCCTCTTTCCCCATTAGAGAAGGAACTATTATGTTTGTCTGTGTCTATATATCTCTGTCCCTATGATAATTGTTTCTGTATCTATATCAAATAGTTACTAACCCTTTAGAATGCAATATATTTTTGTCAAAGAGTTGAGTTCTCTAATACTTCATAATATTTTTTACTTGAGTAGGATGAAAGAATAGCCAGGTAGATAAACTTAAGAGTGTGAAGGATATTGCCTGGCTTCTCTTCCCTTTCAAAAAGGTACAATTCTCAAAATACAAAGAGAGTTTGTTGGGCAGTGTTTCCTCTAAGCTATGTGGCTGTGCAGCATTGCATTGGCCTTGTGCAGCTGAGCCAGTGTTATTGTTCATTTGCTTCCTGTCATTGCTTCTGGTCATTGGCTTTAATCATTGCCGGAACCCCACGCATGCAGGGTGGCGACCCTATCCAGCACTAGTGGAAAACTGGAAAGAAACATTGCCATTGAGTCTACTTCTTCTTCTTCTAGTTTTTTTTAGTGTTTTTCAGTACAGGGGGCTCCTTAAGCTACAGAAGGAAGTCATTTGTGTCCATGATCTTGAATGAATCACTATTTTATCTTCTGGTTATGAATTTTCTAATATACTGTAACTGACCAGCTAAGACACTAATAATTCCTACAGTCTCTGCTGTTTTTATTTATTTAAACCACTTTCTTGCAATTTTGGTGACAATTATTTTTTCCTCAATGTTTTGCTTAATAGGGAAATTCATCCGGATGGATTACCAAGGTCTTACACAATCATATTTTTATTCCGCCTTCTCCCGGAAACCCCTTCTGAACCGTTTGCAATTTGGCAGATAACAGACAGAGATTACAAACCACAAGTTGGAGTTGTTCTTGACCGTAAGAATTATTTTTCTCAGCTATGAAGAGAAAATATGAATGGAAATTTAAAGTTACATTACTTTTTTATTATTTATTAATATACTAATAAATAGCTAGTATTTTAAGACATGTATTGCCAACATGATCAATCCTAGCTATCAACAAGGCATAAAATTCTCAGAAGGTTATTCATTAATTTGAAAAGCTATATGCATTTTGCATAGCGGTTGCTTGGACACTCTGTTTGCTTAGCTACTCCTGGTTGATACAATTTACCTTGTATGAAATTATTCAGACAGTGTTCTGATCTGAGGCTCGAAAATGCAATTTCTTAGGAGACACAAGGGATCTTTTAGTAGTTATCTAAAATTATTAATTTAAAGCAGGGGTCCTCAAACTTTTTAAACAAGGGGCTGGCTGGTTCACTCTCTGTGAGACACTGTTGGGGGCTGGACAATGGTTTGAAGAAAAAATATGAACAAATTCCTATGCACATTGCACATAGTTTTTGTAGTGCACAAAACCAGGAAAAAGAATGCAATATTACAATTGTAGAGCTCTAATGCACCCGGTCCCCCTAATGCACCCCCCAAAATATAATACAGTCACAATAATTCCCCCAACCCCCTTTACACTTATCTCTACTTCCGGATGCAGATAGGAAAGCTCAGCTCAGTTGGAGGGAAAGGATGCCGGCTTTGCCCTCACCAAAAAGCACAATTGAAATGGGGAAACATACACGCGCACGCGCACACACACACACACACACACACACACACACACTTTCCTTCCCTCTCCTCCTGGGGAACTGGTGACCAAGGAGCCCCATCAGCCCCCACCCACCCACTAGGACCATGTGGCTCCTGTAGGTCCAGTCTTTGTCCTGGAGGCACTGAGGGGGATTCGAACTCCCGACCTCTGTCTCCACCTCCAGCCACGGAGAAGCTCATCTGCTGGTCCCTCTCCTCCTCTCTGGCATGGATCCAACTGGCACCAATTTCATTTTCTCCCTCTTCCTGATCCCTTTAAGCCCATTCATACTTTCCCCTCCTTTCTTTCCCTCTACCCCCAAATAGAAATGGGGATTTCCCTCCTTCTTTCACCCACAGGATTCCCCCCCTTAAACCTTCCAAGGGAAGAAATCAAGCTCCCCCCCCCCCAAGAGAGAAGGAGGAAGGTGCTGAAGGGAGAGACCCAGAGGAGGAAAGGGGGGCAGGGGAAGGATGGGATTGGGAAATATTAAGCAGGAAGCTCTAATTTAGTTCAATCACATGTGCTGAAAATGAACCAAAATGAAGTGATCCTGCCCACACCTTAAATAGAATAGCCCGCAACTGACATGGAGTCACAAAGGTGTGGTAGGAATGGTCTACGGAAAGGCTGGATCACGTTGGCAAATGGAGTGAGCCAGCCTACCCCCAGAGCAGAGCAAACAGGGGGACAAGTGTCTGTGTTGTCACGCCCTTAGTCAGTCAACTCTTCTGTAAGTTCCATATTAATGGGGCTCAGCGGTGCTGTCCTGAGAACTGTAGAGTTGGAAGGGATGCTGTGGATTGTTGAGCCCCTGTCAGGGAAGCACGTGGCGGAATCAAAGTCTCAACATCTGCCTCTGCACGGAGCAATGGAGCAATTCATTCCATTTGATTCAACTCTTTCTTTTCCACCATGTTATGAGCAGCTCAGCATGAGAATAGATCAAATGGCAATGGAAAAAGCACTTGCGTGTTTCCGCAGGTCCCCTTAATGGTGATCTCCTCAAGGGGTCATGATGTCCATGCCAAGCTCAGGGGCTGTGGCTCTTATTTGACTCACAAATGGTCATGAAGTGGCTTGTGTCATGTGGTTTCCCCACATGCCTGTCGTCACTGGTGTTCTTGTAGCAAGTAGGCTAGGGAGGGTGGAGATTGATTGTCTGGCCTTTCACTCAGTCAGTTTTGTGGAACTCTCCCCCCCTTTCATGCTTGAGCCAATGCTCCCCGCAGTTGTAACCAAAATAAGGTTGTGAACACCACCACCACCACCAATATTAAGTTATGGCATTCTATATTCTGTGAATGAATAGTTTCTTACAACATTCACATATATCACTTGCTGTTTCAAAGAAATCTCCGATTCATAAGGCTAGGATAAGAATTTGATTCTGTTACTACATGTAAGAAATCCTTCATATAGCTCTGATATCTTTTCCCCATTAGCATCCAGCAGAGTATTGTCATTTTTCAGTAAAGACCCCCGAGGAGAGATTCAGACAGTAACATTTGAAGGCGACGAAGTAAAGAAACTCTTCTATGGAAGCTTCCACAAGGTAAGACAATTACTGTATATGAAAATGATTATGAGCGGTTATTTTCCCCCCTTAAAAAACAGGGGAAAAACACCTCACTCTTGGTCAGTAGTTGTAGATAGACACAATGATTTATGAATCAATGAAAGCAAAAAAATAAAAATAAAATAAAAAATAAAAAACCCACTGTGCTTATGCCGTTGGTGTCGTTCTACCTCAAAACATGTCAGTGCAATCTCTATGTTTCTTCAGAAGCAGAAACATTCATTGGGTTTCTCTCCTACATAAGATCCCATACATAGAATTGGCACCATGAGCTTGCTAAAATTCCATAGATGAACATGATGTCTGAGAATGGTTTTGGAGACTTCACTGCACTTTATATTTGAAAGCAAACTGCAGAAACTACCTACCGCATGGATCAGCGTCTCTATATTAAGTTTCTCATTATTTGGTAAATGTGTTTGGAACAACTGAATGTGGAGTTGCTCTGGAATGAATTACCTGGCCCACACTCCATATGACAACAGTGCAAGGGAAATTCAGGGAAAATACATCAAAGGCTTTACTCCTATGATGAAGTCTAAGAGTAGGATCACTGAAAGAAAAGGGAGTGATGTAAGTGGTGATTAGAAAGTCTCATTCATGTGAATGTGCCTGTGCTAATGGGGATTAATATATGAGAAAACCAGAAAATTCAGGAGCGATGCTGTCTCAGTTGAGACATTTGTTGGTGCTCAGCATACATATAATGGTACATATACATATATTTCCTCTCATAATCATTTCAGTTAAGGACAAGTGTGTTATTTTGCATGCATGAACTTATCTCTTTATTAAATGATACTATTAACAAAAGGTCAGTGCATATGTAGAAGAACTTTTGTGCTTGTAGGAGATAAAGTGGGGATTAAAGCTACATGGAAGCTGCCTAGATGCCCTAAACACATCCAATCTCACCGGATTTCGGAAGCTAAGCAGGGTCAGCCCTGGTTAGTACTTGGATGGGAGGCCACCAGGGAATACCAGGTGCTTGTAGGCGCACGGAGTAGGAACTGGCAAACCACTCCAGTATTCCTGCTAAGAAAACTCCATGGACATGGAGTCACGAAGAGTCGGTCACGACTGTAACGACACAACACACACACACACACACACACACACACACACACACACACACACACACACACAAAGCTACATGGAAACTGAGCTCAAATATCTTGAGTTCTGTACAGTATGTCTGTCCCTCAAAGTTTAGAACAGTGCTTCTCAACCTGTGGGTCCCCAGATGTTCCTGGACTGCAACTCCCAGAAACCCTTTCCAGCACAGCGAGTGGTAGAGGCTTCTGGGAGTTGCAGTCCAGGAACATCTGGGGACCCACAGGTTGAGAACCATTGGTTTAGAATATACATAGCATTCCCAGCTGGAGTGGTGGAATAAGTGACTCTCAGTTGTAGCAAAGGAAAGAAGGAAAAACCCATAACCATTTTGGAAAGGTATTTTTTTATTTTTGAAAGAAACCATCCCATATAAAAATGTGCCAAAGTTTCTCCAAAATTGTACTTGCCAAAGTATCAAATGTGTTTGTGGTGCTCATTCAATAAGTTATGGATTCATTCAGTGAAAAATAGCTAACTTAATCTTGGCTATTTGTGGAAAATTTGCTTTGGCAAACTTTTTTGGACCTTGGGGTAGCATTGCTATAGTGACCACTTATGCAAGCCAGTTGGGGAAAATATTGGCTTAGTAATACAGCAATTATAATCCCATCAAAAGGTTCTTAGGAAAACAGATGTTTTTTATTCTTGCCGGTATGAGCCAAACTACACATGATAGGAAGTTCTTGGATTCTCCTTTACAACCTTGCATTCAAAACAAACAAACAAAGAAAACACACAGAGAAAATTGCAACAGGAGGCTGACTTTTCAAGCAAAGACTTGCAACGATGACTCCTTTCCCTCTTTCCTTTGCATTTCCCTCTGTGCTCAAAATTGCCTTCCAGCTAACTTCACACCCAAGGAATGGAAGAAAGATATGAAACACACACCCATGTCTTCGCCATATCTAAAAGAGGAAGGCTCTTTTGCATAGTCAAAGTGCAGGTGGTGAACTGGTCCTGCAGCTTCTCTCCAATATTGGTTTTCAAAAATACTGGAAAACCTTTTTTTTCCTTTTAAAAGATAAATAAAGAAATGCCTCTCTCATGTAGCTTTTTCCTGAGGCTTTGTCTTAGTCCTTGCAATATTTTGCTACTCAAAAAATTATGTCCTATTTAGAGGTGACACCAACTGTTTGCTAAGGAAGACACAAGGAGGGCTCCTCCTTAATGGCAGCATTAGAGCTGGGCACGAATCAGAAAAAAAGGTGATTTGTTTCCAATTCATGAGTGATCAAGGTTGACAAACCTCAAGTAATGACTTTTATGATTTTTCTTACAAATTGATAAATTGACTTGTTAATTCATTTTTTTCATTTAAAACACTACAAAATGCCCCCCAAGCCCCTCTAGAGACATCAGAATCTCAGAGAAGCATCCCTAGACTCTCCTCTACAAATCCTGCCCATTCAAGTTAAGTTTGAGTTCCAGCTGTTCAAGTTATGTACCCCGAAAGAGGTCTCCCCCAGGAAAGTGCCCCCTTGGCACCCAGAGGCACCAACATTGCAGAGACATTTTTCCCAACTCTCTTCCTCAGTCCTCCATCTTTGATGAAGATTGGGTTTCCCCAAGCCAGTTGGTAAAGAGCACTTTCCTCAGGGAACCACTTTGTGGTTGTATAGCCCAGATGTCTGAAACCCAGCAGTGGCTCATAGTTGGAACTAAAAGTGTTTTAATGTTCGAACTGAATTGAATCCTCATTTAATTCAGCCCTAGTCAGCCTTTAATCAAAATATTTTCCTCGGTTTTTAGCAACGTGGTAGATCTTGTAATTCAGTTTATTGATACCTGTGACAATAGACACACAGTCTGTAACTTAAATGTACTTACAATTAGAAGAAGCCCTATAGATTAGAAGGGAATTTACTTCTCTTTATTCATGCCTGGCCTTTTGTTGCTTTTCTGAAACTGTGAAGAATGTCGCGGGCGCGCTCACTCAGGGTGGCCACTCCTAGGGAGGCATGGAAGTCGGTAACTCGCAGCCGCGCCTTCTCTGTTGTTGGCCCCTCCCTATGGAACCATCTTCCGAGTGAGCTGCGCCTTGCACAGTCCCTGCCCACCTTCAAAAAGGCTTTAAAAACTTTGCTCTTCAAGGAAGCATATGGCGACCTTATTTCTGTTTATTTTTTTTCTCCGCTGCCCCCTGCCGAGGGTTCTCCCTCTTTTGCTATATTGCCATTTTATCTATGTCCACTGATGTTGTTTTATCTTACACTTTTAATCTGTAAACCGCCCTGAGTTTCACTATGGAAAAAGGAGCAGTATAAAAGTGTACCAAATAATAAATAAATAAATAAATAAATAAATAAATAAATAAATAAATAAATAAATAAATAAATAAATAAATAAATAAATAAGAAAGAAAGAAAGAAATGTTGGGTGTGGTGGGTGTGACATCAACAAGTTCCTGGCCCATGAACATGAACTTCCACCAGCCTGCAACTTTTTGTCATGCTGGTTCTACAACAAAACCACCACTACCACCACAAGAATAACAGCGACAGGAAAATGGGGGTGGAGTGGGGGGGGAATTGAACCGAAATACCAATTCAGCTCTTGACTTGATTGCACGATAGAGCCATTGATAAGGAACTGTATTGAACTTCTGTTAGGAAGCTGAAGACAAACTTTGAGTAGTTTCTAATTTATCATGCACTTGTGGCTCAAAATATGTTACTCAGCTTTTGGCTCTTGGCCTATAGTATTTTGTCATGAATGTATTCAAAGTGTATCCCTTTTACCTAAATCAGGCCTTAGCAGGTACTCATCTGTTCCAAAACACATAAAGCAAATTAAAAAATGAAAAGCAAAATGAAATAAAACTAAGCACTTCTTGAAGAAGCAACAAATTCCTTTCATAATGTCATCATTTTATCTTTGGTGATCCTATGTTGTATGTGCTCATTGTTTCTCTTGATCGACCTCATCCGTTGGAAAGCATTTACCCTAATACAACCATGGCTAGGGTCCAAAGGCAATGCAGCTTTTTCCATGAGTGCAACTGGGAAAAGACTAAACCCCCCTGTATGCTTGAAATTGTTTCCTAGTGGTACTGTAATGACTGCATGCTACAGGGGAGTGGAAGCAAATTAATTACACAGACAGTGCAGGGCCAGATTGATATTGGATTTAGAACCATTTCTAGGAAGCTGCATGCTTATTATTAAAGAAGATATTGCATATGGAAGACTCATATAAGTGTCAGTACTTTTACATTCAAGCTAGGGAAAGTTTTCAATATGCACTTAACTGTATTTTAATCTGAAAACCATGTCTAAATATACAGAACATTAAGTGTTCTTATTTATATCTCTTTTAAATACTTTTTCTACAGGTTCATATTGTTATAACACCCACAAGTGCTAAGATTTACATTGATTGTGATGAAATCATGGAAAAACCAATTAATGAAGGTGGAAACATCACAACTGATGGCTATGAAATACTTGGTAAACTACAGAAAGGTGACAGAAAGACAGCAGCAGTAAGTAATTTCAATCATTTATCACCCAAAGTCCTTATTCTGAAGTCCCTATTAAGGGGCTTTTCATATGTGATAGAAAAATGGATGCTTTTATGTTTACGGAAACAAAACAAAAAAGACAGTTGCTCAAAATAATTGCATGTATGATGACAAACTATTGTTGTTAAGTTTCAATAAGTCATGTACGTAGTATCAGTCAGAGCAAATGAGATGGTGAAAAGAACAATTAACTAATACTTGCAAAAATACTCTTGTATAGTTTCACAAATGTAAACTGTGGAACAAATTGCCCCAAGTTAATAAATCATTGCAGACTGCCCAGAGTAGCCTGGTAGCTAGATGGGTGGTGTAGAAATCAATCAATCAATCAATCAATCAATCAATCAATCAATCAATCAATCAATCAATCAATCAATCAATCAATCAATCATCAGTTTCAAACTGAGCAGTGAGGCTCATTATGTACATGATTACAACTACCATGAACTCCTAACTTGGGGCAGTTTGCCTGAAAAAGCTAGCTTTTTTGACATGTCCTAACTAACATAACTAGGCTATGGCATCTGGGGCTTTTGGTAATATATACTAACATATACCTCAAAATGTACATATCAATCAGATCGGTTTTATGCCATGAAATAAGGTCACTTGATTAATGAAGGAAAAACACTTTAAGTTGAGATTGGTTACTCTCCATCATTATAGCTATTGTGAGGTTTAATCTGAGTCAGCATATGATCTGAAAACTATGGGCAGAACCCATATGTGGTTGGAAAATTAATTGGATTCATGTTAAAATGCTATGAGCAGATTTTTGTCTTTTATCAGAATACAGTCTCTCAATATTCGTAAATGTTCCTCCTCAAGATATCAAAATGTTTATCCCACACATATATATCTACCGATCAGTCAAGTGTGATTTTTGCCTAGCATTATACAACATGATTATTTTATTTAAATTTCATAGATATTAACAACCTTTGTGTTTTGCTTTCCAGTTGGAGATTCAGAACTTTGACATTGTATGCAATGCTGTTTGGACTAGCAGAGATAGATGTTGTGATATTCCTTCTAAGGTAAATCCATAGGAAACATCTTGACCAATTAATGCCTTGTATTGTCCGAGCCAATCAGGCCAAGAGGACAGCATGGACTCACAGGCTTAAAAGGTCTTCTTCGGGAATTGCCTGTGTGTATATGAATCATCCTGGAATGCAGGAATGCAGATATTCAGACATATTCTATTTAAGATACATTCCAACATTTGCTATCTTAAACTTACCTGCAGGCCGTCCAACTGTCTTCTCAAATCTCACTCCAGTTTTATTCAGTAAAGATATATTAGGGCAGTGATGGCGAACCTTTTGGAGACCGAGTGCCCAAACTGCAATTCAAGATCCACTAAGTTTTCGCAAAGTGCCAATACAACGATTTAACCTGAATACAGGCTGCTGTGAAGGAGCAATGTCGGGTGCCCACAGAAAGGGTTCCACGTGCCACCTTTGGCACCCGTGCCATAGGTTCGCCAACACTGTATTAGGGTGATAGTTATAAAGGCTGCATTTTCAGAACAAAAGGTTTTTTTTTAAGTCAGTTTTGACCCAAATCTGGGGTTTAATTGGTTTCTTAGTTTAGTAGCATTTTGCCACAGAATAGAGATTTTATGACAAATATGAGCATATGTGAAAGTAATGAAAAGTACTCCCAAACATAAACAAAGAACATTTGCCCCTGCTCAATAATCATGTTATATTCTTGCAGTTTAGGATTAAGCATCAAGGTTTCTATGGTAGGAATCATCATGGTATCAAGACATGGTTGGGTCCCAGTATCTCTTTTCATTCTCTTTCTCTTAAGCATGGCTCAAACCATGCTAAATCTTAGATACTGATTTTTATTAGACTCCAGAATCAGATTGGTTCTTAAAACTATTTATTGTGTGGTATAAACACCAATATGTCCAGCTATTTCTTGAACCGTAAATAACAGAAGGCCATGGCTTAATTTCCAGAGAGATGAAGCAAAGTGCCCCTCCTTGCCAAATGCTTGCACGTGCACTCAGGACAGTGTGGGACCCCAAGGACCTCCAGGACCTGCTGTAAGTAGATCTTGATAAATGGTGGTTATCAGCCATAGAGCTCTATTGAAAAACCAAAATAATCATGCTGATCCCTGAGAAAGAAGATACCGTGTTTCCCCGAAAATAAGACAGTGTCTTATATTAATTTTTGCTCCCAAAGATGCGCTAGGTCTTATTTTCAGGGGATGTCTTATTTTTCCATGAAAAAAAAATATTGTACACATTTATTGTTATCTTATTATGGGGAGGCCTTATTTTCGGGGAGGCCTTATATTTCAGTGTGGGGCAAAACTGTAAGTAGGTCTTATTTTCAGGGGATGTCTTATTTTCGGGGAAACAAGGTAACAAAATTCACATTTCATCAGTAACTTTATTAATATATAATAAATTCATATATATATTCATATTACTATTAATAGTGGTTGTCTAGTCGGTTCTGAATTTTGGTGACCCTTGTCAGCGTATTCTAGGCAAAAAGTATTGGTTTACCATCCTCTTCTTCTGGGGTCTTTATTGGATTGTGCAGCTTGCCCAAGGTGACATAGGCTGGCTCTTCTCTCAGGAGGCAGAATGTGAAATTGGCTTTCTAACATAAGAGTGCCCCAAATACCACAAAACGATATACATTCTCAAATTCTCCAGAGCTCTTCTTCAGGTTGGATGGTAGATAGCATGGGTCCAGAAAGGCTGGAAGAGTTCAAAAATCAGACCAGATATTGTGACCAGGTCCCCCCCCCCCCAATGGCACTAAGTGTGAATTATAGTGGGTGCCAACCATTTCTCTTTTTGTCCTGTTGTGTGGAGACAAGTAAACGTTGGTATAGTCACAACAATTAATTGCTGATTTTCTATCATTTTCTCTTAAGTCAATCTGAGAAGATTGTTCTTAATTGCATAAATCAATCTTCCATAGAGTTTGAGTTGTGCATGTAGGGTACAAGTATTCATAAGAACATAAGAACATAGAACAGCCTTGATGGAAGAGACCACAGCCCATCCAGTCCAGCATTCTGTCTCACACAGATGTCTTCACCAGATGTCTTCACCAGTTTACGATTCCCTGCGAATGGCATTGAGAGATATCCTGCCTATCTCTCCAAACCGGAAGTTGTCCTTAGGGATCCATAATGATAGCCACTGATACCCTTGTTCTCCATGAACTTGTCTAATCCTTTCTTAAAGTTGTCAAGGCTCGCAGCTGTCCCCACTTCTACTGGCAGGGAGTTCTATAGGCCAGTGATCATCTGGGTGAAAATATACTTTATCTTATTTGTTTAAGATCTAGCACCCGAAAGTTTCATGGAGTGCCCCTTAGTTCTACTCATATTCATATACGAATAGCACTGTATGAAAAAACACCTCCATTTCCCTCACCAGGATGTTACTCCTAATTAAGCACAAGTTTGTTGATAATTACAGATGGTGGTGAACTGGAAAACGAATCGTGTTTTCTGATGAATTTGGCTTAGAACAGAGGCAGAGGAAGCATCCCTGCAAATATGGGGCCGCTACATGCTGGAGGGAGGCTTTTTTTATTAAAGGGGAGACAAGTCAATTTGTAAGTTCCTTGCTGGAAATTCAATAACTTGTCAATTCATCACCTTTCACAAATCACAATGAATCACTGTTTTTAAAAATTCAACCCCATCTCTGTTTATGATTGTACAAATATAACGGAGGAGTTAGGTGAAGTGGAAAAAGGCTGAAGAACTTGTTGCAAGGAGAAAGTTATCTCTTTATTGCCCTATTTAATAATGTTTCTTACTCCCATTCACATTAATTAAGTGGATAGAATTAATTAGATCATGTAGACATACTTCCAGTTGAGTTTATTACAACCCTAGGAGGCAGTTAAAGGATGAGAAAAGAAGGGGGAAAGTAAATACAGTGGTACCTCAATTTACGAATTTAATCCGTTCCAAATGCATGCTCTTAAGTTGAACCACTCTTAAGTCGGGGTGCCTATATAAAAAAATGAAAAAATAAGTTAAAAAAAGAAAAGAAATTGTAAGTCGAGCAGACCATATCTAAAATTTTTAAGGTGGGAGTTAAAATGCCAATTGTTTTCCGCTCTTAAGTCAAATTGCTCTCAAGTCAAGCTGCTCTTAATTCAGGGCAACACTGTATACTGGAGAAGTGCACATTGTTCAAAGAAGATTTTGAAAAGTAAGATGATATTGAAACAATGAGCTGCAAAATGGCTGTGGATTCGGTTGCACCGAATCATTTCAAAGTGTTACATGTGCATAGGGAGAATGTACATCTATAAAAGTATTGCAAGTATTAATTACTGTCGTGCTGTTAAGTTGGAACTGACTTAAAGAGTTTCTAATAGGTATTTCAAGGTAAGTGAGATATGTAAGGAATAGTTTTGCCTGTACTATACTCTGAGTGAACTTCCAAGGCTGAGCAGGGATTGCAACTTACATCTCCTGCAACCTATTATGTGAGTCTAGCCAGTACACACACAGTGTACCCATTGTTCACTGTACTAAATATAATTAGCAAATGTCTAATAGTTCCATGAACTGTGTGGTTGTGATTGTTACTTATCACCCTTGATCCTGTCACTGCCCAGTGTGTTCCTACCATAATATCAGCATTCCTATCTCTTACTGTAGTGTTGGTCCTGCTACGCTGTGGGGTGGGGATTGGGGTTGATTTGGCTTTTCTGCAGTTCAAATCTTCTGTGCATACATTTGCACTTTATTGAGTCATTGTCATTTTAACTCTGCTTCTTGATTTCCTCAGGCCAGTCCACTTTATCCACACATAGTATACTACCAGTCCTTGTACCTGCACTGGGTGGCTTTTCAGCATGGCCCTCCAGTTAATGGTGGAAGCAAATCACTTTATGTATATCTAATTTATAATATTTTGAACTTTGATGCCTAATATCTTTATTTATTATTTATGTATTTTGTAATTTTTGTTTCAGGGAGCTCCAGGTTCTAAGGGCCCAAGAGGTGACAGAGGCATTACTGGACCTCCGGTGAGTAGCTACATAAAGTACACCAAGGCTGTGGTACACTACCTTAGGCTAATGGCGAGAGATAGTTGCTTCAAGTGTAGTTACTTCCTGAGGTGCCCATTGTGGCCACCGGCCACTTTCTTGTAATGGCTGCCTGACCTCCTCAGAAAACCCATTTCTCAGGTGGTTACGTAAATGATCCCTGGCTCTGAGGATCTTCATGGCCAAGAGGTGGCCACAGAATTGCCTATTCCATGGACCTGTATTAAGGATTAATTTACCTAGTTCCTGGAGAGGAATTTGGGAATGGATTAATTCCATAGAAGGGGAAGGAATTGTTCTTTAATACACTCTGCTTTGGAAGATACCGGTGACCAACAAACGAAAGGTGTCTTTCCTTCTACTTTCAGGGACCAATTGGTCCACGTGGAGATGTTGGACCTCAAGGCCCTCAAGGCCCACCAGGACCACAGGGGCCAAATGGACTGTCCATTCCAGGAGAACCAGTGAGTAAGCACCCACTTTGCATGCATACCTTCTTTGGGCTGACATATAACCATGCAACCAAGAATAAAGGAGCCTGTAGCCTGCCCTGATCCTTCCTTTCCTATGTTTAGTGCTACAGCACATGGCGCTCTCTCTCAAAGCCATCATGGGATGCTCCCAACACCTTTCTTCAGTTGATGTGCTTAGGCAGAGGTGCTGAGTCTGGTGTTTAAGGCTCTCCTCTAGTTTAAGGCTACCAGGCCAAATTATACATCCACATACAATGGCATTGTAACTTTTCTACAAATGTCCAGGTGAAGAGGCTGAGATTGGAATCCTAAACAGATTTACACTGAACATTGAGATGACCAGATAGAAGAGGGAACATATGTCTGCCAACTTTAACTATTTTAGAAATGAGGGAATTACACAGTTTTGTAATGTAAGCTGCATCTGCTCAAAGCCTCACATGCAACTTCTAAAAGCACAAGCGTATGGTCCTATAGTTTGCGTGGCAACTCCTTTGAATACCGTCTCTGTTGCTTTGTATAGGACCATACTGTCAAAAAACCTCATCCTTGTACATCCCAAACACAAAGTCCTTAGTTTACGCCATTAGGTATTTGTGATTTAATTTGTGATACAGATGAGTTATTGGCTTTGTTTTGTAAAGAATAAAAAGCATGCTGCTTATATATCACCAAGCTGTATTTGTATATTACTAATTCTAGGGGCGTCAAGGGATGAAAGGTGATGCTGGAGAGCCAGGGCTCCCAGGCCGAGCGGTAAGTTCATTTAAAAAAAAAAAAGGCTTCATGACACTTGATTTTATGTGTTTCCCTAAGGCAGAAACATAAATCATGTTATTTGTAAGCAACCTGACAAGTTTTCATTTAGATCCGTTTGTTCTTCATCAGAGGACTGAAAAGACTTTTTCTTTAAAAAAAATAAAGTTGAAAATAATAAAATAGAGCATAGTGGTGCACATTCATATATCATTGACTGTTTTGTATGAATCTGCAGTCAGTGAAACAGGATGGTGAAGTTGATTTCTGGTATGGGGAGACAGAGGGGCCACTGGAGGCCATCTGGAAAAAGAGACCAGAAGAATTAAACTATTGTTGGATTCTCCTGGTTATAACTTTCTTCTACAAGAACCGCCGTTTAATTGATACCTTTATCTACATCTGAAAGAAGTTCTGTAGCATGGCAATAGAAATGCACTGTTGTATGAAAAGAAAAACAAATACAAATAAATTATAAAAATGGTTTGAAGGGAAAAGGTAATCCTATACGATATGTTGATGTTGCCAGTCCGCTGAGGTTCCCCCCCCCGTGTTTCTTTTGCATCCTTTCAAAAAGCAAAATTAAGTATTTACACTACAGATGCCTGTTACTGATACCTGAAAACTTTTATTTGAATAAGTCAATAATCTTCCACGATTGTCTTTCTTTTCTTCGTAGGGATCCCCTGGCTTAACAGGCCCCCCTGGTCCAATGGGACCGCCAGGTGACAGGGTAAGCACATATTTATTTATTATTATTTATTTATTTTTATATTTGTATACCGCACCAGTTTCCCCAAGGGAACTCTGGACGGTTCACATAAAAAACACAGGAACAGAAGTAAAATACCCAACAATGATTTTAAAAAAAAATAATATCTGAAGAGTCCAGTGGCTTTAGGGCTATGATGAAAGGATTGGTTTTTACCTGTGTCTGTATGAAATTATACTGCTTTCACCTTCCTCCATGAAAATGCCGGAAAACAAAAAGAAGTGTCATCAAATAGAAAAACAAAAGGAAACAGAGTTGATAAGAAATGCGAATATGGATAGTGTGTAGAAAAGCACCCTTTTATGAACACGGTTTGTACAACTTGAGAGTTCCTTGACTGGCAGCGGGTTCCTGTTTCATGTACACACGATAGAATAAATAATTTGGTGTCCCTGGTACCTTTGACACTATTTATACAACATTGGCCCTTTCCTACATGGAAATGATATTCATTAAGGATAGGTGGAATTGTGGAAATAGCACTAAATGAGGTTTGTTGAGTGTGGCCTAAGAATCCTGAGAAGTTGCAGGGTCAGGAGGAATGAATGGAGAGAGCCTGCCAAACCTGCTTGAAGGAATTTAAAAAAAAAAACACACACCAGAAGGAATATTAATGCAGAAAGAGTTGGATTGGGGAGTTGCTCTTTTAAATATTTGCTTCATCACCCAAACACTGAAGGCCAGTTGCTGACTTCATGTTTACAGTGAAGCTTTCCATAAACCAGTGCAAGAAAGCTACTGCTCAAATGAGGATCCTTGTGGATCTATTGTAGGACGTTAAGATTTCTGAATAAAAAGAATTTGAGCGTTTGTTTATAAATTATTCTCTTGTTATTGGTTAAACTGCATCTTTGTGAATTCATAAACAAGTTAATTGCCCACTCTCTTGATTGGCCAAAAAGGGGTGCTTCCCATTCTTGGATGAGTGTTGATTTTGGCAGGACTGCTACCAGTCTTCAATGATGTGGAAGACTCAGTGCCTCAGTATGCCCATGCTGGTTGACGATGAAA
The DNA here is from genome assembly GCA_029282475.1 of Phrynocephalus forsythii. Lineage (NCBI taxonomy): Eukaryota > Metazoa > Chordata > Lepidosauria > Squamata > Agamidae > Phrynocephalus > Phrynocephalus forsythii. Next base: position 25,155,285 of record JAPFRF010000002.1, on the reverse strand, counting down.
TGAGTTCTAATTCCAACATATTAGGAGGGTGATTGGTGATAATGGAATTATGGGTGGAATTATGTAGAATCAATTGGCAGTGCATGTGTCTTGTACAAGAATGGCATGCAAGTTCAATGTAAGTTCACAAAGAGCTCCATTAAACATTTTTCCGGTCCATAAAACACATCCATGTATAAGACAACCCCCACTTTTCCAAACCAAAATTACAGTTTCACAGCTGCACAGTTCTCTCCTTGGCTTATGTCCATGTATAAGACAATCATCTTTTAGTCTAGCAAATTTAGACAAAAATATAGTCTTATACATGGAAAATACTGTATATGCACACACAAAACCTTGGGGGTGGGAAACCATCAATAGGAATACATTTTAAGGATAATGGAGCTCTTTGGTCATCATCCAGCTGTAGGAAAGACAGCATATACATGGATACTTCATTGTTGCCATTTGAGAACCTTGGAATTCAGAAGGAACTCTTAATCTGAGAAGAACTTTGGTATATTTAAGGGACAAGTAGTTGTAATTGAAACATAACCAATAGCTTCTGGAGCCCCTAATTAGCACATGGGATTAAAATAATGCTAAAACATTAAATGTTAAGGATGATTATCTTAAAGCTGTTGTTGTAAAATTAGCTTGTCCTTAAAAACCATAAATCCTAAAGTATAAATATTCATTTATAAAATAGGGCTTTCCTGGAAAAGACGGCCCAGCTGGACCAAGAGGGCCCCCTGGACCCGTTGTAAGTATGGGCTTAATTGTTAGAAGGTGAAATTGGGAGGATTCTGGTTTGGAAAGAGGGTAGCCCCAGATACATCCAATACATCATCTTTGTATTAAAAAGTACTTGTTATTTTTTTGTGCCAGCACATGACAACCTGAGGAGATTGATTTGTGCACCTGTAATGTGATCTCAGTCCTCCTTACACAGAACAAAAATACTTCTAATATTCGATAGGAGGGGAGTATCAGCAACTTGGAGAACCTTAAGATTTACCAAAATTTAAAAACAGTGTTTAAGATGCTGCGAAGGAGGACCCAAAAGTAGCCCAGTGGGAGCCAAGCAGGTTTAGTGACCATATAATGTTGTCTGGCCAATTCCTCAAGTGAACCACATGAAGAAACTGCATGGAGGGGGATGTAATGGAGTCCTATGAAAATGAGCCTGGCTGGTATTTTTTGTTGGTTGGAATCCTGCATAAAGAGAATTCTGCATGGCAACCATTTCTTGCAAGATCTCATTTGTTTGACTGCACCTTGCTTATTATGTTATGACTGCCTATCCACTCCAGTCTTGTTCCGTCACTCAGAAAAATGTGCAACCCGTTAACTTTTCGTGTAGAATAGAAAGCCCCATTCCTGTAAACATTGCATTGTGAGTTGTAAAAAGAGAAGCTTTTGATGTTGGTCAAAATGAAGGGTTGTTCCCCCTACCCACCCACCCCAAAATCTGGCTGCAGCTAATGTGGTCTGCTCATATTTGTTTCCCTGGAAAATGGTCAAGAGGAAATCATTCTGAGTACAGTAAAGCTTTGGCAATACTGGAAACTTCACGCTGTTTTATGAAGTTTGAATATTTTCCTTCTGGAAGTGATGCCTTTGATGTGATTAGGAAGATGCAGAGAGAAGTTTTTTTTAAAAAAACTATTGGTTTCTTGGGAAATTCATTTAAAGAAACACTGCACAGAAATGTTTAGAAATACTGTAACTTTGTTTGAAATGTTGCTATCTGATATCCTTATTTACATTTCATGTTTATTTCCCAAAACACCTAGTGTGCTTTCTTGCAAATAGACGTGGAAGGCGATTTTGCCCATCACTCTTTAGGTCACAAAGGAACTGAAATAATAGTAGAGTGCACTGTCACAAGATAGAGTGACAGCCGGAAGATTTGAGAGCTTTAAAATAGAAATGGATAAATTTGTGAACGTTTGAGCTAGAGTGGGCTAAAGCACTGAAATTGTCGGCTGCCAAGTCGGCAGCTCGGCGGTTCGAATCCCAGGTGCCACGCAGCAGAATGAGCGCCCGCTGTTAAACCCTAGTTCCTGCCCACCTAGCAGTTCGAAAGCATGCAAATGCAAGTAAAAAGTGGGTACAAATATAATATAATATAATATAATATAATATAATATAATATAATATAATATAATATAATATAATATAATATAATATAAAGGTAAACAGTGTTACTTGCACAGAAATGCATTCAGCCATGCTAGTCACATGGCCACATACTTGCACAACCCTGGCTCTTTGGCTTAAAAAACAGAGATAAGCACCACCCTTAGAGTCAGGCATGACTAGCATACAAGTGCCGGGGGGGGAGAGAGACCTTTACCTTTACCTTTACCTTGACCTTTAGGGCTACCAGGGCTTTACTAGTCAAGATGGACACATATCACCTCTAATATCAAGGGCATCATGCCTTGGAGTACACGTTGCTGGGGGATGCAAAACAGAGCATACGTTGGCATTTGTGAGCCACTGTGGCCACTGCATGAACAAAATATCCAATGAGCTTGGCATCTTTTCTGATCCAGGGTGGCTCTTCTTCTGTTTTTTAACCTCAGTCTTTCCCTGTTTCACCAGCAGAAGACTTATTGATTGTGAGTTAAGAGGGAAGGGTAATGCTTGAGAAACATCTGCCCCTCCCCCATAATTATTACTTGTTTAAAATTAATATTGCTTTCTCCAGGTCAGGCTTGGGAGTTATGTGACTCACAGTCTGAGCCCGTTCATTCAGGCCCAAATCCCCTCAAGTTATCCTCACCTAAATAAAATAATTTCAGGAAGTTAAAAACAAATGAAAAAGAGCCAACCCCCACCAATGAGAATCAATTCCCCTTAAAATTAAGATACAGTGGCACTTTCAACCTGTTGGGGAGAAAGAACCGAAAACACATAGGACATTCATTAACCATATTGGCGAAGCTTGATATTCTGGTTCCATAAGCATAAATGAAAAAACTGAGAAGACTGTGCTGCATGTTGCAAAGGGTCTAAAATGTGAATATTGTGCATAAAATGTTCTGCTCATATACCGCCCCATACCACTTCAAGTAGTTTCTGGGCGGTTTACAGTTTCATTACAGTGTGCAGGCTACACATTTGCCCCCCCCCCCGGCAAGCTGGGTACTCATTTTACCGAACTCGGAAGGATGGAAGGCTGAGGGCCTTTTTACACGACCCCTAAGATCCGCTGGCCACTTAAATTCGGACCAGAGATCTTAGGGGTTCGTCGCTCTTCCTCTGTCTTCCTCTGTCCCCACCCCCCTCCGCACTTCCTGGTTGCTGGCTGCCTGAGGGAGGGAGAAAAAAGACAGAAAAGACTGCCGGTTTACCTCCGTTTTGTTCCCGGCAGCATTCAGATCTCTTAAAGGGGCGGGGCGCAAAAAAAGAACAAACGGAAGCCAGGAGAGCCCCGCACTCACTATCCTTACACCGGATCAAATATTTGTCACCATCAAAGACCAGGTACAAGAAAACTGCTGTTTGGTCGCGCTAAAATGGGCGGGGTCACACTTAATTGTCTGCAAAGTCCAGAGCTGGTGGGTAAACATTTTTAAGGTCTGTACCTTGCAGCCATTTGCGGCGGAGCTTAGGGGTCGTGTATAAACGCCCTGAGTGAACCTTGAGCCTCCTATCTGGGATTGAACCCCAGGTCATGAGCACAGTTTTACCTGCAGTATAGGCATTTAACCACTGCACCACGAGGCTCATTCTAGAAATAGAAAAGTAGGGGGGAAATTCATATGTATTCCCCCATCTGCTTGACATTTCACCAAATGAATCTAATGGAATAAAAACAACACGTTACACCTTAGCAGTCCCACATCCTTCGCACTGGATATTTATAGGATCCTCGTTGATATTTTAAGAGTGTGAATCGGGTGGCCAACTCGGCTTGTGAAAATGCGGATGTTGCCCATTGTGGTAATGATGGTGCCTTTCAGTCTGTGATCTCAGATGCATTTCAAGATAAGATTATGCTTCTTAACTTTTCTTTTCAATGGACCTCTTTTTGCAGGGTGCCCCCGGAGTGCCCGGAGTAGCTGGCCCCACTGGAAAGCCAGGGAAACCAGGAGATCGTGGCTTACAGGCAAGACAATCCGTATCTAGCTTTTCCATGTTGTATCTGCATCTCATGTGAAATATACCCTTAACGGTTTGGACATGTAGGAGATCTTTCTCAGGCTCACATCATGCGTACAGTGACTATCCTGACAACTGGTTAATATCTCAAAGCTAAAACCACAATTCTAATTTTAAATAGTTTCACTCTTTGCAGTGCATTTTTTTTTTCACCATTTAAAACTTGTGTCTGGAAATTGTGGTCGTAGGGTTTCCATGAAAAAAAGAGAGCACATTCCAAAGCTTATATTTCAACACTATATAAACATCCAGAGCTAAATCAGCAGGATTACTTACTGGAATTATAATTATATATTTTTAAAAGGACGGCCAAATGCACTATGCTACTTAAGGCGGAATTTCTGTGGTAGGTAGCATTATGAGAGCCATTGGTTTGAAAGTACTTGAATGTTAAGAGTGCAGCATCATTGCTTCATTGTGGGTTCTGCTGAATGTTTTGGAGCTTGGAGAAGCGAAAAGGACAGGGATTTGTCCTACATGCAGCTTCTAGAGCCACACCATCTGACTGTGCCAAGAACTGCTGTGGGGAAAATATGGAGGATCAAAGGCTAGGATGCAATAACAGGCTGCACTGGTAGAATAGCATCTGCAGCACTGGGATGTCTGTGATTCACCACGACCACACTGCCACCTCCTGCATGCACACATGCTCCGGACCCTCAAAATCTCTTCGGCAACTTTGGTAATCTCTGGAGCAGGTTTTCAGCTGCAGGGGACAACATCTAATTTTACTGGCGAATGGGTGCTAGCCCAGCACTGGCTTTAAACTAAAGGATGCAACCTTCACAACAATTATGCTAGTCAACATGGGGCCAAGGAAGTTCTCTCCTTGCTTTTAAAGCAAAGCAAAGCAAAGCAAAGCAAAGTGTTCTGCTTATATACCGCCCCATACCACTTCAAGTAGTCTGTAGGCGGTTTACAGTTTTTAATTACAGTATGCAGGCTACACATTGCCACACCCCAGCAAGTTGGGTACTCATTTTACTGACCTCGGAAGGATGGAAGGCTGAGTGAACCTTGAGCCTGCTACCTGGGATTGAACCCCAGGTCATGAACACAGTTTTACCTGCAGTACAGGCATTTAACTACTGCGCCACGGGACTCAGTTCTTTACTAGTTTGTCCGCAGGAAATGGAGGGTAGCCATAAAGAGAAAAGAAGAGAATTGTTGTATTTTAATCTTTAATAATGCCTGCAACTTGAAGACAAAGGAATAATGACCAGTAAAATTTGGCAATACTAGCTTAGGGTCTAGTTATATATTTTAAATTTAAATTTTGTGTCATGGATTGATTTGGTAATATCTGATAGTCCTATTTCTACCTAAGATGAATCGATCTAATACCTGCCTGACATCACATTTGCTGTTTACCAAGTTTTTCTAAAGACATCCCAGAAAGAACTCTGGCATACGGACTGTGCAGATTTTGTGTCAGACTCATGAGACGTAGGGGATTTCAGCACCTCTGGTTTTGCTTTCAGGGTGGCCAGAGGGGCAGCACAAACTCATACTCACCATTTGTGGGCCAAATGTGTCCTACAGAGTTCTAAAGGTCATCCAAGCTTTGCTTGTAAGCTGCGCCGAAGCAGCATTGTTCACATTGCAACTGCGTGTAGTAATCTGCTTCTCTGTGGATCTTTGTTAGTACCAGTCATATCAAGTCGTAGAGTAGGTTGTTCTTCCCCATTATTATTTGATTACAATGGCTGTTGTAACTTATGGGAATTGTTGATGTTGCAGAATGGTCATCTGGATGGTGACAGAGATATGAAGAACAAGGCAGATGTGCTCAGATGTAAACAGACAGAGCTCTGGATGTTTCACCTCACCCCAGGGTCAGAGAGACCCTGCTGAGTTCTGTGCCTGTAGTTATCCCTAGACTAAATGCTTATGATTTCATGGCAAGATTGGAGGATCCCTGCCATTCAATGCAATATTATCCAGCTCTGTTCTATTCCTGCTCAGTATAATCATTTATCATAGTACATCACCAAAACAGTATAAGGGTACACAGAGAACTTGTGAGAGAAATTACTCATTCCAGATTTAATGATTGGTTATGCTGTACAAACAAAAGTCTATTAAGCATGATGAAAGAATAGCAAAAATTGCCATTTTGGCTCTCTGTTGTTTTACCTTATCCCATAAATCACAGAATAACCACTTTAACTTAAAAAATAATAATTTAATAATAGGAAAGGAATCAAAAGAGATGGTATTCATGTTAAGTTTTTCCATCTGAGCACATTGGACCAAGCCCTATCATCATGGTCATATTATATGGCAAAAGTAGAGAAGAGTATTGTGGGTGAATGGTGTGGCTCAGTATCCCAAACCTCTCTCTAGACACATGTTAAAGAGAAGGCCGTCAAATGTGACCAAATCAGGCCACTTTATTTGGGTAGTTCATGGGTTTTTTATAGTGATCGAATAATTCAAACAATGATATATCTGTTGTTTGGATAGTCTGAAATGGGAAATTCCATCTTGTTGACAAAGAAAACCACATCAACTGGTTTCATAAATGGGAATAAATATATCCCTGTCTGATCACTGCTGCGCACTTCTGAAAAAAATCTGTAATTCTCAGCTTAAATATACCAATTACATTTCTCAAGAAAAAGTGTGAGGAGCCTTCTTGGCTCTTCCTTTTACTAACAAAGGAATGTAAACAGTGGGACTAAATTCTCAAAACATGCAAGAGTTGTGCATACAGACTTCCATTTACAGTCTGGTTTGCATGTGTATATTTCCAGAACTCGTTTTTTAAAAGAGTTTCCATAGTGCTGGGGTACGTCTGTCTGCACAAGTGTTCACAGTCATTTTGAAAGGTTAATCCTGGCTTCTTCTTTAGAGCTGCATTTTTAAAAGGTTAGATAAAATCCAAGAGGTATTTTTTGTTTGGCTGGTTTTTTTTGTCAACCAAAGACTCCATCCTATTTCAAGATAATGGAAATTGCTACCTCTGTGGGTTACAAATATGTAACATATTAAGGGTAGCAGAATATTAATGATGTTAATAATAACTTTCCTAGTATTGTTTTTCTAAACATATAGCTCAGTAAGGAGCAACTTTTAAAAATTAATGCAGCTGATACCTTTCTAGTTAGTTGAGTTATTTCAGAATCCTTAGAAGCCTGTTCCTAATGTCTTAAGACAAACCAACATTCAGTCACTGATTTGTTAATATTGTCTTAAATATTTCCTTAAAACAGGATAAAAATGAACTGAAGCAATTCTTTAGAAATACTTGCAGATAAGGTGTCAAAAGACATATCCATGTGTATTCTGGTTGATGAAAACAGTTGCCTTGGCAGTTTAGGAGTACACAGTGGAGCAGGATTTAAGTACAAAACATCCCAAGATCAACCTGCAGCATCTCGAGATAGGGCAGAGCAATACCTCTGCAAAATGCTATCTGAGTGCGGCCAGTCCAGTACTGAGATAGATGCGCCAATGGTTTTGCCTAGTCTTTCTTAGTATTTATTTATGTGTATTTATTGGAGCAAGGGTACTATTATTGACAGCTAATGGAAGGGCACAAAGTCATAAACAGCAGCAGCAGCAGCAACAGCAGCAACAACAACAACACAATAAAACAGCAGTGAAAGTTAATGGTAGGCTATTGGCAAAAGAGATTATTTAATTAGGGGCAAACTGTTGAGTCTTGGGAAAACAATGAGGTCTTCAATTGCTTCCTAAAATCCAGTTGCACCTCTGGTGGAAGGGGAGCAGACGCAACAGCCACTGTTCCAAAGTAAAGCAGCCATAACAGAGAAGGCTCAGTGACTAATTTACAGGCTTCTCTTGGGGTGGCCACTTGCAGCCTCACAATATAAGAGGGTGTGGCTGGGGCAACTTGGTGTTTTGAAAGAGAGGCACTCAGCCAAGTAACAAGGTCCTAAAAAATTAAGAACTAATTCACAACATTTCTTGCATCTGAACCCCATTGGAATTTCAATACAGCTAATACAGTGACCCCCCCCACCTATTGCGGGGGTTAGGGACCGACCCAACCCGCGATAATTGAAAATCCGCGATATGTCAGGTCAAGCCTGGGAGGCCTAGCTGGGGGCTCTTGTGCATACCCCCCCCAGCCTGGCACTGCCCTGAACAAGCCTGTGAGGGCCTTCCTGGACCTTCTGGAGGCCCCCAAAGGGCCTCCCTGTGAACCGGAAGTGACTTCCGGATCGCCAAAAATCATTTCTGAGGCCTCCGCTCCGACAGACCTAGAAGTCATTTCCAGTTCACAGGGAAGCCGTTTTGGGGCCTCCAGAAGGCCCTCATAGGCCCGTTCGGGGCAGCACCAGTCCTGCGGTAAGTACGGGAGGCCTGAAACAGCCCTTTCCCCCTTACCCCAGGGGGCCTTTTTTCATATACTGCAGTCCCGCGATATAGCGGGACCGCAGTATATGACCCGCGAAAGGGTGGGGGACCACTGTAGTCTACTATTTAAGTATAGCTGTGGAGGCTGAGTTGTCACAGAATATTTTATATCTAAAAAGAGAATATGTTGCATTTTAAAAAGTGTACAAAAAGTAGTTAATCACAGTATTTTATACTGAATCTATTGGTATACTTATGTGGGGTTCAATTATCCCCCCCCCCCTTTTCACTGACCAGTAGTTAGTCTCCAGAAAATAGTTGAAAGGTGCATAAGTGTTAACAAAAGTCAGAGAATGTTCTAACATGATATGAATACAAGCTATAACTCCCACCAACCCCCCAAATAACCAGTGACTGGACAATGTTTCAGATGTGCATCAGATGACTTGCAATGCCAGTAGTAAAATATTTATTCTAACCTTCACTTAAAAAAGGAATTGTAATGCTCAGTATATCCTAAACATAATTTTTGCTGAATAAGCTGAAGTTTAAGAGTTAGGGATCATTCAGGTCTCAAAGCCAAGGCCATCTTCCCATGATCATGCTCTTATAAACGTTAATATGCATGCAAGTCCTTGCCAGTTCAAAGTTTTCAGAGTGGCTACCTGTAAATTTGATGTTGGATATTCCTATTCCCTTCAATATAAGAAGAAGGCTCAGTACAAAGTAGCTATCTTGTACATAAGACATTGGCCAGGTTTATTTCTTTATTTACGTGCTTTAATAATATAATGCACCACATGCTGAAAGATCTCAGATCAGGGTACAATCACTGAAAAATCACATTAAAATAATCTAAAAAAAATTCTGGCACTTCAAAACAGTTTAAAATATCAGTTGAAATCAACGTAATGGTGGTGGCAGTGAAGGAGAGAGCAGGACCAGTTTGGTAGGTGATGGGGGCAGGTGCAAGGAGTTGGATGAGCATCTGTTTTGCTGAAGCAGAGTTAGGTGCCGAGGGGCAAAATGTTCAGTGTTTCATTTTGCTTCGTCAAACTAGAACTCCGAACTAGGCTGCGAGCAGAACTGAGAACCAGCCCAATTTGGAAGTTTTCCTGGTTCATAGTTTGGTTTATGCCCACCTGTAATTGGAAACCATACCAGAACCAGCTACCAAACGTTTGTGTAACAACCAAGTTTTCACTTGGCCCAAAATAAGCTCCTATGCATACATATTCTCATACAGATGCAGCATATTGCTGATGTAATGTTATCACTTCAGACTATAGAGGAAGGTGTCACACACATCATTATCTATTTCATAAAAATGTTTTGTGAGTAGGAAATGAGCAAAAGAAGAATTAAACTGGGCTAGAACTTTTGCATTTACTGTACCACTATTTTACTTGAGCTGATATTTCAGTTTTACATATTATTATTATTATTATTATTATTATTATTATTATTATTATTATTATTATTATTATTATTATTATTATTATTATTATTATTATACCACCCATCTTCCAATCTGGACCTCTGGGCAGTTTACAAGTTAAAAAAAATAGCAGTACAATACAAAAAATAGGGAAAACACTAACAAGATGGATCAATGGGCAGGAGACAGAAGAAGAAGAAAAATTAAATTAAATTAAAGGTCGCCATATGCCTCCCTGAAAAGCATGGTTTTCAAAGCCTTTCTGAAGGTGGGCAGGGACTGTGGAATGCTTTCACCCCCCACTCACTATATGAAGAAGTACCTCCAAGTCTTCCATCTTAGAATTTTACCACCTTGTTGTTCTGTGTGTATAGATGAGGCCTGTGTTTAACCTTTATAGATTTCCTACTTCAAGTCAGGAGTTCCTGACAAGTATTTTTTGTGTTCAAGATGGTTTTTCTCTCTTTCATTTACTTGTGTGATATAATATTTTGTGACATACTCCTATCAACCTCAATTTATTCCAGGGCCCATCTGGACCAAAAGGTGATAAAGGGGACCGAGTAAGTGCAACCTAAAATTGAAATTATCCACACTTTCTAACGTTAACTGAAAAGGAGTGCTGTCAAATACTAATACATGTCCTGTTCCATTTGTTAAGGGAGATATTGCTTCGCAGAATATGATGAGAGCTGTTGCAAGACAAGTCTGTGAACAAATGATAAATGGTAAACAATGCTGCAGAACTGGACAAAACATGTTTTCTATCTATCTATCTATCTATCTATCTATCTATCTATCTATCTATCTATCTATCTATCTATCTATCTGGTCTGGATTTCTTGTACACTGTAAAATAGTCATGTGGCTTGAGTATCAAGTGAGACAGTGTGTAGGGTGATGGCTAAAGCCAAGAGTTTGAGCCCCTCATAGGATGCCCATGTGCCCCAAGTGAAGAAAATACATTTTTTTTAAAAAAAAGCATTCTCTCTTTGAACCACTGTCCTGTCCATACTACTTTTAAAAATAAAGACGAATAGTTTTTTTTAGAAAATTTCATTCCAAACTTTGATCAAGAAACATCATATGGAAAATAGTTCTTGAAGGGAAACAAAAAAAAAAGGGTTTGGTTCATTTTCCATTGCTTGCCATTGATATTCAAGAAAGGTTGTCTGGCTGTCTCTACTGCTGTGAGTGGAGTACGTCCTGGCTATCTATGTCTCCTCCATCTGGGGTTTGCTGTAGGTGGTCTTCTGTGGCAGTGGCAGCCGCAATTAAAACAAATGAACGCTCGGGATTTGGATCTAATCGACTGCAGATTTGTCCTCCTCTCTCCCCTATGATAAGGCATTTATTGCACCACGCCATTATGAAGCAGGACATGTATGCATTTTACCTGCATTATCCTCGCCCAACACTTCCTGTTCTGTCCAGTCAATAAATGCAAGGTCCAAGTTTGAACGGAGAGAATGGAAGCTGAAAGAGGATTCTTGGAGGTGCCCACACAGGTCTCCTTTTTACTAGACTGCCCTAGTAGGGTTTCCAAATTGTGTCGTTATTTTGTTGTGCTTCACACTCATAAATATGTTTTATCATGCTAGGTTGTACTGGTTTCGGCTCCAGCACCTGCGGCCACAACCTCCCTTGCTGCTTTTCATTCTCTTAAGACCAGGGCCATGTATCAAATTAACCAATAAGTGTCTGGAAGTTGTTTCTGAAACACGAACAGGGTTTTGTTCATTTTTTTTCAAAAAAAATTCCTTAAATAATTTGGTGCTGGGCATGTTTTAATTTCATCTGTTTTATTTCCTCAAAGGTCAAATGTCTCGTTTTAACCAAATGCTGAATCAAATTCCAAATGATTACTATTCAAACCGCAACCAGCCTGGACCACCTGGACCGCCAGGTCCTCCGGGACCTCCTGGCCCAGCAGGAGAACCCGGATCTGGAGGCAGGCCAGGGTTCCCAGGAACACCTGGCATGCAAGGGCCACCTGGCGAAAGAGGTGAGTTCTATGTGTTTTCTTTCTTGAAAAGAAAAGCATGTGTGATACATCGTTCCAAGAGACAGCATAAATAAAAAACAGAATAATCACTGAGATTAATACATAACATTTCTATGTAAACTTCTGTTTCTTAAAAGATCTAACATTGGAATAGTTATTTTAGGCTTAAAAGTGCACACGCGCGCGCACGCACACACACACAAACACATTCCTGTGTACTTTTATTTTGCATTCTGACTTTGCAGAGTGACTATAATATGGCTGCTTGTTCGAAAACTATCATCAGAGTTGGATTGTTGTCAAGTGCAGCAATGCTTTCCTTTACAGTTCATACATGGTTTATTGTGGCATTTTTAATACAGCTTCTTCGATGAGGCTCTAGTACAGTGTTGGCGAACCTCTGGTACGGGTGCCAAAGGTGGCACTCAGAGCCCTCTCTGTGGGCACCCGACATTGCCCCTTCACAGCCACCTGTATTCAGGTTAAATTGCTGTATGGACACTTTGCGAACAATTCGTGGGTTTTTAATCACAGTTTGGGCACTCGGACTCTAAAAGGTTAGCCATCACTGCTCTAGTAGCATACAATAGCTCAATATAAATTATATATTTTATAAGCATGAATGATTAGTTCTCTTGCACATGTTTCATACTTCTGGGGGGGGGGTCCTCCTCATTTTTGGTATGTTTTAGGGCAACCAGGAGAGAAAGGTGAAAGAGGAACAGGATCACCAGGACCACGAGGGTCACCTGGGCCACCAGGTGAGTTTTCTACACCTGATATCCATAATATCATAGAGTCGTAGAATAACTGAGTCAGAAGGGGTTTATAAGGCAGGAATCTGAATCAAAGCAGATCTGACAGATGGTTGTCCAGTTTTCTCTTGAAGGCCTTCATGTTGGAGCACTCCCCACTTCCCAAGGTAATTTCCATTGTCATGCTGCTTGAACAGTTAAGACATTTAACCAAAATTTTCCCTGATATTCAGCCTAAATCTGGCTTCCTGTAGTTTGAGCCCATGGGATGATTAAGAACAGGTCCACTTTGTCAGACATATGGAAACAAAAGGAAATAACGGATGAAATGTCAATATCAATAGAAGTAGAACGTTCTAAATATTCATTGACTGTAGGAATCTTTACCTTATAACAGTGCATTTGGTTCACCTTGCTAGATGTAGAATCATAGAATCATCATAGGGTTGGAAGAGACCTCGGAGGTCTTCTAGTCCAACCCCCTGCCCAAGGCAGGAGACCTCATCATACCTGTCAAGTTTTGGATTTGAAAATAAGGAAAATTTTTCGACATCCGTCATGAGGAAGAGGAAGAGGCAGTGGCAGGCAGCCAGCCAGCCAGCCAACGTCCCTCTGGCATGAGGGGAAGTCCCGAGCTCTCTGGATTTGGAAGCAGCTTGTGGGCAGATGGTGGTGGTAGTGGGGGAAGAGACAGCAAAAAGCTGGGGAGGCCCATTCCCACGGCTCTCCCACTTTGAACTGCCCCATTGGGTGAAGGGGAAGCAGCACGGAGCTGGTGCGCCTCTTGCTCGCTTTCTCTCAGAATATGGGACATTTCTGGGGAAAGAAATGATTCAGAAAGATGGTGGAAAAAGGGTGGAAAACGGGACTTTCCTGGACGATATGGGAAAATTGACAGGTATGGACCTCATACCATCTGAGACAAATGGTACTTTACAGATCACTCTGCTAAATTTCATTCTACTGTTTTCAATTTTGTGCTCCAGCCAATCATGATCTTTTTGAATTTTATTTCTCTCTTCCGAGGTATTTGGCACTCCATCCAGTTTTGTGTCTTCCATAAATCTGATAACTATTCCTTGCACTCTCGCATCCAAGTCATTAATAAAAAGCATTTTCCCCTTCCCTGTTGAGGAGCTAAACCATTATTTCGTTTTGCTGTCTTTTTCTATGCACATACCTGAAGACTGCTTTTTTGTGTTGCTTTTAGCATCTTTTTCTGTCCTCAGATCATTTTCTGATTTTGGCTTCCTAATGCCATTCCTGTAGTTCTTTGCTACTTGTCATCCTTTGTGGAATTCCTTCCTGCTTCCTTCTATATATGCCATTTATTGTTCTTCTTAGGTCCTCTCTGAGCTTTTTGTTTAGCCACAATGGCCTTTCTTTCTTTCTTTCTTTCTTTCTTTCTTTCTTTCTTTCTTTCTTTCTTTCTTTCTTTCTTTCTTTCTTTCTTTCTTTTTCTTCCTTCCTTCCTTCCTTCCTTCCTTCCTTCCTTCCTTCCTTTCTTTCTTCCTTCCTTCCTTCCTTCCCTTCCCTTCCCTTCCTTCCCTTCCTTCCCTTCTTTCCTTCCTTCTCCCTTCTTGTAATTGTAGTAGTCGTTGTTTGACTTTATAATTTCATTTTTTAGACATTCTCACCTATCTTGGACTCCTTTTATTGTTAGGATTTTATGCTATGGGACCTTATCATTGTTCTAAGTTTATTAAATTGGCTTTCCTCAAGTGCAGTTATATACATGTGACTACACTTTGCTTTTATTTATTTTGAAATCATGAACTCATGTAGAGCATGGTCACTTTCCACCAGAGTTTCCATTGCGTCATCTATATTAGCTAGGATCAAGTCCAAGTTACCTACTCCTCTGGTTTCATTCTCCACTTTTTGTAGGAGAAATTGATCAGCCACACAAGCCAGGAATTTCTTGGAGGGGCCATCCTTGGCAGAATTTGCCTCCAGACAAATATCAGGATAATTGAAGTTTCCCATTTCTTCTACATTGTGTCTCTTCGAAATTCTTGCTATTTGTTTTTCAGAAGTTTCATCTGTATCTTCTTCTTGACTGGCTGGTCGATCGTCGACTCCAATTACTATGTTCCTTTTGTTTTCTGCTCTAGTTATATTAGTCCATATGCTCTCAATGGGACAACCAAGCTCGTCCTCCTGTATTTCTATGTGTCAGAGCCAGAGGTGCAGAAACCCTGTAAGTCCTGGAAGAAGCAGGAATATCTTTTGCCAGGGCTTGCAGAGAACAGCTTCAGAGAGCAGATGCAGTGCAGCTGGTAGCACTGGGAGAGCTGTACATATACAGGCTTTCTGGTCTGCTGCCCTTTGCTTCCACTCCATATGTATGTGAGAGATCCTTGTGCTCAGGCCTAACATTTTCCTGTGTGCTTCCAAGACTTCTGCCTTGCCTTATTCCTATCTTACTCCAAGTTTGCTGCCACCTTGCCTAGATCCTGCCTTGCTCCAAGACTCCCGTATGTTCAAGAACCCTGTGTATGACACACACACAGAGGCCTTGCTGTCTGCTTTGGGTGTTCTCTCTGTCTGGTGGTGCTCCCCTGCTCCAGCCCTGACAGTATGCAAGAATGTGGTTCTTTGCATAAAGTGCTACTACCTTTAATTGTTGTGTTTTAATCATGGGAATAATTCCATCAAGTTTCAGTTATTCCTGCCAAGTCATATTTACCTTACTGAACCAGGATTTCCAGCCCTCCTTATTTGTTTGCCACACTCGCTGCATTTGTATATACACACCTGAGATTATTATTAGGCTCCATTAGGGTAGCAAAGTCTGTTCCCGTTCTTGTGCATAAGCATTCATCTCTCTTTACCTCCGAGCTTCTATCTCCCTCCCCCTTCCAAATCAGTCCTCCTGATGAAGTTCTTCATGCTATGGCCCAACACAATCTTCCCAGGTTTTTTGAGGTGTAACCTATCACTTACCAACCATCCATCTTCAAGAAAGCTTAGCCTGTGGTCCAAAATCCCAGGCCCTTATGTCAGCACCACCTTCATTTCCAGTTCTTTCCCTTTTTATTTCTCTTCTGAGAACTGGTAGGATGGATGAGAAGACAACCTGGGCTCCAAAATTCTTGAGTTTCCTTCCCAGGGCTTCAAAGTCTGATGTGACTTATTCATGCTGCAGAATGTATAATAAAGATACTATATGTGCTAGAAAACAAGACGAATAGGCTTTGAAATATTTCATGCTAGCGTGTTTCCATGCAATGTGAGTATGTGGGCTGGACTCAGTGATCTATAGGGAGTTGTAAAGTTATTGAATAAACATCTCCCCTGAATCTTTGAAATTTGTATTCAACCTCTCATTTTGTATTTCCCCTTTGAAGATTCTGAAGTTAGAATTAGATTTTGTAGTTCTCTGTCTGTGTCCCTGTTGCTCTCACCTTGTAAATTGTTCCATAGTATGCAGTGGATAAAGTGTAAGCGCCATTCTTTTAAACATAAGTATTATTTGTTCCAAAGAAAACATTATCTCATCAATTCTGAAGCTGCAGGGTGGCAGCAGCCATACACTTCAACTGCGGTCTAGTGTGCTTGTGTAACAAAAGTGCCTCTTGAGATCCCAGTACCTTACACTGAATGAATCTAAACCACCAGGTCACATCTTGCCAAAGCAGTTTTCTGTGAACAAAGAGTTTAAAATTAGGGAAGCAACTAATGATGGCTTACATCTTTGGTTCCGTGTAGTTGTTTCATTGATGCCATATGTAGAAACCAAATGGAAACATTTCTTAACCAAATGCCTGAGTGTAGTCTAGACTTGAGTTTTGCTGGCCACTTAAGCAGACGGCCTCATTTTGAAGTATGTGGATACATTGTCATTCATTTTATCCCCTAAAATTAGGTCCACAAGGCGAATCCAGAGTCGGACCACCAGGTTCTACTGGCTCACGGGGACCACCTGGGCCACCTGGCCGTCCTGGTAATGCGGGTATCCGAGGTCCTCCTGGCCCTCCTGGATACTGTGATTCATCCCAGTGCGCTAGCATTGCTTACAATGGTCAAGGATATCCAGGTAGGTTATGGGGAATGTAAACATGACTGAGTACCATATTCAACTTAGCCTTGTGGAAAGAGATCTTCTAGGATAAGTACAAATGATGTGAATTCAGACCTAACTAGTAGCTCAGCTACTTGATAGTCTATTGTTTTTAATTGTGTCAATCGAGAAATAGTTAGTCGGTTGTTATTTAGAGTACATTTACAATATACAGTGGAACTTTGACTTACGTCCCTCTTGACTTACGTCATATTTGACTTACGTCCACTAGGGGTCTGCTTGACTTGCGTCGCAGGCTCCGAGTTACGTCTCGGAGCCCCAGCGCAAGGCCCCAGAATAGGGCGGCAGCTCGGACCCAGCATCCCGGCTGCTGCCTCCAAACTGCTGCTGCCTCTCCGCTGTTCCACGGCCTCGCCGAAGTGGAGGAGAGGAAGAAGGGCCGGGAGCTTGGGGCTGGCCTAACCGGGAGCCGCCGCCGCTGGAGCTGGCTCTTCTTCCTTCACCTGGCGGCGGCGGCTTTGGCGAGGCCAGCTCCGAGCACCCGGAGCTCTTCCTCAGCCAGTGGCAGGCAGAGAAACAGGTGAGCAATGGGGGGGGCAGGGCAGAAGGGCCAGGATCCAGCCGGCTTCCCCCCTGCCGGTTGGCCTCAGGTGTGTGTGTGTGTGTGTGTGTGTGTGTGTGTGTGTGTGTGTGTGTGTGTGTGTGTGTGTGTGTGTGCGGGAGGGGCAGTGGATGACCACTTGCAAGCCCGTGGATGAAGGTGGAGGGACAAGGAAACCCCCCTCAAATGCGGGAGGGTGTGGGGTGAGGGCACAGGGGGCCTACCTGGCCAGAGGGGGTGCCGAAGGTGGGGGAAAGAGCCCTGCCTTCTCTCGGGACCCGTGCGCCTGGGGGTTGGGGGAGGGAAGGCCGCCCTTCCTGGCTGGGGCCGCTGGCTTGGCCGACCACTCTGGCGAAGGGGGCGAGGGAAGCCTCTTACATCATGAGGCCATGCCCACCAGCTCAGGGGCCACGACCAAATCACCCACACTCTCGAGGTCCGATGGGAGAAAACTCCCTGGCAGGAGGCAGCAGCGGCAGCATTAATGCCTGGTGATCCCTGCGGCTCTCGAGATGGAGACCTCCTCCTCTGCCCCCGTCCTGTTCCTTCCTGGCTGCGTTCCACGAGCAGGGCTTTCTCCCCCCACCCCACCCGCCTCGGCTGGCCTTCCAGGGGTCACCAGTGGCGAGGCCAGGAGCCTGCTCGGTTCCTCTTCCCAAAAAAGGGCCATGTCCGGGCAGGGAAGGCTCCTCTTTCCCCTCAGAAGGGAAACTGGGCTACGGAGAGGAGCTCCCCTCACCAGCCCCGGCCCACATGGCGAGGGAAGTTTGTGTGTATGTGTGTGTGTTGGGGGGGAGACAGTCAAATTTGGGTTAAATTGCTGTTTTCAGGGGTCTTTTTCATCGTCTGGAACGGATTAATCCACTTTCCCATTACTTTCTATGGGGAACGTTTGTTTGACTTAAGTCATGTTTGACTTAAGTCTAGACCTCCGGAAGGGATTAATGACGTAAGTCAAGGTTCCACTGTAAGTTGAACCACTCAGATTTAAAATGTTTATTTTATTGTATTTTAATTCTTAATTTAATTTTGTTCTAAGTACAACAAAAGTAGCATAGAGTGTTAGGAGAATATTAAATTTGCTGTTAGGATTTAAATGACCTTTTTCTCCTTCTTCTTCTCCTCCTCCATCTCCTCCTCCCAAACTGCTTCTTCTGAACAAGGTTGACCACTCATCTAAAGTACAAAAAGAACACAGTTGTTTGCAATTCCTCCAGGCGTCCTTCTGATTAATGTTGAGATTATCTATACAAAATTAGTACCTAAAATCTAATTTTCCAAGACCAAATGTCATTCTGTGATACAGTGCAGACACACAGGCAGGGTAGGGTGGTAAGTCACTATCTCATGATTTGCGGAGAGGTAAAATCCATATAAGCTTTAATTCTCTTACTGAATACCACTCTATAGGAAAAAAAACAACACAATTCCAAACAGTGGGCTCCCATATAACACAAATGCTGGAAAGGTATTGGCATTGGGGTACTTAATGGGCAAAACCTGGAAAGGGTGAATAACTTTTTTTAAACTGTGTGCTAAAAATCTAGGGACTTTATTAAGAAACATGTTTCACAGTATTGACAACCAGTTTGTTTGTGTGCACTGTAGCACCTTATAGTACATAAAACATGGTATTGCTGTTGGTTATGTTGTTTGCCACTATCATAATGTGCATGTATAGGTGAATATATATATATATATATATGTATGTACACACAAATTTGTAGATTTAAGAGTTGAACAAATTTAGTAATATGCAAACTTGCACAACATGAATAATTAATCTGATTTAATTTTTTTAAAAAATGGAAAATATTTTTGCTGCGCTTTCTTCGCAGAGAGCATCCTGGTATACATATATAGATATATACATAGAATTTAACCCTCATAGATGAATTTAGATGAATGAAAAAGATATTTTTGCACAGCTGTTCAACCTTGAAAACTAACATCATCTTTGACCTGTTTCAGGTTCCGGCTAACACATTTTCTAAGTCATCATCAGTGCTGCTTACAGTTTGAATACAGTGAAAACCCTGTTTCTGAGATGTTTGTGCACGTGCTTGTTAGAAAGTGAATCAGTATGAATAATTTCACCATAGATAACGAACAGTGTTGGCCTCCTAAAATGAGGAGATTTTATTTTTAAATGTCCTTATTGACAAGTCTTCTTGAATGTAATAAAAGACAAAGATGGGTTTCATTATGTTAAATTAAGGGAGGTAAACTCTGCCTCCATGTCCTCCCCCTTGTCTCCGAACCTATAACAAAAAGAAGTACCCCAAAATCCACAGTAGCAGTCGAAACTTATAAAACTACTAACTGATGGATGTAACATTGTGATGCATTTAACTTGGTGAAAGGACCAATGTCTTCATGTAAATAGTAAACTAATTGTGGCTTGTAAATGATTTGTATGGGATCGTGTCCACTAAAATTAGTTAACATCATTACATCATGCTTCTGCATTAAAGCTTGCTGCTGCGGCTGCTGCCATTTACTGTCTGCTGCCATAACCTCTTTGAAACGTCTAGAAAATTCACTTTCTGTTGCTTGATGTCATCATTCTCACCATCATGCCATCTGATTCAGGGCGTGGGGCGTTTTTGTATACGTAATCTTTTTTACTAATGCATAAATTTATAATTCATTTTGCTTCTGGTTTTCCTGCAGTGGTCGGTGTTCCTGCAGCACCAACTCATAGCTCAATTGGGGCTGGGAGGTGGGGGTGGGGAAAGGAGGAAATAAAATAGTAAATACTGTTTATTCCATATTGACATTGGCAGTAGCGTTGTGTAAATGTTGCCCACACCCTAGAAAATAAAATGAATGCGACATGCCCGAGGGGTTTCCAAAACATTTACTAGTTTTATTAATCATTGCTCAGAAGTCTGAAAAGATACATTAAACTCCTGAACTAGCTTAAGTTGGTTGCATCAGTGAATGGAACAAAGGTAGCTGTGATCAAATTAAGTTCCATTGCTTTCAGTAGAACTCAGTTCTGCTTAATTTTAAAGTGAATGTTTAACTTTCGCAAGATTGAAGTCTGAACATCTTTTTTTTTTAAGTAGGCAAATATCAAGATCGTTTTGATTTCTGGCATTAAATATCTGACATTATCCCTTTACACCAGTTTTCTTTCTTCCCTTGTTTTATAATTTTCTCCCTCCCCCAACAGGGTGAACCTAATTGTGAATGATGAATTGTTCTTCTGTGCAAAATGAAAGATTATAACTAAACTGCCATCCAGTGCTTTTTTGCTTGGGAATAAGGCCTTCTGAATTCTGAGTCACTTTTTCCTGAGTAAACATGCTGATGATTTTCATTCTAAAAGTTTTAGGTACTGCAGTATTGGTTTTGCTTTACATTTGTCTGAAGTGGGCTGCTGTGGGAAAGGATTTTGTTTGGAAAGACAGCATTTCCCAAGCACACAGACAAATACAATACGTTGTCCACAATCCTGTGATCCCTGATGCGCACAAAGAATATAAGAACATTTCCCTGTTTGTTTCAAAGTCGAGGGCAGCCACATTTAGTCCCCTTTCTCTGAGTCAGAGAGCTTCACGTAGATCACAGGAATCACTAGCTGAGGACTGTTTACTTGGGAGTTAGTTGATGTTTTTAAGACGGAACCCACTTCTAAGCGAATCCCCTTAGGAACAAACCCATAAATATTTACTCCCATACCGACCTCACTGAACCTTTTTTTTTTAAAAAAAAGAAAAAGCTTTTTAAAAATCTGTGGATTCAAAGACATGTGATAACTGTACTGTTCAATCGGACAACTATTTTCAACCAGAGCCATACGCACCTGAAAGTGGACCTTATCAGCCCGAAAGTGATCCCTACATAGTACCAGTGGAATCTGAAAGACGAGATGACGAATATGAGGACTATGGAGCTGATATGCACTCACCTGGATACCCTGACCACATGCGCTGGAAAAGATCGTTATCAAGGAAAGCAAAAACAAAACCATAAATGTTTTCACTCCTTTATTTTCTCTCCCTTGCCTTCCTGGTTGGTTCTTATTGTTGCTATTCTCACCTGGGCGGGTGGAAACTCAGAGAACAGATTGGGCCTGCCTCATTTGTTCTCCAGAGGAGAAGTAGCCATCGCTTCTTCCTAAGGGTACGAGGCTCACGTGGGAATAGCAATAAAATGTAGTAGAATTCATTCTCGTTCTCAAAATGCTTGTAAAATACTTTAGCTTACCGCAGCTGCATTGAACTTTTATCAAGTGCATTAAAATAATCATGGCTACAGTCTCTTTATGAAAAAAGTTCAAAAGGAAGCAAGAAAGCCCCTTCGTAGGTGCTACCAGTGTTCTCAGAGCTGGATGCTTCAGCAGATGCTTCTTGGCTTTTTACTCTTTCATCAGAGTGCTTGCCTGCAGCTCCGTGATGTTACAAACCTGCATTGTCTAATGAAGCAAACCTTTCTTTTCACATTTCAAATTTCTTTTCTCTTTGATTATAACTTGCAGGGCATATACCGTTCTTATACATTTCTTTTAACAACCACAAATCTTAAATAATGTAGCTGACATCATTGTATCAACTGGATACAGGGTCTCAAAATAAATAAATAAATAAATAAATAAATAAATAAATAAAGGCTTAAATCTCCTTGTTTTAGAAACTTTAACATTTATGCCAAATTGCAGTCAATCCTGCAGAGACGAATTGCATGTTTGTGTTGTATATTTAGTATGATTCCCCTTCCCACGGAATATAATGTTTCGTAGTTACCAGGGAAAAAAAGCAGTTGGAAATTGTTTGCAAGACTATGGATATAGAATTGCTGCTTTTATATTTTAACTGCAAATTGTGAATTTCACTGCCTTATATTATTTATTTCTGAAACAAAAGAGGCATTTTTCAATAAAACTACTGAAAATGTATATGGGCTGTGTGTATTATTGCTGGCAACTTTCCAGATTTCAGAGGTT
This sequence comes from Phrynocephalus forsythii, assembly GCA_029282475.1. NCBI lineage: Eukaryota > Metazoa > Chordata > Lepidosauria > Squamata > Agamidae > Phrynocephalus > Phrynocephalus forsythii. The sequence goes on along the minus strand of JAPFRF010000002.1, from coordinate 25,133,030 downwards.
TGATTGTCATGGAAAATAAATCAACAGAAAACACCACACACACAAACATGGATATATATTCTTTTTTTCTTTTTTTCTTAATTCCTGTCAGAAACACCAACACATAATACTGAAAGATAAACATATGGTACTAAGCAGAATATAAATAAGTTATACAATTATTATGTATAAAAAGGTGTATAAAATGAGTAAGACTTAAAACAAGACAAAAACTAGATGACATTCAGACAGTATTGGGCCCCATCAACAGCATATCCTCTTGCAAGCATAAGATCTTTTTCCAGGTATGTTGAATGGTATCGCATGCATTGTCACATATGCAAGATTGTTTATTCTCCTCCACATTCGCACAAGGCGTCTTCTATAAGGGGTGCCCCATTTTCTCAGATTATCCTTCAATCTTCCAACCCCAGCATGCTGTCTGTTTCATGCTTTCCATACAGGCCAAGGTTGTTCATGGCCAAGTGGTGGAAGGTCACGTGGTTCTGTCCAGTTACAGGGCAGCTCCTTGCTCACCTTCCATAGTTCTATATATATCCTGAATAATTAGTATAGCTTTCTATGACATTGCTTGGTTGGGGGTGCAGAAAAAGTTCCCTGTAAGGAGGAAAGACAGGCTTTCCCCTTGATTTCACAGAGGGAGCAAGGGGTTGGAAGATCACAACCATAGCCACTGTTACACTCAAAACTATCTGAAGGAATAATATTTTATGTCCTTGATGTACAGAATTCCCTACAATGATACATACAATGACAGAAGGATTCCAGTTTTTAAATGAAGGGTTCTGTTAATCCATGGGTGTTTGCAATATGTCTGTGAAGATTCTCAGTCATCCAGGGAAGTTTATGTGGAAGTTGAGTCATGGGTAGTTTCCTTTCTACAGTAGGATATAGGGTTGCCGCTTTTGTAATCAGGTTTTCCCAGACCTTATTCTTTAAAATAAGCACAAAACTATGCAGAAGAAATATGGCATAGGAGGAGCGGACAAGGGAAGTATTAAAAACGGCACCAGTTGTCCTCTGAAAGGTGTATATGAGTGTGTTTTTTAGCAATAGAAATTTGCAAGCTGCTGTTTGTGAAGCAGAGTTGCAGTACATTGTCACACAATGTGCCTACACAGAGAGCAGTCACAACGTGAAGCAAGGGCAATTGGCGTACATTCTCCAAACCGAATGTAAGAAATAAGATAGGGTGTCTCTGATGTTGACTTGTTCAACACAGTCAGCTAAATGGAACCTCCACACTCAAAAGCAGTACATTTCTAGACACCACATGCTGGTGTCCGACTGAAGATCAGGCAATTTCCTCGATGCCCTGCCAATGCATTTCTAAGAGGCATCTGCCCAACCATTGCTACAAACAGAGTGCTGACGTAGATGAAGATACAGGCAGAAATAGTTGGAATATAACTTGATCGATAAAGAAACTGTTGCATCACGTCCTTTTCTGCCATCATTGGGAATCACTGGAATGGTTCATCTTTACAACAACAAGTGTGCATTGGCAAGGGAAGGGATACAAATTCCAAAAAACCCGTAGCAGGAAAGAGAGTCTGAATAACACTAGTTTAACTGTTCCCTCCTTTCCTCTCCCTCCTTTCCACCCAGTTGCTGAATTATGTGTTTTGGGAACTTTACAGCCCAAACATAGATTCCTGCAGGACCGACAAGAGTGGAAGCTGGATATAGAGAAAGGACTGTGGTATGACTGACATTGGCTACTTCTGTTTATAACCTCAAAAAATATGAATACCCATTTTGGAAAACATCAGCTTTTCCTTAACATTTAGCACAGCCACAATGAATGTATTACTCCTTTAAGATTGTGGACAATTATCTGAACGATTCAAGTGTCTGTTGGAGTAACAGAGGGAAGTAGTGGCCCAAATGTTCTTACATGCTTAAACTGGTCTCAAGCAAATGGCATATCCTTTGGGGGCAAAGAAATCACCCTAGACATTGCCTGCTGTATAATTAACGATATGACCCATAATTCAATAGATAATGTCTCTAGTAATTTCTTAACTTGGGGCAATTTGCCTCCCAATATTATATTGTTTGCATATTTACTCAAGAGGATTATACTCAAGAGGTGTTTAAGAATTGTGGAAACAGTACGGAACAGGGTGTGGTAGGGTTACACCTAAGCTTTAAATTCTGGGAAACCTGCAATAAAATTATAAAACAAATACTGTAGTATAGAACTCACGCTACTTCACTCTCAGTTGGACAGTCTTGGCATTTCAATCTTGGCATTTTAAATGCAGGAAGATAATTAGAGATGAAGTTAATGAGTATGAGCCACAGTTTAAGTAGCCTTCCTAGCCAGAGGGTTCTTCAGCTTGGAAGTGTCAAATTTCATCACAATAGAAACTAGTTTTCTTCTTCTTCCTGGCTCCTAGTTAATTTCCTTTGCATTTGGTGCGACACACAGTGGGATTGACAGCTTAAAGCCACTTCAGGACCTCATGGTCTTATATTATTTTTATTACAATATAAAAACAGAATAACATTACACAAAGCAAAACAATCATCCTACCAAACTCCATGGAACTCACTTCCCACTTGGGACGTAATCCATGCTTAAAACCCTTAAACTATCAGTCTTCTAATATCTCTCCAGAAATAGATTGAATCTTCTCTTGGAGTAAACTCTTTTCCTTTTTGAAGTACATGTAACAGCAATTTATCCCATTTCACATTAAAATCATTACTTTTTTCAATCCCTTCCTAATTTCAATTTCACAAATTAGTTTGTCATTGGTAGCCATATTCTGTAACTCCCTGTACCATGTGGTGGTTGGATTTCCAGGTTTTGGGGGAAATTATTCTTGCTACCATTACCATTATTATTATTAATTCTAATTCCCCTTTCTTCAACTGTTTATTCACAACCATATTCAACAATACTTCCCTTGGAACATTTGGACCCTTTTCATGTTCTTATATTTTCATATGTTATTGTTACAATGCTCTTTTGAGCCATGATACTGCCTTTTAAAGTATGCTGCTTATATATCATCCCATAACACTTAAAATATTCTTCTAGTGTTTTACAGTTTACTTATGCAGGCCATACATTGCTCCCCCCCCTCTGAGTTTACTGACATCAGAAGAATGAAAGGCTGAGTAAATCTTGAGCTGCCCACCTGAAGCTGTCCAGATTGAACTCAAGTTGCGAGGAGAATCTTTGACAAGTAGTGCAGTTCTAACCACTGCTCCACAACAGAACAGGGGGATTTGGGATTTTATTCTAACTGTATGTGTGAAGCTTTGCAGGATAAAATGGCAGGTGCTAAAGGCAAATGTGTTTTGCCAATAAATAGCAACATACAGTGGTACCTCTGATAACGAATTTAATTCGTTCTCAGAGGCAATTTGTTATCTGAAAAAATTGTTATCCGAAACGTGGTTTCCCATTTAAATGAATAGGAAACTGATTAATCCATTCCAGAAGTCCGAAAGAAGGCAAAAAAGTTGGGTGTGTGTGTTCCAGACCTCTTTATAAAATGCACGTTAAAGGCTTGCAGTGCTGGAACACCCTCCAGAACATCCCCCTGCAGTGCAGTGCAAACATAGACAAGAGAAACCAGCAAAACTACCCCAGTCTGTTCCCACTCAAAGTGCAATGGGGAAAAATGCAAACAAACATAAGCAGGAAGAAAAATCCACCCAATTTTTGCCTACAGAGCAAAGAAAAAAGACTGCAAACACAGAGAAATGAAACCAGCAAGACTACCCCAGCCTCTTCCAGCCAAAAATGCAAAGAAAAGCAGTGCAAAGATTAATAAAAGCTAGCTCCCTATCTTACCAAGTTCAAAAGGGCCAAATCCCTCAGCAAAAGATGTCCAGAATGGCTCCAAAACACCATGGGGGGAAAACCGCTCTAACTCCTCCCACCCCTCCACAAACTGCATCCTGCAATGCATGCAGGGTACACATATTTTTGTAAGGCATTATGGAAACATTTGTTATCCGAGGCAGCCCATAGAAACATTCACTATCCAAGGCAGCCCTATACCTGGAAATTTCCATTTGTTATCCGAAAAAATTGTTATCCAAGGCATTCTTTATCCGAGGTATTACTGTACTACACTACGGGTTTGTACACTGCTTCTCAGAGTTTGAGATAGGAATTAACATAAAAAGTCATGCCTGAAGAACAGGAAATAGGTGGTAATGAGAGACAGGGGATCAAGGGTCCCTCTAAGTTGTGCATGTGAGCCTGGGCACACCCCACTGCCCTCTTCCACGTAGGACTCCTCCTCTCCTGCGTACCCAAAGCTATCTTTTTTGCCTTGCTCTCAATGGAAGCCACCCATGGGTGTGTGTGTCTGTTGTCACATGTGCATGCAAGGGTAAAGATGTTCGCACAAGGAAGAGAGCCCTGCCCAGTGAGTCTGAACGTTAAACGGAACATTGTAGGGAATCGTGAATTATTGGCTGTCTGGAACAGATGCAAATAAAGAATAGGTGCGTCTGGACATAACCTCTTCTGTTTTGGGTCATGTTTCACATGCAAGTGAAACCCACATCTGCATTATGTTGTCAAGCTAAGAGAGAGCATGTTTGGACCTTGTGCAGAATGGAGAAGAGATAGATATGGGAATACAAATTACTTGCCTCCTGCTCCTCATCTTTCCACATGGCCAACATGCCATATGGAGAGAGGTGAATGTTCTGTTTGGATATGACAAAGAGATGCTGAAAAACAGAAAATGTGAGCAATTTTTGCTTCTTTTTCACATCAAAGTCATGTAAAATCTGACGCATCCAGGACCTCGCGGAGGGAGAGGCAGGGACAAATCCATTAAGATGGTTCATCTTAGTCCAGACCGTTCCCCATATCAGTTTCATCATCTGTGTCCTTGTTGGAAATGCTTGTCTAGAAGACAAACATGCCAGTGGAATCTGCAAAAGAGAAAGCTAGGCTCCTCACACTGAGCCATTCATTCCTTCTGTATGGGGCTCATCCCCACTCATTTGAGTTGAGGAGGTGATGATTTGCCAACTCAGTGGATTTACAGTTCACCGCTGTCCAGAAAAAAATGAAGAGAAAACTGTTTCACACCAGAAAGCTTCAGATACGTGGGTCAGTTCTTGTATCCATAACTGACTGGTAGATCTGAGTATCTGATTATTGTTCCATAACAGTATTTCCCCCAACCCCAAGAATCTTCCCCTCTAAATTGCACTTGGTTCAGTACCACTCCAAACTGTCACAATAGTACTACTGTAAGTATAAACTGCAAATCGTTAGCCCCCTTTTCATTTCCAGTCTGCTGAAATCTCTGCTGAAAATGCTTCCCATAAATTGCCATTGCCTAAATAATCTTGGCTGTGTTTTGCCTAGATGTGCACTGCCTCCATGACACTGGTCCCTTGTCTGGTGGAATACGGGCAAGAAGGCAAGATGTTTTACTGAGACCTAGCCTGGGTCATTCCAGGTCAAATCAACCAATGAAAAATCCATTTTGGGAATTTGATGTCATGGATTTGGTTCATTTTTGGTCCACTCATTTCTGATATTGCATTTTCAAAATTGCAAAAAAAAGGTCAAAATTCACTTAGCACCATAATTTCAAATGTCATTTACTTGATTCCTGTGATAGCTATAGACCCAGGACATGTGTCATTTTAAAGCGTATGAATTGCGCTTTCATTTGATATACAACATGATGCAATTGTACATTTTCAAAAAAATTTACACATTTAAATATTAAATTTGAATTTTTGGAAAAACGATTTTTTTTAAATTTTCAAAAACCTCGCACTTAACAATACATATCTTGTAGCCATTCATGCCAAATTTCAGGATGGTATCTCAATGGTATCATATAAAACTTAAATCTTCTTGTTGGCAGTGACAAGGAATTAAATTGATTTAGCCCTGAAAATAGACCAAAAATTCTATACCTAAATGATTAAGAACCTCCACCACCCCCCACTTGGCTAGCATGTTGGATGCTCTTGTCATCTCCTGTGGGGTTAGCTGGTATGTTCTCTCTCTCTCTCTCTCTCTCTCTCTCTCTCTCTCTCTCTCTCTCTCTCTCTCTCTCTCACACACACACACACACACACACACACACACACACACACACACACACACACACACACAGAGTGAGTCTCATTAGTTCCTGCTATAATGCAGTTCCTTAGTCTTAACTCAGCAAAATTGGAAAAATCTTATCTTTTCAGATGGGTACTTGGACTCAAACAATTGGTAAATTTCTCTAAGATTACCAAGTATTGGATGCTTTATGCACTGGTTGATTTGACATGGAATGACTCGCATGAGAGGCATCCGCCCAGTGCCCTTGTGCCCAGAGTCATGCAGGGATCATCATGCTTGTCCATTCAGATGCTCGTTGAAGCACTCCAGTGTCAGAATGCTGGTCATTTGTTTGGAGTGTTAGCACACGAGTAGATCTTTACCATTTAAAGCAATGGTGTCCAAACTTCATCCCTCCAGATGTTTTGGACCACAACTCCCATAGTCCTTTGGCATTGACAATAGAGGCTTGGAATTCTGGGAGTTGTGTCTAAAACATATGGAAGGCCAAAGTTTGGACACCCCTGATTAAAGTAATCTGCTTCTATTAAAAACAAGCAGCATCCTTTGGCATGCATCATTCCAGATGCATCTTTCAGTGTGCATTCATGGTTCTCACTAGGCTAGGCTTATGGGTTCATTTCTTTTCTTTGTCATACCTACATGTCATATAATAATAATAATAATAATAATAATAATAATAATAATAATAATAATAATAATAATAATAATACAGTGGACCCTTGTATAACAAAAAGCTTGCATAACATAAAATTTGTACAACTTAAAAAATTCTGGAGATAGGGGAAATTTGCTTAACATAATGGCCTATGGGGAGAATCCCTACAACATAAACATGGGATTACTCCATTTTCAATGCATTCCTATGGGAATTTGTATAAAGGAAAATTTGCTTAACATAATCTCATTTGGAACAAATTAATTCCTTTATACAAGGTATGACTGTAGTAGCAGTAGTAGTAGTAGCAGTAGTAGTAGTAGTAGTAGTAGTAGTAGTAATAATAATAATAATAATAATAATAATAATAATAATAATAATAATAATAATAATAATAATAATAATAATAATAATAATAATAATAATAATATTTTTTTCAAGTTGTTTCTCAGTGACTCTACTATCTCCTGGTATAGCAACATCAATGAGCCACACTTTTTTTCTTCTCCACAATCACAATATCTGGGGTATTATGCTCCAAAACCCTGTCTGTCTGTATTCGGAAGTCCCAAAGTAATTTTGCATGCTCATTTTCAGTCACTTTTTCAGGCTTATGGTCCCACCAGTTCTTTGCTACGGGCAGATGATAGTTCTGACACAAATTCCAGTGGACCATTTGATCAGCTACATTATGACACTGTTTGTAATTAGTCTGAGCAATTTTCTTGCAACAACTCAATATATAGTCGATAGTTTCATCCGCCTCTTTGCAGAGTCTACATGTGGGGGACTCAGCTGATTTTTCTATTCTAGCCTTAACCGCATTTGTTCTAATAGCTTGTTCTTGAGCTGCAAAAATCAGGGCTTCTGTCTCTTTTTTCAGTGTTCCATTGGTAAGCCATAACCAGGTCTTTTCCTCATCTATTTTTCCTTTGACTTTTTCAAGGAACTGCCCATGCAGCGCTTTATTATGCCAGCTATCAGCTCGTATTTGCATTGTTGTTTTCCTGTATTGACCCTTTGTTTGATTTACTTTAAACACCTCCCTGTTCTTAACCTCCAATAATGCTGGCTCTGTACTATTTTTTACATAATCGGCCAATGCATGTTTCTCTTCTTCAACTGTCTGCTTCACTTGCAGAAGACCTCTGCCACCTAATTTTCTAGGTAAATACAGCCTGTCAACATCACTGCATGGATGTAATGCATAGTGAATGGTCATAAGTTTTCTTGTTTTCCTATCTAGAATATCTAGCTCCATCTGAGTCCAATTTATAATGCCAGCGGTATACCTGATGACCGGTATGGCCCAGCTATTAATGGCCTTGATGGTGTTACCACCATTCAGCTTACTTTTTAATACTTTAAATTTTTTAAATACTTTTTAAAAATTACCCGATATCAGGATCTGAAAATTGAACTTCAGAGACTCTGGCATAAACCGGTACAGGTGGTCCCAGTGGTAATCGGCACGCTGGGTGCAGTGCCCAAAGAGCTAAGTGAATATTTAGAAGAAACTAGAGTCACCATCAGTCAGATGCAGAAAGCCACCTTACTGGGATCTGCTCGCATAATTCGCCGATACATCACTGAGTCCTAAACGCTTGGGAAGCGTTCGAATAGTGATTGGTAATATAAAATCCAGCGTAGATAGCTGTGTGGTTAATTAATAATAATAATAATAATAATAATAATAATAATAATAATAATAATAATAATAATAATAATAATAATAATAATAATAATGTGCCATTAAGTCAATTCTCACTTATGGTGTCTCCTTTCAGTTTTTTTTCCAGGTAGAGAAGACTCAGAAGTGGTTTATGACATGTCTGAAATGTTTGTATCTAAAGGTTTACTGATGAATCTTCTCTGATGTGGTCTGGTGTTTTACGGTTTCACCCAACCTTACTTGTTTTATCTTGCTGCGATTAAAGATCAGAGTTAATGACAGAGGGATCTATGCCAATTGCCAAATCACACCTTAGCTAAAGGCAATGAAATTGCTTCTTTTCCAAGTCAGAGAAACACACATCTATGAAACAGATAAAGCTGTCCAAATTAAAGGTATCATTTTCACTGTAACAATCTGAGGTTACTGTCCCAACCCACATTTGGAAGCAGGTTTCCACGTGCAGAATTGATTTACTAGGAACAAAAGAAGGAGCTGTTTGGGGGATAACAGTTTTCAGTTATGAATATTTATGTAAAGCAAGCCTGTACACTTAGAATAGGCAACTGAGATTAGTAATCTTTGAGATCCTTATGTTGAGAAGTTGAGCCATGGCAACTGGACTTCTTTTCTTGAGAGATCAAAACGTTTTGCTACTCATCCAAGCAGCTTCGACAGTCTGAGGAAAGTTAGTGGCGAGTCCTCCATTTTATATTTCACCTTGATTTCACATCACCCTGGTCTGAACAGGTTCATAAATTAGACAACGGCCTGAATAGGCTTGTTAGGTAGACAATGGCCTGAATAGGCTCATTTGGTGGGCAATGGTCTAAGGTGATGAAAGTCTCACCTATACAACCTTTCCCAACACCCATTAAGTATGGGTCATTAGCTATGGCATTGCTGGTGGAGATGTGAAGTGTTTCTTATTTTTCTGGGGATTGATGAAAGGGCTGCTTGATAAGTAGCAGACAGATTGTGTCTGAGTCCCCCACCTCTTTTGAGAGAGGGGTTTTCAATAGAAATCGCCTACCTTCTCTGTCTCCACTCTGACTCGACTTCCAGATAAACTAATCTGGGTGACTGAGAATCTTCACAGACATATTGAGATCCATATGATATTTTACTTGGTATTTTATCAGTTTAAGCACCCACACAGAATGGTGTTGGTGAAAATCAATAAACATTTTAAAACTATATTATCTACAAAAGTGATGGCTATATATTCTATAAACTCAATACCTGTGATAATCATTCTATAAAGGCAAAATGCATGCACGTATGCAATATCTTTTGTGCTGAAGGTATATCATCCATCAATGTAAGATAAAGACAAAACTGATACAGTGGAGCCTTGTATAACAAACGTTTTGTATAACATAAAATCTGTACAGCATAAAAAATTCCAGAGATAGGGGAAATTTGCTTAACAGAATTGCCTATGGGATGAATCTGCACAACATAAAAATGTTTGCAATTAGGGATTACTTTGTTTTCAATGCATTCCTATGGGAAATTTGTATAAAGGAAAATTTGCTTAACAGAATTTCATTTGTAACAAATTAATTCCTTTATACAAGGTACCACTATACTGACTTTTCTGTGGCAGTAACAGCAGCATCAGATGTACTAGAAACGATATCTACCATATATTAAATGTTTTAGACTAGACAGACTAGTTTAACATTGTATTTTGCTGTCTTCATTTTTGTATTAGATAAAAACAGATGTACCAAGAAAAGATAGATAGATTATGGCTGGGATACATTAATTCAGTTAGTCAAATATATTTTAAATTGCTTTGTTAAATGAAGAATTAAGTATTAGGATTGAGAATATTGTTAAGATTAGAGAGGCCAGCTCAACATTGTATTCTGTTATTTTTATTTTTTTGTATTCGATGAAAATAGAGATAAGTAAAGATGGACCTAATGTTGATGGGAAAAAGGCAAGTGAAGAGGAAAGTATGAAAACAATCTCGTTTAAGACAAGGAGGGAAACATGAAATATCTGGGCTGAAATATTGGGAAAATATTTGTTTTTGTTCTTTGTAACATGGCAGGAGATTAGTAATGTATTTTTTTTTAATTTGTTAGGTATAGAAAATAAAAATAACTATTAAAAGAAAAGATGTACTAGAAACACAAATAAAGAAATATGAAAAAGATATATACAGTAGTACCTTGTATAAAGGAATTAATTCATTCCAAATGGAATTCTGTTAAGCAAATTTTCCTTTGTACAAATTTCCCATAGGAATGCATTGAAAACGGATTAATCCCTAATCACGACCATTTTTCTGTTGTATGGATTCGCCCCATAGGCAATTCTGTTAAGCGATTTCCCCCTATCACTGGAATTTTTTTCCTTTAAGCAGATTTTCTGTTAAACAAGCTGCTTGTTAGATGAGGTTCCACTGAAATTGATTTAGTAAAATGATAATGGGGCTAGTTATTAGGGCATCTATTTGTTTTAGAGTTCTACCACTGGAGGTAGAAACATGAGGATTCCAGGATGTGTGCAGTTCTATATGTTCACTCAATAACACTTATCAATGAAAGCAAGCTTCCACACATGGGTCACCCTTCTGAAGTTTGGACAAGAATGTTGCACCGGTGGTCTGATACACATAGCCATGGCCACCAGAGGCTGAGACCCCACACATTCTGATTCAGCCTTGACCTAGAAACCCCAGAAAGGAGGCAACCTTTGCACAGCCCATTATGCATCAAATAATCCCCACTATTTTATTATCACCAGACAGAACACCTTATCACTACTGCACTCTCTTACACCAGAGTCCATGAACCTAATCCCAGCCCACATTCACTTTAGATAATATGCATAATGCAATGCTTCAACAACCAACCAAACCAACCAACCCCGGTTTGTGAATGTGAAAGTTTGTGCCTGTGTAGCCATGATTCAAAATGCCAGGAAATGACCTGATATAGCTGCACAATATTCTGCCCACACTGTGTTCACCTTGGCAGCAGGAAAAAAAGCTGCCAAGATGTTCATAGCAAAGGGCAGCCTGAATGTTGATAGCACCAAGGGCAGCAACTGGTCTACAGGAGACTCTCTTGTACTCACTACTAGAGATGGGCACGAAACGAACAATTTTTTGTTTCCATTTTTGTTTTTTGTTTCATTATGCAACGAAATGACAAACAAATTTTGTCTCCAAAATGAAACGAAACGAACAGAAACACTGGAAATTTTGTCGTGCGTTTCATTTTCGTTACTGCAATACAGTGAACTGCTTTAAATGCTAAAAAAATCACAAAAATTGAAATAAATGGTAACAAAATGGTAACGAAATGAACAAAAATGAAAATGATTTTTTTGCAAAAAATTGCGAAAAAATGGAAATGAACTGAAACGGACCCTCCAAATGACAAACGACAAATGAAATGTCATTTTTTTTATTCGTGCCCATCTCTACTCACTACTGTCTATAAAGAGACAATAAGGAAGCAAATGTACCGGTAGTCAACTCCTTTTTTCATGTTGAACAATTGCCATCATTCTTGTTCTTGTTTTTGTTTTTATAACCCTGAATCTAAAAGGGAACTATTTATTTATACAGCTTATTATTTACAGCACTATTTTCACAAAGTTCCAACTGTTTCCCTGTATTGTAGGATATCTGAGTGCTGATATATCCTTCTTCTTTTTTAATTATCAAACAATTATATGGTGATAAGATAGGTAGAATGGTTGCGGCTATGACAGGATATAGGCATCAAAGCTCTGCTAGCATCAAATAAGACCATCTCCAACAACAAAGCTAACAACAACAACAACAACAACAACAACAACATCAACGACCTCAACAACATCATCAACAGCAATTTCACCCATCAAGCAACTGAGATGCTAAAGATTTGTTCTCAACTCCTTTAAAGTATCTTTTAAAATATTTTTTATAACCAGACACAAAATCCCTTCACCAGCATGAAGCCCTGTTTGACCAGGAAGGGGTTAAAATTTAATTGGATTAAATTCAGGCCTGGGATGATTTTCCCTTTTAAAAACTTGTGCCAGGGGCCTGTTCACAGAAAAGAATGTCCCAGACCTGGACAAACACAACTCCTCTGTGCTTTTATAATGCAGAAATTATTTGAATATGCCTTCCAAAATTGTATGCTACTCCCTAAAGATACAGGATAAAATGTCCTCTTTTCCTGAGGATTGTCACTTTATTTAAATTAAAGCAAGCATAGTTTTTTAAAAAAAAACACAAACCCTTCACTGTGACCTCTCATTGCCCCATAAATTTCCAAACAAATCTCTTCCCTAGCCATGAAACTGCAGCAATGTATCTACTTTCCAAAGGTCTTGCTGGCAAGCCTGTTCTGCACTTGCTCAGTGTTACAACAAAATCACTGTTCCTTGCATTTGAAACCTAAAAAAGCTGTTCTTTTTGTTGTCTACCAAAAAGGATCAGTGAATGAACAATATGAAATAGAGATGGGCACAACCAGGAAAAATGACGTTTCAATTTTTCATTTGTCGGAATGGGTCCGTTTCGTTCCATTTCCATTTGTCGTGAAATTTTTCAAAAATTTGTCGTTTTGACGTTTCGTTCGTCGTTTGTCATTTCTACCGCGATTTAGCGCGATTTGACTTCCCACTTTAATCAGAAAACTCAGCAGATAACTTCTTGTTGAGTGTTCTGTTCTTGCACCCCAAATTGTATGTGGGTGTGCAAGCAAATTGAACTTGGAAAAAAGTAGGAAATAAATGGTATACTTTAAAATAAATCCACACACCCCACTCCCAGTCGACCCTCCCCCTTTATCCAATAGCAGAAAAATCCTCCTCTCCCCACAAACAGCCAGAGAAGAGAACAAAGAAAAAAAAAAGAATAACTGCTTCCCTTCGGTAGACAAAGCTTCAGGGAATCAAAACAATAATTTTCTAAATTCAATTCCCTCCCTGCCTGCTTAATTGAAAGCCTACAGCCACCCAGGCCTCCCTCCTCCAATATTCGTCTGTCTCAATCAGATCGCACCAGCAGCCACAGCCCTCCTCCCTCAACCACCACACACCGACTGCGATTTCTGGAAGTTGCCTCGGGTTTTTATACCCTCTGGCAAATCCAGAAGTGTCAGTCAAAACCTGGCCATGCCATTGGTGGAATGGAGCAAAAAATTTGCATGGTCCCATCCCATGCCCAGCCCATTAATGGGCAGGTCTAAAAATAATAATAAAATAAAATAAAATAAAATAAAATCAATGCGACGTTTTATTGCAATAAAAAACCCACTGCCTGCTACTATTAAAATTCAGGCATTAGAATAAATAAATTTCAACATGTTTGTGTTGTGCTTTGGTGTTTTTTGGACCACGATTTAAAAGAAAAATTGTGGTCGCTATTTTGGATCCCCCCCCACCGCATGGCATGGCGAGACGACAAGGATGACCCCCCCTCAGCCTGGTGCAAGCAGCCCAGGACAGGAGAAGAGGGCGGGAAAGGCCGGGGACCCCCCAGAAACCACCCCTCTGGTAGGCGGCAAAGCCTCAGGCAGGCATATTTTCGCCTACTTTTTCAGCTGGAAATCGGTTTTTTAAAAGCTTTTTTAAAAAACTTTTTTCCTGGGCTTCGCATCGTGCGATGCCACAAACGGAAACGAAAAACCTAACCAAAATTTTCTTTTGTCGCTTCGGGGCCGGATTAATTACCGTTTCCGTTTCCGTTACGTAACGGAACTGAAAAAACGGAAACGGAAACGGAAATTTCGACGTTCCGTGCCCATGTCTAATATGAAAACAAAGCAGCCCCCTCTGCAAAGCACTTGCTTTCACACAAAAAGAGAACAAAATAAATATGAAAACAATATTAGTATTAGTAGCACCACATCTCTGCATGACATATTAGTTGAATGGGAAACTGACTGTCATACTGGTCTTTTATAGTCTAGCTCATCTTCTGTAACTGATTTTGTAGTGTGCTTAATGGTGGATGTAGTCTTAAATATGCATACATAACTGACTAACCCTCTCTTGGCAAACCACTCGGAGCCCATGTTTTCTTTTTACCTTTTTTCATATAGATGGCAATGCTAAATACATAAACATCCACCATACATAATGTATAGCATAGCAGTTTGGCTCACAAATGATGGACAGCTGATCCTTAGGATGATGGGAATGTCAGTGCCCCAAGATAATAAATGCAACTGCAGCCATATAGCAGTCTGATCCCACTTTATTTTATTTATTTATTTATTTATTCATATAGCTTGTATCCCCCCCACTACCCAAAGGTCTCTGGGTGGCTCACAATCAAAATAAACAATTCATACAATTAAAACATCAAGCTTGCAATAAAATTAAAGCAATAAAACATTTAAATGCAATAAATACAATATATTAACATACTACACTAAAATTGCCATCAGGACCCACAATAATTAGTTAAAAAAGCTTCTGGAACAGGAATGTTTTTACCTGGCACCGGAATGTCATCAACATTGGCACCAGGCGGGTCTCACTTGGGAGGGCGTTCCATAATCTGGGGGCAGCTGCCAAAAAGGCCCTGTTTCTACAAGCCATTCACCTCCTTGAGGGATGGCTCTTTCAGGAGGGCCCCCTGGCTAGATCTTAATTGCCGGGTAGGTTCATATGGAAGGAGGCTTTAGCTACTATGACTTCAAAGATTTGTTGGAGAGCTCTAGACCACTAGTCTCTGAACGTCCCAGTAGAGCTCTCTAGCAGAGAATGAATATACTGTATATCTTTGTCTTATGCTTACCACCTGAAGAAGGTGGTACGGTACACCAGGGGTCCATTCTGGGCTCAGTGCTCTTCAATATTTTTATTAACCTCGATTATTTTATTTATTTATTTATTTATTTATTTTTACAACTTATATGCCGCCCTCTACCCAAAGGTCTCTGGGCGGCTTACAATCAAGGAATTAAAACAGTTAAAAACATCAAACAACAATAAATAATTAAAACAACAATAAAAACCTTTACTAAAACATCACACTAAAATTGCCATCAGAAGACCCACAATCTAAATTGTATCAATTAAAAAACTTCTGGAACAGGAAGGTTTTTACCTGGCGCCGAAGAAGTGGGTACAGTGAATGCTAATCACCTTTGCAGTTACAGAAAATTGGGTGGGATACCTAATATCCTGGAAGATAGAAACAAAACTCAAAAGGATCTAGATAAAATTCAAAATATAAAGAAAATGAAAACCCTTACCTGCATTCTCCTTTGAAAGCCTTCATGGCTGATGCAAGAGAGACCGCCATTCCTCTCTCCTCCCTCTGCTTTGGAGGCTTGCCTGTGCTGGAATGTTTCAGACAATCACCCACAATCCAGGATGGAAAGGGAAAGAGAGAGAGAGAGCGCCACCATTGGCACACTTGACCTGTTCCAAAGCTTTTATTGCAAGACATTGCTTGTTGATCAAGGCAAAATGTAGAAAAAATATTTGCTTGTCTTGCAAAACACTCTTAAACCAAGTACTCTCAATCCAAGGTACTCTCATCCTAAAATGCTATTTTAGGCTGTATTGAGAAAAGTATAATTGACATATCTCACCAGGTGCTCTGTTCGGCACTGATTAAGCGTCATCTTGAGGACTGTATCCAGTTCTGGATACCACACTTCAAGAAGGATGCTGACAAATTGGAAGAAGTTCAGAGAAGGGCACGAAGGATGATCAGGGGACTGGAAGTTAAACCCTATGGGGAAAGACTGGGCATGTTTAGCCTAGAGAAAAGACGATTGAGAGAAGATAAGATAGCTAGAGATTTTAGACCGAACCGAACTGAACTGAAAAAATTGGTTTGGTTCAGTTCGGTCGCGCTGTCATCGCCTGCAGGGAAAAGAGTCTAGAGAGATCCCCGTTCTTGCCTCCGTATGCGAAGGCAGGACTGGAGCTCTCTCTAAAGGGATCTTCCCCGCTGGCAATGACAGCCCGGCTGTCATCTGCCCACAGGGGAGGATGGTCTAGAGAGGGCCCCGGTCTGGGCTCCACACATGGAGCGGAGGCCGGGGCTCTCTCTAAAGGGATCTCCGCCATGGGTGGATGACAGCCCGCCCAGCTGTCATCTGCCCGCGTGGGAGGACAGTCCAGAGAGATCCCCATTCTCGGCTCCACGCACAGAGTCAAGTACAGGAGTTTCTCTAAAGGGATATCCACCGCTGGTTATGACAGCGTGTCGGGCTGTCATCCGCCCATGGGGGAGAACTGTCTAAAGAGACCCCTCTTCTCACCTCTGCACTCGGAGGCGGGAACAGGGGTCTCTTTAAAGGGTTCTTCCCTGCGGCAATGACAGCGCCCAGCTGCCGCTGCCGGTAAGAACTCAAACCGGTTCGAATCGGTTCAGGTTTGTACTTTTTTTTAAAATTCATACAAAACCGAACCGAACCGAACCAAGAGTGGGCCTGAACCAGACGAACCCAAACCATGGGTTTTCTGGTTCGTGCCCATCTCTGATGATAGCACATTTCAAATATTTGAAGGGATTTCATACAGAGGAAGCTGCCTAGATGCCCTAAGTACATCCGATCTCACCTGATCTCAGAAGCTAAGCAGGGTCGGCCCTGCTTAGTACTTGGATGTTAGACCACCAGGGAATACCACGTGCTGTAGGCACCTGGAGTAGGAACTGGCAAACCACTCCAGTATTCCTGCCAATACATCAGTTCACGAAGAGTTGGTTATGACTGTAACGATGCAACACACACACACACACACACACACACACACACACACACACACACACACACACACACACACACACACACACACACACACACACACAAAGAGGAGGGGCAAGATCTATTCTCGATCATCCCAGAGTGGAGGACACACAACAATGGACTGAAGTTAAGAGAACCCAGCTTTCGACAGAATATCAGGAAAAACTTTCTAAATGTTAGAGCAGTATGGCAGTGATGACAATCACCGCAAGAGGTGGTGGGTGCTCGAACACTGGAGGCATTCAAGAAAAATTTGGACAACCACCTGGCAGAAATCCTTTGATTTGTGTTCCTGCATTGAGCAGGGGTCAGACCTGATAGACCCCCTTATTTACTATTCTAGGATTCTAGGATTCTCGCAATAGTTCTTTGAGGTACATCAGACTGAGAGAGTGTGAATGGCTCAAGTAGGTCTTACTCACTTATTGTTATGTCTGAGTTTGGACTTAAATCTGCATCTCCCATGTCATAGTCCAGTGCTCTTAACAACTGAAATGTGCTATGTTGCTAAAAGCAGATAAAGCTCAAATGAAATGCAGCTGCTGTACAGCCCTGATGGTGGGCTGCTGACAATTGGCTGAGGCAAGCCTATCTTGCAGTGCCTTTCTATGTCAGGATCTAGCCAAAATTAAAGATTTCATCAGTGTAATGTTTGCTCACAGTCTATTATATTCAGTAGGTCTCACTTTCAGGTAAAGTGTATGCAAGTCTGCATTTTCAGAGAGCATTAAAGTGTCCTTTAATCTGCCTTTGTAGTTCAAAGTGGTGTCATCCAAATAAAACATCATCAGTTCATTTTACTATTGGTGTCTATGGCAGCACATGGCCAGAGCAAACAGGGACACCCCACACCTCCAACTTTTGGGATAGAATGCTACTTTGATCATGGGCTGCCTATGGCTGATATGACATAAACAAACAGACAGACAGATATATTCAATATTCTGTTAAGATTAAAATACATTCATTGTCCAAAGACACAATTTAGATTTTATTGTATTACAAAAAAGGCACCCTAAGGTAATAGTTATAGAAAGCTAAATCATACATGAAGAAATGTTTCAGACAGGTAATTGCATGCATGCTGGTGTGGTTTCTTAATGAGGGTGACTCAATTTAACTTTCTTAGACTGAATGAATTTGACGTTTTACTCCTCATGCTAAATCAGACACTTAATCACCAAGAAAAATGAGTAATAGAAGAGATTCAGATATTTGTTAGTGACAAAAATTGCTTCTGGTAGGTGCCCAGAATTGAGGCATTAGCAAAATTTGGGGTGCTTCACAGCACTACTCTTCTGAAGCATTTTAACCTGCCACCTGGAAAAATAATTACCACCACCATGGACATGTGTTTAGGGCACCATCAGAGCTTAAGAACATAAGAACATAAGAAGAGCCATGCTGGATCAGGCCAAAGGCCCATCTAGTCCAGCTTCCTGTATCTCACAGTGGCTGCACTAGATACATCTGGGAGCGCACAAGACTAGATATCTGTCTCCTGATACCACTCCCCTGCATCTGGCCCTTGAAGTACCTCGGTTTTAAGCCTGGAGGTTACACATCTCCCTCATGGTTTGTAACCTGTGATGGACTTTTCCTCCAGGAATCTGTCCAATCCCCTTTTGAAGGCGTCCAGGCCAGATGCCATCACCACATCCTGTGGCAGGGAGTTCCACAGACTAACAACGCGCTGGGTGAAAAAATATTTTCTTTTGTCTGTTCTTACTCTCCCAGCCCTCAATTTGAGTGGATGTCCCCTAGTTCTGGTATTTTGTGAGAGGGAGAAGAGCTTCCCTCTATCCAATTTACTCATGCCCTGCATTATTTTGTACGTCTCAATCATATCCCCCCTCAGGCACCTTTTTTCCAGACTAAAGACCCCCAAATGTTTTAGCCTTTCCTCATTAAAAACCACAATATTTTTGAGTCACAACACACCCACCAGAATCCCCCAGCCACTGGCCATGCTGGCTGAGGGATTGTTGGACTTTGGGGCCTTTTCCACGTTCCGGATTCTTCTTCTATAGAGAGGTCTGGATAAAAGCCCTGATCTACACAGGGCAGCTCCTGTTCTGTATGGATGACTCACTGGGCATGTTGATGTGGTCTCTCTTCTTTAATCTAATGTGATTACATTACTCATGTTTCACTGTCACGCTTTGAAGTTAACCAACAAAAGCTAGAGTGGTTGTGTCATTCCACTCCCATGTCTGAAGCCTGACACATTTGTGTTCAAAGGAAGAGTCTCTTGATCTAAAAAAAACCAAGTGGCCAGGACAATAAAGGTGCTACCGAGCCTTCACACAATAAAAGTCAGTGAAATGGATTTTGGGTATGAGTCCAGCTCTTGATCAACAAGAGTCACATTATGAATTCATCAGCTGAGTTACGTGTATTTCAGCCATACTTAAAAGTGACATTACAGACACAACGTTTGTGATGAGATATGACAAAGGTCACCCAGTGAGCTTCATGGCTGAGCAGAGATTTGAGTCTGACTTTCCCACACCCATGTTCAACTCTCCATTCATTGTGCTATATTGGCTTGCAATAATGTTTTCAATAATGGAAAAAAATTGCTCCTTTCTGCCTTTCACCCCTTCCCCACCTATCAGCTGGGGCTTTTTGACAGGTCATGGTTTGGAGAGGGGGACACACCTCCCCTCACACCCCAACCTGTCAAAAAGCCCAGCTGAGAGGCGGGAGAGGGGTGAAAGGCAGAACACAGAAGTGAGGGGGGGTACTGCTCCCTTTTGCCTTTTGCCCCCCCCACCTACCAGCTGGGGCTTTTGGACAGCTCAGGGTTTGAAGAGGGGGCATCCCTCCCCCCACACCCCACATGTCTAAAAGCCCCAGCTGCAAGGCGGGGGAGGGGTGAAAGGAAGAATGGATCAGGGAGGGCAAAAACCTGCTCCCTTCTGCCTTTCACCCCTCCCCTCATGTATTAGCTGGGGCTTTATGACATATCAGGGTGTGGGGGAGGGGTGCCCCCTCCAAACCCCAACCTATCAAAAAGTCCCAGCTGGTAGGTGGGGATCACAATGAAGAAGGTAGGCAGCAGAGGTAAAGTGAAGCTCTGTTTGAATTTACTGCTGCCTCCTTCCTTCTCCTGTGTTCACCCTCCTCCCAGGTAGGTTTTCTGGACAGGGAGTGCTGTGGGCAGCTGGCCCCACTGCCCACAGCACTCCTTGTCCAAAACGCCCCTGGGAGGAGGGGCTGGCAGGAGAGAAAGGAGCAGTCAAGGCAGGGAATTTACTTAATAAATATAATAATAATTATATTTACTTAATAAAATATAATAATAAATCTGTCCGCCTCCCTGCTGGGATCGATCTGTCAGAATCAGCTGGGATGCAGTTGCAAAGAGGCTTTTGAATCTTCCGCTGCACTATCTAGAGCACTGGTGCCATGGGGGGGGGATTCATTTCATTTCGTTTTGTTTTGTTTTGTGAGTAACAATTTTTTTTTTGAAAAATTTCATTACTTACAGTATTCAAACGAAATGCAGGGGGGACGACGAAACAGAACAAAACAAAACACAATCTTTCCATTTTGTGCCCATCTCTAATGAGCATTTCTCAAAGCAACATGAAATGATTCATCTTTGGCAAATGGGGAGAAATAGTTATTGAAATCTGTAGCCTCATTTGGCTGCATACATACTGTGCGCTACACTCTTTTATACACCCTAAATGCACAGCAGTCACGTCTAGTTCTGTGCCACAGTTGAAAAGGTTTTGCTATGACTATGTTTTCTGTATTTCCTAATGAGTTTGCCAAAATGGAGAGGAAAAAATAGATCTGTGTTTCAAATGATGTCCTCACAGTGGACTCTGATCTCCTCTTCTATAAGCTTGTGGTGTGTATGCATCATGGTGGGTGGATGTTCATGGATGAGGCTTGTAGTCTTGGTCATTAGTATGCCATCATGTTGCATCCAAATTATTGCACTCCTTATAGGGTTTCTAAAGGCTTTACCATTACCACCTCAATGCAAACAAGGATCTGATTTCACAACACTTGTCATCCTATCCACTCCTACACCCTATCCACTCTACACCTCCATCTAGAGCAGGAATGGTGAACCTTTGGCACTCCAGAAGGTTTGGACCACAACTTCCAGAATTCCGAGTCTAGATTGCTAATGACAAAGGACTGTGGGAGTTGTGGTCCAAAACATCTGAAGTGCTGAAGGTTCACCACCACTGATCTAGAGCTTAGCAAAGTTACTGTTTTGGAATACAGTTCCCATAATCAGGTAGCTCCTGTAACCACTGGCCACAATGGCTGGCAGAATCTGAGATTTTTATTCCAAACAATAATTTGCTGATATTCTGCTCTATTTTCCCAACTCCCTCTAGTAAAGGATGTCAAGGAATGTATGAGGAGCTAACCTCAGTTAGCAGAGTTGCAGCAATGTCAAGGAGTAGAGGCAAAAATATGACAGACTCCGTTGCTGGTTTTCTATTGCAGTCTATTTACAAAATATATACAAGTTCCATTGATTTCCAGATTTACATCCAGTAGCATACATAATCCAGCTGCTCTTCCTTATCACAGCCAACACATCAGGCTTACTGGCTAAACAGCCCTGGCTAAACAGCAAGAACATATTGCAATACATAACGTATATATAGCATATCTTTCCAATCAATTCTTTACTTTTACATCACATGTCATAGTGCTTCTCTCATCCATGCTTCTGAGCTATGCTCTACTGTCCTTGGACACTCGCCTTCCTGTCAAGGCCACTTTACCGAGCTTGCTTCAGTCCACAGCTGGACTCCATATCTCTAATTGCAAGTTGAAAAACTCACTCACAAGAATATTCTTAACAAAGGATACGGCTACATCTTATGTACAGTGGTACCTTGTATAAAGGAATTAATTCGTTCCAAATGAAATTATGTTAAACAAATTTTCCTTTATACAAATTCCCATAGGAATGCATTGAAAATGGAGTAATCCCATTTTTATGTTGTACGGATTTTCCCCATAGGCGATTATGTTAGGCAAATTTCCCCTATCTCCGGAATTTTTTATTTTGTACAGATTTTATGTTATACAAGTTGTTTGTTATACAAGGGTCCACTGTATATCTAACTCTCAAAGTACCATCTGATCTATTCATAATGACGAACCGATGGACAAGGTGTATTTTATACTAAGAAGGAAAGGTGTTCTGGAAGAGCATGGGTATCCATTTTCTTGGACAGCTGGGAGGCTAGAGGGCTGAATCAGCCCAGGGGACCGCTTCTTCCCCTGATTCAGCCCTGTAGCCTCCCAGCTGCTCAGGGACAGCCACATGGCTGCCTTTGTACCTGGAGTCCAGAATATGATCCCGGTGAGGATGGAATGAGAAGATGGGGTTCATAATAACCAGTTACTGGAAAAGTTACTATCTTGGAGTACAACTCCTGGTATACCTCAGTCAAAGTATCTACTATTAATATTGGCTAGGGTATTCTGGAAGCTACTTTGAAGTTAAAAAGAAATCCACCTCTGGTGAAGCCTTTTTTATTCTTCCACCACTGGCCAACATCTCCTCCATATCTGATGCCTTCTCCACATCTGGGATTATCCTGCCAGAAGTATGGTGGGACATTGCACTGTGTGAAATAATCCTAAATTTGCAGTTTGGATTTGGAGATTTTCCCCCCTCCCCTATGGATCAGTTCCATGCCCAGAAATGCATTCAGTCATGCCAACCACATGGCCATGGACTTGCACAACACTAGTTCTTTGGCTTGGAAATGGAGATGAGCACCACCTCTAGAGTCGGACACAACTAGCACGCCTGTGGAGTGGGAAACTTTACCTTTTACCTCTATGGATCAGTTGACCTTTGCTTCTTTTGGTGAGAGATAATTGTATTAATTAAATATAAGAAATGCAAGAAGATTGAGTGATTTCATTTTGTTCTGGTATGAAAAATGAACAGGATTTGGAGGAGTGCATGTCCAAAAGAACTGATCATCTTACTTGGTTTCCTGGTGTACTACACAGTTCTTGAGTCAATTTTGAATTCTTTTAGCCAATGATGATTACGTAGAAATGGAGAAACTGGACAAGCTTTGGTGGAATAATAATTACACACTTATTAATTTTTCATTCAGTCATCACTCTCCAGGTTTTCTGTTGTCCAAAAGCACTGTGAGGACATCATTTGAAACACAGATCTATTTTTTTCCTCTCCATTTTGGCAAACTCATTAGGAAATACAGAAAACATAGTCATAGCAAAACCTTTTCAACTGTGGCACAGAACTTTTATTCAGTTGGTCAGGTTTTTCAGGAAAAGCATGGCACTTCAATGAACTATAGGTGCATTTGACATCTTTCCAGTCCTGTCCAATCGGACACTCTCCGTGGCAAACTTATTTTTCTGGGGCAGGGGGAAGGGAGAAATAATTGGATGGATCTTCCTGTAGTTTTTTCAGAAAGTCTGATCTGAGTCATCCTCTTTCGCTGCTCTCCCATCAAAGCAGTCAGAAGGAATGCCAGGGCTCAAAAAGAGTCTACAGAAAATCCTTCTTTAAAACGAAACATAAACAATTGGATTTAGGTTGCTGCTTTTGGATTTAGGTAAGGACATGCAGATGTGATGTATCTAGAAATATGCACTTTGTTGTTCTTCATGAGGTTCCAAAGGCTACGAGGTAAGTGATACTTCAGCCAAGAAACGTCGTGTGTGGCCTTGGGAAAGTTCACGTCATTCAGCCTCTCCTACCACACAGTGACAGAACCAAAGTTGGGATACCAATGTATCCTAGCCTACATTGCATGGCAGAATGACAGACTGCATACCCAATTAGTGATTTAAATCATCATCATCATCAACAACAACAACAACAACAACAACAAACTACCACCACCACCACCACCACCACCACCACCACCACCACTACTACTACTACTACTACTACTACTACTACTACTACTACTACTACTACTACAAACAACAACAAACCATTACTTGGTTAAATCATCATCATCATCAACAACAACAACAGCAGCAGCAGCAGCAGCAACAAGTCATTACATTATGCAGAATCTTCTCCACCCCCATTTTACAGAAGCCGTGAACAGTAGTGATGATTTTGCCAGCACTACCAGTGTCATAATGAAGACCACCCTGCCACCCTGAACACACCAGTCTCAAGTAATTCTGAAAGCTAAGCAGGGTTGAGCCTGGCTACTATTTGGATGGGAGACCCTGAGGAATAGAGATCCTGCCTGAAGCCCTGAAAAGTTGGCAACTAGTTGGAGTTGGCAATACTGAACTATATGTTCCAACAGTCTGACTCTTTGTAAAACAACTTCTTATGTTCTTGTTGGGGCTGCATGGAAGCCTTTCTGATCCACTCGTTAACTGAATAAAGAGCACACAGACCAGATCCAAATTGCCCCATATCCATTACGAGACATTTTGGCATCACGAGCTTCAGGATTACGATGCTCTCTGTGCATTTTAGGCTTGCTGTCTAACTCCTATAAATATTGTAGAATTACAAGCAGCTATGATGGGACTAGAAGGGGAGGCTGAGCATCTTAACTGTGTGATCTATCCATACAAAGCCCATGCAACAATCATCCGTTTAGAGTCACCCTTATCTTACATTGTGATGCGGGTCCTCGTGTGTGTGTGTGTGTGTGTGTGTGTGTGTGTGTGTGTGTGTGTGTGTGTGTGTGTGTGTGTGTGTGTGTGTGTGTGTGTGTGTGTGTGTGTGTGTGTGTGTGTGTGTGAACAGCAGCTCCTTGCTCCACTCTGTACCTGCCCCGATATTATACAAGGACCCCTGATTTGATCTGGATTTGCACATTTGTCCAAAGACCATGCACCTGCCTAGTTTGTTTTTTATCAAACATCAACTAATCATCTTGAAGGTGTTAAATCTCACAAATATCCTGAATTGCAATTTATTGTTAATCCCATTTCTTTAGCCCTGAAACTCAGAGAAAAATCACTTTCTGTAGGTTAACTCATTATCAGAAACATCATCATGAGTTCTTCCAGTTTTGTTGTTGCTGCTGCTGCCACCGCCAGCATTAGTTGGTTTGCATTGCCATGATTTTATTCTTGTTGTTTTGTGGTTATTTCTATCTTTGTACCCTTTTTTCCTGAGGGATTTTAGCCTTATATTTCTATTATCCCTTGTGCACATCTTTCATCCATCTGTCTACTTTTCACACTTTCATTTGGGCCTATTAATTTGAGACATTTCAGGCTGGAGAGCTGTCTTTGTCAATCCTTCGTTGGAGGCTTAACATTTCAGAAGTGTATTATTAGAGAAAGCCTGGTGTTATTAGAGGAAGTGTCATGTAACAAAGAATTGCCGCTGGATTCAAGCATCTAGAGCACTATCCTACACAAATTTTGGTTTCCACTGATTTCTCTGATAGTCAGATAATCATATCCTGAACTGTCCCGTTGAAAATTGTTTGCAGATTTTGAGTCAGATGGTTAAACCTGACCAGGAGAGCATTGCTCAAAGTTCTGCAGAGTAACATTACAAAAGTGTTCTCTGTGAACCTTCAAATCCATTTTATTGTCTGCTCCATAGAACAACAACAAACCAGGCAGATGCTAAACTTAAAATAAAGCAAAGCAAAGCAAAGTGTTCTGTTTATATATATAATCCCATCGTGCTTGGGTTGTAAACTACTCTCTGGGTGGTTTACAATTTAATTATGCAGGCTACACATTGCCCCATCCCCCAGCAAGCTGGGTACTCATTTTACCAACCTCAGGAGGATGGAAGGCTGAGTCAACCATGAGCCGGCTACCTGGGAATGAACCAGGTTGTGAACACAGTTTTGGCTGCAATACAGCCGTTTAATCCCTGTGTAACAAGGCTCCTCTAAAAGATTACTAAACTTATTTAGAAAATCTAATTGATAGGAAAGGTTATCCTAACAAGACAGAAAGTGTGGCTGAGGACATAGCTCAGTGAATAAAGGCATAGTCCACCTTTAAGAACAAGAGGTCAACAGCTTGAAGGTTAGAAAGGACTGGAGGTGAGGAGATGGGATGTGGTACTCCTAGGCTCATCCCCGAGCTTAGGTGCAAAGGTTTCAGGAATGGCTAAGAGTGGATTTGCACCGTTGGAAATGATGCACCAGCTGCACCTTTTCCCTGAGATATCTGATTTGGCTGCAGTGGTGCATGCCATTTACTTCCCACTTGAACAACTGCAACATGCCACTTGAAGATGGTTTGGAATCTTCAGCTGATTCAAAATGAAACCAACAGATTGCTGAGTAGTATCTAAGGAAACTACTACTGGTATTCTTCCACTATACCAGCTTCACAGGCTGCCAGTCCATTTCCAGGCCCAGATCAAAGTGCTAGTTGTTAGGGCTTTATATGGGTTGATCCAGACTACCATATCTCCCCATAGGAGTGTTCTTAGCGCCAAGATCATCAGAGGAGACCCTCCTCCCAGTCCCATTGTCATGCAGGTATGTTCAGTGGGGTCACAGTGGAGGGTCTTTTCTGTGGCTGCTCAGCCCTCTCTAAGGAGGTCACCTTGAACCCCTCCCATTTATCCTTCTGCTAACAGTCAAAAAGCAGTTAGAAATCCAGTTCAAAGGCAGACCACAACAGAGTGCCTGGATGCTAGATTTTAGCCGAGCAACTTTGTGTTTTAAAAAGTTTTTAATCATTCACTGTATTTTAATGAGTTGCATTGAATTCATATGCTCTCTGCCTAATGGTTGGGCTAGCTCTGCCATCTATAAGAATAAATCTGGCCACATTCTGCAGAAGACATCTCTTCTAAATTATTTTCATAAGCACATTTTTCACTCATGTGGGGTGGGTGGTGGTGGTTCAAACGAAATATACTATGTGGGGGAACCCACACAATCAGCATCAGTGAATCTGTTGAATAATGTATGCTGTCCTCCTGCAGTATCGTGGCTTTTATAATTCCTTCCAAATGAATGCAAAAGAATTTCAGAAATCATGGAAACTCATTCCTTCAGGCAAGCTGGATTTCTGCTTAGTAAACATTCTTTAATAATTTTATGGCATTTGTGGTGTATTGGTGATGACCTAGATTTAGTACTCCTACCGATTGCTTTTTCCAGTGCCAGCAAGCTATTCGTGTGCCTTTATGAGGTTGTTTTATATAATCATGACTGCCTGAGGGGTACTTTTGTAAGGAAGTACACACACTGGGTGTGCTTCCAAACTATCCCTCAGGCAACCCTATATATATATTATATGTTGGGGTGTGTGTTGATATCGTTTTTTAAAAAATTAAGAGTCAGCATTTCGTTGGTTCAGATACAATTTCTTACTGCAATTAGTTATGCAAATATTGGCTAAGATCCATCAGCTTGGAGTATATGCAGTGCTGGGAACATGTAGAAACATCCCAAGTATGGTGTATAAAGCAAAGCTGTGCAACATGTAGTGTGTGAGTGCACATTGTGACCCCAATTGGTCCCCTTATATTACTGCGCCCCCTCTGTTGATTTTGCCCCTCTCCCCAAATTTGGTAGTGCAACAACAAGGAAACTAATGAAGGTATAAGTTCCTGTGCACCTTATTTACAAGTAGACTCACACTTCTGCAAAGCTTCCAGGAAAGTAAATCTGATTGAAAGCAAGGCAATAGACATTTAAAGTGGAATCACTAATATTTGGATGTGTGTGTGTGTGTGTGTGTGTGTGTGTGTGTGTGAGAGAGAGAGAGAGAGAGAGAGAGAGAGAGAGGGAGGGAGAAAGAGAATAAAACTTAGTGGTGTGCTTCTGATGGATGAAATCAGCAGTTTTAACAATGAGAGGGCTACAAATTGCCATGTAGTATGAGTGACTAAAAGGCTGTGTGTGTGTGTGTGTGTGTGTGTGTGTGTGTGTGTGTGTGTGTGTGTGTGTGTGTGTGTGTGTGTGTGTGTGTGTGTGTGTGTGTGTTGTGTCGTTACAGTCGTGACCGACTCTTCCCTTGACCCCATGTCCATGGAGTTTTCTTGGCAGGAATACTGGAGTGGTTTGCCAGTTCCTATTCCAGGGACCTACAACACCTGGTATTCCCTGATGGTCTCCCATCCAAGTACGAACCAGGGCCGACCCTGCTTAGCTTCCGAAATCAGGCGAGATCAGATGTGCTTAGGGCATCTATACAGATCACTCATTCTAAGCCAAAGGAGAACAAGCTTGGCTTTGGCAAATGGAGAGAGGAAAAAAACTTCATTACAATTAAACCAATTAAAACAGCTTCATTTCTAAACTGCCATTCTTATGGCACCAACATGGATTTGTCACATGCAGGTAAGGACATGGGAACATGTTTGTTTTATGGTCCTTGTAAGATCCCCTCAGGCTGTCTGCTTTTTATACTTTATTGTAGGGCTTACTTTCTTTGAGCATTTAGTGTGATAGTTCAAACTCATGAGGGTTTTTTCGAGAGCAATGTTATACCGATTGTCTTGCAAATAATCCCTATGAAACTGAGCAGCATTTACTTTTGAGTAAATGTGCTTAGGACTGAGCTGTAAATGCTAGTAGCTTTCATGTGGAGTGCCAATAATAGTTTTGATGTGGAGTATGAGAAAGATCCAGATTTCTATTTCTAAGATTAACTGTCTCGGATTCTTCTAATTGAAGACAACCTGATACAATAATGTTTCTGTAAACTCATTATCAGAGTTTGGCTTGGTTTCTTGATTATCAAGTCCTCAGTTAGGGAGGAAAATATATTATCAGATGTATAACTTTCTTTATTTGGTCTGTCTCCGCTTCATCATAAAAAAAGACACATATATTTGTATGGGCCAGAATAGAAATGCCAGTGACTAAATTATACCCTGTACTGTAAAACATTCCTTTCTGACACATGCTTGGGGCATTGGTGGACAAACTGTCTGACCAACTAACCAACCAAGCAATCAACGCACCAATGAAACAAGCAAACAAAACCCAACTTTATATTTTGTGGGCATCTTGGTTTGCCCTGTCTCTTTCGTTGAAATCCTCAACTGCCCTGAAGCTTGATGATTCCACTCCTCAAAAATTTTCAATGCAACCAGTACCTTGCACATGCGTGTATACATTTTTGTATCTGTGTGTGCCTATGAATGCCATAGGCTAGTATGTCCTTAGCCACTGTGAGGAGAATGCCCGTGATGTGATGGCAACCTGAATGATATCTGATTCCCTGTTGTGGGAGCGGGAAATGGTTCATTTGAAGCCTTTTTTGCTTGCAGAATGGGGTAACAAAATCCCTTTGGGGGCAAGAAGTGGGGAAAGAGGAACTATGCACAGAAGAGCCCATGTTTGGTTAAGAGCAAACAGGATTTTGGAAATAGTTTTTATGCATTCATGACCTCGAGGTTGTCCCTCGGTCTGTTACACATGTTTACTGTGCTGCAGAGTATACAGTTACAGTACTGACTATAAATGTTATGCCAAGATGCACAAATCATTCATTCATTGTTACTCCAGCTAATGAGGAGAGACCGTATCTCTCTGGATGAGTGCTTGCTTCGGAGAAGAAAGATTCCAGACTCAACCCCAGAACCTCCATAGTTTGAAAGGTTGATGGAAGGTTGATGGAAAAGACACTTCCCCACCTGAGATCCTGGAAAGCTGCTGCCAGTCGTAGGAGACAATACAATATGAGACAACAGATGGACCAAAACTCTTACTCCCAGTCTTGTATTCCTATCCGAAACTATCAAGTTGTTCAGCGCCTCCCTGTCTGAAGACTAATGAAGGAATAGCTGTTTCCTAAATCTTCAGGGATAGCACTTAGTCCTGGCCATTCTAGTGTCCTCTGCTGCCACAAACATGACCATGAAAATATATTTACCTTCTTCTTACACTGTTTAAAAGTTCTGAATTAGTAAACTGTGAAATCGTCCATATCTTGCATCTTAAGGATCTGATTTCGGAAAATAATTTGCACATATATATTCTAATCTAGACAAAGAAATGGGTAGCCATCAACCTGCAGGATATTCTTCTTCTTGTTAAAAATGCCACACATAGTCAATCAAAATGAAAAAAAAAACATTGACTGGTATTATGTAACAGGTACAAGTTTTAACAAAACCCCCAAGTATTTGTTAAATATTGGTGCAATATGTATGTTGTTCCTAATAATTCTGTTTTTTTAAAGCTCTGGTGGTGCTATTTCTGTTATCTGCAAGTGCTTATGCTAGAATACTGTGTGAAATTTCTTGATATTGTCCTGAAAGCCCCCTGATGAGTACAGGGGACCACTGAACTGTGTTTCATTCACAAGAAAGATATTTTGATTGCCAGATATCTGCATTTTGTTAGGTGTTTTTTTTTTTAACAATTCTTTATTTTCAACTCTGGCATCCCCAGTAGCCAGGTTACTGGGAGGGGGCAACGTATGGTCTGCACAATTATCTTGTAAACCACCCAGAGAGTGTCTGTGAAGATTCTCAGTCATCCAGGTTCGTTTAACTGGGAGTTGAGTCATGGCTACTGGACTTCTTTTTTGAGAGATAGAAACGTTTCGCTGTTCATCCAAACAGCTTCATCGGTCTGAGAGTGCTTTAAGCACTATGGGGCAGTATATATAAGCAGGTTTGAAGTTTGAAGTTACTGCATTTTATTTAGCTCATGGCAGTGTCCATGAGGGAAAAGAGAATGTTCATCCATTAGACCTTATTGGTAGGGTGTAGGGATGGGCACGAAATGGAAAAATTGAGATTTGTTTCATTTCATTTTGTCTCCCCCGTGATTCATTTTGTTTCATTAGAAACGTTTTTTTAAAAAAAATCATACAAAATGAACCAGCAATGAACCAATTTGCTACTCTATAAAATGGGTCCCCTGAGTGCTAGAGGCACCAAATTTGGTGTGAATCTTCCTTGGACTCTCTCCTTTAAATCTGGAGAGATTTGGGGTTCAGGGAACTAAGTTATTCAACTTCAGAGGGGGTGCCACCCAAATAATTTAGAATTGCAATATTACGTTCATGAAAATAGTGATCACAGGCAGCTAGCAGCATGGAAATTAGAGTGGAGCTTCCTCAAGCTCTCCCCTTGAAGCACCACCCAATTTGGAGAGGTTCGGGGTACAGGGAATGGGGTCATTGAGCTTCAAAGGGTCTGCAGGGGGAACTTAAATGAAGGAATGTGGATCAGAGCGCTGAGGGGAAGCTGTCAATTAACCCTTAAACTGGCAAAGCGCACCAGACACACCCCTTCCTTCCATTAAGCAAAAGTACCCCCTACCTCCTTTGGAGCTTAATATCTCTGCTGCCAGAGAAATCATAACTTTTCCAAATTTCTAGGTATTCCCTAAAATGGCTTGAAGAGAAGTCTGCCATTTGCATGCCTGAGATCAGTAACATTCAATGGAAAATTACTGATCTCAGGCATGCAAATGGCAGGCTTCTCTTCCCCAAGCGATTTTAGGGAATCCCTTAAAATTTGTAAGAAATAGGGTTTCTGGGGGCAGAGGTATTAAGCTCCAAAGGAGTGGGGTGTTTAAGGGAAGGAGTCAGTCAGTGTCTTTGGCATGCTTTACCATTATTTACCAATATCAAGAATATATATCTATAAATTAATATGTCATTTAATAAAGATATCTACAACACTTGTATGTCCATAGGTGGATGACCGCAATAGTAAAAGATCTGGGAACCAACTCCATCAAGGAGTAATTTATTGGGCCAATAAATTTTTTAAACCTGCATCTTTTGTTGACTTCAATGTTGTTTTTTCCATTTATTTACTTACGTAGTGTTTAAGGATGGGGCTGGTTTGTACAATTTTATTATTATGTTTAACCGAAGGTGATTTAGCTGTTCTTATTTTGAGTGCTGTTTTTTTTTAGTGGAAAGGAAGGGTATAACTATAACAAATAACTAATTTTCTCATTGCATTGTATTGTATTTTACTATAAACACATAGCAGAAGCAAATAAACACTTCTGCAGAAAGTAGTAGGTCTCTAGAAATAAAGTTCTAGGGAGGTTTTTCCCTCAAAGAAAATAACTAATACCATGCAATGGCCTTTACAGGAACAGGTTTCAGCGTGGAATAGGGGTAAAATAGGGCAGGCCGACCTGCCAGCCTGTGTGACCTCTACGTTTGCAGACTGGGAAACTACTGTGGAGGCAGAAAACGGGAGCCATTTGGGTACCAGCTTTTGTGTGAATCCTACCTCTCATCACAACTGAGGCTGGCAAGACAGCTCAAAAATTGGCAGATGCTTGTGAGCCCTTCACCACCACCACCCCGAATCCCATCTGGGAACAACTGTGTTGGGAAAAGGGTGCCCATGTTCCACTCACCCACTAAACAAGTCGAGCACAATGTCCTCGTTACCTTATGCAAGGAAAGATAAACACAGAATATGAAACGTTCATGAATTGTCACGAGGAAGCCTAAAACTCTGTGCATTAGCCTTGTTGTGCCCACAAATAAAATTCTTCCAAGGCCCAGCAAGTATGGGAAAGCACTGCAAAGCTGAAATGAAGGTAGAAGCTTACAGAAGCCAGTTTCATGGTGAAAGCCAGCTTACAGACAACATATGTGAACAAACACATGCTTTCTCAGGTTTGCTGGTCATGTTCCACCATCCACATAGCCTGGTAGAGCATCTGATCGGCCAGCACTGGAACAATGCTCCCTGGACTCTGCAGTCCATCAGAAGCCTCCACTGCAGCCTTGGAGGAACCCAGACCACCTCCAACCTTGTCGTCTTTGCTGGCTGCAAACAGAGGCCCCGCTAGGATGCATCCAAACTGCCAAGCAGCTCTTTTGCTGGTTTTCTGCCATGACTCCACAGCAGGAAATGTGTTACCGTCTCCAAGTTTGGGTTCATATTGCACTCCAGTTGCCGAAGAGAGATTCCTAGTTATTAAAACACCATCTCCTGATATTGTTTTCCCAGTTTAAAAAACATCAGCCTGTAATAGCAAGTCATTAGGTTAACAACAGATGTCAGCTGTTATAATATCCATTATATTTTTAAGTCCTATGTCACTTTCTTTTTGAACTTTGGATTGTCAGAATCACTCAGCAAGGATCTGCTGCCTCACATTTACACTCCTTTAATCAGCCTCCAGGAACAAAAAGCATGATTCATCCTTCCCATGTGGATTTGTGTGAATTTAGAATTAGACAATCCAAATTCAAGAAATGAAATGCAAATTCTGGACTTGATGCAGTGAAGCCTTCCATCTTTCCTGTGTTTAAACTTTTACTTTGCTCTCTAGAGTAGCCTTAAAGCAATACATGAAAGGTACTGGATGAAATGTCAGCTCTGCATTGTTACAACTGAGACTCTACAAAAAAATCTGTGAACAAAACATTCTTTCATTTTTAGTTTTAAATAAAGGGGGTGGAGGATGGGAATGCTCTTTGCACCAGAAATGCAGAGGATTAATGACTGCTATGAAAAGCTATTTCGTGCTATGAGAATGTTTAGAAATAACAATAAATCTAGAACCAGTGCTTTGGTTTAATGGTTAACAATAATTTTAGTTTTTAAATGACATGTCTACAGCATTCACTGATGCTTCTTGCTTCTTTCCAGTGGCTTTTGAACAGCTATTCCTTTTTCTCTGAAGAATGTTTTGAGATAAACCAAAGGAAAAACAACCATATTGCATCAAAATTCATGTAAGAGAGGTTTACCACAAAGTTAGCGACTAAATCGGGTAAAGGATGGAACAGTCCCCCCCCCCACATCTCTTTTGTTCATGTCTTGCGCTTGCTGTCTCCACTGATTTGCACTGCAAATATTCCTTGCTCATATAACTCTTCAAGACATTTTGGACTTACTGTCCCATAATGTTTTTCTACTGCAACCATCATACTCAGGAAAACAAGAAGTGTACTTGGGATCTATTATGGCTATAATTTCGTCCAGTTTCTGTGTCTTGTCCCAACATCCAAAAAGTTATCCACCAACAAGCGAGGAGATAATAAGCAAAATTTTAGAATGTGCGGAAATGGATAAATTGACGTATAGTCTAAAACAAAAGGAAGAAAGCAAATTTGCACAAGTGTGGAATTAATTTTATGTTTGGGTAAAGAACAGATAAAAAATGAGTTAATATGTAAAAGATCTCACTGTTTGTTTCTCCTCAAAGCATGCCGATGTTGACAAATGTTTGTTTTGTGTATGAAATATATTTAATTAAAAAAATTAAATAAGTTATCCATGTGTGGATATTTGGATTTTATTGTAAGGAGGTATCTAACTGCAGCGTCAGAGGTTTGGAGTTTGATTCCCCACTGTTCTTCCTGGAAGAAGAGCCAGCCTCTGTGGCCTCGGGCAAACTGAACAGTTCCAGAGCACCCCCAGAAGAAGGGAAGTGAAAATCACTTTGGAATCACCTTTACCTGGAAATCCCTGAAAAGGACCTGCCATAAGTCAGAATGGACTTGATGGCATATGATTTAATTTCTATTCTAAAGAGACTATAGTCTGAAGCAGAGGAGGCTTAGTCTGAAGTGGTCCCAAATAACATGTCCCTCTATTTAAATCACTGAAGCAGACTCCTGTGTGATCTTATACACAGGGCTGGTGCTAGTTTTTTTTGCGCCCTAGGTGAGGGGTGGGGGGTGGGTGGCAGTGTGGGGTGGTGGTGGTGGCAGTGCGGGGGGTGGGGTGGGGGGCGGTCGTGGGCAGTGGGCGGCGACAGCGGGGGTGGGGTGGCGGGGTGGCAGGGGGGCGGCAGATGGCGGGGGGCGGTGACGGGCATGGGGGGTGGGCAGCGATGGGCGCGGGGGCAGCGGGCAGACCGCAATGGGTGGCGGGGGACGGATGGTGGTGGCCAGCGGCGGGGGGGCAGCAGGCTGGCCAGCGCCCCCTCTCCATTTTGGCACCCTAGGCAACTGCCTAGTTCACCTTAATGGACGCACCAGCCCTGCTTATACATACTGTATGTGCATAATATTGTTAGTCTCTGGAACTCCCTGCCACAGGATGTGGTGATGGCACCTGGCCTGGGTGTCTTCAAAAGGGGATTGGGCAGATTCTTGGAGGAAAAGTCCATCACAGGTTAAAAACCATGATGGAGATGTGTAATCTCCAGGCTTTAAAACGAGGGTACTTCAAGGGCCAGATGCAGGAGAGTGGTATCAGGAGACAGATATCTAGTCTCATGCGCTCCCACAGGCATTTGGTGGGGCCACTGAGAGAAACAGGAAACTGGACTAGATGGGCCTTTGGCCTGATCCAGCATGGCTCTTCTTATGTTCTTATGAAACTGTAGTACAGTACATTTTGATGTCGGTACAGGGGCTCCTGATGGAAGTGCCTAGTTTATACCCTCAATTGCTCAGCTTAGAGCCAGGAAAGAAAGCCCTAACAAGGATTGCTTGTTTTGGGTTTCAGGGCACAAAATGTTGTACATGTACTACCTTGTAGAACCAACCATCTAAGGCAACCAGTGGTAGCTCCATGTGTTCAGTGTCTTGGAAATAATGAACATAAGGGAAATAAGGGAACAGTGGAAATGGCAGCCACGTGCGCTTGGATCAATTATGAGATAATAATAGTCTCAGAGGAGTTCCAGCAGTGTTATTACTGTCTAAGATGCAAGTGGCAATGTTCGAGTGGAAGAGCAGTTATTAGTGGTAAACACACAGCGGTGTGGCAACTGCTTCCATGATTATTTACATGAGCGCTATAAATGGTGGGGTGGAAAACTGTGTTCATAGAAAGTGTTTCCTTGACCAGCATCATTTAATGAGCACCTGTGGCATGCAATGCTCATTATCCTTGTAAATCTAGCAATTTGTTACTGTTTCAATGGGAAAGAACCACACTGATTTTTCCTTCCCATGGTTAGGCTATCTGTAGTTGTACATATGCATCTATGTATGTGTCGCATCTCATCATGGCTCAAATTGTGCTTTTAAAACCAGAGCTTAGAACATTACTTTTGAAGAAACAACATGCTATCTGTAACTTGTTGCTGATTTCTCTAAAAAGCATGAATCTGCCACTTTTGTACTTTTACTAATTGTTTGTACTAATTCTAAAAGGTTCAAGGTCCTGGCTTTGATTTTCAAAACCCTCCACGGCTTGGGACCAGAGTACCTGTCAGAGCGTATCTCCTAGAGGTCAACTGGGGTCAGGCCCACTAGAATGGTACAGGCGTGCTCACTTAGGGTGGCCACACCCAGGGAGGCACGGAAATCGCCCACGCGTAACCGCACCTTCTCTGTGGTGGGCCCCACGTTGTGGAACCACCTCCCAAGTGAGCTGCGCCTAGCACAGTCGCTGCCCACCTCTAAAAAGGCATTGAAAACCCTACTCTTTATAGAGGCATATGGCAACCTTTCTATTTAATTCCTTCCCCCCCCCTTCTCCTGCCCGTGCTGCCTATTCTTGGAGGGTTTTTCTCTCCTTATTTTACTAGTTCTTCTCGTGTTTTAAAATTTGTCATTGATGTTGGTTTTTATCCTTTGTAAACCGCCTAGAGTTCAGTCTGGAAGATGGGCGGTATAAAAATACAACAAACAAACAAACAAACAAACAAACAAACAAATAAAAATAGAAATGTGGCCCCAACATTTTAGGCATAATGAGCAAACGTTCTTCATTGTAAAAAAAAAAATATGGGGGGGGGGACAATTCACCCACACATGATAAAATCAACAGCAACACATGGCTTCCCAGCCCTGGTCAGAATAGTAACTCTTTGAAAAGCCATTGCTCTGCATTTCAGAGATGACATGGGGCTGGGATTGGAAGATGCATCCTCAAGAGTCCAAAGGTCCACCCTGAAGGACTGGGCAATGTGATGGCTGAACCCCTAGCCCTTTGTCTCATTTTTGTTAGCTTTCCTTTTTAAACATTGGGTTCTGTTGTTGATTTGCTTATTACTTTTATGTCCATCTCTGGAACCGATTATTGGTTTTTTCGTACTTTGTAGTATGGAACTTTCGTAGCTGTTAACTGCCTTGAGTTCCTTTGGGAAAATCTGGCGAGATATAAATAAATAAATAAATAAATAAATAAATAAATAAATAAATAAATAAATAAATAAATAAATAAAAGCCCAATTGCCAGACAAAGGAAATCTACTCAGACTTCTTGGTTTAAGGAGTGGACATTCCAGCTTCAACAAAGGTTGTCCTGTGTGAGAGCTCTATGAAGCTAAGTCCTCGAGCAAAAAGGGTCTAACACAGAATCAGGTGATTAATGGAAGGAACATCTGAATATAAATGCCTGATTGTGTTGCTCACAGATATGCATCAAAGCATGCACCCACAACTGGATGTGCACTTGGATGAACACTGAGGGAGGTGTGTAAGGTTCACTGAACATTTATACAGTACAGTGGACCCTCATATAACAAATGGTTTGTATAACATAAAATCTGTACAACATAAACAATTTCAGAGATAGGGGAAATTTGCTTAACAGAATCGCCTCTGGGGCGAATCCGTACACCATAAAAATGGTCACAGTTAGGGATTACTCCGTTTTCAATGCATTCCTATGGGAAATGTGTATAAAGGAAAATTTGCTCAACAGAATTTCATTTGGAACGAATTAATTCCTTTATACAAGGTACCATTGTACAGATAAATGACACTTAAGCACTGGTGCATAAGCAACTGATGCCCAGGTTTCCTGATTCAAAATGTCTGCATCTGTGCTTAGGTCTCCTTGTGCTGACCAAAGAAAGGAACCATAAATGAGTGATGAAGATGGAAGAAAGCAATTGGAAGTTTCCCTCTTCACCCAATTCTCCCCCATTTTTGGTGACAGGTTTTCAAGAGTCCACAGGATTTCCAAGTGAAAGAGGTCTTATAAGAATTCAAGTGAATGCCAGCACAGGTTGCAGAGTTTCTTGACTGTGTCACCAGTGGTTTTCTTTTCTTTTTTAAATTACGCATTCAACACTAAATAATAAATAATAATTACCCAACCTTTGCAACTGTTATCTTTTTGTCCACAATGTTGCTACCATGGTAGCAATGAAAATTTGCCTCTCCTTCTCAGCTGCCTAGTAGGGTGTGCTGGCCATCCTATACTTCACATGCTACCATTAGGGAAATAAGTTGGTGACACCACTGATTTTATTGAATTGATCAGTAGAACACCTCAGTTACAACAGTAGCTAAGGAAACTTTTAAATTT
This sequence comes from Phrynocephalus forsythii, assembly GCA_029282475.1. Classification (NCBI taxonomy): domain Eukaryota; kingdom Metazoa; phylum Chordata; class Lepidosauria; order Squamata; family Agamidae; genus Phrynocephalus; species Phrynocephalus forsythii. The sequence goes on along the minus strand of JAPFRF010000002.1, from coordinate 25,094,801 downwards.
TTTCACATTGTAATAGCTGTGTTTAAATATACCAATGTTAGGTTTTGTTTAAATGTCTATCTGCTGGTCAGTGACCATAATAATAATAAACTAAAGTACCATGGTAGGCATTCCAATTCTTAATTATGTTTTTATTAATACATTTTGGAACCCACAAACAGGGAAAGAATACTATCATATATCAGTAGTGACCAAGGTGGCTGCGGGATTCTGGGATCTGTAATCCAAAAAAGGAAAGATTTCATACCTATGCTCCCCATTCTACCTAATGGTAGGGACAGAGCTAGCAGCACGGTTTGCAAATATGGATTTGCAAACCGTTTTGTGCACCATTCACTCACCAGTAGAGGTGGGTATGAAACAGAAAACCCATGGTTCGGGGTTGTCTGTTTCAGGTGCACCCTTGGTTCAGTTCGAGTTCAGGTTCGTACAATTTTTTTTTAAAAGTTGCATGAACCCGAACCGATCTGAACCAGTTCGGGTCCTTACTGGGCAGTGGCGGCTGATCCTGGCCCCTGCAGCAGGGGCTTTTTGAGGTGCTGGTTTGGGGCCAGCACCTTGGTTTTCTTTTTTTCCCAAGTTCCGACCGTGTGGCCCCTGGGGTCGGGTTGGCACTTCTTTTTTATTATTATTATTGTCTTTATTTTAGAGCACCAACCTGGCCACCCCTGGGGCCGAGTTGGAGCTCCTCTTTCTTTTCTTTTCTTTTCTTTTCTTTTCTTTTCTTTTCTTTTCTTTTCTTTTCTTTTCTTTTCTTTTCTTTTCTTTTCTTTTTTTTTACTGCCGACCACGTGGCCCACATACCAGCTGTAGGGCGGGCAGGTCGGCTTTTTTTTGGGGGGGGAATGCCCCCTCCCTGAAGCCAGGAGGACCGGACAAGGAAGGACCAGCACTAGGTAGGAGACACCAGTGAACGAAACGGGGAAAAAAAAGGAAATTTATGTTTTGTTTTGTTTTATTTCTCTTAGAGGGGGCAGTTCGTTATTCATTTCGTTACATAACAAAATGAATAACGAATAACGAAATGAACCAAAAGTTCATTTCCTGCCCGTCTCTACTCACCAGTGATGCAAACAAAACTTAGAATGAACCCTTTTTCTTTAAGCTTCATGGTTCAAAACTGCTAATTTAGAAAATTAACCTGCTTGAATTCAGAAACCCCAGAGCATTTAAGGTGAAATGTTCCCATGAAAAAAATCTATCCAAATCTGTGACAAAAATAAATAAATTAATTAATGGCTAACTGAACTTTTCTGTGTGCCCTTTCTGTCTTTCTCCAGTTATAGGCCGGCTACTTTTTAAGCTCTATGCTATCTTTTACAAGAAAGAGGAGGCACATATTTTAGGGTCTTAGTGACACACTATGAATGTTTGCTCATCAACTAGTTGACACAACATCTTTTGTCTTTAAAGTGCGGCTGAGAAAATAAAATAGAAGAAAATTGAGAAACGTAAATAAATTTATATTTAAAATACTGCAAGGAAAGATGGTGGTCGTATCTCTAGGCTGGCTTCTTCTCCAATCTGTTACTGGTAGCAACTCCTGAAGCCTCTAGTTTATTTATTTTTATTTATTTATATAGCTTGTATGCCGCCCACTACCCAAAGGTCTCTGGGCGGCTCACAATCAAAATGGACAATTAAAACATCAAAATACAATAAAATTAGAATAATAATACAATAAAATTAGAATAATAAAAACATGTAAATGCAATAAATAAATACGATACATTAAAAACACCACTAAATAGTTCTGATTCATAAGGAAAAGTTGAGATTCACAATGTCTTTTAGTAATATCTGCTAGAATAGGAATGTGCGATCATTAATTCAACAGGACAATAAGGGGTTGTTGGATAGTCAAGAGCTTTAAACATTTCAGTGCTTTTGCAGACTCATAGAATTATAGAAGACTAGGACCAGAAGGAGCCATGGAGGTCACTGAGCCTGCCCAAGTAGGAAATTCCCGGCTAAAGCATGCCAGACTGATGGCCATCCATCCACTCTTTGAAAACCTCCAATGCTGGAGAATCCACCACCCCTTCCAACCATCTTGCTGGGCAAAAGGCTGAGGCAGTTCTTTTAGATTGCTCTATATTTGGAACTTCAGATCCCAGAAGCCCCAGACGGCATGACCAATGGTATTACTCTGAAAGAGCTGTCGTCCAAAATATCTGGAAGATTGATGATTCTCAAATACCGGACATGGCAAACAGTGGCTTCAAAGTAAATAGTTTTCCATCATTCACTTCTCTTGAGGAGAAAAAAACCAGAAAAAAAGTGAGAAAGAAGTGAGAGTTATGGAGAGAAAAATGAGTTTTGATCAATTCTTTTCCACCAGGGTCCTTCACCATCAGGCCCTAATATGAGTTTGTGAGGTAATAATTTTCAACTCTTCTCTTTCCCGCTTTTTGCTTTATTATAGCATCATAATTGCATTTATGAGGAAATAAGTCCCACTGACATCTCTGGAAGAATTGCCAGTTGAGTGGCTGTGTTAGTTAAAAGACCATTGTGACACCATGGAGCGTGAAAACTACTACTTTATATGAACTGGATTTGCTTTAGGGGACCAAGTTCGCTTGATTAAAGGTATCAGATGTAAACAGCAAGGTTGGTCAGAGGGAATGAAATGCAGAAAAAATACAAGCAACAGTAGTTATTTAGTGATGACTGTTAATAAAACAGTGGGTAGAAGATATCACAGAAATGTATGCTTTGACAAACAGGAGGAAAGCCTTTGATTTAAGCCACAAAAGAAAGAGTTGAAACTCTCAATTTATTCTTGTTCAGTGATTTAGCACAATGAGTCCTTTTGAACTTGAAAGACAGATTTCAACATAAAACACACCCTTTACGCTTCTTTTCGCCCTGGGCAGTTACAGTCGTTTCCATATAAATTTATTTTTAATAGTGGAACTCTTGTCGTAGATTTTGAAATATTTGAGAGACACGATAAATGACCCTATATAGAAAAACTGAGGCATGATCGGAATTGCATCCTAATGAGAAATGTGTGCTCCCCTACCTGCAATTGTATATATATAACTAGGTATACCTCTGTATTGCTAGATACAGAGCATAGTTCTCTAGCTTAACTGATCACATATGTTCATTTAATTTTGATATTAGAACCACCCCAACTCCAGCCCCTGTAGAGAAGGCACAGTGGACAAATCCTAACCTCTGGCTCTGCAGACAGATGCCTGAACCACTGAGTTATAGTTTGGTGGCTCACAAGCTGGAAGTGCAAACAGCTCTCTCTCTCTCTCTCTCTCTCTCTCTCTCTCTCTCTCTCTCTCTCACTCTCTCTCTCTGAGTGCTATAAATGGTGAGAGATCTATCTATCTATCTATCTATCTATCTATCTATCTATCTATCTATCTATCTATCTATCTATCTATCTATCTATCTATCTGAAGGGGAGAAGAGACCTCACAAAGGACTGAAATAGCATGAGAGACATGTTAAATGATCCTATATATCTATCTACAGTATATAGAGACCTTCCAAAGGGTAGAGATAGCATGTGTGTGTGTGTTGTGTCATTACAGTCGTGACTGACTCTTTGTGACCCCATGTCCATGGAGTTTTCTTGGCAGGAATACTGGAGTGGCTTGCCAGTTCCTACTCCAGGTGCCTACAGCACCTGGTATTCCCTGGTGGTCTCCCATCCAAGTACGAACCAGGGCCGACCCTGCTTAGCTTCCGAAATCAAGTGAGATTGGATGTGCTTAGGGCACCTAGGCAGCTAAAGAAATAGCATGAGAGACTGCTAAATGACCCTATCTATCTATCTATCTATCTTATCTTATCTTATCTATCTATCTATCTATCTATCTATCTATCTATCTATCTATCTATCTATCTATCTATCTATCTATCTATCTAGTCCCCTATGTGGGAAATAGGCGCGGTATATAAATGTGAAAATAAATAAATAAATAAATAAATAAATAAATAAATAAATAAATAAATAAATAAATCTATCTGGAGGGGAGAAGAGACCTCCCAAAGGGCTAAAATAGCATATAAGCAAAGTGTACCACTCATTTAATTAACCCTATGTGTTTATTGTCACAGCCTCTTAAGGGCTTTACTGCTGATGGAGAGGAGTAATCTGCAGAAAGTCATAAGACTGAACAAAAACAATAAAGTCAAAGGAACAAAGGCTGTCATTTTCTTCCTTTGAAGCTCCAGTTTCCACTTCCATAAGCTAGTGAGTATATTCTTTATTTTTCCCCCTCAGGCTTTTGTTTCCTCAGAAAGATATCCCTTTCATTTCACTACTCATCCAAGCAGCTTTGTCAGTCACGCTCAGACTGAAACATTTCTATCTCTCAAGAAAAGACGTCCATTTGCCTTGACTCAACTTCCAGATAACCCCACCTAGATGACTGAGAATCTTCACAGACTGTCTGGTCCACAGTGTTCTGGGTGGCATCCAATTCTGTTTGTCCCCCAGATCAAATCTATTTCAGATTATGAGCCTCTGGTGTAGTGGTTAAACTGGGGTACTGCAGCTAAAACTGCTCATGACCTGGGGTTCAATGCCAGGTAGCCAGCTTGAGGTTCACTCATCCATCCATCCTTCTGAGGTTGGTAAAGACTACCCAGCTTCCTGCAGGGAAAGGGCTGAAAATATATAGTTTGCATAATTAGTTGTAAACCATCTACAGAGTGCTTTAAGCACGATGGGATGGTATATAAGTAGCACACTTTGCTTTGTTTTTACCTTCCGTTTGACTTCCATAAGGTCCATCACCCCCCCCTTTTTTTGCACCCGTGCATGTGACATTTGGAGCCATTTGGCAATCCCAAAGTGGCGGGGGGGGGGAGTTAAAAGCTGTAAGTCCCTGACAGCTTTGTTGTTCTGTGCTATCAGGTTGGGACTGATTAATAGCAACCTCAGTAAGGTGTTCTAGGCAAGTAAGACATTTAAGGCGTGCTTTTACCGGTTCTGTTCTCCCAGTGAGCTTCCACGTCTGAGTGAGGATTCAGTGTCAGGTCTCTTGAGTCCTCAAGTCCTTCATTCTACACACAACGCCACATTTGGTCTCCCTCCAGACAACTACCATCAGGGATTTGCACACACGTCAACTTGGAAGTTTGCTGTATGCAAGCACAGTTGTTGGAGAGAGACTCTGGCCTCGGATCACATGCTGTGGTTGCTGCTGAGCAAAGACTGGCTCCCCAACCTCCCACCCACCCCCATCTTCTCTTTTAGGCATTCAACTAATCGAGTCCGTCCAAACAGGCTTTCTTCTCCCTGGAAACAAACCTGCTCATTCTGCTTCAATCTGGACCTCACACAAATCAGCCTGGATCAGGGCCATTCAATTTAGGAGTCCAGAATTCGGGCTGGCGGTGACGCATAGCCCCAGTTAAAAAAACCCATTTCCAAACAACGGCACACTGTAGCAGACGAAACAGGAGCAGCTGATCACCAGAAAATATGGCTTGAAGAGAAAGGCACATCTTTCAAAAATGTAGTTCCTGGTCAAAAGCAGAAGGCTTCACAGGAAGCTCTCCCCACTTGGTAGGGTTGACCCACTTTGTGCGTTGGCATTGCTAAACTTTTTATTTTAACCTCAGGCAGACAGACAGCGATCAGGTTGCTCTTGTCTCATTCAAATTTCCTGCATCTTTACACAGCAGACCACAAATATTTGCATGAAATAATATAACGTACAAAGAATAATTATATTCTTGGGGTCTTCCCACCAGGGCTCATAAAAATCTGCTGATTTATATGGTTTCATAAAAGAAAAAAAAGATTAATATGGCAACATTTACACAGCAAAAATGCTACATATAATTTCCATGTACTAATAAACACTCTCCTTTTCTAAAACCACCCAGTGATTCCCCCAGGGTTTCTTTCTATTCAGCAGAAAAGAATCTGTCTTCAAAAGAGCCAATTGGTTCTGGAGATAAAAAATACTCTTCACGGAAATACTACCTGGAGATGAGAAAAGTGGTGCGTGCACCCTAACCCAAAGCTACAGCTTCCAGAATTTCCCTGCCAGTCCAGTCAGTTTCTCAGAGTTCCCCTTTGCAAACACTAGGTATAAAATTTGAAATTCCTTTTTGTGAAGGAATTGATTGATGGATTTATTTGATTTGATTTTTTGGACTACCGATCTGATAACAAGGCCACTCTGGGTGGTTTACAACAGTTCAATAAGTACAACATAATAAACATATAAAACTGAATCCGAATAATTGTTAGGAAATAAAAACAAACAAACAAACAAATACACAAACAAATAAATAAAGACAGTAATACCATCTAAGCTAAAATACCAATGTCAAAAGACACATTATACATTTATATAGTTATAGAGCTATCGTTAAAAGGTTTAAAAAGCTGGCGGAACAAGATGAAAATCAGGTTCTGGTCTGGTCTGTGGGAATTCCCATAAAAATAGCTGGGCCTTTAAAGGATGTTTAAAAGAACTCAGAGAGAGGGGCCCAGACAGATTTCGTCAGGGAGGTTGTTCCATAGGTGCAGGGCAATGGCCGAGAAAGCCCGATTTCTCGTTTTCTCCTTGTGGGCTTCCCTTGGCGTTAATGCCTTTAATCACCTGGCCTGGGGAGAAATGGGTATTAAGGGCAGTTCTGGTTGGGAGAAGGCTCTCTTTTAGGTACCAAGGTCCTAAACCATTTAGGACATTGTTCGTCATGGTCAAGACCTAAAATCAATGCAGAAGCAAACCAGTAACCAGAGCAGAGAAGCCAGAACAGGGGATATACAGTATGTTGGTGTTTTCTAGTACCCGTAATTAATCAGACCACCGTGTTCTGCAATTTCTGTGTCAGCTTCAAGGGCAGCCCCATGTACAGAACATTACAGTAGTCATTGTCAAGTCTTAAGATTAACCAGTGTAATATGCACACCCATGTCTAGCTGGGCTATCTGCTGTAGGTGGAAATGAGCAGAGTGGACCACTGAGGCTATCTGGGTTTCCATAGAAGGAAGGGTCAGGAGTCAGTGAACTTAAATAATAAAAGTAGCACAAATGCTACCAGAGCAGTAGTCAAATTCCTAATTCCTAATTATGCTTGCAGGAGGCAAATGGCATTACTCGCAGTGGCTTATTGTGGGTGACTAAATAATTCTGCCTGGATTTTTGGGTGTGTGTCTGCCTATTGGCTTGTTGTGTATGTGTGACAATCCAAGAAGTGACTTATTAATTGCCTGAAAGAAGCAACTGCAAGCTGTATCGTTGGCCTTTTGCAAGTATAACTATGCAGTGCCCCAAAACCGGTTGCTTAACTTCTGTGTCATCAGGCTTGAACTGACTTATAGGGACTGTAATAGAGTTTCCAAGGCAAGTTTGATATTTAAGGAGTGTTTTTACCAGTACCAAATCCACCCACGCACCCAAGTGAGATTCCATGGTGAAGCAGATACTCAAACCTTGTTCTATAAGGTCTTAGTCCATCGCTCCACCCACTATACAGTAGGACCCCCGTATCCGCTGATTCGCTAATCGCTAATTCAGTTATCCTTGGTTGGTGATCGGGAGGGTGGGGGCAGCAAGGAGGGGAAAAATAAAAATAAAACTTACTTTTGCCAATAGTGAAAAGCCCTCCTCCTCGCTGCCACCGCGGGCCAGCCAGGCACCCTCCGGAGGGGTGGAGGACATTGTGGGCAGTGGCAGAAGAGGTGCCCATGCCATGCTGCTCACCCAGAACATCGGGGGGGGGGGCGGCAGAAGAGGTGCCCATGCTGCGCTGCTCACCTGGAACATCCGGGCGGTGGTGAAGCACCTGCACTTCCTGCAGGCATCTTCAGGTCCACGTGGGCGCCTCTTCTGCCGCCACCCCGATGTTCCGGGTGAGCGGCGCAGTGTGGGTGCCTTCTCCTGGCCTGGAGGTAAGGGCAGGGGTGGATGGGGGGTGCAGGCTGGGAGGGGGGGAAGGCTTCTCTTTTACCCCCTCCCTGGCCACCACTGCCACCTCCTTCCACTTCCCCTCCTCATCACCACTGCCACCCTAGATAAGAGCATTAGCTCTTATCTACAGATTACTGTATCTGTGGGGAGTCCCGGAACCGATCCCCCACAGATACGGGGGTCCTACTGTATTACAGTGAGAATCCCCATTGACTGGGCTAGGTAACCAGTAATGGAATAGGTTTGTGTTATCCTGTGACTAATCAACTTGGAATCTCACACTAACCTACAATACAAACAAAGGCATAGTAAGGGTTTTGAGCACCTGGAGACAATGTTCTTTTTTGCGCCCCTCCTGCTGCCCCCCACTGCATCCCACCCACCCAGCAACAGGGGCCCAATCCTGTGTGTGTGTGTGCATGTGTGCATGTGTACATGGGCAGATGTGTGTGTGTGTGCACGGTAGCGCACACGTGGCTTGTGCCTTTCCCACACTGGCCAAAGCAAGGCGAGGAAGAGGAGGAGGGCACTGAGGCCACCGCGCTCCTGCATGCGCGGCAGTGGAGGTGTTGGAGGGGGTATCATTGCCAAGCCGTAGCCGGGGGAAAGGAGGAGTGCTGCCGGGAGGGTGCACGACTTCCTCCTCCTGCCCCCCCTCCATGCACCCCCAGATTGCTGTGCCCCGGGACAAATGCATCCTTCCACCACCACCACCCCAGATACGCCCTTGAATACAAAGGTCTAATATGTAACTCTTAAAGAATGTTATTCCGATGCATGCCCCCCACTCCCCATGGTCATTTAAATACAGTAGTTAGAATAGTTGTGCCTATGAAAATTTACCTTCCCCAGAGGGAATTTTCAAGGGGCTGACTTTGGGGGGCTTTTCCAGATGAGGATAGGTCTGGTATTATGTTCTGAATTTTTCAGAGATTCTCATTCTTAAAATGCTCCTATTCTCCAAACAAGCTCCGATTTACAGGGAGAATGCCATTGTCTGTTGTATCACAAATAAAGATGGTATTTCAAAAGGAAAAGCCCTGAAGGGAAAACATATCTCAAGGAAGGAGTGTACCCATTTCTCTTGATCTCTCTATTGTAAAGCTGGAATGATCATTGTGACGCTCTAATTGGGTTTAATCTGGTATAGACATATGGACACATACACTTCATTTCAGAGACCACTTGGTAGTGGGGTGGCTAAAAAAATCTGTAAATAAATAAATACATAAATGTATGCCGGTTGGTGTGTTCTATGGAAATATGCAAGCTACAGCACCACAGGAAATAATCAACTGGCATTCTTGGTAACACAGTTTAGGTTGGATTTGAAAGCAATCATCTGCTTATTAGTGGTAGCTACGGGACAACCTGATCCATGGAAATTAATTCATCAAAAAATGGACCCCCTTGGCTTAAAAAACTGACTGTTTCGAGCAAAAGCATTACTCTTTGTCAGCAAAGAACTGTTCCCATATGTTACTGTGGAAAAAGTGTCCTTTTACAAAGACAGTGAAACTGTTATGCAGGAACATAACACATCTGTCATAATATGTAGAATTAACAAAATATATGTAATGTATATTTAACAGAGTGAACAGAGAATTTGTAAAATGAAGTCAGTCAAAAATGCAGTGTCGTGATGTTAGCCACAAGTGCAAGGAATTAGAAATCACTAGCAGGTTAAGTGATTTAGCACAGGTGGAATAGTTAATGACATAATGGTGTGTCAGAATGTGATTGGTTAAAATCATGTCTCATGAGTTCTAAATGTGTATAAAAGAACTGGCTGTAATAATGTTCAATTGGGACTGTTTATGGTGAGAAACAGTACCCCACACTCTGTTGATTTGTATATATGTTATTGCTTGGTGTTATGCTGTATATTTGCTGTATATATTCAATATAAGAGTTTTATTCTAAGTCATGTTTCTTTGTCTCTCCGTTTCTAAGTTCTGATAATACTTATTGCAATTATCTACACTTTATCTAGATGCTACTGCTGCTAAGCTCATATTTTTCTCTGCTATACACATGTACAATTGTGTGTATTTCTTTCATAATCCCTTAATTATTGTTTGATAACATCACCAAAGACAGACATTATATATCTTTTACTTGGTACTGTTAATATACCACCACTTCCATTAAGACTTTTTTTCTGCCTAATTTCTTTATGAATACCATGTCTTTGGGCGTGTCTTTACTACCGCCCCACATGCTTCCCTCTCCCCTCTCAAAATGTTCATATGGCAGAGAATATTTTGGAGAGAGAAAGCAGAGAGTGTTCTCAGATCCCATAACAAATCCAGAACAACTGAAACTGGGAAAACATTAGTCAAGTAGTCCATCTGTAAGAGACTGGTTGTTCTGGATGATGCACAAGGGACGTTCATTGAGAACACATGGCCTTGTCAAAACAGGCATGAAGGAGAGGGGAAAAGGAATGAATGCCGGCAGACTCACCATGTAAGGTCAAGCTCTAGAGATCGTCTGAGGAACAAAGAGACGTGGAAGGAGGCATAAGGTATACACATGTAGCGGGGAAGGAGTGGAAAATATTCCACCATGGTTTTGGAGGTAGCTGCAAATGAATTACAGGTGAGAGGATGGAAGGCACTGGGCAAAGGGGGAAATATTACAAAAGCTGCCAGATACCCAATGTCTAGTCTTTGAATTAACCCAGCTTGCTTATTTTTTCCACATTGGGGGTAAATTAGACAATGACATTTTAAAGTTAAGGCTGTTTTCACAGGCGAGGTTTCGATCCTGGTTCTATATTTCTATTGAAGACTGTTGTCCACAGAGGAAAGAAAGCAAAGAGGTGTTTTTCATGTAAATGAATAGTCTGTCTCAAGACCTTTCCTTTCAGATAGCCGTGTAAACATAACATGTCTCAGGAACTTTTAATATGGTACACACACAGAGAGAAACACACACCATTTTAAAACAACAACAGGTATATATGGTACTTCAAATCTGTTGATTGCTGTATAGTTTTAGCTGTTGTAGGCCCATGTGGGTCTCTTATGGGGCGGAAGGCAGCATACAGTATAAATAATAGAAAGCAAAGCAAAATCAGTGTTCTGCTTATATACTGCCCCATAGTGGTTCTATCCCTCTCTGGGCAGTTTACAATTAAATTATGCTGGCTACACATTTCCCCCAATTTTTTAAAAAACCTCAGAAGGTTGGAAGGCTGAGGCTGTCATCCCATGTTTGCTTTTGGGCACTTTCCCCCCACGGTTAGTCACTCCCTTTTAAAAAATGTCCTAATGGTTAGTCGCCTTTTCATTCAGAAAGAGGCGACCACACCCCCTTTCACTCATCTGAGTACTTTTTCTTGGAACCACTGCTGGGAGCTGTACTTGTCTCCAAGGCTTACAGAGGTGCCTTTAAACAGTGACTCTTCTTTGCTGTGGACATTAAAGGGTGCTTCTTATCACTAAGGACAAGAGGACAGGTAAAGCACCTTTTCGGGCACGCTACCAGGTGACTGAAAAACATGTCTTTTCATAATCCACTGTGAGACAGCGGTCTGAGTCAACCATGAGTCGGCTACCTAGGATTGAACCCCAGATGGTGAGCACAGTTTTAGCTGCAGTACAGGCATTTTAGCCACTGCACCATGAAAGAAAGTTTGTTCACTCTTTGATCTTAAATTATTCTCTGGTGTGCCATATTTGTTGTCTTCTTATCTCATTCTCCTCTGTAATTGGTGTTTTCATATCTAGGTACCAAAAGAACAGTTGAAAAACAGACATCAGAAGCTGTGCATGATAGCCATCACTTATGCAGGATGAAATACAGTTTCTCCCCCATCAAAAGAGACTGGTTATTCTCAATTTTTAAAAAACAAGGGGTCCCAGAACCTTCCAGCCCATGGAACCTGGGTACTTCAAGGACCAGATGCAGGGGAGTGGTATCAGGAGACAGAGATCTAGTCTTGTGCGCTCCCAGACACATCTGGTGGGGTCACTGTGAGATACAGGAAGCTGGACTAGATGGGCTGTTGGCCTGATCCAGCAGGGCTCGTCTTATGTTCTTATGTTCTTATGTCTAGTAACCCCTACAAGGTGGTAGAGAAGTGCTGGATAGCTCAGTGGTCTCTAACTGCAGACTCAGAGGTTGGGAGTTCCATTCCCCCCTGTGCCTTCTTGACAAGGCCTGGATTCAATGACCCACAGAATCTTTTGCAGCTCTGCAGTTCTAAGATGATGATGATTCTGGGAATGGTAATCCCCCCCCCAAAAAAGTCACATTTGTTTTCTCTGTTTTAAAGTATGCAAGCCCCGATGCTGTCTCAGTTACATTTGTTTCCCCTGGACCAGGCCCTGGGAATTTCATCACAGGGGAGCCAGGGAAAGTCCATTCTTCCCTGTTCTGGTTTAGGAAATGAGGTCTTGCAATTCTAGATTTATAGAACCACCAGTAGTGGGTTTTCTTCAGGGTTCAATGGTTGTTGTTTTTGTGTGTGAAAGAGGCAATGACTCCATACAAGGAAGAGGTAACTCTTGAGCAATCTCAACTTTCACAACCCTTGGAAGGGCATCAATGTTCTTGATGTGTTTTCCACCTCTCAGAATCCTTTTCCCTTCAAGAAAGTGTTGGATCAAGAATTTATTCCTTCCACAATACCGTCCACTTACAACGAAGCACAAGGTTAAGTTGGTGCGCTCAAAAGCTTTCAAGGTAGTTTTAGAGACAAAAACAGTGCACCCGTTCAGGATCAAGGCCTATCATACACTAGGCAGGCCCTTCCAGTTCTTGAGAACATTTTAAAGACATTTTGGAAATATTTGAAGAGCAAGACACAAGGCCTGGAAAGCAACAGCTTTAAAGTGTCCTTGGTGGGAGGAGGGAATTGCGGCAAGGAAAATGAAAATGAAAAGATAAAAGGCAAGCTTTCCAACGGCTGCAGAAATTTGCAAGTTGCTGATAAAGCAGAGTATCTCTGTGTGATGGACCAAGTGTTGGGATTTATATTGGAAACCTGAGTTATGCAGTGTAACATAAAGACTGTGGGGCATAAGAATCACATCTGCTTCTTGGTTTGGTTAAGGATTTCTTTCCTTCCTCTCTGTAATCATTGTGGCTGTTTTTCTCAGCTCTTTTTCACCACCTAGTGAGTCTGGAGGGAATTTTCCCCGCTTCTCTTGAAACTGATATTTGCTATACCGAATAAGTGAGGGATTGAATCCAAGGGAGTAATATGCGTTTTCAGTCAGCCACCGTTTTCCTGAACAAAACACTTAATGTTCCTTCCCTTACCAGTATTGAAGAAATTCCATTTAGATGGTGTTATCAAGGAGTTTCATGAGAGATGTTCTTTTTGTATTGATGTAACACCAAGCAACAGTGTTCAAAAACTAGGCCTAGCGTTAAATTCGGTAGCCAGACTCTGCACTTCAGAAAGTAGAGTATGGCTTTGAGAACATACTGCACTGGCTCTGGACCAAATTTTCTAGATTTCATTTTCATAAGTCAAAACCATCACTTTGAACTGTACTCAGGAAAAACAAAAAGATCCTAAATGACAGGGATGGGAGTGGAGGACCACGATGTCTGAGAAACCCCTGTTGTATAACCCTGTCCATATCTTAACAGTCAATGTGGAAGTTCTGTTATACGTCTCATTTTGTAGAATACTGAGGTAAGTATTTGAGGCTGGGATCTTTTAGTAGCTCCACCCCCCACCAGCAGAAAGAAAGGAAGGAAGGAAGGAAGGAAGGAAGGAAGGAAGGAAGGAAGGAAGGAAGGAAGGAAGGAAGAAAGAAAGAAAGAAAAGATGCTTATAGTAACAAAATGGTATTATTAGTTTTCATTGTAATCACCTTCTCAAAAGACACAAAGTTCAGTGACTGCTATTCTGACTGAATCATGAAAAAAACAATTAAAATTATAATTTTATGTAGCCTACTATCTTTGATACATATGCACTGCACATTCTGTCTGTGTCACACTCACTCACTCACTCACTCACACTCACACACTCGCTCACTCACTCACTCACACACACACACGCACACACACACACAGAGGGGGGGAGGAGGGGAGAAAGAGACAGACAGACAGACAGACAGACAGATAGAGAAATTCATATAATTATCATGGTTAACTGGCTGAATAACTTGTCAAAGTTTCACAAGGTTCATAATATTTTTTAACAACTGGGACAGTAGAATCTGTGAATACCCCGAACAACTGCAATTCCTTAGAGATGTGTGAGTGAGTGTTGTAACCTTCAACCAATGTTCCAACCAGACCTCAGTCAAATATGGATAAAGAGAATATATCTGGTCCCAGAGAGACTGATAATAAACTACTGGAAAGTTATGTGCAAGAACTTGTTACTGAGCCAATCACAAAAAAATACAAATATGACATCCTGTCTTCCTTTTTCAAATGGTTGCTGAAACCGAAGAATGTTGGAGGATAAACTGAGGTCAAATGAATAGAACTGCAGACCTAGTCCACTCCTTGAATTAATCAAGATTTTCAATGAGAGGTTTTTGTTTTTGTTTCGGGTGGTGGTGGGGAAACATGATGACCAGTAAACATGGAACTGGTAGTTTCTCTGAGGAATTGAAAGTTGCTTCTAAAACCCAGCTACTAGACATAGAATCAATGCTTGTTCCAGTAAGGGACAGCTGACTCATTGTTTAGAAATGTCTATCTATGAGTCATCTGAAGGCATCTCTTTCTGCTACTGCCTGATGGTTCCATCAGTGGTGAAAAATTTGGGAAGAAGGGAAGAGCTGAGTAATCTTTTTTCCTCCAGGAAATTTTTTTGCAGAATTTTGAATTTCTGGAAAATTCCTCCCTAAACAATAAAATAAAATCCTTTTTACCACTTATATATGTGACATATTTAAGAATAGTTTTACCATTGCCACCCTCATGGGGAAGGTGTGTTTGAACCCAAGTCTTCTCAACTGCAGCCCATTGTTCTTTCAGTTACGCCACACTGGCTCTCCACATTTCAAATACCAAGGATAAATATCAGTAATGATCCGGTTTTCTTTATTTATTTTTCCTCATAGTGCAACCGGCGGGCCTGGGGCCGATCGACCCAGTTATTTATTTTATTTTTTAATTTCTCCCCACCCTCCGAGCACCAGGAAGCTGGATCGGATGCTGGTCCTTTTTTAAATCCTAGAGCCATCTGCTGGCCATGGGGATGAACTGTGCTTAAAAAAAACACCTTTGTACCTGGGAACTGCTATTCCACATCTTCAGTCATGTGATGGAGGAAGAGGAAAAGCCAGACCTTCAGAAGATCAGGATCTTCCCCAGGTGAGATAGCAGCGGAGGCAGTGTAATGCAAGAGGCACGATTAAAGTACCAAGGATCAGCAGAAATAAAGGAAAAAGGCTTTCTTAAAGCAGCGGCTGGAGAAGGCCTGGAAGCCAAATTTATGAGTGCCAAAGAAGGTCAGAAGTGGATATGGGCACAAAACAAATCACAAACCAAACAACAACAACAACAACAGGAGCCTGGCACCGTCTCTGAGCATGCACCTGCAGTGGTTGGGGTAGCAGTTGCCGTTACCCCCCCACCTCCCACTCCAAGCATGGTGTTAAAATAAACAATGAACTGGTTTGATTGTTTTCTCTGGGGGTTGTGGTGGGTTTAGTGAGACCCCTTTTATCATGGATTGACCACTGGTGGTTGTGACACAGGAGTTGAAGTCTTTACTGAAAATCACAGCTCACAGGATGATTTTGCTGGTGACAGTGATTTTTGGAAGTTAAATACTTTCCCCCATCCTCTGGCTTCCCCACAATGAAAGGGACCTTTCATGAAGGTGGAGAAATTTATTTTCTATATCAAAAAGAAAAAAGAAAAAAAAGAGAAAAAAAAGGAGGCAGCTGATGATGCCATCAGCCTTACACAGGTATAGGTTCTGCTGTTGGTTTTGAGCCATTATGTTTCACAAGTAGCAAGACGGAGCACAATGATAAGTGTTATTCTTTACCACTTTTAATGGTAATGTGACAGCCATACATTTGTGCTAGAAGTTACTGGAAGGCCTGTGCGCCTGTGAGCGTATTTAAACAGCAGCAGTCTGTACATGGGTACAAATTGTGCTCACGCTTAGCCTTAGACTGATTTATGTAGGCATAATTTCTAGAACAGTTAGGTGTGGCCTTTTTATTTCCAAAAGTCTTGGGAAAGAATACAGCTAATTCATACAGTGCCACTTTAATGGGAATTATACACCATACAATAAATTCGAGAATGCATAAAACTTTTTTAGATTTCCTGGCCCTAATGTCTTCATAGTGAAATGATTTATTCGGTAAATATTGAGCAAACCTGATCTCCTATTGACTAATGCCTAGCACTCAAATATTAGAAGTATGTAATAAGCAGGATTACAGCTGTTCTTCGGTGTCTTCCTCACCAGAGTTATTACTTCCAAACATTTCTGTCTGACAGCTGAAGATGACTTACAGTTTCTACCCAGTGACAGAAAGCTACCCATGATTCCCTTTTAACTGAAGGAAATTTTGGAAAACATGGAAAGAACATAATGTGCTTATAGTTGCCTTGCTACAGAACGTATACAACACATGTTTTCAATAGGATAACCTAGACCACAGGGCACAGACCTCGGATTTTCAACAAAATACAGTGGCCTTCCAAGGCACATCATAATAGTTCTTGATGAAAGGCCCTTCTTCTAGGAAGCCTTTCACAGTGGTTCTGTAAGAAGCATGTACAGTAACCCCCGCCATTTCACAGTTCATGTACTGCAGTCTTGCTATTTTGCAAATGCTTTCTCCGCTTACTCTGAGGCCCTGCAGGGGGGAGGGGTGTGCCACTTTTAAAATCCCTTCCAGTCACTGAGGCAAATGCTGCCTCTGTGACTGGAAGGCTTTGTCTGCTGAAGGGAATAGCAGTTTATTCTTTATTTCTTCTCTGGCAGTTTGTGAGGATTTTTTTCTGATATTGGATAAAGGAGGAGGTTCGACTGGGAGTGGGAGGTGTGGATTTATTTTAAAAATATATTATATACTACCATTTATTTTCTATTTTCCCAACTTCAATTTGCTTGCACACACACACATTTGGGGTGCAAGCCAAGAACAGAACCTCTATCCTAAGTGATATCCTAACTGCCCATGCGCCCGCCCGCGCCACCACCCGCCTGCGGCCCACGCTGCCGCCCGCCCAATCGCCCGCCCGCCCGCAGCCGCCACCTGCTCGCCTGCCCGTGCCTCCCCCCTGCCGCTGTCGCCGCCCGCCCATGGCCCCCTGCCACCGCCGCCCGGCCGCACCTCCCCCCGCCCCGCCCGCCGCCTAGGGCGCAAAACCACCTAGCGCCGGCCCTGATTGCGGGACGCTCCTATGCTCTGGGAAGTCAAATCGCGATAAATCGCGGTGGAAACGACAAACGACAAACGAAATGACGAAACGACAATTTTTTGAAAATTTTCACGACAAACGGAAACAACCCGAAACAGACCCGTTCCGACAAACGAAAACTCGAAATGTCATTTTTTCTGGTCGTGCCCATGTCTAGTGCCCATGTTTACTTCAGGATGTAATATTCAACAGTTCCAGCCCAGTTAAAGAGTGTCAAAAAGACCACACCTCTTCCTTAGTGCATCACCTTAAATGAAAATAAGAGAGGTATACCATGATGTCGGCTTCTCCACCACAAAATCATCATTTTGCTCAGAGGATAGAAGCACAACGAGATCAGTGAGATGCCACCATCCAA
This sequence comes from Phrynocephalus forsythii, assembly GCA_029282475.1. NCBI lineage: Eukaryota > Metazoa > Chordata > Lepidosauria > Squamata > Agamidae > Phrynocephalus > Phrynocephalus forsythii. The sequence continues at coordinate 25,077,170 of JAPFRF010000002.1, read as the reverse complement.
GTCCCATTAGTTCCTCTGCCCTGTCCATCCAGCTTTCACCAAAGTGCCAGGTGAATCATTGTGATTGAGGAGATGGGAAGTTTCCTTAAAGCAACATTTGTTTTCATAGAATCATAAAATAGTGAAGTTGGAAGGGGCCTATTAGGCTATCAAGTCCACTCCCTCAACAAAGGAATACAAATCAAAGGATATCTGCCAGGTGGCTGTCCAAATTTCTCTTGAATGCCTCCAGCGTTGGGAGTAGTCACCACCTCTTGAGATAATTGGTTCCATTGCTATGGATAGAACTTGGTAACATTACTCTTCTGGACTACATGTCCCAGTACAGTGGTACCTCTACTTACGAGCAGCTCTACTTACAAGTAATTTGACTTAAGAGTGGAAAACTGTTGGCGTTTTAACTGCTGCCTTACAAATTTTAGATGTGGCCTGCTCTACTTACAATTTTTTTATTTTTCTGATTTTTTATTTTTTTATTTTTTTAAATATGGCTGCTTTACCTACGAGTTGTTCGACTTATGAGCATACATTCAGAATGGGTTAAACTTCTAAGTAGAGGTACCACTGTATTACCCCCAGCTACCATTTTCAGTGGCCATGAAGGCTGGGGGCCTCTGAGAGTTATAGTCCAAAAAAGTGATTTTTCTCAAGATCTAGCACTTGACAGAATCCAGCAGTAAGTTGCACTTAGAGTAGTCCCATTGAACCAAAGGGAATTACAAAGAAGCTGGCTTGCCAGTATCTACTCTAGCTGCAACTTAGTACTGGATTTTAATCAATATAAGGTAAATGTTCTTATGTTTTCACCAGTAGCCACATAGCCAGTCCTCTGAAAAGTGGAAACACGAAATACTGTATGGGGGGGGGGGGAAAGAGACAGAAAGCGGAAATTTACAGAACTATATTGAGGAAGCAGATGCAGTCCCTTAATTATTCCTACCTGGAGGAATGCATAAACTGATAGATAGATTTCCTTTCAATCTTCTTACAAGCAGATGTCAACAAACAGGCCCAGGGACTTGGCCTGTGCAGAACACTTGTTGTGTAATTAAGTTTCAGACATGTTAAAGTCTTGTGCTATTTAAGGCATTTTGTGCTGTTACATATTTTGTGCTAATACATAGAATGAAGATGAAAGAATGATGGGGTGGTTTGCTTTTTTAAAATTAATTTTTCTTCCAGTGGTGGGAATTGGATTTTTTAAAAAGTAAAAAGTATAAAATGAAGATGAACCATTTGTCACCGTATCAGAAGAAAGGTCAATAAATAGCTATGTTTTGCTTTTTGGCACTTTTAATTTTGGTTCACGACGTTCAGGAGCACCTTGAAACAGAAGGGCAGGTATGAAAAGCAAGACTGAGCAAATGCACGGAATGTTATCATTGCTTTCCTGGCCAAAACCAAATTTCCTGCTACCCTCCGTATTTTCCTCCTCCTTTACCATACAGGCTAGTGCTTTGGTTTCTTCCAGATTTTACTTGGCTGGCTTGCAAACAGACTGATGGAGTTTAAAGTCTGGACTCACTAGAGGACCTTGTGTGAGTTAAGAGCATTCATTCTCAGCTGCTTCCTTGCTTTGCCAGAAATGAATTACCCATTTGGCACCACATGGGAACATTTATGTGTTCTGTGAACCTTCAGTCTCAGTTCTTGGGATTAGATGATGGTATGTGACTCACTGGTAGTGTCACATTGTTACTACAATCTTAACTCCATCAACCTAGGCTACCACAGGAAGCTGTCTTAGACTATTTGTTCCCATAGGTGACTATTGTCAACAACAACAACAACTTTCCAGGATCTTAGAACCCCCCCCCCACCAAAAAAAAGTCTTAGAATGGCTAGATAATTGTAACTTCCAGCTACGTTTTTGGTTCATGGTGCATTATGGTGCTTTCTTTAGGGGAGTGAATAAGTCTGCAGGGAACTCTAAGAAAGTTTCAAAAAAAGTTTGTATTTGATGAATACAAATAGAAATGCATACCTTTTGACATTCTTGTTTTCTGGTGCATGGCTGGCATTTTAGCTTATCACTTTTCCAGGATGACCTGATATAATCTATCACAGTGTTTTTCAACCACTGTTCCACGGCACACTAGTGTGCCGCAAGATGTTCTCTGGTGTGCCGTGGGAAAAATTGAAAAATTACTTTATATATAGTCAATATAGGCACAGAGTTAAATTTTTTAACATTTTCTAATGGTGGTGTGCCTTGTGATTTTTTTCATGAAACAAGTGTGCCTTTGCCCAAAAAAGGTTGAAAAAACGGACCTTTTTACCTGCAGATATCAGAGGCTGAACCCAACACATATTTTGTGAAAAGCAAGGCATTTTGTGAAAAGCAACGACAAGTTTCTCCACAGCTTGGAGAATTGACTTTTATGGATTAAAGCTCCCAGATTGCATCAACCAGCTTGGCACAGATATTTACCAATATCTGAGTTTCCCATATGCCTGATGACTTGTGAAAACATTCTTGGAATATATTCTCAAAGGCTTTCACAGCCTGGATCTGGTAGGTATTGTGAGTTTTTCGGGCTGTTCGGCCATGTTCTGGAAGTTTTTTCCTCCAGAACATGTCCAAACAGCCCGAAAAACTCACAACAGCTATTCTTGAAATATATGGTGCTCAGAAAATTCTTCCTCTTCACGATGCAGAGATGCCATGGTGTCTTTCCAATTCCTGTTAGAAAAAAGGCTCCTAGGAACACCCTGTTTGGAGTTTAATAACTTAGCCCCCTTACCTCCAAGCCTCTCCAAATTTGGAGAGCTTAAAGGGGATAGACCAAGGGAGCTACAAAAATATTTGGTACCCCTTGGACACTGGGGAGCCCGTTTTAGATAGTAACAAAATGGTTTGTTTTTAACAAAAAATGTCAGTTTCGTTACTATCCGAAATGAAGCGGGTTCTCTCATTTTGTTAGCTTACAAAATGATTCATAAGGCAACAAAATGACAAAACACTGTTTTGTTTTCATTAAGGTGCTCATCCCTATCTGACATCTTTCAGTAGAGGCAAGCAGCTCAGGAGGGGAGGAAAAATGAGAGCTTTCACTTGGATTCTTTCCATCTCAAGTAGCAGGTGTTTATGTCTACATTACTGTTAGGGATGGGCACGAAACGGAAAAAAATGTTTCATTTTGTTTCATTTTGTGCTCCCCCATTTTGTTTCATTTTGTTTCTTATGATTTTTTTTAAAAAATCATACTAAACAAAACAAAATAAAACGAAAGAGCTCCCCTGGGTCCTAGAGGCACCAGATTTGGTCTCCAGGACTCTGGGAGCCATTTTTAAAGGCTCCTGCTGAGCTGTTATCAGTTGAACCCTTTTAAAACTTAAAAGGGTCCAAACATTGTTTAAAGGGGTCCAAACATTGACAGCTCGGCAGGAGCCCTCAGAAAATGGTCGCGAGGGCAGTTCTGGTGATCGCTCTGCCCTCCTGAGCATTTTCATAGTGCTTCTGCTGAGTTGTCAATGGCTGGAATCCTTTAAACATGGCCCAGTCAGTACCAGGGGGACCCCCTGGTACTGACTGGGCCAGGTTTAAAGGGGCCCAGCCATTGACAGCTCGGCAGGAGTCCGAAAACAACGGAATGAAACTGTTCATTTCAATGGGGAAATAACCGTTTTGTTTAGTCTATAATGAAATGATGCTTCCTCATTTTGTTTTGTTTTGTTTTGTTTCATTATGTAACAAAACAATTAAACAGCATTTCATTTTTTCATTTCCTGCCCATCCCTAATTACTATTGCTTGCAGCACTAAGTGCACACCCAACGCTGTAAAAGAAGCTTGCAATTAACTCCACTCCTTATCTCTGGGCAAGCTAAGTGGGGCAAGGTTTCAACTGATGAAACTGGTGCTTTTCAGCAAGAAGGGAGGTGGTGGCCTGAAGATCTGCAGTATCTGTGGAGGAGCTGCTGCTTTCATTCGGACCATTTTCACTTTCCTTGCCTACCTTCCAGCACTGCATTTCAGTGCATTAGGAGGGTTGCACAATCTCTGCAGCAAGTGGTTGAACATTCCTCAAATTGTCAGCTCCTTGTCAGAGATGAGTCTGGTGGACATTGTACAGATGAATTCTGATTTTTTTCTTCTTTCGACCTTACCATTTCATTTTAAAAAGAAGGAAAAATAAATATATCAACTGCTTGAATCAGAGCAAAGAGACTAAGCCAGTATCCTGCTCTCAGTATTAACCAGCCAGAGATAATGTCTTTCTTACAACCTCCCTCTCAGGAACATGTATTTGGAAATATGCAATATTTCTATTTATTATTTATTTATCCATCCCATAGTACCTCCCGCCTTCCTCCCAGTAAAGTCAGTGTGGCTCTTCTCTGCTCCTCTTTGTCCTCTGAAAAACGTTTCAAGGTAGCCAGGGTAGATGGTCGGTATGGCTGCCCCCACATTCATCTAGGGAGTTTTGTGGCTTAGTGAGGAATCTAAACCTAGGTCTCTTGTGCCCTAGACTAATACAACAGAAACTGGCTTGTTACATAGAGGAGCCATATAGAAAACTGTAACAATAATCCTGCTGGACTGCAATCCTGCATAACCTAGTATCCAGCCAACCACGATGGCCAACCAGATGCTCTGGAGAAGCTCATATTGTGTCATGAAGGCAGTAGCCACTGCTCACCTCCATATATCCCACACAATGTGTTATGTAGCTGACTGCCTCTGAACTCAGGTGAGTTACAGTGGTCCCCCTCCCTTTCGCGGTTCATATATTGTGGTCCTGCTATATCATGGGACCGCAGTATATGAAAAAGGCCCCCTAGGGTAAGGGAGTAAAGTCCTGTTTCAAGCGTCCCATATTTACCCCAGGACTGGAGTTGCCCCAAACAGGCCTATGAGGGCTTCCCTGGGCCTTCTGGAGGCCCCAAAAGGGCCTCCCTGTGAACCGGAAGTGACTTCTGGATTGCTGAAAATCATTTCTGAGGCCTCCAAGAGCGTTTCTAGGCCTGTCGGAGGCCTCAGAAATGATTTCCGGTTTACTGGAAGTCACTTCCGGTTCACAGGGAGGCCCTTTGGGGGCCTCCAGAAGGCCCAGGAAGGCCCTCATAGGCCCGTTTGGGGTAGGGCCAGGCTGGGTGTAAGTACAAGAGCCCCCAGCTAGGCTCCCCCAGGCCTGACTCGACCTGCACCCACATATAGCGGATTTTCAATTATTGTGGGTCAGGTCAGGTCCCTAACCCCAGCGATAGGTGGGGGATCACTGTATTTATCATAGCTGGTGATGGTTCTTCCCTCCATATTTAGGTCTAATGCCCTTTCACAGCCGTCAAAGCTTGTAGATTTCTTCAGATATGACCATCCCTAATGTCAGCTGGTGTTGCTTTCATGATGTGCATGCTGCGTTTCACTCCAGTCTTTACCCGGCAATACTTTTGTTTTGTGTTTCCAACACTGGACTGACTTCATCCATTTATCATTTTCTTTCTTTTCACCTATATTTAGACAGGAAACACAGCATTACTCAGGACCCCCTTCTAGACATTTTCTAATACGTTTCTAGTCTAGGCATTTTATAGCAAATCTGTCTGTAATTTATCTCTCCCCCCAGACCTCCTTTCCTTACATAGCCCACCACTGCATTGAATAAAAGATGACGTACCACAGCTATTCTTAGCTTCATCAGTGTCTGCAGTGATTTCCCGTCCCCCCCTTTTTTGTTCATGGTTAGTGCATTGCTTGAGTTGCTGGGGTGGAGGGCATAATAAATTTCTTTTCCTTTTCCTATGTCTTTTCAATGGCAGTTTCTCAAAATCTAAATCTTGTGGAGTTTGTCCGTATCTCCACATGCAAACTCCATAAATGTTATTTTCTTTTAATTGTTTGCATCTTCAGACCAATTAAAAACATCTAATAATTGTAGGCAAGGTTCCAATGAAGGGACGGACAAACCCACCCACACCTCTACTCTCCTCCACTCAGGGTTTTTTCCTCCCCCATTGGCTTCTGGTTGTCACAGAACTTGCATGGGGGGAGGTGTGCATGGAGGGGAGAGGTGTATGACAGAGTCCCACACAATGGGGCTGAAAATCAGAGGAGACATTCATTGTCGGTTATTCAGAAATTTTCTATGATACTACCTATACAACAAAGTTTGATTTGCACTTCCAGTTCTGCTCAAAACTTGAACGTTATGACCCGAAATACTAAATGTACTTGACAGTAAGGTGGACAAACAAGGTGATTGCTCTTTCTTGAACTAGAGAAGACTCTGCTAAGTCACTGGATACAACAAATAGTAAGGTACTCTGAAAACAATCCCCTAATATTTATATTGGTTCTGGTTGCTGGCCTACATGGAAGTGGCATATACTAAGGAACCCTCTGAACATGTGTGTGAAAAGGGCAGACAAAGGGCTTGCAGTAATTGTTCTGAAGGTGGGCATTTTAAAATAGTATTTTTACCCTGCCCTTCTCCTTGGAAAAGGACCCAAAGCGGCTTACAGTAATGAGGGATAATATACAATCCAGTACAATTAAATCATGTTCAAGTATTTGAGAACAAGGAATTGAGGGTCATCTTACAGCATTAATAGACAACATTACATTAAAGCAACACGGTTATAAGTAGTCATAAACACAAAGTCTATGTGAACCCATAGATTCATATAAAATACACATGGTAGTCCATCGTTCAGGGAAAGTTTGCCTGAAGAGAAAGGTCTTTGCCTCAATTAACAAATGATTAAAGTTTACTGATCTGTGCTCTAAACCCATGAATTATTTACATGAGGTGGCCACGTCTGTATGCCTTCAAGTCAATTTTGACTTCTAGTGACCCTTTTCTGGGTTTTCTGGGTAGAACGTACTCAAAAGTGGTTTACCATTCTCTTCTTCTGGGTTTGCCTTGGGCATGTGCCACTTGCCCATGGCTACACAGATAGGCTAGATTTGACTATCTTTTGAATGCCTCCTAGTACTAATCAGATACAGTACATTTGATACAGTACAAATGTTAAGCTAAACAAAATGGGAATTAGGCCAGCCTGTCTGGTTCTATAGTTTGTGTAGTTGAAGTATCTCAGTGTTCATCACATTCTAATGCCTGCATCACTAAATTAAGGAACACAGAATGTAAAATGGTACAGCTTCATGGGTATGTCTTAATGGAATGAACTGCTTCCTCTGAGGCCCCTATCTCACATCCATTTAAATGCAGATTAAATTTGTAGATAAACCGTGTCCAAAAATGCCATACCCATGGCCACTGGGCTTTTTGAAAAGAAAAGAAAAGAAAAGAAAAGAAAAGAAAAGAAAAGAAAAGAAAAGAAAACCCAGTAATGCCCTTTAAGCGAGGTTTCCAAGACTTCCTGGAGAGATAGGGATTTTTTTTGCCTCACTTAAAAAGTTCACCTTTTAAGGAGGCAGGCGTCATGGGACCATGTAGATGATCTGGTTTTCTTTCTTTTCTTTTTTTTTCATAGTGCCGACCAGCTGTTTCTGGGGCCGATTGGGTGTTGTTTTTTCTTTTCACTTCCCCCCACCCCTAGTGCTAGTCAGTTGGTTCTCTGGCTGGTCTGGCACTGTTTTGTTATTTTTTTAAAATTTCCCCCCACCCTCCTAGTGCCATGCAGCTGGCCGATCCGGAACTGGTTTTTTTTTTTTACTTCCTCCACTGCTAGCGCCAGTCAGCTGGTCCTTTTTAAAAATCCTAGCTGGCCATGGGGCTGAACTGCAGTTTTAAAACAAAACACCTTTGGGAACTGTTATCTCACATCTTCAGTCACATGACGGGAGGAAGAGGAAAAGCGGTCCTTCCAACGATAAGGTCTTCCCCAGGTGAGACAGCAGCCTAAGTCAAAGGTAGGCAACCTCAGGAACTGGAAAGTCCCATTTCTCCTTCACCACCATGGGGGCTGTCCTCAGATGTCCTCACAAGGTGGTAAAGAAAAGAAAAGTGTGTGTTCCTCTGAAGGCAAGATGTGTGCTGCTCACATATCTCAGTTTAGAAAATGAAGGGGTTTTATTGGTTTTGCCACTTAGGGGGAGGACATTCTGTATCAGGATCAGAATAGCCACACAACTGGATGGGTTGTGTGTCTGCAGTCTATAAGCCATGGCTTCCCTAGTCATGCATAGAAAGACATTTTAATAGGGTCAAGCCACCCTGTTTCAGAAAGTATAGACTTCTTTCTCCCCACCAAGAGCCTGTTTCTCATACATGCCCGTACGTACAGTGGTACCTTGTATAAAGTAATTAATTCGTTCCAAATGAAATTATGTTAAGCAAATTTTCCTTTATACAAATTCCCATAGGAATGCATTGAAAATGGAGTAATCCCATTTTTATGTTATACGGATTCTCCCCATAGGCGATTATGTTAAGCAAATTTCCCCTATCTCCAAAATTTTTTAAGTTGTACAGATTTTTTGTTTTACAAGCTGTTTGTTAAACAAGGGTCCACTGTACTAATTTTAATATTCCACTCTGGAAGGCAAAGAAGAAAATTATTTAACAAGGCATCCGATGACTTCCCTCTTGCCCAACCACTTTGTGACCCACAGAAGAAAATTACCAAGGAAAGCAGAAGGTTTATGTTCTCTGTTTATTTGGAAGTTCACTTTTTCATTGAAAGTTTGGTGATGGGATTTCATTGCTAAAGGGGGAAAAGGGTCACCATTGTCTCCAGAGGAAAACAAAACTGTTTTAACCTTGGGGAAATAAAGTAGAAACAGCCTGTGGTTCCCCTTAATTCAAAGCAGCGAAGGCTACCTCCCTAGCTACCATAGCCTCTGGAAAAACTCAATGCATTCCCAGTCCTTCAGTCTCTCTTTTTATGGTATACTCCCACAGTCAAGCTTCAGCTGTTGGTTTTACCATCCAGCAACTTAAATGACTTTACAGCTGCTTTCTTTGCTCAGTGTTTCAGAGTAAGTCTGCTCTATCTAGTAAAAATGTTTTACATTTAACCCCAGCAACATTCTAACCACAGCATTAACCTTGTTATTTTAGGGTTCAGCTATAAAAACACCATCTATTCCTGCCATCCCGATTGCAGTTTAATGAACATAGAGCCTGAATCTAAATATATTTTATTTAGAAGCATGTTCCTAAGGAACATCTATAGGACTACAACCCCGTGTCTTTGAAGATAAGCCATTTATGAACATTCATTGTCTTTAAAAATGTGCAAAACTGAACAGATCAAGAGTACTTTGCCATTCTGGGGCAGACCGAGGAGATGGAATTTACCCTTGCCCTGGAGCAACACCACAATAGCTTTTTCGTAGTACATCTGGCAGTCGTAACATTAAAAAGACAGGAGACAATTTGAGTTACAGAAAGGAGAATAATGCGGTAGATGAGCTGCTAGGCCAAAGATCAACTAAAGTGGCACTTGAACTTCTAAATGGAGCCCAATACCTCCTGTAGGCATTCCACTTACTGAAGTGCTAAAAAGGGCTCAGGTTGAGCAGACTGAGAGCATGCTTATACTGACATGTCTTAGACCAGGCCTGCTCAACACGTCGACCGCGGGTGACCGGTAGCCCGCAGGGCTGTTTTAAGTAGCCCACAAGGTCTCCGCTGGCTTTCTAAACCGCTGACGGCTTACTATATATCTGAATAGAGTGCTTTGGTATTGTTCAAAGCATACAGTAAGGATAGAAAAGGGAATTTCTTTAGTTCTGAGAACACCTAATTTTCATAGCAGATACTCACACCAGGAGTCTTTCTTTTCTGCTTAGCTTCTAAAGGTAGTCTACATGTAATGTAAATCTTTGCTTTCTGTCGTATTGCCAGAGGAAGCAGACCACATCTTTTCCCTCTCTCTCCTAAGTGTGTACAGTGGTACCTTGTATAAAGGAATTAATTTACGGAATCAAAGTAGCTTCTTTGTATAATTTAACTGTTTCATGATCTTTCTCTCTTTCTTCTTCCAATCTGGTGGACTGGTGGAAAACTAAAGTAATCTAGACTAAAACGAGATAGAATCAGAGGATAAACAATATGTCAATGAGAGAGAATCACCAAGTGAGACATGTCATGTTATAGATAAATTGTGGATGTATATTCTATGGTACCCTTTTTCCTTTCTTTTCTTCTTCTTTTTCCCTCTAGTCATGTTGTGTGTGTCCTTGGTTTGATTTTCTATGTTTAATTATCTGTATCCTCAATAAAATGTGTGGAAAAAAAGAATTAATTTGTTCCAAATGAAATTCTGTTAAGCAAATTTTCCTTTATACAAATTTCCCATAGGAATGCATTCGAAACAGAGTAATCCCTAATCGCGACCATTTTTATCTTAAGCAAATTTCCCCTATCTCGAGAATTTTTAAGTTGTGCAAATTTTATGTTATACAAGCCGTTTGTTATATGAGGGTCCTCTGGACTTCCTTTTAATAAGCTTTCTCTTCAGTAAATGGGGTTTTTTGTTTGTTTGCTAATGTTGGTTGAGGATGTCACCAAATCCCACCAATAAAAACTAAATTCCTTATGAACAACTAGCTGTTAAATGGCTTCCCTTCTTCTCCAACCAGCTGAGTTCAACCACCACCACCACTGAATGGCATTGCTGTGAGGGACCCTATGGATCACTGAGTCCAGCTCTGTAGACACAGTGAGGAATTGAACACCCAGCCTCTGACTCTGTGGCCAGAGACCTCAACCACTAAGCTAACCAGTATTTACATATTCCTGATTGTGCTTCCACCCTTGCATACTGCCTATTCAAAAACCACTCTTGCAAAATTGAGATAACTCTTTTTACTATGGGCATACACTTCCTAATCAGTGCAGTAGTTCCACACTTCACTTTCACTTTCTATTTTGTGTATTTGCTCCACTGATCTCAAAAGAACTGGTCTGGGAAGACGCGGTTTTGTTTAAATTTTATATTTCAGTATATTCAGTGGAGTTTAACATGCCATGAGTGTTCAGCACTTGGAGCCTTAGGTGTCTGCCAAACCTTTGTCAGTTTTGATTTGACGTCAACCGCGAAGTTTCAGGGGGGGGGGAGGAAAACTTACTCACAGCAAAGAGCGCCGTGACACCTCAAAGACATAGCAAATCAACGGTGGCATGAGTTTTTATGGTATAACCCCCAGTTCATTGGATTCATGACACAGCAGTGTAAGTTGGCAAGTAACCATGCAATTGGATATGTGGGGAAGACAGGCATCAATGCCAACAGCTGTCAAACATAGTGCCAAGAAGCAAAAAATGTTTCATTATTGGATAGCGATTAAGGTGGGAGTGGGAAACCATTGCTCTTCTAATTTTTAGTAGTTTTATTTGTTTATTTATTTGAACGACAACTTCCAGGATTCCTTACCATGGGCAACTCTTTAAACAATACAGCAAACGAGATTATATATATATATATATATACCGATTTTATTTTGTCTCATTTGCTGTATTGTTTCTTTTGAGTCTGTCTTGCCCTCTTTGTTCACCGCCCGGAGTTCTTTTGGGAAGACTGGCGGTATAAAAACAGATAGATAGATAAATGATAGATAGATGATAGATTAGATAGATAGATAGATAGATAGATAGATAGATAGATAGATAGATAGATAGATAGATAGATAGATAGATAGATAGATAGATAGATAGATAAACTATGACTGGGTTTTCTGAGGAATGAAGTTCAGAACATCTGGCTGGCCAAATGTTGCCATCATCTCTTTAAGGAGCTACAGACCTGTAAAGAGGCAAATATCTACTGGAGAATGGTAAAGCTATTTATAGAGAGATCATTGAAGATTAAATTAGAGTTTAGACCAGAACTCTTTTTATTGAATATAACTGATATGAATATTTCTCATGATCAAAAGTATGCATTACACCATGTAATTGTTACAGCAAGGATTCTGTATGCGCAATTTTGGAAGAAACCTGGAGCGCCGACGGAGAGAAATTTCTTTGAAAAGATAAGAGAATGTATCGAAATCGATAGACTTTCTGGATATTTGAAAGGAGACTACGAAGAGACCATCAAAAGAAGATGGTAAGAAGTAGTAAACCTATTAGTTAACTGATATGATATTAGATTCTGATATGTATAATCTTTGACTTGATAGACTTAATGTAATTCTTCGTGTTTTATTTTCCCCTTTCCCCCTTTCCCTTTCCTTTTAAAACTAATAAAACTTTTAATTTAAAAAAAGGAGCTACGGGACTCTGGTGTTTTTTTGTTTTTGTTTTTTGAGGGGGGGATAGCAGCAGATTTCTTATTTTTTTAGGCTATGATGGATGCCAAGGACAGTTCCTTTCAAACTTGTAATCTGAAGACTCTAACAGCTATCAGAAATTCATCAGAACTAATTCATTTCCTTTTCAGAATTTCAGCTAAGATTTGTGGTCCCCTTCCAGGCCATCCTTCTACCATTCAGTGTCAGGCCACCAAGTGGAGGGCTGGGCCAAACAACCAACCACCCCCCCTGTGCCTTTTCATAAGATCTCTTTGTCCTTTCTTTTTTTGTCTGTCTAGCTCTAGCAGCATTAGTCACACAAGTATGTCACGGAACATTATATGGCTTTTAAAGATAAGATCTTGGCGTTCATAAATTTTAATCAGAGAAGAGTTCTTTTAAAACGAAGCCAAACATACTGGGGCCAGGGAGGGAGTTCCAGTGAATGAAAAGAGAGAGCTTCCCGTGGTGTAATAGCAACTTTTTTTTCCTGAAAAATTGGATAGTTGCTCCTAGTAGCTGAGAATCAAACACCCTCTATTGAGATGTTTAATGTTTAGAGGCCAATCTAGGGAAAAGCACAATTTCTGGGCCAAAGTTGTAAAACAGGCTGAAACAGAGCTATTTCCATAACGTTTTTTCCCCACAGGGTAGGATGATGGAGGCTATGGGTCTCTTCGTTTAATGAAAATGTTATTTTACAAAACACGAATTCCCATAGGACTGCATTGGGAACGGTTCAATCTGTTCCGGAGGCTAGACTAAAAACAAAAATAATCTGGTCCCCCCCCCCCGGTACATGCAGAACAGTTTTTTGTCATGGGAAGCATCTCATAGGGCAGTGGTGGCAAACCTTTGGCACTCCAGATGTTTTGGACCACAACTTCCAAAATTCCAAGCCTGTTCTGCCAATGACAAAGGACTGTGGGAAACATCTGGAGTGCCAAAGGTTCGCCACCACTGCCATAGGGGATTTTTTTGTCAGGAACAGTGCTCCATTGTTCTCAAGGTAGCCACTGCGTTCTGGGATTTTCCTCACCTCCATTTATAGAAAGTCCTCTTACAGTTTGGCATTACATGGGCAGGGTTGAAGAAGGCGGGGAGAAAGAGAATAGATGCTGGCTGCAATAGTGTTAGGGACAATACCCCCTGTTTCTACTTTTTCCTTTGTTTAGGGTGCCCTGCAAATAAATGCCAGTGCCTGTTGCTTGTTCCCATGAAGAACCAGGTATTTCCCAATCAACACCACCTTTTCTGTTCTGACATTTTAGATCTCTGGTACATTTGCTCATCATCACTGGGAACAAAATCCTTTCGGTGTCTTGCCTAGCCATATTTCTGGAAGCTGGCTTACAACTCGGGACAATCACCTACACAGCATGCCCATCTATGGATTCTCTGCCAAGCAATACTGCCGTTTTGCCATTTAGAGTTGTCTGGAAGAGTATTCCATTCTTGGCACAAAATGTCAAGTTGGACGCAAACTCTCCCCCACATGACTATCAAAAATGTAAGCACACCGAGCCTTCTGTTTAAGGTCCCTCACATTCCCCACACTGGCAATAATGGTGATGCATAACAGCTCATAGACCTAACCATTGCTGATCAATCAGCATTCTTTCATTCAGCTGCTAAACATTAATCCCATATATTTCCATATACAAGTCAGACCAAGTCATTTCAAAACATGTCACCTTTTCCTGTCCTTCTATTCTTTTATTAGGTGCTAGATTCTTCTACACTTTTGTTGTGCAACAAAACATTAACAAAGACCGAAATTTCAGACATTATCTGATCTGTTACGTACTGGAAACATCTGTCTGAAATAAATGTTGTGAAAAGCCCAGACAATAAACTGCTCACATGTTTCAGTTAATAAGATGCTGCATTGCTTGGTGGCCTTTAAATTGTCTTTCTTTTCTGGCTAGGCATTCAGTGGCAACAGAGAATACAATGGAAGAAATTAAATGAGGAATTCTTCAAGCTCCTTAACTGAAATGTTACTAAATTAAAAGCACCAAGAACTAATCTTTGCCTTGGGTCAGCAATGATGTTTATAGCTGTCCCCAAAATCCTGCAAGACTTTTTGGGAATGTACATAGTTCAGAACCTTAGAAAAGTTACTTTAAAAAACCAACAATAACTTCCAGAATCTCCCAGCCAGCACAGCCTGTGGCTATGTTGGCTAGAAGATTCCAGAAATTGTAGCTTGAAAAGTAACACTTCCAAGCTGTTCACAAAATCCAACGCAGGGTGTACCCATAAAACACTAGCTTATATTGTCTTGAAATCTAGGACAATTGGAATGGAACATTAACCTGCTGAAAATTGGGTGCATGATGATTTCCAGTAAATTTAAGAAGGAAACGTCCACCCTTCCCAAATGTGCTTGCATGCTATTAATTTATTATAACTTTTTTTAAAAAAAGAATCAAACCTTCCCAAATCAAATCAAGGCTTTTTGGAGCTCTGTTTTATACCATTACCAATGTGGGACAAATCAAGTTGAATCAACTAGTTTCCATCTGCCAACAGAAAGCTTCATGTCGGAGGACTGAGATTATGGGTGAGTTTCTTTCCCTCCTGCAGCCTCTTTCATTGCTCGACTCCCCAACCTTATGGAGCAGATGGGAGAAAGGAGGTAGGGCTTCAGGGAATAAGGAAAGAAGAGGGTAGCTGATATGCCCTCTGTCTTATTCTTTTTCTTAGCATTTTCCCCACTTGGTGGTGGGATCCGCTATTCTTCTTTTGGCCTTCCACTTGGTCCACTCATGGGCCAGTTACGAGTGAACCTGGGACAACTTCATGACATACGCCCTCTGTCTGCAGAGCAGAATCATTGGATTCTGCCTATTATTTTAAGATTGTTGCCCTCAGCATATGGGAGAATGCATGCACCTTCAACAGAACACAGCATGAGCCATTAGGACAAAAAGCAAAAAGTGTTCTGCTTATATACCGCCCCATACCACTTCAAGTAGTCTCTGGGCGGTTTATAGTTTTTTAAAATAACAGTATGCAGGCTACACATTGCCCCCCCCCCCCAGCAAGTTGGGTACTCATTTTACCGACCTCGGAAGGATGGAAGGCTGAGTCAACCCTGAGCCTGCTACCTGGGACTGAACCCCAGGTTGTGAGCACAGTTTTACCTGCAGTACAGGCATTTAACCACTGTGCCATGGGGCTCCTTGGTGGTGAACATTTGGCACTCCAGATGTTTTGGACCGCAACTCCCAGAATTCTGAACCTAGATTGCCAATGATAAAGGACTGTGGGAGTTGTGGTCCACAACATCTGGAGTGCCAAAGGTTCACCACCACTACACTAGGGTGAATAGGCCATGGTTGGGAACAGGGCTGGATTGAGGAAAGGGCCATTTTCCCCAAGGACCAGCATTGGGGATGCCTTTGACAGATGGAAGCACCCTAAAATCCTCTTTGCTGAAGTCCTGCCCTTGTTTCTCCATGCAGAGGACAGCACAGAGATTGTTCTCTCTCCTTGCATGGAGAAAACTCTCAGCTAGTACTTGTGAGAGGTAATCTTTTGAATTTCTGTGGTGTTCATCATTCGTGCTATATCACCTTTTAGCTCTGCACAGGCAAAAAAGAAAAAGAGAAAAGAAGAGAGTTAGAGATCGCCTGATGGGTACAATCAATGGCAGAGGGACCATGAGCTGTGGCCACACATCAGATCACATCAGACTGAGGGCCACTGTGGCCACTGACACCAAAACAAATCAGAGTCTTCATGTGATCACATAAACCAAACACAATTCTAAAAGAGACTGGGCAAATGAAGCGGCAGCAAAGCCAAGTCACTCCAATTTGGCCTCCAGGTGCCATCACACCCTTGCTAACTGAAGCAAACGAAAATGATTGAATTTTAATGGTATGGGATGTATCTCTAAATAATTCTGCAGGAAAAGCCTCCACTGGCTGCAAGATGATTTTCTAGGCAGACCTCACTCTCCTTCCAGGCACAGAGCCAGAGAAAACCAGGGAAGATGAAGAGAGTTTCTTAGGAAGCAAACTCCCTTAAAAATGAGGCTTGGCTGTCAGCAGGAAAATTTACGTCTTCCTGAAGAATTTCTTTGACCCTGCGAAGAGAGGCCCAACTTAAATGTAGCCGCCACAACAACCCTCTCCAATAACACCCCATTTCCCAGGTAACAGTACTTTCAGTTATCACATTGTGACAAACTAAGGACTTTGAAGTTCCAGAGTGATAGCAGCAAGAAATTATCTTATATGCCTGGACAAGCTGGAGTATGTACGGATTAAGGCAGATGTGTCCCAGTGTTCTATCTCCAGATAGGCAAGCGCTTCAGTACCTGAGATCATCAGATGTTCAGACAAAGCCATGCTGTCTCCCAACTGATAGATGAAAAAACAAAAGCAATTTGTCATTGGGATGGAGGTGATATTGTGGGATTAAATGGATTGAGGCAAACATGTTGTTCCTCTTTAGGGTGCACAGCTTCTTGATGTAACATCAGGATCTCATCAAGTGTGGACCTAGAAGAACTTTCTAGATGAACCATACTGGTCTCCCTTCCAGGCCTAGTGTGAATACCAGACACAGTTGAATGAATGCCAGGGTCCATCAGGGCTGGCATCAATCAACGTCTCTCATGCTTTGACAAAATCCTTACACTCAGATCCATAAGTGTAACACAACTGGTGCAACTTGGCTGGGTGAATGGCATTGTGTTAAGAAACCACTATAGATTGTACTTGTTGTGTGCTAAGCAACACAACTCACAAGACAACTGATGGTACTTTACACCCCAAATTTACATCATTTGCTTTATACTGGTTTAAAATCCCAGTAAGAATTCACCCTCTCTTCTTCCTTCTCTTAAATGTCATGGTTTACTGGGGACTGCAACCTAGATCTCCCAAGTCCTGGCCCCAAACCGTGAGTACCACTACACTGGTAGCAGATATCTTGAGTGGAAGAAGCATATTAGATAATGCATATGGAGAAATTCCTTATCTATTGCAATATAATATGCACAGTCTACATATGGTGTGAATTAGGGTATAAATGACAGTGAATAACTATATTCATAAAAGGGCTTCTATGCAATGGTGTGGATAGGATGACCTTGTGGGCTACTTGCTGATGAGAGTGGAGCCCTAGTGGGCTTTCTGATGAGGCTGTGGTGCAGTTGTCATTATTTGTGACCTAACTAATCCCTAACTGAACTCCCCAGGAAAAACGGTGCAAAATATTTCCAGCAGCTTATAGTAGACAATATGTAGTATCAATGCCAGTAATTATGTAAACATTTGTTACTTGATTTTAAACAATTTTTAATTTTACTTTTTGTTATAAGCTTGCCACTGCTTAAAACTATCAATGAAATCCAATCAGCATGTTTAATGAGTTGATGAATCTTCTCATACTGCTGGGAACTCAACTCCCATGAGTTATTATTGTCTATGGCCACATTGGGTAGGACTAATGGGATTTTAGCAACCAACACAGTCTGGAAGGTCTCTGATTTCCCATCATGGCACCAGAACAGTAAAAAATAATAATCAAATGAGTCATTTAAAACAACAACTGAGGGAAGAATGGAATATCTACCAAATACTTGAAAGAACAGCTCGTCTTAACTTGGCACCTTGGACAGAGTTGTCATGTTGACCCTGAGAAGGTATTCTGCTATTAGGACAACAAGCATGGAGAGCCCTGTACCTGGCTAATGTCCATCTAGTTTTTGAAGAGAAAAACTTTGATGTTCTTTCTAATAATGCGCTCCGGATATACAGTCTTTAAATCCCTGAAATAAAAGGCAGCCTCAGAATTATGTGCTGTCAAGTCGCCTTCAACCTATGGTGACCCTATGAATGAGTGACCTCCAAACTACACATATATAATAGAGATAAAAATATACAACATCACTGTCCTTCCAGTGACCTTCTGCACAAACATATTGGAATTCCACTAAACCAAGGTGATAAGGGTCTATAATCCAAAGGAAGAGCTCCCTTTGTAAACTGGACTTGAGAATCACAGTCCCATCCTAAGATTTCCTCACCCAGTAGACTGAAGCAAATAATCCAAGGGATGCACATGTACTACAAGGTATATGGGGGGAGACCCAACAGCCTTAATTCTGTTAATTACACTGCCATAACATTCCCTTGATTTAATTTCTGGGGGGAAAGGTGCCATTAAACTTGGAAAGACTTCAGTCCTTTGGTTTGCATCAGGACTAATTACTCATGGAACTGATTGCCCAGAAATCCTCCAACTGGCATGGGAAAACGTCTTTCATTTTCTTTAACAGAGTAGAAAGAAGGACAGCCATGGTCAAGAAAACACAATGAACTTAATGGAATGCATTTTTTTAAAAAAAGTTGGAATGCAGGCTTGACTCAACATGGAACACCCCATTTCCCCATGTCTACGTCATATTGCGTTTTTTGTGATCTGGTATTTGTGAACCACATATGCTTCACATATGGCACAGGGCTAGAGGATTGCGCAATGCCTTGGACAATGGCTAAGAGAAACAATTTTCTCTGACAGATGTACTATCCTTGGGAGAGAGCCCCAACCACTGAGAATATATTTTTACAGCAAATTCTGGGAGAGAAAATCTAACCACTGCTGAAGTCACTGCTTTAGAAAAATTGATAGGACCAAGTTACATTTTCAGATGAAGATTATATATATATATATATATATATATATATATATATATATATATATATATATATATATATATATATATATATATATATATATATATATATATATATATATATATATATATATATGCATGTTAGGGTGGATTCGGGTTTCTTCCCGTGTAGAAATCTGGTTGTTTTGGCGACGTTTGACGAGGTCTCACTCGTCATCTTCAGGCTGGTGTTCTGGCTTCTTTCTTCTTGAAGCAAAGCGTGGTCTCAGTTGAAGTCCTTCTATAAATACTGCTGGGGGTGTGGTTTGCTTGCTTTGTTGCTGATTGCAGGTTCCTTTGTTCCTTTGTTCTTTTGTGATCTGCTGTGTGGCTGAGGCGATCGTTAAGGGATTAACTGCTGATGGCTGTTTAGATGGCTGTTTACATGCTGGTGGGTTAGATGGCTGGTGGGTTCTGGCAGTATCCTGGGCTTTGGTGGAGTGGGGTCCTGTGTCTTGTGAATTCATTTTGGTCTGGCTACGTGTCTGTGGTCTCCCAATGTTTTTTTGGGGTGTGTGAGTGTGCTCCATGTGGTGACTGGAGTGGGGTGCCGCAGTAGATGGTGCAGTCGTGGTTTTGTTATTGGATGGTGGTTTCGTTTCATCTGTGGGAAGGGTCTGGGTTTGTGTTTGGTGTGGATGGAAGGTGGTGGCATCTTGTGTCCTTTTGGACCTGGTGTCAGTCTTTGTGACAGAGGCTCGTCTGTTGACCAGGGCTAGTTTCCAGATGTCAGGCAAGCGGGAGGTGTCATCACGTTTATTCATGTTGTTTGGGTGTTTCTCTATTTCAATGGCTTCCATGATTATTCGACTGTTGAAGTGTTCAGTTTTGGAGATGAGTTTGGTTCTTTCAAAGTCAATTTCATGACCTGTTGTTTTTATGTGCTGGAAGAGAGAGGAAGATTTTTCTTCTTTTTGACTGCGTTCTTGTGTTCTGCGATGCGTGCGCTTATTCTCCTGTTTGTTTGTCCGATGTATGTGGCTGGACAGACTTTGCATGGTATTTCGTAGACTCCTTGGTTTTCTAGCTCAATCTTGTCTTTGGGGTTTCTTAAAATGTTGGCTATTTTTTGGTCGGTGCAAAAGGCTGTCTTGATATTGTGTTTGTGGAGAATTTTGCTGATTTTGTCTGTGGTGCCTTTGATGTAAGGGAGGAGGGCGGTGCCGTTGTTCTCTTCTGTTTCTTGGTTCTTGGGGGGTGTTTCCTTTTGGATTAGTTTGGTGATGGTGTTTTTTTGGAATCCGTTCGCAATTAAAACATTCGAGAGAGTGTGTAATTCAGTTTTTAGGTGGTCTTTGTCAGCGAGGCGTTTGGTTCTGGAGATGAGGGTTTTTGCTACGGAGTTGATCTGTGCAGGGTGGTGGTGTGATTGTGCATTTAAGTAGCGGTTTGTATGTGTTTTTTTCTGGTAGATGGTATGTCCTAAGGAGCCGTCGGGTTTTTTGTAGATTAGGACGTCCAGGAAGGGAAGTTGGTTGTTGGCTTCTATTTCCATAGTGAATTGTATTTTGGGGTGTAGGCTGTTGAGATGTGTGAGGAAGTTGTGGACAAACAAACAGGAGAATAAGCGCACGCATCGCAGAACACAAGAACGCAGTCAAAAAAGAAGAAAAATCTTCCTCTCTCTTCCAGCACATAAAAACAACAGGTCATGAAATTGACTTTGAAAGAACTAAACTCATCTCCAAAACTGAACACTTCAACAGTCGAATAATCATGGAAGCCATTGAAATAGAGAAACACCCAAACAACATGAATAAACGTGATGACACCTCCCGCTTGCCTGACATCTGGAAACTAGCCCTGGTCAACAGACGAGCCTCTGTCACAAAGACTGACACCAGGTCCAAAAGGACACAAGATGCCACCACCTTCCATCCACACCAAACACAAACCCAGACCCTTCCCACAGATGAAACGAAACCACCATCCAATAACAAAACCACGACTGCACCATCTACTGCGGCACCCCACTCCAGTCACCACATGGAGCACACTCACACACCCCAAAAAAACATTGGGAGACCACAGACACGTAGCCAGACCAAAATGAATTCACAAGACACAGGACCCCACTCCACCAAAGCCCAGGATACTGCCAGAACCCACCAGCCATCTAACCCACCAGCATCTAAACAGCCATCTAAACAGCCACCAGCAGTTAATCCCTTAACGATCGCCTCAGCCACACAGCAGATCACAAAAGAACAAAGGAACAAAGGAACCTGCAATCAGCAACAAAGCAAGCAAACCACACCCCCCCAGCAGTATTTATAGAAGGACTTCAACTGAGACCACACTTTGCTTCAAGAAGAAAGAAGCCAGAACACCAGCCTGAAGATGACGAGTGAGACCTCATCGAAACGTCGCCAAAACAACCAGATTTCTACACGGGAAGAAACCCGAATCCACCCTAACATGCATACCTATACCCGTGAAAATCTACGAAAACAAATATCCGACCTCTACGGGGAGGAAACCTTCCAGCTGACCAGAACCTACGAGAAACTAGAAGTCCGAAGAGCCACCATCTTATGTGACATTGCATTCCTACGCAACTGCCGAGACAAAAATGTGATCCCCACAAGCTTCCAACTGAAATTCCACTCAAAAACCCCATCCAGCGAAAGGATCCTGAAAAGAACAGAACTAGCCCTAATCAGAAGCGAACTACACAGGAAAAGATACCTACTAGATTAAACCAACAGAGACCTACTCACTCTCCACCTCAAACTCAGCAACAAAATCCACCCAACACTCTGGAACAAATCCAAGCAACTTGCCGCCTGGAGAGCTGAAACAGAGACCTCCCACAAGACAGACACACACACCAACAAACTCCACAAACTGGAAAAACGCCAGAAGCCCAAACCCCCCCACAACAGCCCATGAAACAAACAGTTCACAACATATCAGACAGGACACTCACCATCGCAGAGACCAAAGTCCTTTCCAAAGGATTCAACTTTGCAGTCGCCCCCAGACACATCCCCACCGAAAACATCATATGCGAAGTGGAAGCCAGCCTAACCAAAATCAACCCAAATGAAGCCAACAAAATCAGACTCGAAGTCACCAATGTCCTCTGCTCCAGCAAACCACCCAGAAGCAATTTACACAAAGAAGAACAAAAAGCCCTCTCCAACCTGAGGAAAGACAACAACATAATCATTCTCCCAGCAGACAAAGGCAATGCCACAGTGGTGATGAACACATCCGACTACCAAGCCAAACTATCCAACCTACTACAAGACCCTGCTTACATACCTTTGAACACAGACCCCACCACCTACCTGGAAAAAATCACCAAAGCCAAAATAAAAGCCTCTCCCTTAAGTGAAGAAATCAAGCCAAGCATCATCCCCAGAGAGAAATCATCCAGATGCCCCAAGCTCTACGGCCTCCCCAAGATTCACAAAGAAGGAACACCTCTCAGACCCATAGTCAGCTCCATAGGCTCACCTCTACAAAACCTCGCCAAATTTCTTGCCAAACAACTCCAGCCCTATGCAGAATCCATCACTTCATACGTACAAAACTCGTTCCACTTCATAGAAATTATAAAGAAACAAGACCTACAACCCAATGACCTACTCGTGAGCTTCGATGTTGTTTCGCTCTTCACACAAGTGCCCATTCAAGAAGCCTTGACAGCTATCCACAACAAATACAACCCCCAAACACATCCTAGATCTGACCAACCACTGCCTAACCAACACATACTTCATCCACAATGGACAAAGATACAAACAGATAGAAGGAGCACCCATGGGATCACCCCTCTCACCGGTCATCGCAAACCTATATATGGAACACTTTGAAACCAACGCGTTACAGAAGTCCGAACATAAACCCAAACTCTGGCTCAGATATGTTGACGACACCTTTGTTATCTGGCCACACGGGAAAGATAAACTGAACAACTTCCTCACACATCTCAACAGCCTACACCCCAAAATACAATTCACTATGGAAATAGAAGCCAACAACCAACTTCCCTTCCTGGACGTCCTAATCTACAAAAAACCCGACGGCTCCTTAGGACATACCATCTACCAGAAAAAACACATACAAACCGCTACTTAAATGCACAATCACACCACCACCCTGCACAGATCAACTCCGTAGCAAAACCCTCATCTCCAGAACCAAACGCCTCGCTGACAAAGACCACCTAAAAACTGAATTACACACTCTCTCGAATGTTTTAATTGCGAACGGATTCCAAAAAAACACCATCACCAAACTAATCCAAAAGGAAACACCCCCAAGAACCAAGAAACAGAAGAGAACAACGGCACCGCCCTCCTCCCTTACATCAAAGGCACCACAGACAAAATCAGCAAAATTCTCCACAAACACAATATCAAGACAGCCTTTTGCACCGACCAAAAAATAGCCAACATTTTAAGAAACCCCAAAGACAAGATTGAGCTAGAAAACCAAGGAGTCTACGAAATACCATGCAAAGTCTGTCCAGCCACATACATCGGACAAACAAACAGGAGAATAAGCGCACGCATCGCAGAACACAAGAACGCAGTCAAAAAAAGAAGAAAAATCTTCCTCTCTCTTCCAGCACATAAAAACAACAGGTCATGAAATTGACTTTGAAAGAACCAAACTCATCTCCAAAACTGAACACTTCAACAGTCGAATAATCATGGAAGCCATTGAAATAGAGAAACACCCAAACAACATGAATAAACGTGATGACACCTCCCGCTTGCCTGACATCTGGAAACTAGCCCTGGTCAACAGACGAGCCTCTGTCACAAAGACTGACACCAGGTCCAAAAGGACACAAGATGCCACCACCTTCCATTCACACCAAACACAAACCCAGACCCTTCCCACAGATGAAACGAAACCACCATCCAATAACAAAACCACGACTGCACCATCTACTGCGGCACCCCACTCCAGTCACCACATGGAGCACACTCACACACCCCAAAAAAACATTGGGAGACCACAGACACGTAGCCAGACCAAAATGAATTCACAAGACACAGGACCCCACTCCACCAAAGCCCAGGATACTGCCAGAACCCACCAGCCATCTAACCCACCAGCATCTAAACAGCCATCTAAACAGCCACCAGCAGTTAATCCCTTAACGATCGCCTCAGCCACACAGCAGATCACAAAAGAACAAAGGAACAAAGGAACCTGCAATCAGCAACAAAGCAAGCAAACCACACACACCCAGCAGTATTTATAGAACGACTTCAACTGAGACCACGCTTTGCTTCAAGAAGAAAGAAGCCAGAACACCAGCCTGAAGATGACGAGTGAGACCTCGTCGAAACGTCGCCAAAACAACCAGATTTCTACACGGAAAGAAACCGAATCCACCCTAACACACACACACATATATATATATATATATATATATATATATATATATATATATATATATATATATATATATATATATTTTTCGTAGATTTTCACGGGTATAGGTATGCATGTTAGGGTGGATTCGGGTTTCTTCCCGCCAAAACAACCAGATTTCTACACGGGAAGAAACCCGAATCCACCCTAACATGCATATATATATATATATATATATATATATGTGTGTGTGTGTGTGTGTGTGTGTGTGTGTGTGTGTGTGTGTGTGTGTGTGTGTGTGTGTGTGTGTGTGTGTGTGTGTGTGTATCGTCATCTGAAAATGAAAACACACACACACACATATCTATCTATCTATCTATCTATCTATCTATCTATCTATCTATCTATCTATCTATCTATCTATCTATCTATCTATCTATCTATCTAAACAAGAATACAGACGTAGGGTTGACTTTGCAGAGAGGGCAATATAGACCATGCCTCCTTCATGTTGACCCTTTCTTAGTAATCCCCCCATAAACTACTATTATGATCCTCAATTAAAGCTTCTTTTCTGAGTTTTAATAAATAAAACAAACATGAAAGACACAGGAAATCTGATTCTTTTATGTTCTATTGGAAATACAGAGATAGATCTTCTGATTTTGTGAAGTTATAGTATAGGGAAACGGAAATCTCTGGCACCTCTTTATTAGCCTTTTCTAGAAACATTTCACAAGGGCATACATTTGAAGTTAGAGTGGAAAAACATCCCACCCTTTCCCATTTTTACGATCATTCCTAAAATAAAATAAACATCAAGATTATCCTAGCAAATTCCGTCCATCAGTAGAAGTGCTTTTTGTCTGTTCATCAACTATGAGCACAATCTGTGCTGAAGAAGTTTAGGGTGAGGGCAACCAGTTCAGAACAAGATGTTCAATTTCATATTTCAAAACAGAGGAAGACATATGATCTATTTGGTCCTCTATAACCCCCACTGCTTGGATGATGACAGGTGTGAAGGATGGTTCTTATCTTTGTCAAAGATGTGTGAAATACACCATAGGTTCAGCTAGACCATTTGCGGGTAACAATGGACTGCATTTTTTGATTAGCCACACTTACTTGGGAGGAGGCCATATTGATTTTGAAAGGATTTCAGAGGTATAGTAATTTTTTTCATCAGGCCCCATTCACATTTTGCTTGACAGCTAAGGCCTGCCAAATGGAGAATGACTATACTGTATGGAGCTACCTTAGAGGGAACCAGAGCATTAGTTTGATCTGGCATTATGCCTTCTACTCAGTCTCTTGGTTCTGCAAAGTCTTTTTGTCTGTACTTAGGGAGGGTCAAACTGTCCAAGATGTCAGCTTTCCTCTTAGAAGCTAACATCATGTTTTCCCTCTAAGAATGGAATTCTTTCAAAGCTGCATACCTGAACAATCAGACCTGTAAATGTGTCATGCATTTTCACCTTTCTGAGCAGTCACATAACAAAACTCTGCTAATTTGTAACAGGCAGGATAAGGATTGCCTTATACAGGCCAAGACAGCCCTTTACTTTTTAAGGAAGCTCTGCTTATAATGATGTGCTGTCTGTTACTGTCTAGATCAGTGTTGGCGAACCTATGGCATGGGTTCCAAAGGTGGCACTCAGAGCCCTTTCTGTGGGCACCCGACATCACCCCTTCACAGCCACCTGTATTCAAGTTAAATTGCTGTGTTGGCCCTTTGCGAAAAATTACTGGGTTTTGAATCGCAGTTTGGGCACTTGGTCTCTAAAAGGTTCGCCATCACTGGTCTAGATTGTCCGAGATTATATTTAAGGCAAGGCAGAGGGAAAAGCAGTTTTTAAGAATGTGTTGGACTGTAGCTCATCACTATTATCCTTGATTATTGGTCAAGGCCAAGGTGGGGATACGAGTTGGGAATCCTATATCGGAAGAGGTATACTTTCTTCACCTCTGCTTTACTTTGAAACATCTAGTATCTGTCTGTTGGTTTTAAAATTAGGACTTCCCCCTTGCAACTCACATTTTGGTCATGGTGCTAGGGAAGACTACAAAAATGCCCTAGACAAAACAAGCTTTCAGAATTATTTCCCCATGTGTCATTTGAGATTCAGCTTCCAATGTAACTGATCTGAAAGCAGGCAAAATTTGAGGACAGGTGCTAGACATCTGCCATTGTTCAAACAGGAAAGCAGAGGGACAGAAGATCAGAACATGGCTATGGGTAGCATGAACGGTGAAGTCTGAGTTCACGGCAACTTGAAATCTCACGGTTTGTTTTGGACAGGCAGAAGAGCCAACCAACTCTTATTAAGACAGGGTGGCACGTTCTTCTTCATTAGTAATTCTAGCATTGACAAGGTTTAATTTCATTATGTATACAAAATTCTTGAGTCTGTCAAGAGACTAAAGCAATATGCATGCACATTGCTTAGAAATTATTTAAGCTGGACCAAACAGAGCGGCAAGTTTTCCCTCAAACCATGCTACAAAGTTGAAGTGGATGAATATGTTTCGCAAACTTTATTCCTCAGTGATTTTTGCTTCTAGCCATCTTCATATTAAGTTTCCTCAAAGTGGCAATATGAATAACCAATAAAACGATAAGAGGATAAGCATACTCAGAAAAGCAGAACGGGCATGCAGACGACTTCAAAGGACGCCCCTTATTGCAACAAGGGCTGGTGGTTTGAGGGTTTTTTTAGTTTTTTATTTTTTATTTTTTTTTGTTTGGTTTTTGGTACAGAGCTCCTTGTGAAGTTCACAGGAGTCCTCTATCCTTTGAAGGATAATTATTAAAAAACATTGTGCCTAAGCTGCATTACATAGGGCAGAATGGCACTGACGTTTTCTTCATGTTGACATTGTTAAGAAGATAGACAGCCAGTTAGTGTAGTGGATCCAAAGTGTTAGCCCAGGACCCAGGAGGCTTCGTTTTAAATCCTCATTCAGCCATGGAAACGATTGAGGGGGAGAGCAAGCAGTGGCACACCACTCCTCAAACATTGCTTAAAAACCTAATGAAATCCATTTTCTAATGAGGAATTACTTATAATGTATGGCCAGAGAGCTTGGCAACAATGTAAATTGGAACACCACTAATATTTGTTCACATTTGTTACTTCTTGGCCGAAAAGCCAAATCACCAATATGTCTGATGGTTTTTAAGTAATTTTTGAGAGTAATGCCAATGTTTTTTCTGCTCTTTAAGAAGGTTACTTGTGCTGATTCTTGTCTAGATGTCAGACATATTCCTTTCCTAGAGATGAAGCATCACCTCCATCAAGAGATTTGTTCTATGCCTGTGGTTCATAGACTTGGCATCTCAGATGTTTTGGGATTACATCTCCCAGAAGCTGTAGCTTGCAAGAAGTCCCTGTTGAAGGTACTGTAACTTGCTAGACATCCCAGCAAATGCAGCTAAAGGCAGCTAAAGATGCTAAGAGACCAGCAAAGCAAATGTTTCCCTGCCTGCTACATAATCCAAGAGGATGTCCTCTCCCTGCCTCCATTTGAAGCCAACCAGACTGGGAGGTGACTGTTACTCCCTTGCCCTCCACATCTGAGAGCAACAGTTGGCTCAGGGGGTGCAGGGCATGCTACATATGTGCACACAGCTCCTTCCTCCAATAATTCCTTTCCACTAATGGTCAAGAAAGGGTAGTGGACGGACATCTGAGGGTTCAAATGTGACAACCGCTGCTCCCTACATATTCAACAATTATTTGGCCATATTTGCATACACTTAATGCATCCCAGCATGTTAGCAAAAGAAAGGGAAGGAGAGGCAAAGTTTTGTCACACTCTAAAGCAGGCATGAGCAAACTTCAGCCCTCCAGATGTTTTCGACCACAACTCTCACAGTCCTTTGCCATTGGCAATCTAAGGTTAGAATTCTGGGAGTTGTGGTCCAAAACATCAGGAGGGTGGCGGTTTGGTCATACCTGCTCTAAAGATAAAATAATGTATAGTTGTGAGTTTTTCGGGCTGTTTGGCCGTGTTCTGGAAGTTTTTCTTTATGATGTTTTGCCAGACTCTGTGGCTGGCATCTTCAGAGGGCAAGGAGTTCAGGGAACAAGGAGTTTGTGCTTGAGCGCAGAGAGAACTCCTAGTTCCCTGAGCCCCTTGCCCTCTGAAGATACCAGCCACAGAGTCTGTTGAAATGTCAGAAAGAAAAACTTCCAGAACACAGCCAAACAACCCGAAAAACTCACAACAACGATCAGATCCCAGACGTGAAAGCCTTCAAGAATACATTAAAATATTTTATTTCAATGTGAGCTTTCAAAATCTGCTTCCTCCGGCTAAGAGTGCAAATGCTATTTGTGTCTGAGGAAATAGATTTTTATCCGCACATTTTCATGCTGGAATAACTGTTCATCTTCAAAGATCTACAATATTTTGTTTTTCTTCCAGTTTTCTAACATACGGAGGACACAGTATTTGTACTCCACTTAATTCATTCTTAACTAAAAGTCCACAGTGAAATAATAATAATGATAAAAGAAAATATAAAAAGACGTAGGGCTCTTGTACACAATCCAAAGGTAAGAGTAGGTGGTATCTGTGTTGGTCCACTAGAAATTACAAACAGAAATTAGTTTTCAACCCACACAAGGCTTCATCAGGCTTGGTACCACAGTGCTCTGGGCACTGTGCAGAAAAAATTATAGAAGTTCTAAAAATCATAGCTAGATGTGCAGGTTCTGTTTCCATTTTTAAAAAATGGATTGCAAAATGGAGACTGCAAACACAAATGCGACATGTTGCTTTCATTGACAAAGAATTTGCATGGCCTGCAGTTAAAAAAGGCATACTGAAGCACAACAATGTGAACTGCTCAGTGGTTTAGGTGTCTGGCTTTGGAGTCATAGGTTGGGAGTTTGATTCTCCACTGTGCCTCCTTGACAGGGACTTAACTTGAAGATTCCTAGGGGTCCCCTCTAGCTCTGCTGTTCTATGATGGGAATGATAATGATGATGATAACAGAAGATTAATGGAATCTGTGGCAAAAAGGGTAAACAAGGATAAATATTCATGAGTGTGTTTTGAATAGCCAATCACCAAGCTGGTGGGAGTGGTTAAGAATGTTATATATTGGAACCTAATGGGTGATGGGGAATTCAGTTTGTGTTAGAGCTGAGAGGTCAGTTCAGTTCAGTTAAGATAGCTGAGAGTCAGTTTAGATTGTCAGTTGGTCAGGTGGGAGATCCTGCCACTGAAAAGGGTCTTTCCTTATAAAGGAAATACATTATTAGAAGAATTCATGATTGCAATACAATAATATCGGCTAAAGCTATCATAATACTACTGATCACCTAATTGTAAACTAATAAACGTTTCATGATTTGTTTTAAAACTATATAACCTGGTGTGACTCTCTCTCTCAAATACAAACAAGTGTCCAGTTAATTTGGTGGTGGCAGTGAGTGGAAACCCAGTGTGTGTAAGGGGCACACTACTATAGGAGCAGAATCTCATACCCTCCAGATCTTTTTGTAATCCATCTCCCACCAATTCACCCAACATGGTCAACAATCAAGGATAGAGATGGGCACGAAACGAGCAATTTTTCATTTTCATTTTTTCGTTTCGTTATGCAATGAAAACGAAATGAAAAGTTTTTTAAAAAAACAAAACAAAAACAAAAACAAAACGACCAAATTTGCCGTGTTTTTCGTTTTCATTGCAGCAGATGCATTGAACTAAAAAGAATGCTAACGAAACAGCAATTTTTCATTTTCGTTTTCGTTTTCTCGTTTTGTTACCTAACAAAATGAAAATGATTTTTTTTTGCAAAAAACGTCACAAAAATGAAAACGAACCAAAACGGACCCCTAAACGACCAAACGACAAACGAAACACCATTTTTTTGAGTCGTGCCCATCTCTAATCAAGGATACGGAGAGTGCAGTCCTGCGGCAAACTGGAGACCACTGGTTCTGCAGCTCTGACCCAAACAAAGTGCCTTGTTGACTTCAATAGGCTGCAGGTAGATAACCTGTTCCAGAAAAATAGAGTGGAGTTTGGATATACACGTATGTAGAATTTTCTTTTGCCATTTATTGTGACTCATCTGCTTCATACATAATAGTTTGGCAAAAGGGGCTCGTGTTTCAGCTGTTTGACAAAGGGACCTTTTTTTGATCAGAATACAACCTATCCAGATATCTGGATCCTTCTCTCTCCCATTGCACAGAAATAAAATTTGATTCCACGGTGGTGTGATTCCTCTGCCAAGTTTTCAGCCAATATTTGGATTTTCCTTAACACTTTCCTCTTAGATTTTCAATACATAGAGCTGAAAACTTGAATGAAACAGAAAACCCCCAAAAGGAATATCTTTCACCCTTCCCCTTTTTTTCTACTCTGTTTTGAGTTTAAAAATGATGAAATATGCCCCACCTTTGACCTCGTTTTCCTCTTGCCACTTTTCCTCTGTTGGTTCTGTTTTATTGCACAACTTGACCACTCCAAGAGCCAGTTAGATAAAGAGAGTGATATAAATAAGAGATTTTACAGGGCTTTGTGCATGTTACCCCACTGTATTCAGTGCACACACGTCAATGAAGCTTTGCATAGAATGCTACCTAATAATTAAAATATTAGATTAAATGTACATTGTGTATAGGAATCTCTGTATTCAGTGGTGTTACCTCTAAGTTAAGGCAGCAATTCTCCAAGTTTATCTTAAAATACGTTCCACTGCACATAGTGGAACTTGTTTTATTCACAGGGTCACACCAAAATACTTTTCCTAAGAAACAAAACTAAAGAAAACAAAAGATACCGCGATATTTGCAAGCTTTCTTTGTGGTCCAAAGTCCTCCATAAAATGGAGCAAATGCAGAGTTAGGCTCTCAGCCCAAATTGAACAATTAAGGCCAAATATCATGTGGACAGACTCAGACCGTGAAGAGAGCTTTACATGCAGCGATGTTTGGATGAGAAAAATGCACATGCTGAAAAATGAAACAAATGAATATAGATGAGAACAGGAACAGCCAAGTGTGTTTCCTCTGCCACACATTTACCATATATGTGAAATGAGAGTATGTGTTCCTTGTCAATTTTGGTAGTTTTCTCCAGAAGATGTTCTCACAGGGCTGGGATATAAGAGCAGGAAATGCACAGGTTGTTGATTTGTTTAAAAGGCTTATTATACTTAGCAAAGCGACAAAGAAGCCCCCAATAAAACAAAAATGATTCTGTGAAACTGTCATACAGCCATGTTTGTATGACAGAACATGGTCCTCTTCTAAATCAAGCTTCTCTATCAGATATCACATGGCAGGGCCTCTCCTCCTCCTCCTCCTCCTCCTAATATCCATTTTAGTGCTATTGATTCTACTCTTTCGGATCCCATTGACTGGACACTGTTGCCCATGTCCTCTGTTATATTTCAGTCACAACCCACCAGCAGCGTTTCTGTAGTCTCAATATTGATCTCATGCAAGCTGGAGATGCTGAGGTGGATATTTTATTCACCAAAACAACTGCCTTCTCCACTGACTGAAACCATTAATGGCAACTATTCATGCTGTAGCGTTAAGGAAGTGTACAATTTATATGAGCCAGGACTTTGTTTTTTATTACTCTGAACTACAACATAGGAATTGAATCTGACCCAGGATACACACTGAATTACTGCTTAATCCATTGCCATGAGAAATACATATCCTAATTTGCTGAGCCACCTATACATGCCTTCTTCCTATTCCAACCGACTAGCAAGGCAAACATTTTCCTGGTAGATGCACTCTCAAAGATGGTGTCTGCCTTGGAAGCCATTTATTTATTTATTTATTTATTTATTTATTTATTTATTTATTTATTTATTTATTTATTTATTTACATACCCTTCTTTTTTTTCCTTAAAAAGAATGCTTGGTAGCTTTACATTATTACAAGAAAATGTTTAAAGCTATTTAAGTATTTTAATATTTAAAGCTATTTATTTTAGTATTTAAATAAATACTAAAAAAGAAAACAAACAAATGCCATTCTGAGAAATGGAACTTCTTACTTCAGCTCTTAGCGGGCAGTGCCCTCCCCCCCCCCACATATCAGGGCAACAATTGGCTTAGCAGGTGCAGGGTATGCTATATATGTGGGCTCAAGTCCCACCTCCAATAATTGCTTTTCGGCCACCTCCCAGGATTTGCTGTCTGAATTGTTTCCCCCACTTCAACTAACGGTAGGAGCAGGTAACCATAGGTTACTTTTGTTGCTTAGTTGTGAGGCCAAATAACGTTGTCCATGTCCAAATTTCCTACTGCCTTGATGCACATCCATGGCCTGAACCTGATATTGAAAACAAGGTTTAATGGTTAAACATTAAACAAAAGCTCATAGCATTCCAACTCCTCAGTAAAAATGAAAAGATGAACAGAATAGCTGAAATCAAACAAGAACAAACATTGAAAGGAAAGGATACAGTATTACAGGAACCTGTGTCCCCAAATGAAGGGATTTAGACTATTTCATTAATGACAGCAGTGGTCTGGGGTGGTAAGACTCATTTTTGCCTTCATAACAAAAAATAGAACAAAATAATGTATAGCTGTGGTGCATGAAGATGATATCAACATATACATTTATGGAAGCATGCTTCTTTCCTCATTAGGGCTATAAAACCCTCTTCCTGAATCAACTTCTCTTCAAAGCCTCCAAAGCTGGAGGCATAGGAGAGAAAACTGGACAACCATATATCTGGATTCTTGCATTGAGTAGGAGGTTGGATTGATAGCTTTATGGGACCCGCTCAACTCCATTATTCTATGATTCTATTATGCCAAGTGGTTTTAACTGCTGTTGTACAGTGATTTTAGAAGGCTGTATGTTCAAAGCCTTTCTTTCCAGATTACTTGAGTTTTATGGCGACTTCACCGTCATTCAGTTGTCGGCAAACTGCACCTTTCCTCTGTCATTAAGTTCTCATCTTAACTTTTATTAAAAGTTATTTTTATAACAGAAACTTGACCTCATTAAGGAAAGGAAGAAAATACAGATTTCTATGTCTGAAGAGCTGGATTTTAATCCATGAAAGTTCTGAAATAAATCCATTAGTCTTTATAGTGCCATACTATCCTGCCTTTATCTTTCTCTCTGCAGACTGAATGGAGAATAGACATGGGCACGACCAGAAAAAATGACGTTTCGAGCTTTTGTTTGTCGGAACGGGTCCGTTTCAGGTCATTTGCGTTTGTCATGAAATTTTTCAAAAAATTGTCGTTTCCGTTTGTTGTTTGTCATTTGTTGTTTCCACCGCGATTTAGCGTGATTTGACTTCCCAGAGCATAGGGGCATCCCGCAATCAGGGCCGGCGCTAGGTGTTTTTGCGCCCTAGGCAGCCGGCGGGGCGGGGGGGCAGGCGGCGGGGGGAGGTGCGGGCGGGCGGCGGTGGCGGGGGCCGCAGGCGGGTGGCGGCACAGGCGGACGGGCGAGTGGGCAGTTAGGATATCACTTAGGATAGAGGTTCTGTTCTTGGCTTGCACCCCCAAATGTGTGTGTGTGCAACTGTGCAAGCAAATTGAAGTTGGGAAAATAGAAAATAAATGGTAGTATATCATATACAGTGGAACCTTGACTTACATACTGCTTGACTTGCATCATATTTGACTTGCATCAAGAAAGGGCCTGTTTGACTTGAGTCGCAGGCTTTGACTTACATCTCGGAGCCCCGGCGCAAGGCACTGGAATCGGGCGGCAGCCATGACCCAGCATCGCGACTGGTGTCTCCAAACTGCTCCTGCCTTCTTCCTCTCCTCCGGCAGCGGCAGCGGCGGCTTCAGTGAGGCCAGCTCCGAGCACCTGGAGCTGGTCCTCGGCCTCGCTGAAGCCGCCATTGCCACTCGAGGAGAAGAAGGGCCGGGAGCTCAGGGCTGGCCTCGCTGGTTAGACAGTCGGCTCAATCTTGTAAAAAACCTGGCTGCAGAAGTCTGGTCCACAATGGAAGCATTTTAGTTGGGGAGCTGTACAGTTGTGGGACTCTAATGGTAAGCATAGAGTTGTTCAAGACTTGGAACGTCAGGTTAAAAATCAGTAAAACTTAAATGTTAAGATATTGTTGCTATGAACATTAAAAAGTGGAGGTGTATAACTTGTGGACTATAATTCCACTGCCTCCCCCTCTCTTTGAAGAGACATTTCATTTACATCCCCGGAAGGAATTTCCTGTCCCAGTCAAATTTGTGTTAAATTGCTGTTTTCGAGGGTCTTTTTCATCACCTGGAACGGATTAATCCACTTTCCCATTACTTTCTATGGGAAAAGTTCATTTGACTTAAGTCATGTTTGACTTAAGTCTAGACCACTGGAACGGATTAATGACGCAAGTCAAGGTTCCACTGTATATTTAAAATAAATCCACACCTCCCACTCCCAGTCGAACCTCCCCTTTATCCAATATCAGAAAAAAACCCTCAAACTGCCAGAGAAGAAATAAATAATAAACTGCTATTCCCTTCAGCAGACAAAGCTGCAGGGAATCAAATAAATTATTTTCTAAATTCAATTCCCTCCCTGCCTGCCTAACTTAAATCCTAAAGCCTCCAGCCTCCCTCCTCAATCTTGATCGGATCACACCAGCACCAGCAGCCAGCCCCCCTCCCTCAACCACATCCATACACCCGACTGCGATTTCTGGAAGGTGCCTTGGCTTTTTATGCCCTCCAAGACATCCAGAAGTGTCAGTCAAAAACCTGGCGATGCCATTGGTGGAATGGTTCAAAAATTTGCATGGTCCCATCCCATGCCCAGCCCAAATGGGCAGTTCTAAAAAAATAAAAAATAAAATAAAATAAAATAAAATCAATACATTTTATTGCTATAAAAAACCCACTGCTGCTACTATTAAAATTCAGGCATTTAAAATAAATAAATTTAACATGTATCTGTGGTGATTTGGTGTGTTTTTTGACCACGATTTCAAAAGAAAAATTGTGGTCGCCATTTTGGATCCCCCCCCACCGCATGGCATGCAGCGAGACAGACGACGAGGATGACCCCCACCCCAGCCTGGTGCAAGCAGCCCAGGACAGGAGAAGAGGGGGGAAAGGCCTGGGACCCCCCAGAAACCACCCCTCAGGCAGGCATATTTTCGCCTGCTTTTTTGGCTGGGAGTCGGGGTTTTTTTTAAAAAAAATTAAAAAATGTTTTCTGTGCTTCACATCGCGCGATCACCGCGATGCCACAAACAGAAGCGAAAAACCCGACCAAATTTTTCTTTTTTCAGTTCGAGTTCAAGTTCTGACGGCTTAATTATCGTTACCGTTTCCGTTACGTAATGGAAATGAAAACCGAAAACGGAAACGACAATTTCACCCAGTCGTGCCCATGTCTAATGGAGAATATACCATGAGATACTTTCACAAGGGACAGGTTTTCATTAAGGCAACTGTACCCATCTGTTCAGCGTGTGTAATGAGATACCAAATCAAACAACAAAAGCAAAGGCTTGTGGCACTTTTCAGTCTAAAAGATTTATTTTAGCATCGGTTTTAGTGGATTGGAATCCAATAATAATAATAATAATAATAATAATAATAATAATAATAATAATAATAATAATAATAATAATAATAATAATAATAATAATAATAATATACAAGGTAATAGTAGAGTCACAGAGATTCTAAACCAGGTGATAGTAGAGCCACAGAGAAACAACTTGAAAAAATTACCCGATATCAGGATCTGAAAATTGAACTTCAGAGAATCTGGCATAAACTGGTACACGTGGTCCCAGTGGTAATCGGCCCACTGAGTGCGGTGCCTAAAGAGCTAAGCAAGTATTTAGAAGAAATTGGAGTTGACAAAGTCACCATCATTCGCCTTACTGGGATCTGCTAGCATAATTTGCCGATACATCACATAGTCCTAAACGCTTGGGAAGCGTTCGACTAGTGATATGTATTACAAAAGCCAGCGTCATTAGCTGTGTGGTTAATAATAATAATAATGGTAAGTGGTAATCAGCACGCTGGGTGCAGTGCCTAAAGAGCTAAGCAAGTATAATAATAATAATAATAATAATAATAATAATAATAATAATAATAATAATAATAATAATAATAATAATAATAAATTTGTCAGCAAGTCAGTTGTGACGTATGGTGACTCTTTTCATAATTTTTCAAGTAGAAAAAGCAGCTTGCCCAAGGCCACAAAGGCTGGCACAGTGACTGATTCTAAAATACTTGCTGCTGCTGCTGCAGCAGCGGCAGTAGTAGTTTCATACTGGGCTCACAGCTTGTGTACTTTGAATTTCAATAATTTATTGATATTTCTAATATCTACTCTTTGACTAATCAATTGATTTTATGATTTTTTTTAAAGCTTCTAAAAGAAAAGTTGACTGGGCAAGTCATTGAGGAAGGTAAAACATCCCAATACCTTGAGGAACACAGGTATTTCTTTGTATTCACTTCATTAGACACTCATTCCTACTGCTACCCATAAACACAAGGCAGAATGAAATGTCAGTGCATACATGAAGGACACACAGAACTACAGTCTATTGAATATACTGGCATGCATTTCAGTAAGTTTGCATCTGCTGTCTGTCTTGACATTTGCCTTCTGCCAACTTCTGTGATCCAAAATCCAAAATATGTTTTTGTGGAATTTATTTTTTGTTTCAAATTTCACTCTGGGGCACTGACTTCAATGCAAATACACGAGGCAAGTGTGTTTGAAACCAAGCACCAGTAACCAAACTTGAAAGCAATAGCTTAAAGTATTTCATCTTCTTGGGTTGAAACAAATTTGTTGAACCTGGCCAGCTTTTGGGGGAAAGTTGGAGGTGTATCCAAAATAAAGAAAGCAAGTTTTAATTACTTTGAAACATTTTGTTTAGGAAAACACTCGGTGGACAGCTTTATTAAAAACTGTGCTAAATTATTAGATTTCATGTTATATATTCCACAATGAAGAATAGTCTTATACTAGCAAACGCAATGACAACGACAATGACAACGACAACGATGACAATGACGACGACAACAACAACAACAAATAGCCATAGAACTGGAGAGCTGGAAGTGACCCCATTTATTCAACATCCCCTGCTAAGGAGGCTCAGCAATTATAAAGTGGCATGATTGAATTCTAGCTTCCTCTTTCCATTCCATTGTGCGCTAACCACAATGGGGTGGGATGTAAACGGCTCACTTTCCTTTTTGCTTTGTTTGCTATGTTTCGCAGAGGCAGTGGCCTTCAAAAGGAACACAGAATTGCAAAGGAACATCATTTACTGTTGTACTGGAACAGCTAGACTGAACGACTAGGGTCTCTGCATTTAGAAAACCATGACATGGAAGACAAGACCCTTGTGTTTTCATCAGTCCCCAAGGAAAGCACTTGGGGACAAGCTGTGTAATGTTGATTGCAAATGAAATGGTCATAGATTCCAGTTCTACTGAGTTTCTATTCTTCAAAAAAGAAAAGAAAAGAAAAAAAGAAACAAAATTAAAAACCCAATTCATTGTCTGCCTTACACTTACGTGTCTTTTATATGAATCTACAGGTTCACATAGACTTTGTGTTTATAACTACTTATAACCATGTATCCTTAATGTAATGTTGTCTATTAATGCTGTAAGATGTCCCTCAATTCCTTGTTCTCAATTACTTGAACACGTCTTAATTGTACTGGACTGTATATTATCCCTCATTACTGTAAGCTGCCTTGGGTACTTTTCCAAGGAGAAAGGTGGGGTAAAATAGTCTAAACAAACAAACAAATAAACAAACAAATAAATAAATAAATAAATAAATAAATAAATAAATAAATAAATAAATGTAGCTGAATCAAGGACATTTAGAATGTTTCCATAGAATGCCTCAGGCAGCAGTAGCAAAACCAAGTAGCTTACGCTTCATTTTAGGTTGCTTTGGGGTCAGCAAGATGCTATGGCAGTGTAATTATCTATTTCTCACATTTTCTATGCCCTCGTCAGTTTCAGAATGGGCATTTTCAATATTTATTTATTTATTTATTTATTTATTTATTTATTTATTTACTGGATTTTTATCCTGCCCATCTGGCAGCAAGGTCGCTCTGAGTGGTTTGCCTTTTCAATGTGATGTACACATGATTTGGAGTAAAAAAAAATCACTAACTTTTTTCACTATCAGGTTGTAGAATTGCAATAATGATGTTATTATGTAGACGGGGGTGAGCTTTCCATAGTGTCTGAAATTCTTTCAGTGTTGGCTTTAACAAGATTTGGATATGTTGTTGTTGTTTTTTTGTCATGGTAGGAATACTTTTGATCCCCTTCTGGAGCTATTTTAGAAATGTTGTAAATTCTTTATGCAGCATTCACGGCAGTGACTTATATGTCAAAAAGCTAGTAAAGGTGACTCAGCTTGAATTGCACAGCCCCATAATTGTGCAGCAGACACAAAATCGTCATCTGGTTCTGCTGTAGGAAAAAAAGTCATTTATACAGCACATGTGGAGGCTAGAGGAGTAACTGAATTAAGACCAGCAAATGCATCCGCAGTACAAACAAGCATAGCGAACAAGATTCTGCATCTACCGAAAATAAACAGCATGAACCAGGAACCAAATTTCCATTCTCCTTAATTCCATGGGGTAAGAGACTCAAGCTTGTGTTGAACAAACTATGTTTCCCTGAAATTAATCTATTTCCCTTCTTCTGATGGGATCAAATTAAACTTGTGTTTACAACCCAATGTAGAGATGGACCCAAAACACACCATGAATTAAAAAAAAAACACAACAAATCAGAACGGTTCATTTGTAACTCCCATTTTCAGCCTCCAATTGAGGTAGAAGGTAGATTTTTTTTAAAGATCTCTAGGTGATACAGTCATGGAATCACAGAATAAGGGAGATGGAAGGGCCACTGAATCCAACTCTCTGTCCAAGGCAGAAATACATATCAAAGTATATTTATATCTTGACTTATTTATTGTGCCACCTGACCTAAGGTCACTCTGGGCAGTAAATCTGATTGTCCAATTTTCTTCTTGGATGTCTCCAGCGCTGGAGCGCTCACCACCTCCTGTTACATAATTTGTTCTATCATCATTTTCCTTGAACAGTTAAGAAGTATTTTCTAATATTCAGCCTAAATATTCTTCCTGTAACTTGAGCAGATTATTATGCGTCCTCTCCTCTTGTGACTATCTTTCAAACATTGGAAGAGTGCTATCATATCTCCCTTCACTCTCTTTTTCTCAAGGCTAAGCATGGCCAGTTCTTTCAGTTTTTAATCGTAGGGTTTAGTCTCCAGTTCCCTGATAATATTTATTTTATTTATTTTTATTTATTTATTTATTTATTTTTACAGCTTATATGCCGCCCACTACCCAAAGGTCTCTGGGCGGCTTACAACAAGGAATTAAAACAGTTAAGACATAAAATATCAATAAATAATTAAAACATCAGCAAAACCTTATACTAAAATCATCACTAAAATTGCCATCAAAGGACCCCAGTCTATGTTGTATCAATTAAAAAACTTCTGGAACAGGAAGGTTTTTACCTGGCGCCGAAATGTCATCAATGTTGGCGCCAGGCGGATCTCACTTGGGAGGGCATTCCATAACTTGGGGGCAGCTGCCGAGAAGGCCCTTTGTCTACAAGCCATCCCTCTCACCTCCTTGAGGGATGGCTCTTTCAAGAGGGCCC
The DNA here is from genome assembly GCA_029282475.1 of Phrynocephalus forsythii. Taxonomy (NCBI): domain Eukaryota; kingdom Metazoa; phylum Chordata; class Lepidosauria; order Squamata; family Agamidae; genus Phrynocephalus; species Phrynocephalus forsythii. The sequence continues at coordinate 25,037,309 of JAPFRF010000002.1, read as the reverse complement.
CCTGGCTAGATCTTAATTGCCGGGTAGGTTCATATGGAAGGAGGCGGTCCTTCAGGTATCTAGGTCCCAAGCCGTTTAGGGCTTTATATGTCAAGACAAGCACTTTGAATTGGGCTCGGGCAGCAACTGGTAACCAGTGCAGGTTATGTAGAATCGGCGTGATGTGATCTCTGGCGGCCCCACCACTCACCAGCCGCGCGCGCACGATTCTGAACCAGTTGCAATCGCCGGACCGTCTTCAAAGGCAGCCCCACGAGAGCGCATTGCAGTAATCAATACGGGATGTTACCAGCGCATGCGTAACTGTCATGAGGCTCTGCTCGTCTAGGTAGGGGCGGAGCTGGTATATTTTCCGCAGCTGAAGGAAGGCGCCCTGGCCACCGAATCCACCTGGGCTTCCAGAGTTAGACCAGGGTCCAGAAGCACCCCAAGCTGCGGACCCTGTCCCTTAGGGGGAGTGCAACCCCGTCCAAGACAGGGAAGTGGCCCTCTAACCTGTCCGGCGAAGCACCCACTAACAGCACTTCCGTCTTGTCTGGATTGAGTTTCAATTTATTAACCCTCATCCAGTCCATTATCTGGCTCAGACACGAGTTCAGGACAGAAACTGCCTCACCTGGATTGGTGGAGAATGAGAGGTAGAGCTGAGTATCGTCAGCATATTGCTGACTCCTCAGCCCAAACCTCCTGATGACCTCTCCCAGTGGTTCCATGTAGATGTTAAACAGCATGGGAGACAGTATTGAGCCCTGAGGAACCCCATGACGTAAACGCCACGGGGCGGAGCAACTGTCCCCAGCACCACCTTCTGGACACGGTCAGCCAGGAAGGAGCGGAACCACTGCAAAACAGTGCCTCCAACTCCCAACCTGGCCAGCCTATCCAGAAGGACACCATGGTCGATGGTGTCGAAAGCCGCTGAGAGGTCCAGGAGTATCAACAGGGTTGCACTCCCCTGTCTCTCTCCCGGCAAAGGTCATCGTACAGGGCGACCAAGGCAGTCTCTGTTCCAAAACCCAGCCTGAAACCAGATTGAAATGGATCCAGAAAATCCGTTTCATCCAGCAGCGCCTGGAGCTGTCCGGCCACCACCCGCTCCAACACCTTGCCCAAATAAGGGAGGTTCGCTACTGGCCGGTAGTTACCCACCAGCCCTGGGTCCAGGTTGGTTTTTTTTTTAGAGTGGCCTAATTACTGCCTCCTTTAAGGCAGCAGGGACCACTCCCTCTCTTAATGAGGCATTTACAGCTTCCTGGACCCAGGTGCGAACCCCCTGGCAGATCTTTCAATTAGCCAGGAAGGGCAAGGGTCGAGCAGAGTGGTGGTAGAACGGACAGATCCAAGCACCCTGTCCACATCCTCGGGTCTCAATAATTGAAACTCATCCAATAATACTGGACCTAAGCACGGCGCACTGGACACATCCCTTGATTCTGCACCAATAGTGGAGTCCAATTCCCTGCGAATCTGAGCGATTTTTTTCCTCAAAGTGAACAGCAAACTCGTCACAACGGGCTGCCGAGTGGTCCAGAACCTCATCCGTATTTCTCAGTTGAAGAAGGTCCTGGACCACCCGAAACAGCTCTGCTGGACGGCACTCTGAGGAAGCAATACGGTTTGCGAAATATTGCCTTTTCGCCAACCGTATTGCCACAGAATAGGCCCGATAATGGGCTCTAAGCTGTGTTCGATTGGACTCACAGCGGTATTTTCTCCACTTGCGCTCCAGCTGTCTCCCCTCCTGCTTCATTGCCCGCAGCTCAGATGTATACCAAGGAGCCGTCTGGGCTCTGCGCAAGGGGAGAGGGCGCTTAGGTGCGATCGTGTCAACTGCCCGGGACATTTCCCTATTCCATAGGGTGACCTGAGCTTCGACAGGAGCACCGACCATATCAGACGGATAATCCCCAGAGCTTTCAAGAAACCATCTGGATCCATCAGTCTCCGAGGGCGGATCATCTTAATAGATCCCCACCCTTGCAGAGGGTTGGAGTAGCTAATAGCCTAAACTTGACCAGGAAGTGGTCTGACCATGACAATGGAGTCAGGACCAACCCCTCCACATCCAAACCACCATCCTCCAATCCCGTTGAGAAAACCAGGTCTAGAGTGTGGCCTTTCTCATGTGTCGGGCTGATGACATGTTGAGACAGCCCCATGGTTGTCATGGCGGCCATGAAGTCCTGAGCCGCCCGGCCAAGGCAGCCTCAGCATGGATGTTGAGGTCCCCCAGTACCAACAGTCTGGAGGTCCTCAACACCAGGTCCGAGACCACCTCCGTCAGCTCAGGCAGGAGACTTTTGGAATGCAGCAGGGTGGGCGGTACACCAACAGAATCCCCAGTCTGTCTCGTGAGCCCAGCATACAATATAGGCCCTCTAAACCTCCTCTCAAGGAGACAGGAAGCCTGGTCAAGGAGATAGAACTCCTATAGACTATAGCAACTCCCCCCCCGACCTTCCGGGCGACACTGGTGCTGGACTGAATACCCAGGTGGGCAGAGTTGGGAGAGGGGAACCCCACCTTCCTCTCCCACCCAGGTCTCAGTAATGCATGCCAGGTCGGCACCCTCATCCAGGATGACATCATGAATGAGGGCGGTCTTATTTTTACCGACCTGGCATTCAACAACAGCACCGTGTGGCCCGTGAGGTTCGCTGATATGGTCACCTGATACCTTCAGGTTGGAAGTGGAACCAGAAGACGGGATAGATGTAAGATATCTAACCTCTCTTCTCCTACGCGGGCACGTTCCACTCCCACCCCCATACCTTCCTCTACCCAGCACAGGCTCAATGGCTCCCCCCTCCATTGCCCTCCTTCCTTCCTGTTCCATCAGTTCCATTGTGAGTCCTTATCTCTATCTCAGATGGCAAGAAAATGACAAAAATGAAATAAAACAAAACAGAATAAGGCAGATAAAAACAAACCACCCCACCATTCAGCTTCAACATCCCACCACCCTCTCCCCTTCACAAGCAAATAATAGAGGTTGGTATCAGCCCGATGCCCCTCCCCCCGCCACACCTTTCTGATGGCAAGCCAGCTAAATTGTCTCTCGTGCCTCTCATTCACGAGGAGACCCAGCAGCAAGCAGGTGGAAACAAAGGGTTGGTGGTTGAAGCAGGGTCTGTTTGGAGCAGCACTTGCTGGATGATGGAACCACAGCACAAGCTTGCAGACAGCTAGAAAGCTGCAGGGCGGAGTCCCAGCTCTCCAGTCCCACCCCTCAATTAGCAAGCTGACTAGGTTACCTCTCGTGCCTCTCACTCACGAGGAGACCCAGCAGCAAGCAGGTGGAGACAAAGGGGTGGTGGTTGAAGCAGGGTCCGTTTGGAGCAGTACTTGCTGGATGATGGAACCACAGCACAAGCTTGCAGACAGCTAAAAAGCTGCAGGGCGGAGTCCCAGCTCTCCAGTCCCACCCCTCTATTGGCAAGCTGACTAGGTTACCTCTCGTGCCTCTCACTCACGAGGAGACCCAGCAGCAAGCAGGTGGAGATGAAGGGGTGGTGGTTGAAGCAGGGTCCGTTTGGAGCAGTACTTGCTGGATGATGGAACCACAGCACAAGCTTGCAGACAGCTAAAAAGCTGCAGGGCGGAGTCCCAGCTCTCCAGTCCCACCCCTCAATTGGCAAGCTGACTAGGTTACCTCTCGTGCCTCTCACTCACGAGGAGACCCAGCAGCAAGCAGGTGGAGACGAAGGGGTGGTGGTGTAAGCAGGGTCCGTTTGGAGCAGTACTTGCTGGATGATGGAACCACAGCACAAGCTTGCAGACAGCTAGAAAGCTGCAGGGCGGAGTCCCAGCTCTCCAGTCCCACCCCTCAATTGGCAAGCTGACTAGGTTACCTCTCGTGCCTCTCACTCACGAGGAGACCCAGCAGCAAGCAGGTGGAGATGAAGGGGTGGTGGTTGAAGCATTGAACTTCCTATACCTCAGTTTCTATTTGCTGCTTTCCTCTGAACATGTTCCAGTTTGTTGACATCCTCATCCAGAAATGTCTAGAATTCTGGTGCTACTGCTTGGCTGACAAACATCCTGTCCTTATACCTGGTTTCCAATAAATATTTATGTAAATTTTTAGGTTCAGATAATAGATAGTCACTTTCACAGGCTTGGCTTGCATGTGCAACAGGTAGCCTCTTTAGGTAGCTGATGATTATGATTCACTTAGAAGAACTACCTACTAGTCAAACCTATTGAAGTCTGAAAACCTTGATCGTTGCACATAAATATACTTTTGGATGCTGGGGGTGCGGGAAGAGAGAATCAACATAGTGAATAGCTTCCTGAAAATTTGTTGGGCAAGATTTATTATTAAAGATTTACTTCTGCAACATCCTGGAAAGATATGAGGCTAGACACCATTATTTATTTATTTATTTATTTATTTATTTATTTATTTATTTATTTGATTTATATACTGCTCCATCTAGCTATCCAGCTGCTCTGGGTGGTTTTTGTGTAATAATTGGTGTTGTTAGTACACATTAGCAACTATGCCTAGACCGTGGAGAGAGATTCTTATGTATTTGTGAATGATGAAAAATCTGAATGTCAAGAGGAAGCCAACTCATTGACTTAATTTAAAGGTGCTACAAAACAGCCTAAATGTTTACTTGGACTATTACACCCACCTGGCGCCTGGTTTAAACAGAGCATAACTCTGTGATGAAAGTCAACATGTTTGCCTAGGATGAAAAAGTGCATCTATGTGAGTAGGGATTTAATGTCTTATGTCGTTTAAATCCCACCTTTTCCTGAAGTAGCTCAAGACATTTTGTTCTCTCAGGTAATTTAGGTCAAGCCAAGAAACAGTGGCTTGCTTAAGGTAAACTTTGAGCTTGTGTGGGAATAGCATCCAGGATATTACATTTTTAAGAGGTTTTGATGGGGGTGACTTTGGATGAAGGTCAATCATTTAAAGTAACTTCCTATACCTCAGTTTCTATGTTTTGCCTTCTTACCTCAGACAAAGTCTGTCAGGATTCTCTGTCAGCTTTAGAAATGCGTCTATGAGTGTCAGGCATGTGGACTTGAGTCTCACGACTCACTGTCAAGTCAGACTTAAGTCACATTGATGACTCCAGTTGGGGTTTATTCCCATTGACTCGGATTGAACTTGCTACTTGGAAATCTTTTTCCTGGGGGAAAGGGCTATTTTTTAATAGGGACTTGGGGCTTGAGACTTGGCACCAAAGACTTGCCAACAGCAGGAATTAGGGAGGCTGGAGACAATGCACTTGAGGTAAACTGCAAAGTTTGTGCTATGTTTGTCTTTGTTCCTGAGTCTTCTCTGTTGCTGCTCCTAGACTTTGGAATTCCCTCCTGCTGGAGGCCAGGACTGTCCCATCTCTGCTGTCTTTCCAGAAGTAGGCAAAGACCTTCCTTTTTCAGGCAGGCTTTCCTTGAATGATGGACTACATACTATGTGACTTTATATGGATTACTATGCATGATTGCATTGACTGATATCATAAGAACACCTGTTTTCCATGTTAGTTTCTAACCTTCATAATCTATATTTTTTCCTTTTTGCATACTCTTTGTAGCTTTAATGTTACCTTTTAATGTTCTAAGATGCCTCTCCTAATTCCTGTTCTTAACTTGAATATGTCTTAAATGTTCTGGACTGCATATTGTTCCTCATTATTGTAAGCCACCTTGGATCCTTTTCCAAGGAGAAAGGTGGGGTAAACATTTTCAAAATAAAAAAAGAAACATATGTAACAACTGAAAGCTAGTGGTATTGTAAGAAGAGAAAAATGAGAGACCTGGAGCAGCACGTAGCCACATGGAAGGCTATAAGAGACGATAAAGCATACATTGACAGAACTCTTGAGCAGCAGCAGATGTCCCAAGGGAATCTGCAGAAGGTGGAAATACCAAACAAAACAGTGGAGGAGATTGCTAACAAACATAGTAAAGTTCCAAAGGGGGTGCCCCTAGGAAAACAATCATTTCTAATTGAGCGAGAAGCCCATCGCTTGTCTGTCTATTATTGGCTTCTCGCTCGACTAGAAATGATTTTTCCCTATGGGTACCCCCTTTGAAGTTTAATAACTCAGCCCCTTGACCCCCAAAACTTTCCAAATTTCAGGGGTTTGTAGGGAAGAGTCCAAACTTACTCCCCAGCAATTTTGGTGCTGATATATAACTGCTGTGATAACTATTTTCAAATACATATTTGCATAAAAATAAAGTTGTTTTATTATTATTATTATTATTATTATTATTATTATTATTATTATTATTATTATTATTATTATTATTATTATTATTATTTACTCTAAAATAGGTATCACAGCAGCCATTGGACAGCAAAATTGCTGAGGAGAAAGTTAGGACTCTTCCCTGTAAACCCCCTAAATTTGGAGAGGTTTGGGGTTCAGGGGGCTGAGTTATTAAGGTCCAAAGGGAGTGCCCCTAGGAAAAATCATTTCTAATTGGAATCAGAAACCAAGCTGCTGTGGCGCTAATCACTCACCCAGTGTCTTGGCTTCTGAAGTTCCAATTCCAATTACAGTGGTACCTTGTATAAAAGAATTACTTCGTTCCAAATGAAATTATGTTAAGCAATTCTTCCTTTATACAAATTCCCCATAGGAATGCATTGAAAATGGAGTAATCCCATTTTTATGTTGTACAGACTTGGCCCATAGGCAATTCTGTTAAGCAAATTTCCCCTATCTCTGGAATATTTTATGTTGTACAGTGGTACCCCGCCCTTTCGCAGTTCCGGTCCCGCGGTCCCGCTATATTGCGGAACCACGGTACCAGGAAAGGGCTTGAGGGGGGGATCTCACACCGCCCACCCACGCCTCCTAGGAGGTCCAGGCAAGTGGTGTGCGATTGCAAAGGCACTTCCAGCTGCGGAGCCCCAGCGCTGGGCTCCACGGCGGGAAGCGCCTTTGTCCGATCACGCGCTACCCGCCCCGACCTCCTGGGAGGTCGGAGCAAGCGGTGCATGATTGCAAAGGCACTTACGGCCACGAAGCCCCAGCGCTGGGCTCTGCGGTGGGAAGTGCCTTTGTCCGATCGCGCGCCGCCCCGACCTCCCGGGAGGTCGGGGCAAGCAGCGCGCAATTGCAAAGGCGCTTCCAGCCGCAGAGCCCCAGCGCCAGGCTCTGCGGCGGGAAGCGCCACCTCCCGGGATGTCGGAGCAAGCAGCGCGCAGGCCCCCCTGCCCCAGGCCCCCCACCCGCTTCCGCATATCGCAGATTTTCATGCATCAAGGGTGGGGTGGGTCCCTAACCCCCGCGATCGGTGGAGGGTTACTGTACAAATTTTATGTTATACAAACTGTTTGTTATACAAGGGTCCACTGTAGAAAGATGTTTTTCCTAGGGGTGCACCCCCTTTGGAGCATAATATCTCAGCTTCCTGACCCCCAAACCTTTCCAAATTTCAGGGGCTTACAGGGAAAAGCTTGAGAAAGCTCCCCTGCCATTTCATTTATGAAAAATCATTTCGTTCTACAGGGAGAAATGGTGTTTCATTCTGAAATGAAACAAAATACGTCCCACTGTAGATAATTTGTTACTTAACAAAACAATGAAACAGCATTTTGTTTTTTGTTTCGTGCCCATCCCTACAGGGAATACTTGTCAGATTCACAGATGACAAAAAATTGGGTGGAATAGCTAATACCTTGGAAGACAGAAACAAAATTCAAAATGATCTTGATACACTGGAGCACTGGGCTGAAACCAACAGATTGAAATTTAACAGTGATAAATGCAAAGTACTGAAGGTAGGAAGGAGAAACCAAATGTACAGTTACAAGATGGGAGACACTTGGCTCATCAATACTACAAGTGAAAAGGATATTGGAATTGAACCCCAGGTCATAAGCACAGTTATAACTGCAGTACAGCATTTTAACCACTGCACCAAAGAGAGTGGACATCTCTAATTTTTATTACTAATCAATAAGAGGAATGAAGGATGGACTTCTGAATCAGGAGTTGGCCTCAGACTCAATTCAAACCAGCTGGCCTCCAGAGTGGTCCAAGCTAAACTGGGCTATGTTTGGAACCCACGGTATTGTGGGTCCTGAGGAATTTTTGCTTTGTCCTTGTGCTAATGTATCATCTGATAACGGATAACAGGAACATTTAGTAGTAAAAACAGACAAAAGATAACAAAAGAGCTTTAGATGATACAGCTAGATTAAATCTAGAAGCAATTATTGTTGATTCACTATTAGTAAAGGGGAAACAAGGCTAAACCCAAGTAAAGCAGGATAAATAGAAGAAGACTGGCAAAACTCGATTTGGACACAGTAATTTACTTTGGATATAAAAAGCAATTGTTAGTCCAAGAGGCTGTCATTATAGTTAGTGCTGGGTATGGATTCTAGCTGAATAGATATGACATTTTAACATGAAAACATGATTAAGTAACATATGCACCCATAGCCCTGGGCCAATCGAACTGAACTGAGACCACACCAAACAAATGTTCATTAGTTTGCTGCAGTGCTTGGAATGTCTTTTGTAACCGATAAAAGTTGGATGAGCTTTACGGCAGATAAGTGAACTGCTGGATCACTCCGTGATTTTGAGGTTGGGAATTTGACTCTCCCTAACAGGGGCTAGACTCAATGAGATTATTATATTTTTATAATATATTGTCCAGACATCTTGAAAGTTGTGGTGGTACACTTCTTTGAACTTAAGTGGGGAATAAAATCAAGAAAAAGAATAGTATGTACGAAACTTCTCTTCTCGCAGAGAAGCTACAAAACCAATGTTAACTTAATTTTTAAAGGAGTATTAGAATGAAGTCCTTAACGTTTTTATCATCATTTTCTTAAGTTCTTAGGCCACTTTTCTTGGTATGGTCTTACTCTGCATTATTTATTTTACAAATCTTAACACCATGTGGAATATGAATGACCCATCTGTACTGGAAGAAACACGTGAACTCTGGATTTTGCTCCATAAGACTTAAGAAACAGACTTGTCCATGAAAAATCACATTAAAATATAACAGCTAGCCTTTAAGGTGCCACAAATTTTTTGTCTTTTGTTATGTTTTCTTTTTCTTTGGGTTTTGGCTGATATGCTAGCACAGACTAAGAAAGCAATATCATCTGAATGAGAAAAGAATAATATGAAAACATTTAAGATTTCTGCAGAGTATATTCATAGTCTTGATGCTTGGAATATGTTTCAACATGTTTACTGTGGCCAATATTTTAATCTATGTAGGTAGGACCGCCTTATTTATTTATTTATTTATTTATTTATTTATTTATTTATTTATTTATTTACCAGATTTTTTTAGCCGCCCCACTACCAAGTGGTCTCTGGGCTGCATACAACAAGTATTAAAACTATAAAACAATAAAATCATTAAAACTATAAAATACAATACAATTAAAATAACATACAATACCAATTTTAAATTGTACAACTCTGCTGCTCATGTGTCCATCTGAGTAATCTAATTGAAATGCTGGCCAAACAGGAAAGTCTTTGCCTGGCGCCGAAAAGCCAAAAGTGTTGGCGCCAGGGGGATCTCCATAGGGAGGACATTCCAGAATTGGGGGGCAACCGCCGAGAAGGCCCTGTTTCGACATGCCACCCCCCCCCTTATCTCTTTGAGGGATGGCACCTTCAGCAGGGCCTCCTGGCCTGATCTTAGAGTACGGGCAGGCTCATAATGAAGAAGAAGGCGGTCCTGGTTCTTTCCTATAAAAAGGAAATCAAATGCAACACCAAGGCAAACTTGAAGGGATAATGTTCACAGTGTGCACAGCAAAGGAGGAGGTTCCCCCACAAAAAACTGTTAAAAGCCATACATCCATTTCAATGTTATTTCAACCAATGTATTTATTTATTCAGCTGTGCTGATTAGGATTTCTGAGAACTGTATTCCAAGAACACCAGGGGACCCAAGGCTGGGAACCACTGGTCTAGAGAGAGCCTAAAGGACAGTAAGACTACAACTCTCAGGAAGCATGGTGACTATTTTTTGATAAGGACAAATACAAATAAGGCAATTTGTTCCTTTTAAAGGAAGCATGATAAGCAGCATAAGCAAGACACATTCTGGTGTTCTATGGTATACTTATCAGAGAAAGCAGGATTATATTTATAGTAAGACTGCCGTATCTGCAGGGGATCGGTTCCAGGACCCCCGCGGATAGTGAAATCAGCGCATAAGAGAAAACACTCTTATGTGGGTTGATGTGGCAACAGGGGCATTGAGATGCCGGGGTTGAAAGCTTTCACCACGAGAACCTCATGGCGCAGTGGTTAAATGCCTGTACTACAGGTAAAACTGTGCTCACGACCTGGGGTTCAATCCCAGGTAGCAGGCTCATGGTTGACTCAGACTTCATCCTTCCGAGGTCGGTAAAATGAACACCCAGCTTGCTGGGTGGGGGGAGAATGTGTAGCCTGCATACTGTAATTAAAAACTGTAAACCGCCCAGAGGCTACTGGAAGTGGTATGGGACGGTATATAAGCAGACCACTTTTTGCTTTGCTTTGACACCCCCAAATGCTTGTAGTGCAGTGTTGGCGGCAAGGAGGGGATACATTTCCTTTCTTTCTCCTCACTGGCAGTGGTGGTGGCCAGCTGCCCTCCTTACTGCCCCCGCCAGCCACCCATCCCCCTTGTCACTGGGCTCAGTGGCCAGCCTGTGGGGGCAGTGGCAGCAGCGAGGAGAGAGAAAAAAGAAAACTTACTGACATTGCTTCAGGCTGGCTGCCCTTTGTTACTGCTGACACTGATGCCCAACCACTGTCCTCATCACTGCTGCTGCATGCTAGCTGCCCTCTGGAGGGTGGGGGTACTTAAGAGGCCCTGCCTGGCCAACCGGCCTTTGGACTTCCTGCTTTGATGCCGGGCAGAGGACAGGAAGTTTAGGATAGGAAGTTTTGAACTTCCCGCTCAAGCTCAAACTTCCAGTCCTCCGCCCAGCACTACTCATTCGAGTAGCTTCATCAGTCTGAAGAAACATCTAACAAGCCTAATCAGGCCATTGTCCAACTAATGAGCCTACTCAGGCCACTGTCCACCTAACAAGGCTGTTCGGACTAAGGCGGCATGAAACCAAGGTGAAACCATTTGAGGCCTTGCAGCAACTTTCCTTCAAGTGACGAAGCTATTTGGATGAGTAGTGAAACATTTAGATCTCACAAGAAAAGAAGTCCAGTTGCCCTGACTCGACCTCTGGATAACCTCACCTGGATGACTGAGAATCTTCATAGAGAACTTTAAGTGTTGAAGTCATTAGCCATATGTTTAGACAATGGTCATAGGCAAGGACCTTGGGTCCAGCTATGCCTAATAATCCAAATGTGCCTAAATTTGCAGCCTATTGCACAACAACAAATTGTGTAGGAAGAATGTCATATTATCCAAGTGCTGGTTTCTGTTGTGATTTTTGGTCTATTGTGGCCACAATGAGGAGGACGAAAGGAGACAATAATGTCTCACAGCTTGGGAAAGTTTGTGGAGTTTTTAGTAGATCTTTGCGCCAGGGGACATAGGGGATGTCCATTCTGGGGATATAGTCCCAAAAAGTAACTTTCTCAAACTCCAGAGGTTTTATTTTTGCCAGAAATTAGTAACTAAATGCTACCAATCTATTTACTTCTGAGAAACAGGACAGAATTTCTTTTTAAAACATTGGTACGATAACTTCTGGGTGATATTGGGACTAGAGATGGGCACGAAACAGAAAAATGGCATTTCGTTTTTTTGTTTGTCGTTGAGAGGTCTGTTTCAGTTCGTTTCCGTTTGTCGGGAATTTTTGGAAAAATTTTGTTACCGTTTTTCATTTTTTCGTTTGTCGTTTCTGCCCGCTTTTTGCACGATTTTAAAAGCACTTCCGTGCGCAGGCATCCCCCAACGCCCCAGACCAGAGGGAAAACACTAATGCTGGCAGAGACACAGTATAGACTAGGTACGCAGGGAGGCTGCAAAGGCAGCGGCGGGCGTTGCCCAGGGTGCAAGGCAGCCGCAGAGTGACTGCACTGTGGGGCAAGGGAGGGTACTCACCGAGAGGTACGCAGCACGCACGCACACAGGGAGGCTGCAGGACTGAAGCTTGAGTCGCAGAGACAGCAATCTCACCCTAACTCCCACCAGAGACTGCAAGGAGGACGGGGGCTGCCAGAGCTTTTTATGCCCTCTGTGGCTGCCAGACCTGCCCGCCCAGTCTGCAACCTGGGCATGCTATTGGTTGAACATGATCCCATCACATGGCTTGCCTCCATTTTGTGGCTGGTGGCGACATCCATTTTAAAGGGAAAAGAAAAATACATCGCAATGTGAGAAGACAAAAACAAACGTTTTAAGGACCCCAACCCCCCTGGTAGGTATTATCAGACAATATAAATAATTATCGCTGCATTTTTATGGATGTCCAGGGCGTTTTTTAACATTTAAAACAGCTCATTTCATTGCGCGTCGCCATTAACGGAAACGAAACGTAACAACCTCAATTTTCGTGTTTCTGTTCGTTTCATTTTCATCACAATTTTCGTTTGTCGTTTCGTTACGTAACGGAAACGACAAACGGTAACGGAAACGAAAAAATGTTCGTTCCGTGCCCATCTCTAATTGGGACTGTAACTGTAACCAATTACTTTTCATAGCTAACTTTGTAATCTCAGTCCCCACCCCACCCCATTACCTCTGCAGTCTGTGCGTCTAGACTAAAAATCAGCCTAAGAATTTAGTAGCATTATGAATCTAATTATGGTTTTTTGCTTTGCTTTTGCCAGGGCACTTGGCTAGCTGTTAGTCTTGAGATCCTGCCCTGAAAAAAAAATGGCCATTAAAGAATTTTGTAGTCAATAGCATTCATATGTGGTGAAATTAAAAATATCATCTCTTTCTCCATTCATAAGTTTCAGAGGCCTCTTATCACAGTTAAGGCTATTGGCAAAAATCAATGGGCTCATTTAATCTGCATGGTACTTGAAATTACTCTCTCCGTTGCTCCTGGCTTGGCTATAAAATCTTGGAAAGAAATTATGGCTGTGGCACTTGCTGTTCCAGAGTTTTTTGCCTGAAGCATTTTTGTGGGTTTTTCCTTTTTAAGCCAGGCAGAGACAGGAGAAGAGTTGGCTTGCATGTTGCTATATCTTTTGCAGCTTGTTTGGCTGTGAGGGTACAAGCGCTTCATTTGGAAAACATGCGGTTCAGAACTGGCTTTAATGAAACGTGCCCAGGAAATGTATGGTCGTGAAAAGAAAGAGAGAGAGATAACCTTCTTTTAATGAACTCATTGAAGAAAAGAATTTGGAGTGCCTTAGGGATATTCAACATGGAAATCTTGCAGCACACTAATGGGATTGCTTTGAGTTCATTGACTGAAAATCCAATGGTTGCTATTTATTTTTTGCATTGATTCGATGTCACCATGCCAAAGCCTCAATTTCTACCACTTGACTCACAGCTATTGAAATGTATCAATCGTTTCCCTTGTCATGGCAAACAATTTAGTATCTTCTGGGAAAGAGTGTTTAGGAATTGGGGATCTCTGGACATGACTACTATAACCATTATTTTCCTGACTCCATGCCATGACCTGAGGTAGTGTCATGTCGGTAACAATGAAGTCATTGTGGTCTCAGTGTCACCGTGACCTGAAATCAAGAGAGATTGGTATACACATTTTAATTCCCTCTCCATATTCATGGGAGCAGAACAGCTTCCAAGCTTTTAAAGGGTATTTTAACTTAGCTGTGAAATGTAAGAGCCAATTCAGAGAAAGCCCCGAGTTCTGTGTCTTCAAAGGAAGGTTTGGACATATGCATTATGCCTTGTGTCCTTTCAGGGAGAAAGGAGGGATTTGAAATATTTTAAATAAATAAGTAAAATAAATTATGAAATGCAGGATGATTATTTTATTCTCAAAGGAATCTCCTTTCAAAACAGAAAGGACTTTCAAAAGCCATCTGTGATGCATTATGGAGACTATGCTGCGTTTTACTTGATTCTGGTAGGTCAGAAAGAAACCTTACATTGTTGTGGACCAGTCCAGCTGAGGGCATTTGCTCTTTGACTTTTCCTTTATAGGCGTAACTCTGCATGGACATTTCATTGGTCACAGTAGCACATAATAGTATGAAAAACCCGGTAGGTTGGAGCATGGGGGTGGGCAGAAGTTTGACTTTCTTCTGTGAGTGAAGAGTTTGCGGGCCTTAGACAAACTACACAGCCCCAGAGTACCTCCAAAAAGACCTGTAAGCCACTTCTGAATATTTTATATATCACAAAAACATGCAAAAGGCCACAATAACTTGGAATCAGCTTCGTACACAAAGATAAATGAAATAACTGCTCCCCCCCGGGTTTGCTTAATTATTTTTACTGTAAATTTTTTTTGGGGGGAGGAGCGTTTTAATGGCTGTAAAAAGACATAGATCAATAAAATGGTTTTTCAAAAATGCATTGTGTGACTAAACCCATGTTTAGTTTCGTTCCTGACAAGACTGGAAAACAAAGAGTGGTTAGGAAATAAAAGAAATGGATTTTGGAAGGATTTGGATGGAACCAAAAGGCAGAACGAATGAAGGGAAGAAAACAATGTCTTAGTATATTCTCTGTATTGTTGTAAATATTGGCCTTTATGAGTTTTTTGCTTTGTTTCTGCAATAGGATAATTTCATTTCATATCTTGATTGTCTCGCTGAGCATATCCTAACTACAGTCATGACTCTCTTACCACAAGGAAGACAGACACTTAATTTCATCTAATATTTATATGTATTGATTTAAAATATTTTACTCTGCCTTTCTCCTTTAAAAAGACCCAAGGCAGCTTACATTATTGAAAGACAATACTACTTTATTAGAGCCTGATGTGTGGGCCATGCCAGTAAAGTGAACAAGACAAATTAGAAGGTACTTACATTATAGTATATTATACTTCTTCCTGAATAGCATTGTATCCTACCACTATCCATAATGCAACAAGAAACTAGTTTTAATGAAACAAAGGTTACAGAAAAGTCTCTTCTCTCCCCTCTATTATATTATGTATTAACATTTTAGAAAAAGAACGGTTGGCCAGCATCCCGTCTTTTGCCTGTTAACATTCCTTGCATTCAGTTGTTTCACAAAAGTACTTTATTGCAAAAGTATTATTTTACACATACGTTTTCTCATACTGTGGTGACCGAATGGGTACTCAAATGAAACTGTATGGAAGAGTGATGTACTAATGTCAAGTAAGACAGATTTATTTAAAACAAACACATACATAATGGCTACTTTGACTGGTACTAAGACTTGACCTAGGGTTGCTTGTGAATCTGAACAGGTTGTGCTTTATCCCCATATTTCCCTGCCTTGGTCTCAAGCCACCTTTGACTCAAATGATGCATGAGGTGCCAAAAGCAGATGTATTTCTTGGCTTGGTTTTATTAAAATGATCCATGCGTTCATTTTGTGTATTGGATTTGGAAAACTTCCTTTGTTCTTGACTGTTTTTTTTATTTTTTTTCCTTTCAATGTTCTGTTTCCCTGTGGGGAAGCTTGATGCTGCTACTGCACATTTCAGGTCATAATAGATATTTATACTTCTGTATGGCCAAAAGTCTGTTCCCATGACAGTCTTGATTAGTAAAGCAGCAAAGAAACATTTCAATGAAAACATTATTTAACTATCAAAGCACTTGCTTACATAGATGCAATTTTTACAACTGCCTCATATTAGCATTCCTCAATGGAAGATTGAAGCTAAAAGCACAGGAATTTGCCTAAATATGGTCACTGGGTATGTCCATGTCACTAGTGAATGTTGAGCTAGATACTTGATGGTTAATATGTCCGTCTCTTAATCACTGTTCTATACTAGCTATTGTCTAAAGATGATAGAGCGGAGGCTAATCTTATTTCCATAGTATGCGTACATGGCTTGGCTTGTATGCAGACTGGGTTGGATGGGTTACTTACAACTTAATTAGTCCTGTTGATTTTCAGTGTTTATTCTAACTCACCCTAAATTTGTATATAAATATAAATAACTAAGAATACAATCCTACCTAGCCAAGATGGTTGAGGCCCAGTTGAACTGACACTAACTGAAGCTAAGCTGAATCCTAACCCCATTTGGGCTAAGGATATTTTAAATGACTACTCTTACCTTGACCTAAATTTGTGCCTGTATCCTTGGGTTGGAGGATCATTAGATCAGAAGAATTCAGCTCTTCTTTCATCCTCTGCTCCTTTTGGGTTGTTTTGTTGACTGCCGTTGGCAGCAGTCAATCCAATTTATTTATTTATTATTTATTTATTTATTAAGCTTGTATACCGCCCATCTTCCCGAAGGAACTCCGGGCGGTTCACAACACAAAATACAACAATAAAACAATAAGTGAATCAATATAAAAACAAATTAAACAGCAATAAGACCAAACAGTCAGCAAGTAGCAGATGGCGGCGGCGGGGGGGGGGGGGGGGAATCAGCCACCAAATGCCTCTTGGAAAAGCCAGGTTTTTAAAGCTTTCTGAAAGGCTTGCAGGGACTGTGCAAGGTGCACATCGCTGGGGAGGTGGTTCCAGAGAACAGGGCCAGCCGCAGAGAAAGCCCGGGAATGGGTAGATGTTTTCCAGGCCTCCCTGGGCATGGCCACCCACAGCGTGTGCGCCCGATCTTGACAGCTGGGCGATCCGCTCCACCAGGTAGTCAGGTCCCAGGACATGGAGGGTTTTATAAATTAAAACCAAGACCTTGAATCTGATTCAGGACGCAACGGGCAACCAATGCAGACGGGCCAAGACTGGGGTGATATGGTCAAACCGGCGCACACCCGCCACCAGTCTGGCCGCCGCTTTCTGTACCCGTTGCAGCCGCCGAAGGAGAGTCAAGGGCAACCCCATGTACAGCATGTTGCAATATTCTAGTCCTGAGATCACCAGCGCTTGCACCACTGTCCTGAGGGAGTCCCCAGCTAGATAGGGACGAATCTGGGCTATCTGTCAAAGATGGAAAAAGGCAGTCCTGGACACAGCAGCCACCTGGGCCTCCATAGAGAGTGCTGGGTCCAGGACTACTCCCAGATTCCAGACACTGTCCGATGGCCAGAGAGAAACACCCTCCAAAGTTGGAAAAGGGCCTCCGTAGCCAGATGGCGAAGTCCCAAAGAACATGACCTCGGTCTTCTCAGGGTTGAGCCTGAGCCTGTTGGCCCTGGTCCACTCCATGAGCATGTCCAGGCACTGGTCAAGGGTCCGGACAGCCTCATCTGCAAAGGTGGAAAAGGAGAGATAGAGCTGTGTGTCATCAGTGTACTGATGACAGCAGACTCCATATCTCCTTATGACCTCTGCCAGCGGCCTCATATAGATGTTGAACAGCATGGGGGAGAGGGACGACCCCTGTGGAACCCCACAAGGGAGTATCCACTGGGCTGACAACTCCCCTCCATGCTGTACCTGCTGGGGACGGCCCTCCAGGAAGGACCGGAACCAACAGAGGACAGTGCCTCTGATCCCAATCCCGGAGAGCCGACCCAGCAGGATACCGTCGTCGACGGGATCAAAGGCCGCTGACAAGTCCAGAAGGACCAACAGGGTAGAGTTACCCCTATTGGCCCCCCGGAGGAGGTCATCTTGCAGAGCGACCAAGACTGTCTCGGTCCCCCGACCAGGCCTGAACCCAGATTGGAATGGATCAAGGACCCGTTCACCCTCCAAAAACGATTGAAGCCGGACTGCAGCCACCCTCTCGATTACCTTGCCCATAAAGGGAACATTGGCAATCGGGCGGTAGTTGGCTAATTCGCCCGACACCATGCCAGTTTTTTTCAGAATGGGCTTCACCACCGTCTCCTGAAGGTGAGAGGGAAAAATCCCTTCCCTGAAGGAGGCAGTGGCGATAACAGAAGCCCATTCCGGCATGCTCCCACCGGCAGCTTTTATGAGCCAGGAAGGGCAAGGATCAAAGGGGGTGGATGCAGGCCGGCAGTGGGCAAGGGCCCTGGAGGCCTCAAGCGAGGAAACAGGCCCAAACTCAACCATCCGGGGAGACCGAGGGGGTGCAGCAGCAGGGGATGCCAAAAGTACACTAGAGCAACCGGAATCGAAACCGGTTCAGATGGCCTCTATTTTGGATCTAAAAAAGGCTGCAAAAGTCTCACTACTAAAATCAGTAGGAGGAGGCCTTTCCAGACCAGGATTAGTGAGGTTTGAGGCCTCAGTAATTCTCAGGGAGTAGAAGGATGTTTTGGCCTCCCTGATCACCCGGTTATAGCGTCTGGTCTGGATAACAACTGCAGCCTTATTAATCGCTGTCCAGTTCTTCCTCCAGCTGCGCTCCAGCCTCTTCCGTTCTTGCTTCATCGCTCGCAACTCCGCCGTATACCACGGCGAAGGACGAGCTCGGCACCGGAGGAGGCGCCTAGGGGCGATCTGGTTGACAGCCTGGGATGCTTCAGCAAACCAGTGGTCCACCGTGGCTTCGACCGGGTCATCAGCCAGGCCACCAGGAAGCTCCCCGAAGGCCTCCCGGAACCGATCAGGCACCAGGAGTCTTCGGGGGCAGGCCCAGATAGGTGGCCGAGGGTCCCCGCGGGGCGGGGCAGCGATTGACAGAGAAAACGACAGCAGGTGATGGTCTGACCATGACACGGGGGTGGACTCAAGGTCCTGCACCCTCAGAGAGGAATCCCCCGACGTGGAGGTAAATACCAGGTCCAGGGGATGTCCAGATCTATGAGTGGGGTATGAAACATGCTGGGTCAGGTTCATGGAGGTCATGGACTCTATGAACTCCAAAGCCGCATCCGACAGTCCATCGCTGCCATGCACATTGAGGTTCCCAACCACCAAAAGGCAGGGGGATCTCAAAAGTGCAGTCGCAATGAACTCGGTAAGCTCTGGTAGGGATTGTGCTGGGTTGCAGGGAGCATGGTAGCCGAGCACAATGCCAAACCTGTCCCGCTGTCCCACCAATAGATGAAGACATTCCAACCCCGGACTCACCAACGTCGAGGCCCTGCTGACATGAATAGTGTCTCTGTAAACAATGGCCACCCCACCCCCCTTACGGCCCTCCGACCTGCCTATGCCCTGGACCAAGAACCCAGGGGGGCACAGCTGGGTGAGCGAAGCTCCCCCCTCCGCTCCCACCCAGGTCTCAGTAATGCACACCAGGTCGGCCCTCCCATCTCGAATGGTGTCATAGATGATGGGGATCTTATTGTGGACCGACCTGGCATTCATCAGGAGGCAGGATGAACACCAGGTCGGTCCACAATAAGATCCCCATCATCCCCGGATGGTTGAGCTTTCTAGTGGAATTTCACCAATCTAGTGTTTGTGAAACACAATGAGGTTTCACCAACACACAAGGGCAGTGGTATCAATACAGGAGGCTTCTGCCCCTTCCAGATCAAGTGCAGCTGGCACATCATTGAGATTACACAAATATGGAAATTTACTGAGCATGAACCAAAGTGGGGCATCTTTTAAATTGAAAAAGACTTCTGGAACTCAAGCACAAAGACGCTCAGAGATGTACTGGGCACCAAAAAGCCTGTTCTGAAGCCAAGTCAAAATCATTGCCTGCTTCAAACATAAAGGTCCATTAGAGCTTCTGGGATTTGAGGTTTTAGTCTAATCCCTTTGCTGCAGAATATGAACTCCTCAATTCCGGAGACAGGATTCTATTTACTGAATCAAGGTGATCATTTGCTAAGTTAAATATTTTCTTTTTGGTCCTTAATGGCCTGCTTCAAAGAATGACCTAAGTGAAAACTTGACAAAGTAATGTTTTTAAGGGATGCATCGAAAACTTATTTCATTTATGCTACAAATTAGAGAAGGTACTTTTCTTCATAAGAACATAAGAACATAAGAACAGCCTTGCTTGAACAGGCCACAGCCCATCCAGTCCAGCATTCTGTCTCTCACGGTGGCTCACCATTTCCTTCTGGATATTCCCAAGCAGATGTCTTCACCTGCTTATGATTCCCTGCAAATGGCATTGAGACATATCCTGCCTATCTCTCCAACCTGGAAGTTTTTCTTAGGCATCCATAATGATAGCCATTATTACCCTTATTCTCCATGAACTTGTCCAATCCTGACAGCTGACAGCTGTCACGACTTCTTCCACAGACCAGTGATCCTAGGTGAAAAAGTACTTTCTCTTATTTGTTTGAGATCTCGCACCCCAAAGTTTCATGGAGTGCCCCCTAGTTTTAGTGTTCTGTGATAGGGAAAACATTTTTTCTTATCTACTTTGCCCACACCGTGTGTGATTTTATCATCATACACAGTTGTCTTCCTTGGCTGTCTGAACAAAAGCATTGACGACGAATCATCCCACCCTCCACCACAAGTCATTTTGTACGATTGCCTTGATTCTCTTAAACCATAATTCATTTATTTGCAGTAAATTGGGCTAAACCTATTGATTCTTTGGCAGATCCTAAGAACCTGATCCTCTCTGAAAACTCAAAAACTCATGTCATTACTATGACATTAAATGTATATAGGGCTCTCATCTCTCAAAGCTCTGAGTTTCTGCTCTTCTTCTGATTTACCTCCCATGGCTGCATTGTTTGTTTGGACTATTTTACATTTATAGCTGTGATACTGGAGCCTTCTATTGATCCCAAAGTCCACTGGTGCAGAACAAGAACCCAGCACAGCAGAAGTTTTGGAGGAAACCAATGCTGGGTTCTTATTCTACACCAGTTGAGGTTTCTGATGATGGTTCATTTATATATATAGCAGGTAGGAAGGTGCTGATTCTTACTTGTGAACTGTAAAGGGAATGTGCATTTTGTTAAACTTGATTCTATTTGAGGGATTCTGTGAACACAGAAGCCTGTCCTCTCTACATGAAAATCTATCTGCAGGATTCCGTAAGCGACTGCCTTTGATTCCTCCATCCCACCCCCAGGAAAGTCAACACTTCAAATGTCAAACTGCTGGAGTGAGTAAATAAACTTGCAATGAAAAACAGTCTTGATAGCATTGAGGAGAGGCGAAATTTAAATGTCACGGGGCACTGCACTGTAAATAGAAAAAATTGATTTTAATGAACACTTGGACACGCCAGGAGATTTGAGCAAAAGAAAAAGCAAAAAATGTGGAAAAATGTGGAAACTGGTATGTTTGAGAGAGAGAGAGAGAGAGAGCTTGTAGTCAACATCCCAAGCCCATAGATTTAATATGTGCTGAGCTGAAATCTTAGTACATTCAAGGGGGAAATGGAAATAACTTCTGAGTTCAAATGGTGCAATAACAGTTGAAAGCTTGAAAGAACAGGACACTGTGACACATGTTATACATAGATAAATTCATTTTGCTCACTAACCTCACTGAGTTTCAGCCATGTTTCTTTTGTTGCTCTGTTTGTATCTCTTTAAACACTGGCATATATCTTGGTACACCACTCTGCCTGTGCAACAAGAATGACATTCTCTGCAGGGCCTTTCTTTGGTAATGTTGGGTTGTGCGCACAATTTGTACACCAAGTGACAACACTGTACACACCCTGCAAGTGCAAAAGGAGGCTGCCAATCAGTGGCAATCTGCCCTCGCTAATAACAGCATTCCCACCCATTAGAATTTAGCCAATAAAAAGAACTGGCTTTTCATCCTTAATTTCTACCATCTGCCCAGTAAAAATGGATGGTTTATGTTTGGCTGCATTTCTGCTGCGGTGTGTGTGTGTGTGTGTGTGTGTGTGTGTGTGTGTGTGTGTGTGTGTGTGTGTGTGTGTGTGTGTGTGTGTGTGTGTGTGTGTGTGTGTGATTCTTATACTTTGATAAAACAATGCCACCATGTCCTTTGTTGGCAACATTTCAATACACACACACACACACACACACACACACACACACAGAGGGGGGGGCTCACAATATGAAATTTTCAAATGTTGTAATATAAAAGCCTTTCTAAATGTGGATAACCTAAATGCTCACAAAGGACTGCACTGGCTCTCCCCTCAGTTTCATTGCCAATTGTGCTACCCTCGGTGTGTGGGAAATCATGTTCCAAATTACACAGAGCATCTCAATAGGGAGCCACTTCAGAAAATATTCCCACTTTGTGTGGAGAATTCCCAGAAACAGTCCTACAATAGTAGAATTACTAAAGCCCAGTTCCTTGCTCAGACTTTGAGGCAGATCGACGGCATTGTTCAGTAAAAACTCTTGTATGACTAGCTATGGGCATGAACCTGAAAAATTCTGGTTTGTGGTTAGTCATGAATCACCATGAACCAACCAGAAAATTGAATTGGTACATTCTGTTGCCTTGTAGGAGAAAGAAAACAGTTTATGATGGTATCTTGCCATTTTTAAAAAATTCCCTGCAGATTTAATTTACTCAAGGCTAATGATTCCGAAGCTTTATAGCTTACCTCAAATGCATCAGTTTCTAGACTCTTGAATGCTTTATTCATCTTCCTTATCTTCCCCTCCCTATTTTTGCATGTTTTAATTGACCACAGGGCTATTTATACATTAAAGGAGCTCCTTAAATGACTGATATCAAATATCAGATGACTAAACAGCTCTCAGAACGTAGCTTCAGGATTATAATTTTCTTGTGGTTTCCTATGTACCTTTTGATTCTCAACATGCATTTTGCCTTTCAATATTTTTTTTGTTTTGAATATTTTTACCCCGCCTTTCTAATTGGAAAAGGACCCAAGGTGGCTTACAATAATGACGGACAATATACAGCCCAGAACATTTAAGATATATCCAGGTTAAGAACGGGGAATTAGAAGAGGTATCTTGTAATATTAAAAGGTCGCATTAAAGCTACAAACAGCATGCAAAAAGTACAAAAAATCTATTATGAGGGATGGAAACTAAGATGGAAAACACAGGTGTTCTTATAAAATCAGTCAGTGCAATCATGCATGGTAATCCATATAAAAGTTACATCATAGGTAGTCCCTCATTCAGGGAAAGCTTGCCTGAAGAGGAGGGTCTTTGCCTGCTTCTGGAAAGACATCAGAGATGGGGCAATCCTAGCTTCCAGTGGGAGGGAGTTCCACAGTTTGGGAGCAGCAACACAGAAGGCCTTTCATGTGTTCTTATGAGACACACCCGTGAAAGTGGCAGGGTGGAGAGGAAGGCTTCTCCTCGTGATCTTAACACCCAAGCTGGTTCATACTGTGAGATTCGATCTGAGGTAGCTTGGACCCAGGCGATTTAGTGCTTTGCAGGTTAAATCTGCTTCCAACAATGTTCTAGAGTAATCATGTGCTTTGGGCCTTGAAAAATCTACATCTGTGGTGATGAACTGCCTTTGGAAACTGACCCAGCTATGAGCATGCATTGCTCGTCTGGCTTTAACACAGCCTCAATTTTTCATCTGATGCTTCATTTTCATAAGATTAGTGGCACGTTTTAAAAACCAAATCCGATTCAGCTCATAGAACAGTACCAATAAAAAAAGACTCTAGTAGCCTAGGCCTGACAATCTATTCGTCCAGCCTCCTCCCATTTTTGTCCATCGTGGACAGTGGCGTTCTGGGAAAGAACCTCACAACTTATGCTCAATTCAGGAATTCACCAGTATGCTCAATACTAGCTGCAGAATATATTGCTTTGTCTCTACATGCTCCAGTATAATTGCTCAAGGCTAGTCAACCCTATGACACAAGGTGAATGTTTTTTGGGAGAAATAAATTAATTCCACATCCTCAGCAGGAGGCTAGTTGGCTAGTAGCACATTTGAGAAATAACAAGCTTTTTTGTCCTCCAAAGACATGGTATAACAACAAAGATACAGATATTAACAAAGTACTATATTGACTTACTAATATTAACCTTTGAACTGCAGAACTAAGGACCATCGAGTCCAGCTCCTCTCAAGAAAACATAGTGAGAAATTGAACTCCCAGCCTCTGGCTCTGGAGGCAGAGACTTAAGTCATTGAGATGTCGCTCTAGCTCTAGCTAACATTTGTAAAATCTGGTGGTTTCTCCCCAGATATTTGTCAGAGCGCGTTCTCCCTTTGAAAACCGCCAATAATACCTGATCCTCCCAGGCTAGGTGTCTGAGGCAACTAACACCACGAGAGGCCCGAAAGGAAAAAACAAGAAAAAGGGCCTTTTCTACTATTGCCCCTTGCCCGTGGAATAACCTTCCACCAGACATCTGCCTGGCCCCCTCTTTGGCTGCCTTTAAAAAACTATTAAAAACTTGATTACAGTGTTCACCCATTAAATCTTGATTTTAACAGATTAGCCTGCCAATAATAATACATTGTTTTATTGTTTTATGTCACTTTAATATTACTTTTATTTTATTTTTGTTTTTGTCAAGATATGTAAAAGTTGATAAAATATATGTTATGTATATTTAACAGATAGTGGAAAGAGAGTTGTAAAATGGAGGCAGTTAGATTCTGCAGTCTCATGATGTTAATCCAGAAATGTAAGAGATAAGTAATCACAGGCATGTTACGTGATGAAGCACAGGTGGAAGAATTTATAACATCATGGTTGCATCAGATTGCATCAGATTGTAATTAGTGATGACTCATATCTGATGGGTGCTGAACTGTATAAAAGCACTAGCTTGCCATATGTTAGGTGGGTCTGTCTATGGTGAGAGACAGAACCCCACACTCTGTTGTTTGTATATATTGCTTGGATGTTATGCTGTGTATATAATTTTTGATGTATATATGAATATATGAGATTTTACTCTACCCATTGTCATTGTCTTCCATTAACCTAACTCTGCAATACTTTATATCAATACTGACATTTTATCTGCACGCTACTGCTACACTGCTCTGTGTCAAACGCATTTAAATATTATTATATTTTTTGCTTAAATTCTTGATAGTTTTATTGTGTTACTATTTATGGTTTTTATTGTATTAATATTGCTGCCAGATGGGCGGTATAAAAATCCAATAAATAAAATAATAATAATAAATATGTTTAATAAGGAGTTGCATTGCACAGCCAGCCAGCCAGAACATACAGTTTATTATTACATATATCAATGTGCAGTCATGGGGAACTGCTGTAGAAATGTTTCACATCCTGGCCTCATAGGAATGTTAAGGGCAAGAGATCAACTTGAAAATGAACATTTTTAACTTCCCCTTTTGGGGAAAAATTAAAAAATAACATCAAGCATCCATCTCTTAGGTATTATTTTACAGATAAGTTGGATTCTGTCACTAACGAAGAACGCTGACCTTAATGACCTCAGAAAACTTTTCCAGTACTGTCACATTCTTCTTGGGCTTTCCCCGAACGAACAGGATATTCTCTTTAACCTAATTATGTAGCACTGGAAGTAATACTCTGTGAACTCCATTCTGACTCTAGGTAAGAAGAAAATTCAGAGCAGAATTTTATGGGCTGTGCTTTTTGACAGGGCTGAATTTGCTGATCCATAAGGGCCTCTAAGATTATTAGAATGGCGAGAAGAATAGTTCAATGGTTGTAAATCCAGATGATAAGCTTTCAATTCCCACTGAGCTTCCCTGACAGGGGCCGGGCAAGATGATCCATAGGATCCCTTCCAGTTCAGCAGTTCACTTCTTAAGATTATTATAAAGGTCTGCAAAACTGGGGCAGAAGGTATTGATGAGAGACCATACAAGGAGCGAGTCCAGTGTCTTCCTAGGCATTGGAATTGACTAGCAGGACGCTCAAGGCTAAGTCAACCTGAAAAGTCTCCCATAAACATCCCCTTGAAACAATATGACTACAGGAATTAGGCTGGCAGTATGCCAGCATTTCATGCAATGCACATTGAAGGATTGTTTTTAAATTTGAAACTTGTGTCACTTTCAAAACTAATCACAAATGCTACAGTGATTCTTATCTGCTGTTGCTATTTATACCCTGAGGTTCTTTTACCACCATAACATTCTCCCTTTTTCGATAACAAAGCGCTAAGCTTCTAAGGAAAATAACCAAATAAAGTATTATACAGGGGTCTTCTTGTGTCATTAACAAATGTGACTCCTACAATTTGCAACTTGTATCTACAACACTTTTGTCTTTTTTAATTGCTTGCTTTATTTTATTTCTTGCATGCACAGTCTAACACAACTACCACTTCAAAAACGTATAAGGCAGGATTTTGTTTCACTTTAATCGGACAACAGATCATCCCTTAAAACTGTAGAATCAGCATGGAACTATTAGTTGAAGAAGAAGTTATGGTAAATGGACGTGCAGTTGTGCTGAACAATGCAGTATGTAAACAAAAAACTCTTAGTTAAAAAGAGCACTTAAAATCATTTAGGAACATGACTTTCCAGACTCCAGGACTTTCACTCCATCATTTGGCCAGAACACCCCAACACAGAATGATGGAACTGAAAACCCTGAAACCAGGAGGAGTTACAGCAACTCTCACTATCCTTGTGTGCTTCCCAAGATGGTTCTCTCTGTCTCTCTCTGTCTCTGTCTCTCTTTCTCTCTCTTAATGGTGAGAAAGATACCTTGCTGTACTTTAGGACTTGAGAGGATTCCCTGTGACTTGCAAAGGTGCACAGAACAGCAAGTTCCAGTACCCATTAACCGGAACTGGCCTTCACATGGAAAGCTGTAAAGCAGATATCTTAACTAGAGTTTAACTGGGAATTTGGGGAAATGAGACTCCTTTCCACTTTTCTTCTCATTTTGCTTCATTTAGTGACCTGGTGACTTTTCCCTTTCAAACATGCAGTGGCCCTGATCCAGCTAATTCTTCCCACCCACCCCTTAAAGGTATTAAATTCTGCTTGTGATTATTACATTTGAAGCTCCCTTGCTGGGATATGTTAATCACACATGTATTTGAGTACTGGAAAGTTGTCCAATTGGTAAACAACCTCAAGCTTAGGTCATTGCACGATGGTCTATTTTCTGGAACAATGCTTTCTTTCCGTTGTAAGTCTCTAATACATGCCAAGGATTAGTGACAGTGTAATGATGTCAGGCTCTCATCTGGGATACAAAGGTTCTGTGAACTCCAGCCACTGGTCCAAGCGGGAAGATGAGGCATACATTTGCTGTTCTAATCCAGTTTTTATGCTGCTAGTGCTAATTGTACATGCCTGTCCAGCATCTTGTTACTTGTTCTGTGATCTCCTGGGTTGGATGTTTTCTGGGTCCCAAAAGGTTGTGCTGTAGCATATTTAGACAGGCATTTTTTCTGTTTCATAAAAGAGATGTATCTTGGGTTTTTCTAGCAGCACTGTAGTTTCTTAGGCGGTTACTTCATGTCTGTTTTGTCTCCGTTAGTGTTGCGCTTAGGAGCAGTAAAAAAAAAGTTACCTCACATCTGTCATGCAACTACTGAAATTTGTCTCAACCACGCCCCCGGAACGGTTGCTAAGCACAACAATACTGTACTGGTGCTGGGGTAGGGTTTTCTCTTGTCACTCTTTGTTCCTGCTTTTTGTTCCGAGATAAGACACTGTGTAGCAATGATTGTCACGCAACAAAACATTCATTTCTCTCAGAAAACTGTGTTCAGCTTTTTTTTTACTTATCGAAAAAGAATTTTTTAAAGACATCCCTCCCCAAAAAAGGAAAAAGGAAGCTAGACAAATTCAGTGTTTGTCACGGTACAAGACCCTGAGGTAACACTTGTCACGAGACAAGTTATCATGACCATGGGAACACTGAAACAGGGACAAAACCATGTGATTGTGACCAACGCTGTCACGGTACAAAACTAGTCATGGAACAAAGAAGGACGTGAAGTAACTGCCTTAGTTGAATTTATTACCTGCCCTCTTCTAAAAGCTAAAGTCTCTGAGTGGGTTAAGAACATTATAGGCTTCACTATAGTAGCCTTAAATAATTCAATGTACACACAAGATTAATCTTCATCTCCTGCTGAAGCCAGTATGCTGCTACGTTGAATACTCTTATATTAACATGTTCTATTATGTTTCTTGGTAGGGAGTGATACCGAGAACATCAGGAGCAAGAATGGCTCTGTTTTTGGAGAAGAACTTAGAGAGAATTCATATGCCATCTGTAGAATAATTGCAACTCTGACCTTTCAGTCGATCGGTGGTTCCCAATCCTGGGTCCCCAGTAGAGATGGGCACGACTTAGCGGTATTCCCGTTTCCGTTTCCGTTACTCGTATCCGTTACTCTACGGAAACGGTAACGGGAATTACTCCGCCAGAATTCGAGCTCGAACCAACGAACGAACAATTTGGTCTGATTTGTCGTGCTCGTTACTTGCATCGCGGCGATCACACAATGCCAAGCGGCACAGAAAAAAAGTTTTTAAAAGTTAAAAAAAACCCGATTCCCGGCCCTAAAAGTAGGCGAAAACTGTCTGAGGGCACCTACCAGGCCAGAAGGGTGTGCCCCCTCTCCTTGGCTATTGCTACTGCTGCGCTGCTGGTACCAGGCTGGGAGGGCACATCCATTTGCCATGCAGTGCGGGGGATCCAAAATGGCGACCGCAATATTTTTTTTGAAATCATTGCCCAAAACCCCACCAAAGCACCACAGAAACATGCGAAAATTAGCTATTTTAAATGCTTGAATTTTTACAGTAGCAGTAGTGGGTTTTTCTTGCAAAAAAAGTCTCCGTTGATTTTATTTTATTTTATTTTATTTTATTTTATTTTATTTTATTTTATTTTATTTTTTTACACCTGCACATTTGCAATGATGGGCTCGCCCATGGGAGTGGACCATGCAAATTTTCCACCAATCGCATGGCCACTTGGCCAGGTTGACCACAGAGACTTCTGGGATGTGCCAATCGGGCATAAACAGCCTACTAATCGTAGCCCAAACCCGAACCCTAAGCCTAAACCTAACCCATACGCCAGTACACTGTCCTTCTAAGTGGGTCAGAGAGGCACCCAGAGGTGCACCCCAATACTCACCCTTACCTCACCCGTAACTAGCCTAACCCTAGCCCTTGCGCTAACCCATCTTAACCCTAAGCCAGATCTAGCATTGCACTACATGCAAGTACGTGAGACACAGCGGGTGCAAAGAGTCTGCCAGTCCGTCACTTGTGGCTCTGGCTGACTCCTGCAGCTCCCTCCAGGAGCCCGCTACCCCCCCAAACCAGTACTAATGACAACGAAAAAACAAAAAAATGAACCGACTAATTTTTGCGAAATTTCGCGAAAAACGGAAACGAGCCGAAACGGACTGCCTCCAACACACGACAACTCGAAAACGTCATTTTCCCTAGTCGTGCCCATCTCTAGTCCCCAGATATTCTTGGACTACAACTCCCAGAAATCCTGGCCAGCACAACTGGAGGTGAAGGCTCCCAAGAGTTTTAATCGAACAACACTTGTAGACCCAAGACTGGGAATTTTGGTTTCTATATGGGAGGGAATTAGGCTGTAAAGCTTGTTCACCCCAACATGTGAATATGGTTTTTCTGCTGATATAATGCATCTTATTTAAAATCAGCCAACATTAAACTATCAAAGGCATCATCTGCCACATGTCAATTCTCCCTTATCACCCCCAGTGCACTGGGCACTAAGAATAATGGGAGGCTGAGTCAACCTTGAGCTGGCTACCTGAGACCAGAGTCAAGCTCAGGTTGTAAACACACAGACTTCACTGTAGTACTGCATTTTAACTACTGTGGCTCAGGTCTCTGAAACAAGCCTCTGGACACTTCACATTTTGCCTGGATGGTCTGGTAGAGCTTGTAGTGCATCTAGTGGTGATCCCCTCGGGACCTTTGAAAATGTCCCCACTGTTACAGGATACCTTATCCTGAAGGGAAGTAACTGATAATTCAAGAAGAAATTGGTGAGACTCTGGTCTTGTTTAAAACAAGAATCCTCTTCATTTGGACTTCTTCAATTTTTTTCCTATCAACTGATCACATGCTTTGAGGTGGAAATAATACATTAGAAATCATCAATTAGCTTTATAATTACTGTACACCTTCTGGGTATTGCAGTTCAACTCTATTTATAGTGCAATGTAAGATAACTAACTGTAAAATTAGTTTTTACAGGGCAACATATGTTTCTTTCCCCCTTAATGAGTATAAATGGGTATTACAAGTATTTTTCCCATTGTGCCTTTAATTATCGTGTTTTCATTAGTTAAATATATTCAATTTTATATTCTAAGACTGATGAGTTGATTTCCAAGTTTCTTCAATTCAACTTTGCCCAATTAATTGTTAAACATAATGTTGCAAGCTTTGGTCTCAGCAGCTTTTCTTTCTTTCTTTCTTTCTTTCTTTCTTTCTTTCTTTCTTTCTTTCTTTCTTTCTTTCTTTCTTTCTTTCTTTCTTCTTCTTCTTCTTCTTCTTCTTCTTCTTCTTCTTCTTCTTCTTCTTCTTCTTCTTCTTCTCTCTCTCCCCCCCCCCCCAGTTTGTTTGTCCTATTACCTGTTGGTCTTGGGAGAGCGTGTTGGCCCGCAGCAAGCTTTCTACGCATTTGCTCCAGAACTGAGTTTAGACAATTTCAGCAACGTCATTTGCTACCATATTGTGAAAATATGTGGGCAGTGGGCACGTACGCTTGGAAAACAAACTTTGGAAAGAAACCATCATGATCGCTAAAAAGAACGGTGAGGCCAAGAAATTTAACAGAAAACAGAAGTCTCTGAAAATGTTTTCAGTGCTTTAATGCTTCTAAGCTGCTCCTAACGTAAAATTATAAAGTGTCTTTCTTGAGTTTCCTGATTATGAAAGACAAAAATGCTCCCACCACGTACGTTTTCATTCTGAAAGTTCCACACAATAGTATCCAAAGTACACCTGGATTCAACAGAGCTATGCATTCCCAAAGCATCAGTTGAATGACTTAAAAATAACGGTATGATGTGCAACCAATGGCCTAGTGTTTATCTCTCCACTGCATGTTTATTTAAATAAATGATTATAGTGATGTATTATAACACACTTCTTGCACAGCCAGGACTGAATTCATTTGGGGACTCTAAAGGAAACTTGCTGAGTTGAATAGGTCAAGCCAGCAATATCTATATGGGGAAATGTGTAAGCTTCACTTGATTTCTATTGGCTGCTTTTGTCTCCCCCCCCCCCACCAAATTTCTCTTTTTCCCTTTTGAATCACAGCTTCTCAGAGTTCAACCATATGTGACACTCTGATGAGTGGGAAATGAACCAAGCCAGATCAACTTCTTTTTAATAGGCAAGAGAGACTTGATGGTATATTTTACTAAAGAAAGGTTAATAAGCTGTTTGCCACTCGCTGGACAAATGACTGAGGCAAACTGAACTACGGAACAAGTCGATAAAATGAAGTGAGACAAAAAATGGGTCACATGGGAGTGTGTTCCACATACTGTATAAGCATCTCATTAAATTGCAGACAGCTCCACTTGGAGAGATCTTGGCAGCATTTGGTCATTATAAAGTGCATTTCCTTTTAAAAGCCTTGAGTAGTGTCTAAGGGGATTTCCATTCACTTTGGGGCTGGCTAATACCTCACACAATACAATATGGCCC
Organism: Phrynocephalus forsythii; assembly: GCA_029282475.1. Lineage (NCBI taxonomy): Eukaryota > Metazoa > Chordata > Lepidosauria > Squamata > Agamidae > Phrynocephalus > Phrynocephalus forsythii. Next base: position 25,005,911 of record JAPFRF010000002.1, on the reverse strand, counting down.
CATTCACAATCGCTGTCTTGTCCTTAATAACATATTTACAAGAAGACTCAGGCGGTGCTATCCCCACTGTGCTTCTTGTAGCTATTTTTCAGCTACCACAGTAACCACTGTGGGAAGTTGTTGCTGTGTCTCTCCATACACCACAGGTCCTCAGGGAGATTTGCATGGTGGTGGACAACGTGGAGCTGAGATGCATTTTGGTTGAAGGAAAACAGAAGAGGAGGCAGAGCCAATGTCTTGTTGTTTGATCTTGTCCCCAATTTCCTCTCTAAATGCAATAACAACTCTTAAATCCATGAGATTACTCTTCAGCTAAATATCTCAGTATGCTTCCCTGCCTCAATTTCCTTATCTCCGCTGGAAATTGAATATATTGTCCAGTGGATGGCACTATAAAATTCCAGGTCTGCATTCTTACTATTGGCAGCAAACCTTAATTCAACACCATGCAAGACCAACACTTCAATTGGAGGAAAACTTCTTCTCTTCATTTTGATTCAATTGTGGTAGAGGAGGGTGGGCTTGCTGTTGGCAGGGCCGGCATGTCCATTAAGGCGAACTAGGCAATTGCCTAGGGCGCCAAAATGGACATGGGGCGCCAAAATGGACAGGGGCGCTGCCCAGCCAGCTGCCCCCCCGCGTCCGCTGCCGCCAGACCCCCTGCCGCCGCCGCCGCCCGACCCCCCCTGCCGCCGCTGCCGCCGCCACCGCCCTACCCCCCACCGCAGCCACCATCCCACCCCTCTACTGCCGCCGCCACCCCACCCCGCTGCCGCCACCACCACCCGACCCCCTCTGCCGCTGTCACCGCCCAACCCCCCCTCCCCGCCTCCCCGCCCCTCGCCTAGGGCATGAAAAAACCTAGCGCCGGCTGTGGCTGTTGGGCATTGGTATCAGATAGCATTGCCTTGATGGGAAGCCTGCTTATGCACAGAACAAAGATGATAATGGAAACAATGGGCTTGGTGGTAAATAAGTGCAGCTTTGCCCCTCCTGGAGACAACCATGAACATTAGATGTTGGAGTCAAGAACAAGCACATCTGTGAGAATATAATTTGCCTCCCTGTGAATGGGAGGAGTACCAAAGGTCTTGAAAGGAGCACTGTACACTCCTCCTTCAAGAGGCCTCACCCCTGGGGCAAAATATTGCAGCAGGTCATCGCTGATCACCCTCTATGTGTGATTGAATGCAATTCAGTCCACCTTCAGGTCTGGGTTTACCACTGGCACTGTCTTGATTGCCCCGTAGTAGGAGAAAGGCAGAGTAGGTAGAACACTATTGACTGGCTTTTGTACTAACAGCTGTGGTATCCTGCTGAATAAATTAGGGACTACAGTAAAGAAAGTAGTCCTTTGTTTGTGTCTCCTCATAGCAGATTGCTTTCCTTGGTGGGACATGAAAGGAACGCCTTCTCCAGCAGATGTAAACGATTGGGCTAGTGCTGTGGTGGTGAACCTTCAGCACTCACATGAGGTCTTGGACCACAACTCCCATAGTCCTTTGTCATTGGCAATCTAGACTTGGAATTCTGTTTTGTGGTCCAAAACATCTGGAATGATGAAGATTTGCCACCACTGAGCTAGTGTATAGAGAGAGAGGCATTCCCTCAAGTAACCAAGTCTTAAGCTGTTTAAGGCTATATGCTGCAGTTTACCATCAACCTCTTGAACATGAACCAGAATTAGAATACAGTGGTTCCCAAACTTGAGTCCCCAGAAATCATGGCCAGCAGAGCTAGGGGTGAAGGCATCTGGGAATTTTAGCCCAAGAACATCTAGTGACCCACTGTTTTATTTAGACTATAAACTCATGTTCTCTAATCATTGTCAGACTTGAACATGTCTTAATTGTACTGGACTGTATATTATCCCTCATTACTGTAAGCTGGCTTGAGTCCTTTTCCAAGGAGAAAAGCGGGGTAAAATTCTCTAAAATATAAATATAAATATAAATATAAATATAAATAAATAAATAAATAAATAAATAAATAAATAAATAAATAAATAAATAAATAAGAGTTAGTGAGGGCTTCTAATCTATAACACTCCCCTGGACACTTCCCCTTCATCTCCACTGGACACTCCAAACTCAAGGATCTCCAAAAAGCTTTCCTCAGACTTCATTAACCACCTTGTATGATTAAGGAACAAATCAACAGAGCAAGACACATACCCAGAAATAACCTGCTACAGGACAGATCCAGAGAACCTAATGACAGAACACCACTGGTTGTCACTTATAGTCTATAAATGAGACTACTCACACACATCCTAAATGATCCCCATCCCATCCTCGACAAGAACCCTTCACTCTCCAAAGCCTTCAGTGAGAGACCCATACTTGCCTACAGACAAACCCCCAACTTGAAGCAAATACTAACACATAAAGGATTACAAAACACCAACACAGACAATGTAAATAAACCTTGCCACAAACTCAGATGTCAACTCTGGTCACACATCTACTCTGGCAACACAACCACAGGACCCAACAATATTTTATTTATTTATTTATTTTATTTTCAGACTTATATACCGCGTCCTATTTCCCTAAGGGAACTCAGGGCGGTTTACACAAATTAAAAACGGTAGCAATGTACCAGTAAAAACAGTATTGGCAGAAAGGCGGCGGGGGGGGAGGGATTCCCCTAGCAGTTATTGAAGGCGTCCTTGAAAAGCCAAGTCTTCAGCTCTTTCCTAAAGGAGGCCAACAAAGTTGCCTGCCATAACTCGCTCGGCAGAGAGTTCCAAGCTGCAGGGCCAGCCACCGAGAAGGCCCGCTTACGAGTTGACGCCTTACGGGCCTCCTTCGGAATGGCGACACGGAGCGAGTAGGCCAAAGAGGATTGGGTGGGTCAGGCCAGGTCTAATCTTTGGGAAATATGCTCTGCCAGATAGTCAGGGGCCAAGCCATGGAGGGTTTTGTAAACCAAAACCAACACCTTGAACTTTATTTGGGAGGCAATGGGCAACCAGTGCAGGCGGGCCAGGATGGGGGTGATGCAGTCGAATCTACGTGCACCAACCACCAACCTGGCTGCTGCATTCTGGACCTGCTTCAGTCGCCAAACAAGGTTCAAGGGGAGCCCCATGTAGAGAGCGTTGCAGTAATCCAACCTTGATATGACCAGCGCCTGCACCACTGTCCTCAGGGAGTCTCCATCAAGGTACGGGCGAATCTGGGTGATGAGCCTAAGGTGGTAAAAGGCCGACCTGGTCACAGCTGCCACCTGGGAGTCCAGGGACAGATCCGGATCCAGGACGATGCCCAGACTCCTCACTCTTTGCGCCAGCTGGAGGGCGGACCCACCCAGACTGAGAAGAGGGCCACAGTACCCAACTGGGCCACCCCCAAAGAACAAAACCTGTCTTTCCAGGGTTGAGCTTGAGTCTGTCAGCCCTGGTCCAGTCCAAAACTGCGGCCAGGCAGAGGAAGACCCGCCCACGAGACATGCCGGCAGCTTGATCTTGGGAGCTCTGTTCCGAGATCTGAAAAAGCCTTAAAATTTACTGTTTAAAGCCACGGTGCCATGAGTAATGCGTTATTAAATCATTCGGGGACGACAGGAGAAGCAATTTATACTTCTTCGAGAGTAGATAAGCTTGATTTATTAGTGATCCAGCTACTTTCGGTTTTGCCTGTTTTGGCTGGTTGTTTGGAAAATCTGCACGGAGAGACAGATTAGTGCAGGTTCAAGCGCGGTTTTTCCATGCCTGGTTTTTGATTAATTATATGCTGGCAAAAAAGCAAAAAACCTCCCTGCCAAAGAGTTGGGTCAGGAAACCATCTGATACAACATATAAGCGCCAAGCTCTACAATGTATCGAACAGTCTTCAGTTGAGGGGGAGCTAGAAATGGCGACGGGGGGGGAGAAGGAGGCTACCCCTCCCCCCGCAGACCAAGATTTCATGAAGAAAATGTGGCAAACAAGAACAGAATTAGCCAGCTTAATGAGTATGAGTTTGCAAGATGTAATGCGTAGAATGGACAACCTTTCAAAGGAACTTCAAAGTACTAAACAAGATTTATCAAATGAAATTAAACAAACCCAGATAGTGGTAGACACTAATGGCCGAAGACTTGAAAATTTGGCAGGGGAGTTTAAAAATCTGGAGACACGTGTAACAAAAAATGAGACTGAAATCTCAAAAACAGGCTTTACTGACAACCAAGAAAAAATTAACTTATATGGAAGATTACTCTCGAAGACAGAACGTTAAGCTGATTAATTTTGTGGCCCAAAAGAAGGAGGAATTAAAACAGGAAGTAATAACTTGGCTTAACTCCTTTCTGTCCAAACAACTGGAGGAGGAAGACATAGAGAGAGTCCACTACTTGGGCAATTTGAGAGACGGGACCCCAAGACCAGTAATAGTGAGATTTGCCTCTTATGTAAACAAAGAGCGTCTTATGTCTTCTATAAGAGCTAATCCTAACATTCTCAAGAGAGGAGATGCAACTGTGCAAGTCTATCAAGACCTCTCCAAAGAAACTTCTGATTGGCGTAAATCGATGAAACCAGTTACAACAATACTGCGGAAACATAATTATTGCTACTCTTGGGGCCATCCCCTGTTCCTGAAAGTTTGGAAAGGCTCTACTCAACACACAATTTGCTCCCTAGAAAAAGGCCAGCACCTTCTTGAAGCATGGAATGTTCAAGATGACTCGGCTTCTCCCAGTCCGTCCCCGGGAACCTCTATGGCAACATCAGGACAGTGAATTCTCCTAGTCCGGCTCCTGGAACCTCCAGTGAACAACATTCGAAATCCATTCAGCTCATTTCTCTCCCCTCTCTCCCCTCCCCTCCTTTTCCTCCCCCCTTTTCCCTTCCCCTTCTCTCCTCCCCCCTTTTCCCCCCCCCATTTTTTGCAATTTCCCCTTATTCGTCTACTACCGCCCTCCCCCCTTTTTAACAGGGGGTGGGGGTGAGAGGGCGGTTTGGAGGGGGCTATAACAATTCTTTGTAAAAATGATATACCGTATTATGATAATTAAGAGCTAATGAGATCTTGGCCGGTCATTGTCCGTGAACGGATCTCCTCCCTCCCATCCCTTTGAGGCACATGCTAAATAGTATGATAGCTGGTGGGGTGGGAGAAAAGAACATTTTTTTAGGGTGGAGGGTTAGGTTTATTTTAGTTATTTTTTCATTAATTGTTGGTGTTTTTTTTTCGTACACATAACGGGACCATTCCAGAACATTAAAACAAAAAGAATAAGGTCATGGGAAAGTTCATAAAATTAGCAACATTGAATGTAAAAGGTCTGGGGTCATTTTTGAAGAGAAAGAGAATTGAAGCGATGATTAAAAGGCATAACATTGATATCACCTTTTTGCAAGAGACTCACCAAACAAGAGATGGTTTCAATGAATTAAAAATCTCAAATATTGACATATATGAAAAAAAGTTTCAGTACATCTAAAGCAAGAGGGGTCGCCATCTTAATCTCAAGGAATTGTGAATGTATTGTTGAAAATGTGGTGAAAGATTTAGAAGGTAGATATATAATATTGCAAGTTCTAATGGGAAAAGACCACTACACTTTGGTAAATGTATATGCACCAAATGCTAATCAAGGCCGTTTCTATAATGTCCTTTGGGACCAGATTGAAACTGTTAAAAAGGGGTATTTAATAATGGCTGGAGACTTTAATATGGTCTTAGATAAAATCAAAGATAAATCAGTTTGTAAAAAGGAAGATTGGAGGGTTAGACACACAACACTAGCAAAGTTCATAAACACAACAGGATTGAAGGATGTTTGGAGAGAACTGAAAGGAGATGAAACAAAATATACCTTCTACTCACCAGCACACAAAACCTATTCTAGGATAGATTTTGTGTTTGTCTCACAAAGTCTAATACCTAAAGTAAACAATACTGAGATTGAGATTATAAAAACATCTGATCACGCTATAATGTCAATTGATATAGCAATAAATAAAAATTATAGAGAAGCTAAAAGATGGAGAATGAACTCAAAAATATTTCAATACCCAGAGGTATATGAAAAGGTTAAAAACGATTGGTTGGAAACTTGGGACATAAATGAAAAGGCAGGTAGTAAAATGCCAATTATATGGGACACCTTGAAAGCTGTAGCTAGAGGCTTTATCATAAGAGAAAATATTATAATCAAAAAAGGAAGAGCTCAATAAAAGAAACTTAGAAAAATTAATAGCAGATTTAGAAACCCAATTTTTTTCTACTAATGATAAGAAGATATTGAGGCTGATCGAAGCAAGGAAAAAAGAACTAGAGGATTTAGAACTACAACAAACACAAATGAATTTACTTTACTTAAAAAGAAACTTTTTTGAATACAGCAATAAGAATTCAAAACTTTTAGCCAGACTAGCCCAGAAAAGACAAGACAAGAATACAATAGGGATTATAAAAGATTCCTCAGGCAAGATGTGTATACAAATGAAAGATAATTTAAAAGCTATGCAAGAGTTTTACCAGTCTTTATATACAGACAAAAATAAGTCCAAGGAAGACATAGAAAAGTATATTACTAAAAATTTAAAGAGGGTCTTGGAACAGGAAGATATGCTGGAAATGGAAAAACCTGTTACAGACCAAGAGATAGGTGAGGTAATAGACAAATTAAAGAATAATAAAACGCCTGGAGTGGATGGTCTGGGACCTGAATTTTACAAACTTTTTAAAGCAGCATTAATACCCAAATTAAAGAAGCTATATAATAAAATATTGGAGGGAGAACAAGTCCCAAGATCATGGACCCATTCCTTAACTATTTTAATACCCAAACCTAACAAAAATTTAATGGATATTGGGTCATATAGACCAATATCCTTATTAAATCAAGATGCTAAGATTTTTACTGCAATCCTGGCTAAAAGAATGAATAAATTTCTAGCTAAATATATTAAGGAGGATCAATGTGGTTTTATTAAAGGTAGACAAATGGCAAATATTATTAGAAGAAATTTGAACATTCTTTATGAAATGGGAAAGAGTACTACTAAAGCTGGCATGTTATCTCTAGATCTTTTTAAAGCTTTTGATTGCGTTCAATGGTCCACATTAAAAATTCTGCTAGGAAAATGGGGATTTGGGAAATCCTTTTTGGGAGTAATAAATCAATTATATTCAGAGGGCACTTCCTCAATAATAGTTAACGATGGAATGACTGAACAAATCACCCTAGGCTGGGGAACTAGACAAGGATGTCCTCTCTCTCCAGTTCTCTTTTGTATTGTTATAGAACTCCTGGCAAACGCTATAAGGGACGATGAATACATTAAAGGTATAGGGAAAGATGGGGCAACTAAAATCAGTCTATTTGCGGACGATGCTCTATTGACTATTTTAAACCCAATAGAGAGTATCCAAAGAGTAAAAACTCATTTAGAAGAATTTGGGGAAATAACAGGATTATGCGTAAACTGGCAAAAATCAGAAAGTTTATTGTTCAATTACGGAATACAAGACTTTAAGATAATTGAAAACTTTGGACTTAAACCAGGAAAAAGCATTAAATATCTAGGATTAGAACTCTACAAAGAATTTACTAAAACCAAAGAAAGAAATATTTCAAAATTAAAAGAAGAGATGAAAAACAAACTATCATCCTATTCTAAATTGAATTTATCCTGGTTTGGTAGAATAGCATTGATAAAAATGAAAATACTTCCTAAAATTAACTTTATTTTTAAAATGTTACCGGTTCAGTTTCTAGAAAAGGAACTTAAAATTCTCCAAGACTGGGTGAAAATCTGGAATATGAGAATCTTGAGATCATTATCAGTTAGGATAAAAGAAAACTACTTTAAATTGGTTTCTAGATGGTATTTAACCCCAATTAGACCGAATAGAATGAATGAAGTAGGAATCACGCCTACTAGGCACCTTGGGATGCAACAGGGTTTTATTTGCTATATGTGTCTTTTATATTGTTATTATTATTGCTTGCATTTAACTATGATTGTATTGTTTTGGCGCTTTGTCGCCCGATTGTACGCCGCTTAGAGTTCTGCTTAGAAGATAAGTGGTATATAAATATAACAATAAATAAATAAATAAACCCTGACTACTCTAAGATATGCTGGAAATGTGAAAAAAAGCCTGGTACATATATGCATCTTTGGTGGGAATGTGAAATAGTCCAAAAGTTTTGGAAAAAAGTTTTAGAGCTAAGTAACATGATTAAGATAGATATAGATTGTAATCCAGAGATAGCATTATTATCATTGTTAACAAGTAAAGATTATGATGTTACAACAAAGGAGCTAATAGCAAATCTTATGACAGCTGCCAGACTAATTATAGCAAGAAATTGGAAGTCAAAATTAGAACTTAAGATGGAAGATTGGTACAACGAACTTTGGGATATAGCTATTAACGATAAATTGTCTTGTAGTCTAAAAGTTAAACGAGGAGAAATGAAAAAAAGACGTTTTCTGCGATATCTGGGGTAAATTCATAGATTATGTATTTGTTGAAGGGAAGGGGAAAGAGTCTACGAATACTTCACGAGAATTCTGGAGAAGAGGACTTTAAGAATAATAATAGAATAATAGAAGATCCAGCAATAAAGAAGAATGTATGGATGGTCCCGTGCGGTGGGGGGTACACTCATATTGTTAATTGTTGTTTGTTATTTCTTTTATTCTGTTTGTATGTAGTTTGTATGTGGCCAGGTAGCGATCCAGGGTCTGGGCGGCCTGCAATGCACAGGTGGAAAAGGAGAGATAGAGCTGCGTGTCATCAGTGTACTGATGACAGCAAGCTCCAAAACTCCGGATGATCTCAGCCAGCGGCTTCATATAGATGTTAAAGAGCATTGGGGAGAGAGCCGACCCCTGAGGCACCCCACAAGAGAGTGTCCAGGGAGCCGACAAAACACCCCCCCAAACTCACTCGCTGGGTGCAGCCCTCCAGGAAGGAACGGAGCCAGCCAAAGGCCAGACCCCCAATCCCCACCTCAGAAAGCCGGCCCAGGAGGATACTGTGGTTGACGGTATCAAAAGCCGCTGACAGGTCGAGCAGGATCAGCAGGGTAGAGCAACCCCTGTCGGCCTCCTCAACAGATCATCATGCAGAGCGACCAGAGCCGTCTCAGTCCCATGGCGCAGCCTAAACCCAGATTGGAAAGGATCCAGGACATGGTTCTCCTCCAGGAATGACTGGGGACGCAGGGCAGCAACCCGCTCGATCACCTTGCCCATAAAGGGAACATTGGCTATAGGACGATAGTTAGACATGTCGTCTACAGCCAAGCCAGGGCTTCACCACCGTCTCCTTCAGCAGACTGGGAAAAATCCTGTCCCTGAAGGAGGCTGAGGCAATTAGCGAAGCCCATTTTGGCATGCTCCCCCCTGTGATCTTAGTCAACCAGGACAGGCAAGGGTCAAACAGAGAAGCCGCAGGCCTGCAATGTCCCAGGGCCCTGGAGGCATCCTCAGGTGTAACAGACCCAAACTCAACAAACCGGGGCGATCGAGGCGGCCCAGTATCGGCCACGCCGGGGACTGGATCAGGGCAACCAGCGTCCAGCTCTGAACGGATGGCCTCTATCTTGGTTTTAAAATAGGCTGCGAACGACTCACTAGTGAAATCACTAGGAGGAGGCCCCGGCGGACTAGGATTGGTGAGGTCTCTCCCGGAACAGCTCCGCATGGCTATTCAAGGCCTCACCAATTCTCAGGGCAACAAATGATCTCCTAGCTGCCCTTATCGCTCTAGAGTAGCGACTGGTCGATGCCTTAAAAGCAGCCCAATTCATAGTCGTCCGAGCATTCCACCATCTGCTCTCTAGCCTCCTCCATTCCTGCTTCATTGCCCACAACTCCTCGGTAAACCAAGGAGAGGAGCGGGCTCGGCACCGGATCAGGCGATTGGGGGGCGATCCGATCGGCTGCCCCGGCCACCTCCTCAAACCACCTTTTGACCAGGGAGTCGACCGGATCGTCATCCAGACCGTCTGGTAAAACCCCCAGGGCCTTCGAAAACCGCACAGGGTCCAGGAGCCCCCGGGGGCGGGCCCAGATGGAAGGGCCCTGCCCCCCACGGGGAGGGGTGGCGATTGACAGGGAGAAAGTCAGCAGATGATGATCTGACCATGACACGGGACGGACCAGCAGGTTCCCGACCCCCAGATCAAAACCCGTCGATGTGGAGGCAAAAACCAGGTCCAGGGTATGCCCTCCCTTGTGAGTGGGACCGATGACAAATTGGGCCAGGTTCATGGAGGCCATGGACTGTGCAAATGAAAAATAAAAGGAAGCGCAAAGGCGCTGCCGACCAACGCGGCTGCTGCTGCCGCCCGCCATCTTTACCTGGCCACATACAATATCAAGGGCAGCTTCACTTGCTCTTCAACCAATATGATCTATGCCATATTTTGCCAACAATGCCCATCTGCACTATACATAGGACAAACAGGACAATCTCTATGAAAGCGGATCAGTGGTCACAAATCTGACATCAGAAACCACAATACACAGAAACCTGTCTCACACTATTTCAATCTGCCATATCACTCTGTGAAAGATTTGAAGGTCACCATTTTGGAACAAAATAATTACAAATCCAGAATATAAAGGGAAACAGCTGAGATAAAATTCATATGCATGGTGGATACCCATAAAATGAACTAAACATAAGTTAAGGTTTCTTGAGTCATTATCAAATACTTATGCTCTGCCAGTGCTCTTTTCTTCACTACCCCCAAACCCATCTACCACCACAAGACTCTAAGGTAAACTCTGTCTATAACACCTCTACATAAAACTGTTTCTTCTCTCACCCTCAAATGAGGGTGTCTTTGCCTGTCTTCACCCCTCCCCCTCCCTTGCTCATCCACACCGTCTCTACAAAATACAGTAAATAAATAAATACATAGAGTTAAACTCATTCTCTCACCCTCACCTTGTCTTCACCTTTCCCACACCTCTTCCCCCTCCTTGGCCTCCGTTTTCAGTCTCTTGAGGAATCTTCACAACAAAGACCTAAACAATACAGTCAAATCACTGCATACAAATGCAGTGACTCATCCAACAGCCAATGAACATTCAATATGTAACTTATATTCCATTGTATATTATATTGTACACCTCATCCTGCTACTTACTATATGTCTGAAGAAGTGGACGTGTCTATGAAAGCTTACATTAAAATATAATAGTCTTCAAGGTGCCACGTGTTTCTGTCTTGTCTTGTCTTTTATTATGTTTTGTTTTGTTTATTTGATTTTTGCCAGTCACTAGAGGCGAGGGCTGCCCCATCTCTGATGTCTTTCAGGAAACAGGCAAAGACCTTTCTCTTCAGGCAAGCTTACCCTGAATGATGATCTACCTATTATGTGTCTTTTATATGAATCTGCCATACATGATCACATAGACTTTGTGTTTATAACTACTTCTAACCTTGTGTGCTTGCATTGACACTATGTTTTCAATGTTAGTTTCTATCACTCATAACTTTTACATGTAGCTTTTACTTGTAGCTTTAATGTAATGTTGTCCTTTAATGTTTTAAGATGTCCCTCAATGTCCCATTCTCAATACTTGACTGTGTTGTAATTGTACTGGTCTGTATGTTGTCCCTCATTATTGTAAGCTGCCTTGGGTCCTCTTCCAAGGAGAAAGCTGGGGTAAAAATACTCTAAAATAAATAAAATAAAATAAAATTAGATGCTAGAGAGGCTCCGATCAATATGCTCCTATTTGTGTAGAAATGACATTGAGAATACTTCCACATACCCCTAATGTGACTGAAAATATCTCTGATTCTTTTGTACGTTGAAAAGCCTCTATGACATCTATTAACTCTGATGAACTTCTGGAATTGCAGTGGCATTGCTTTATTAAGTATGTTTTACTTCAATGTATAAACTCCTTTTTAAATTATTATAAAAAGTGATATATAAATAAAATCATTGATTCATTCAACAGCATGTAACGCCTGTCTATCTATCTATCTATCTATCTATCTATCTATCTATCTATCTATCTATCTATCTATCTATCAAAATTTTGTATGGGAATAGCTAGTGGCCTTGCCCCTACTCTGGGCAGTTTTCAGCAATAAATTAAACATGAAGAAAACAGTCAATTATCTATTATCTATCCAGTGTTAAAGGGAGAAAATGCCTTAATATGATGTTAGTTTGGATCCAACGCAATTCACACAGTCCAAACAGGAGGAGGAGGAGGAGGAGGAAGAGGAGGAGGAGGTTAAGGAGACAGTTTGTTTCTGCTTTTCCATGGAGTAAAACCATAAAGAAGAACCCTGCTTCTGACATTCCACATAGTTGATCAGAGGCAGAGCTACACTCTTTTTTTACTTTTAAGATAGGTAGTCATATACAACAAAAAGAAATGTATCATGGCTCATTTAACATTAAAGGTTTATTTAAGGATTGTAATCCACAAACACTCATTCATACTGAAATAAATCTATTTGTCTTGCCACAATATTTGGGTTTTGATTTTATTTTTATTCTTTTTAAGGATTTATTGCGTTGTTTCATCTTTCTTCTGCATAGCCATAACAACACTGCTACAATGACATCAGACTACCATATAATAGTAATCACACTTAGTGATTCTGTACTTTTAAAGAACATTCAGAACTCTGAGGTGGCACCGGTGGCAAGCTTCAGAAGATAATTGTTCAGATAACATTTTAATGGCCCTTTAATAAACCAGATTAGTAGTACTTCTGGCCATGGCTCATAAACTTTCAGCATGTTCCATAACAGAATGCATAACTGGGGCCTTCTGTTGTATTATTTTTGGATACATTTATCACAACTATCTGCTTTCTGCCACTTGTGTTGGTTTCCACTGTCAAAAGCTTGAGAAATTTCTCCTTGCCTTATATAAATTAAGGCTGCAAGTCTCCAAAGCATCTGATAAAATTCCCTTGATTGTAAGTTTCAGATGCATGATGTCACCATCAAAGTATTTAGCCTAATTTTTCTGCTTGCACCATTTCCAGGCAAAGCTTTTGTTATGTCTTTGAAATGTTAAAAGTCAAGAAAGCCTAATATCCAATGGCAGTTGGTGGCCATCACTGTTGGTGGGGCAAAAGGCATAGCCAAAGGTTGCCAAAGCCAAGAGTGACAGACAGAACTGGGACAAAAGTCTGTACACACACACACACACACACACACACACACACACACACACACACACACACACACACACACACACACACACACACACACACACACACACACATGGCATGTACACATGCCCCCACCTTGTTTACTCATTATAGAATTCTGCCCCTAGAATAGAAATAATGTGACTACAGTAGTTCCAAATCTTGACAGTTTCTCTCTGTGACTAGTTCCAAATCTTGACAGTTGGCTTATTCATTCACATTTATTCTTTTTCTATTGCACCCCATACTCATCAAAACAATGTGCCTTTAACATGGATATTTTGAAATAAGAATGTGGTCAGGTACAACTCCCAGGAGAATCTTCAGAGGCTGGGAGTAACTAATCTGTCCATCATTAACCAATAGTTCTCTCCTGTGTGTCACAGTTCAAAGGAAGCCCTGTGTCTCTGCTGAAAGATTGTTTCCTTCACCTCAGATTCTGTTAATACCTGTTGATGGCATTTGTTAAAAATGTCTGCTAAAGTATACTAGTTGGTGAATGGAAGCATTTTGAAAGTATGTGTTGAAAGCACTTTCTGATAGAAGAAATGGCAATCTCTTCCCAGCCCAGCTCAACATATCCACCGGGCAACTTACTTTGTGTTTGAAACAGTCTACCACCACTTGCCATGCTGAGATTCTCGGGGTATCTGAGAAAGAAGGGAATTTCAAAGGCTTGTTTTTATTATCTTGCAAAAGAAATTTATATGAAATGATAAATTTACAAAGAATATGCCCAAATCGTGAGGCGAAATAAAGGTTGTGCAGGATTATCTGGAATTGTACTCTGAAGAGGCTTTCAGCAGAAGCTGCACTTTAAGAAATGCCTTTCTCTCTCGTCATCATTTCCTGATGAATTTCACATAAGCAGGCAGCATAAATTGCTTGGAGCCCATTTAAGGACATATGGCTTTGTCATTCTCAGTTGCTGATCGCAGCAAAACAAAAAAAAAATATTTATTTATTTATTTATTTATTTATTTATTTATTTATTTATTTATTTATTTATTGGGCTTATATCCCACCCATCTTCCCGGAGGAACTCTGGGCAGCTTCCAGTGGACAGACCAAACAGTGGTCGTCAGTACAAAATACAATAGCAGGTACACTAGACAATGAATACAATAACAATCAACAACAAGTTAAAACACGTCTGGCACCCAATAGCTTCTTTCTTTCTTTCAGTTAGTGATTCCGAATGAAGGGGTTGTAATTCTGTCAGTAACAATCAGTAGGTTCTGTCCAGGTATTCTGTCGCTTCTTTACCACTTTATTTATTTTGGTATAAAAATAGTCGAAGAAGCATTGAGAAAACACAGAACGGTTACATATGGGTATTTGTGCAAAGTGATTCTGGAGAAAAAAGGCTCATCTCAAACAACCCTTATGTTTACATATCTCTTTGCAGGGGTGGGCTGAGAGAAGATGTTTGTTTACCTTAGCCTATTCTCTTTCCATTCCTGCAAGGCAAAGGTCAGCAACCTAGTGCTCACCAGATGTTTTAGACCAGTGGTTCCCAATCCTGGGTCCCCAGATATTCTCCTGGCCAGCATAGCTAGTGGTTAAGGCTTCGGGGAATTTTAGTTCAAGAACATGTAGGAAACCTGGGTTTTAATCTATAACCCCACGATCCCTCGTCATGGTCTTGGTGACTGGCTAAGGCTGATGGGACTTGTAGTCTGCAACATCTAGAGGGCAAAATGCAGAAGGGATCATCTGCTGTTAGAATAATTTCTATTGGTGAAATTGGAAAGAAGGATGTTCCGATTGCAGTGCCCCCTTCCATATGACTGGAAATGCTGAGAAATCACTTCCAAGTGGTGCTTAGGGCTGAAGGGTAGATAAAAGTCACTATGTCACTATGGTGTTACAGCATGAGAACACTGCGGGCTTTAGATCCCGAATGCCTAACCCTCCCTTAAGGATTTTATGATGCCATGCCAGGTCACCCGCTCTGGATTTCTATAGAAATGCCGCTTGCAGTAATATAAATTCACATTGAGAGCTACCACCACCCTCATGCCTTTCTGCACTGAGCATGCTGCTGCAAGTCCTAATGATTTATAGTGTAGTCACTAAGGAAATCTATGCTTAGTTACTTCCCTCTTAAGCCTGGGAGTAAGCCTTATTGAATCCTATGGAACCTATTTTTAAGCAGACATTGCTAATCACAAATAAACTCCATGACAGTTGAGTAGGATTTACTCTCGGATAGGTACCACCTAAAACAGATGAACTATATCGAAATTTTCTTAGAGTGAATAATGGCTCTAGGGTTGTATTTTATTATTCTGAAAGATCAGTATATGTTCTACAGCATTTCACTAAGAAGTCATCCTCCAACTGCCTTTATGAAGCATGTATTACTCCTGGGGAGCTCTAGCCCACCGGGTCCAGAGACAACACTTTGGAGTTGAGACAGTAAAATATAATTAAATGCTTCTACCATGGCTCATTAAAGAAGAACTGTCAATGTTCTAATATATTTGTTTTATTCTTTTTCTTAAGCCATGTGAGAATGGTTTTAAACACCGTCCAACTATTTTATGAGATACAAGGAGAGAACACATTTATTGCCATTGGATACGTTCTTTTAAAAACAGTCAGAAGAATCCAGTTGGAAGAATTAGTATTGCTACCTCACGAAACAGTCAAGTAGCCTTTTACTTCATTGTTTCCTAGCCAATCTTCATCTCATATTGTTCATGTAACTAGGTGTGAGCCCCACCAGCCCTTTCAACTTTGGCAGGGTGTCCCTCTTCTATTTTGTGGAAAAGCACCACATGGTTTTTCCAATTTAAGTGTTTTTATTAGAACTTGGAAGGGGAGAAGGTTCTAAAGGGGAACAACCAAGTCCATGATCCCAGTCCTAGTTTGAGGGACTGGGCAAAGTCTTCAATCTCTCCCTCCCTGTTTCTTCTCAGAAGGAGGGAAGATGGTTGCCTTGTGAGTCCACTAACCATCACTGGGCTCCTTAGTAAGATCCCTTGTCCTTTGCGCTCCAGAGCGCTCCTTTGCCTCTGCCCTCATGGCAGAGCTACGCCTGTCATGAGGGCAGATGTGGGAAGAACTTCCTCACAGGGACCCACACTTGGTTCCCTGAGTTCTCCTCCCTGAATCCTTCTTGGCAAAGTCACGTCGAGTCTGGGCTAAGGCTAATCCTTGCCCCTTTGTACGCCGGACCTTTCTTGCCAATAAAAGTCAGACAAGAAAGAAATCTTTATGGTTGTTGTTTATTGAGCCCAATAAAGCACAGCCAGACGAACCTGCCACCCCAAAAGTTGAGGCAACAAGTCCACCCTGAGGTGACCCTGGACTGCTGTTTTATACCCTTGGTTGACCATCCCCTGGGAGTAGAGATGGGCACGAAACAGAAAAATGGCATTTCGGTTTTTCGTTTGTCGTTGAGAGGTCTGTTTTGGTTCCTTTCCCGTTTGTCGGGAATTTTTTGAAAAATTTCGTTACCGTTTTTTGTTTTTTCGTTTGTCATTTCTACCCGCTTTTTGCGCTATTTTTAAAGCATTTCCGTGCGCAGGCATCCTCCAACGCCCCAGACCAGAGGGAAAACACTAAAAAAAATGGATGCTGGCAGAGACACAGTATAGACTAGGTATGCAGGGAGGCTGCAAAGGCAGCGGCGGGCGTTGCCCAGGGTGCAAGGCAGCCACAGAGTGACTGCACTGTGGGGCAGGGGAGGGTACTCACCAAGAGGTGCGCAGCACGCACACACACAGGGAGGCTGCAGGACTGAAGCTAGAGTCACAGAGACAGCAATCCCACCCTAACTCCCACCAGAGACTGCAAGGAGGACGGGGGCTGCCAGACCTTTTTATCCCTTCTGTGGCTGCCAGACATGCCCGCCCAGTCTGCAACCTGGGCATGCTATTGGTTGAACATGATCCCAACACATGGCTTGCCTCCATTTTGTGGCTGGTGGTGACATCCATTTTAAAGGGAAAAGAAAAATACATCGTGATGGGAGAAGACAAAAACAAACATTTTAAGGACCCCAACCCCCCTGGTAGGTATTATCAGACAATATAAATAATTATCGCTGTGTTTTTACGGATGTCCAGGGCATTTTAAACATTTAAAACAGCTCATTTCATTGCGAGTCGCCATTAACAGAAACGAAACATAACGACCACAATTTTCGTGGTTCTGTTCGTTTTGTTGCATTTTCATCACAATTTTCATTTGTCATTTCGTTATGTAACGGAAACGACAAACGGTAACAGAAACGAAAAAATGTTCATTCCGTGCCCATCTCTGCCTGGGAGGTGTCAGGCAGGTGGAGTTTGGGAAAGGTGGGCCAATGGGGTCCGGGGATTGGGTCAGGGCAGTTGAGGTGGAGAGGATTTCACACTGATGGGGGGGGAATGGGTGGCAGGCGGGATGATGGGTTTCCGGGTGGGAGAACAATGGGTGGTCAAGACACATAATACAGATACACATCACACCAATCTGGGTAGGGTTGCAAACACAGTGGATGAATGATGAGTCATCCATGATAAGAGATGGGGTGAGTATAATCCTGAGGTAGACAATGGCAGAGCTTCCCGTGGTCCAGATGCAGAAAAAGGAATTTGATGTACAGGTGCTTGAGCCAGAGGCTGTAGGGCTAAGCAGGAAAGGTGCCCCATTGTCTCTGTGGAGGAAGGAGAAGATTCCCTCTGGCAGAACCCATTTAGAGGATTCAGGCAGTTTGAACTTGTTGATGGTCCCTGATTTTAAATGGAGGACACTTCCCTAACATGGAGGCGGTGGGAACCCTTGTCCAAGCCTTGAGATACCCGAAACAAGAAGGAATTGGGAAAATGGAGGGGGTTGGGGATATTACTGGAAGGCAGGGAGAGAAAGGACACAGAGGGGAGGGGTGGAGAAACAACCTTTATTTGGGGAAGAGAGAGAGAGAGAGAGAGAAGAAGAAGGAGGAGGAGGAGAAGAAGAGGAAGGGAAAAGACGGAAAAAGAAAAAGACTTCTTGGTGCCTTTTTGGGCTGTGCAGGGAGCGGTGTAGTGATGAAAGGGATTAATATGAGATAATCCCCCACCCCCACCCCCAAGTGTGCCAAGGTCTGGTCTACTTGGGAGTAAAGGGTTGCCCCATTCCCCCTACTTTCCTGAGGCTCGGGGGGGGGTCCAGCAGAAACAAAGTATTGAATCCGCTGTCAATCACCTCTAGCCTTTGTTACCAAGCCCGTTCACTCTAGGGAAAGAGACTGGAGCTTCTCAGCCATTTTTTGTTTGGGGGGGGGGAACGGCTGGGCCAATTTGGACCTTTTTTTTTTTTGCATTGTGCTTGTGACGATATGAAGGATTGCATCTGGATGCAGGGGCCTAATTTTGTCCTTGCCTAATTAACGTGTGCTCATAGGAGCGGGTGCGGGCCTGCCTTCGCAGACATGCATCTGCTCCCAATTCACACACACACACACACACACACACACACACACACACACACACACACACACACACACATGCACACACACACACACACACACACACACACACACACACACACACACACACACACACACACACACACACACACACGTTTTCTTTTCTTTGTGTCCTCCACAATCACTCTTGCTGCTCTCCCTGTGCCAGCATCAGCTGTGCTGTGGAGTGAAATCTCCTGCCTTCAGGGATGCCTTGCTCTCACTGCCTTCCCAGCACGATGGGCAGTAAGAGAACGTGGGATGTTCCTGCTATTCTCCTTCCTACACTCAGCTGTACTGGAACCCCTCTCCAAGGGTCTTCCTTATAAATGTAGTTCCACTTTCATGGGAGCTCTTGGTCTGGGGACTTCATGGTCCAGCATGCCGTCAACCAGAATTCATGGTCATCTTCCCAGGCCATTTCTTCAGGGTTTTCCTCCTCCGATGCCCTGGAGGCCCCTTGCTCATTCTTCCTGGGGCTGGTCCTTGTGTACTTCCCCAGGAACTCCGATGGAGACTTCTCCTCCTCAGCAATTCCCACAGCCTTCTCAGGGTCTCATATATTTCTTCCATGTGCCAGGGCAGAGTAACTCCCTCCTCTTTCTCAATTAGGCACCCTTCAGTCCCCAGAGCTGTCATAACCACAAACGGCTCCTGCTCCCATGTGACCAACAGGCCACCAGATCTCCTCTTGGGGTTCCCATGTTGGAGATCCTACTGGAAGCTCCAAAGGACAGTCAGCCAGTGGAGTGTGAGGGCCATCAATCAGAATGTGATAGCTAACCAATAGGAGCATCTGTGGCTCTGACCTCCTCCCATTATGTCTGCAGTGTGTTAGGGTATCATTCATAATATATTTCCATTCCGGTTCACCAACACCACTTTCCCCTTTGTGCACTTGCAATGTACATAAACAACATTATTATAGGGTGAAAGATCAATATGGGAATGCTTTCCCTATAGTCTAAGTACTAAATATATTTTTGGATAGAAACCAACTTGGAAATTCTCTGAATGAAGTCATGAGAAATTGTATGACTAGTTATACAACTGATAATTAGCCTGAAAATACATTTTGGGGAAAAAACTGAAATGTCTATGAAAGCTACCATTAAAAATAAAGAAGTTAGTCTTTCAGATGCAATCATGTCTTTGTCTTTTTTTTTTACTTTTTTATTTTGTTGTCACCTATAATGTTTGCACAGACTAACATGGTTACCCCTTCAACAACTGCAATATTAATAGAGAATGTATCCTAAGACCCCTATCATACGACAGAAAAATGCAGTTGATATTAAAGTGTGGCTCTTCTCTGCTACAGGCCATGTGGTATAAGATGCACACTTTCCATATCCATGACAGCTGTTTAATGAGCCACATTTTATACAGCCCCATTGCTGCATAAAGCACACTTTTAGAAGGCTCTCTCTCTCTCTCTTTCTCTTTCTCTCTCTCTCTCTCTCTCTCTCTCTCTCTCTCTCTCTCTGTGTGTGTGTGTGTGTGTGTGTGTGTGTGTGTGTGTGTCTGTGTGTGTGTGTCCAGTATGGGAGCCAAAAAGGGATGGCTAGTGTGGTTGAGGCTGTGCAGGCTATGGTGGGGCTGGCCCGATCCCCCAAGCCTCCCGCCTACCCGCAGTGAAGCGCTAAGTGCTCCTTCCCCATTCCCCGTGCCTACCAGGTGGAGGAGCACTGTCAACTGATGGACACCATGTGCACCCTTGATATCCACCAGGAGAGACCCAGCAATCCAGAAGTTGGCAGCCGTGTGACCCGGGAACAGGAAAACGTGGTGGGTCACGCTTCAGGGGGGCCTGGTCAAGGCTATTTTTTTTTGAACTGGCTCCTGGTGGGGACAAGATTTTTGGGATGTGGTTTTTAAAGAAATAAAAAGCAATTGTAAAGGGTCGTGTGATAGAGGTCTAAGTCAATACTTATCCTAACTTTGCTACAGCAGTAGTTTCACTGTTTATGTACTGTATATTTTTAGATATTATAATACACACTGAGGCATTTATTTTAAGGTGCTGAAATCTGCCATGCACCAATTGTGAACCATGTTGACATTTCTTCTGGTAACAAGATTTCCCTTCATAGATGAAGAGAAGTTTCTGGCAGAGCTAGATTACCTGGAAGCCAAAACATACAATTCTTTGAAACAATAATCAAAGACTCACTTGCACAGTGCTCTTGCTGATTTTTACTTATGGAAAGGCCATCCAGTTCAAAGAATGTCTACTTTTGAGTCTGCAGCGATTCAGACCCAGTTATTGACATGATAGTTTTCCATTTCTGTGGTGCCAGTGGATGCTGGGATAGTGGATAGCTTTCCCTCCTTTTTTGCCACCTAACAATGCAATGCAGACAAATCAATACAAATTCGGCCAAGAACATCGTAGGCCAGATTGTTAAGTGTGTTGTTATTGCAATGACTTGAAGAAATACTGTGTTTTCATATTTGGGCATGGCTCAGTTCTGCTAAAGAGAAGCACTTTTACGGACCACTTTTTCCACGGAGGAAGACATTCACACAAGTCCTTAACTCTCTGAAGGAAAACAATACCAAATACAAAGTCTGAGAGGATCGTTCATACTAGTTGATTGTTTCATATACCTTCAAATTCACATTTCTTTTAGTTTGTTATAGCTCAGCAGAAGAAGAAGGAGTAAGAGTATGCTACAAAAGTTGGTGAGGTTTCATGGATCACGGTTAATGTTTTCTGGAGCTTGTGTGCTCATGTACCTTGGCCAAGAAAGTGCCTTTCAGGTGGGTGTATTCCAAGTGTGTTAACAAGCAACAATAGGGCCATTGTTTTTGAACATCCCGTTTAACCCTTGCATCTTTCCCTGCTAATCCCGCAAATAAGAAAAATATAACACCACTTAGAACAATTAAAAGGGATACATTTGCTTGGTTCACAGACTACTGCATACATACCTGAATGCCAGTATTAAAATGGAAATTGAATTATTCATCACAACTCAGATTTCTCCAAGTTTTGTGGTGGAGTTATTTGATCAGATATTTTTTAAATAGTGTATCTATGGGAAAAGTCCCCAAAATTTAAATATATTATTGAAAATAGTTATAAAAGGCATATATTAAGAACTCAGTTTACAAACAAAACATGTATTAGGCAAAATTATGTACTAAAATTCATATAGTTGGAAAAGGAGGAAGTTA
Organism: Phrynocephalus forsythii; assembly: GCA_029282475.1. Lineage (NCBI taxonomy): Eukaryota > Metazoa > Chordata > Lepidosauria > Squamata > Agamidae > Phrynocephalus > Phrynocephalus forsythii. Next base: position 24,984,146 of record JAPFRF010000002.1, on the reverse strand, counting down.
TTCAAATTTCTGTGTAAACTTAAAAAAACAATATCCAACCAAAACTGAATTAAGTTCTGTAAGAACATAAGAACATAAGAACATAAGAAGAGCCATGCTGGATCAGGCCAAAGGCCCATCTAGTCCAGCTTCCTGTATCTCACAGTGGCCCCACCAGATGCGTTTGGGAGCGCATGAGACTAGATATCTGTCTCCTGATACTACTCCCCTGCATCTGGCACTTGAAGTACCCTGGTTTTAAGCCTGGAGATTACACATCTCCATCATGGTTTGTAACCTGTGATGGAGTTTTCCACCAGGAATCTGTCCAATCCCCTTTTGAAGGCATTCAGGCCAGGTGCCATCACCACATCCTGTGGCAGGGAGTTCCAGAGACTAACAATATTATGCACATACAGTATGTATAAGCAGGGCCGGCGCGTCCATTAAGGCGAACTCTGTCCTTGATAAACACAATGCTCACCACATTCAGACTCCTCACTGGGGTACCTATCACATGCTTTCAGGTTTACCTTGTACAGAAGAAGGCAATATACTGGGAGAAGCAACCATCATTTTTGCTCTTGGAATCCTCCTCTCCCCATCCAAAACACCGACTAAGGCCCCAGTCACACAACCATTTTGGTGCTGTGTTTTCTGCGAATGACTGCGCAGCAAAATATCGTGCCTCCACTCCAAGGCACAGCATTTTGGCACCCCAGTCGACCACGCTGTAGGGATTTCATACCCCGATAGCTCTGTACCCCAAGAAATGGGCAGAGCACAAAGCGCACCTAGAGGAAGCTGAGGACCTGGATTTCCCAGAAATCCCCAGGGCCGAGCAGGCACCCAGTGTGCAGCTAAGCTGATGCTGATCTAAGCATAGGTCAGGAGGCCAGGAAAACAGGATATCAGGATACAGACCAAGAGCCCCTTTCTGTCCTTATCAGTAATGCCTCACTAGCTAGGGAGCATCTTCCCCCCCACCTATGGAATCTATTTCCTGGGCTGTTGTGTACCTGTTTACTCAGTATCGTCTCACAGATAAGGCATGCATTTCCCCCTCCCACCGAGGAATGTCTTCCTGTATCTATTGTGCTTACTCTCTTAATAAACACTGGTCGCTCGGGCAGCAGCAGCGGCAAAGGAGAAGAATCATCATCACACAATCTCACACACTCACATGCACGCAGCTGATGCAGACACAGAGAGACACGCAGACCCTCCAGCCAGAAAGGCTGCCTGAACACCAGATTGCACCCCGAAACTCTGTGTCCGTGTGATCCGTAACGCAACACCACGCCCCCTGAAGCGGACTTTAACCGCATCATCCTATTCCACCACTAGGGGTTCGGACAAGCGACTCCTCTTAATGATGCACAGTTTTTACCACAGCAATTACAGTGCGACCGGTGAACATTCATATCATTTCAGTTCCCTCCCCCTTTTTCTGCCTCTTTCTGCTGTCCTACTTTAATCAAATGTTGGCATTTCGGTAACTGAGCACTTCTACAAGCTGCAAATTACCTGGTACAGTGACCAATGGGAAAGGAAGTGAGAGATAGAGGAAAGTCTTGAGGGTATGAAGTATGGATACTTTGCTAATTCTAAGGTCACAAAAGGGAAGGTCTGGTTTCTAAAACGGATGAGAGGAATATAATTTCTTAACAAATAAAAGTGTATCTAAACCTATGCAGATAGCAATGTTACGAGTTCCTCAAAGCTTGAGGGGTGAATCTGTGATTTTCCAGATGTTACTGGACCCTATGTCCCATCATCTTCAGACAGCATATTCAACAGACGCATTAGAAAGTGTGATCCGGCAAAGCAGGGGGTGGAGGGGAGAGATTCTCTGCCCCTGATTCACTAAAACATTCTGATAATCTAAGGTCATATTTACATGATGCCTCCCTGTCTCCCATTAAAATTCCTCTAATTCATAAATAATTCTATTATGAAACTTGTTATGTGCAGCTTTCACTTGAAACAATTGTTTTGTCTCGACTAAATCATCCACAGACAAAAATTTCTACCCAACTTCTCAACCTTTTTAAAAAAAATACTGTTTACTCCCAAGGGAAAATTGCAACTTAGTGACAAGCATTTGCGTAGTGTACAAAGAGAGTTCATGTTTCAAGCCACATAATCTCTGGTGAAAAGGCTTAAGAAAGACTTCTGCTCTTGGAGTGAGCCCAGAGTAAGAGGTTCTCATGGTCTTGGTGCAACAACAATATTTGGGCAGAAAAGAAACCAACGGGCATTCCCTTAAAAAGGGTTAAGAAAACAATGCTGCAGATAAGAGGGAAAGGGAGAAGAACAGTAGGATGAGCCAGACAGTTATGCCTTTTGTTTGACCACAAGAAGCTTGTGGTTAAATGTTCTCTACCGAACTATGTGAATTAGGAAGCCACAAAAAGCAGGGAATGCTGTAATGAAGTTCAAGAAAGTAGCTCAACTGCTTGACTCAGCTGGAAAAGGAACAATACTCTGGAGACGCTAGAGTCTCCTGAATGGCTCTTCAAAGCATTGGCTTATGCTTTTCTGATCTACTGCTAGGATGTTAAATTAATACTAGCCTTTGTCCACCAATTAACTATGGTATTTAATTTCCAGACAACAGCTAGAACTGTATTGGGGTTTTACTTAGTAAGAGAAACCATGTACAGTACAGCAGCAAATTACTGCTTATTAACAAGGAACCAGAAACATGCCTAGTAGTATGCCAGGTTGTATGGCAAGCATGACTAGCACATGATTGGCATTCCATTAATTATCTGCTACTTGCCATCACTATCTGCACAACACCACTTACTCCAGAATAAAATCCCAGTAGGATGCTGGTCAATATGCCCAATCTTAATAAAAATCATGAACATTTTCAATAATCCAAAAATAGACACAGAGTACTTGTTTCCTTAAAGAAGGTTGAACAATAGCAGAAAACATGCTATAAACTCATGACACATAACACAGGTAGCAGATTTTTTAAATACATGAGCTAACAATGGGCCTGAGTGGGGTTTTGGGAGTCTTAAGTCTTCTTTAAATGGTTGTAGTGGTACTTTGGTACATTTTAATCTAGTTCACACAAAAAACTGAAACAGTTCTCAAATCTTTTATCCCCTTTCTGTAACTATATGGGCAACAACAAATTAAGCTATGAGTAGTTTACTGTTCTTTCATAATTTCCCAGATCTTTCATCTAGGGTGGTTGTCGTACAGTGTGAGCACAACCACCCATGTTTACATAATTGTGGAATCATCATCAAGGAATCAGTTTGAAACAGCAGCCCAATGTCTTCACAAAACACTATGTGCAACCTTCATATTTGGATGTATGATGCAGGAAACAGTAGGTATTAAGGCAGAGGGGGTGGGGTGGGGAAGAGCCTGCTCATCCTTTGTAGGCTGTCAAAATGGTATAAAATCCACCACTGTGAACCCTCAGCTATCAAAAGGCACTGCTGGCAATTTGTGTGCTAAAAATCCTCAATTTGCACGAGGTGTGCTTAAATGTACTCAACTTATCAAGAGTATGTATGGTCCATTAAGAAAACATTTCCGGAGTTGACGAGATTCTGCAGAGAAGCCCAGTCATTCCTGCCACTGAAGATTTTATTTGTATTTTGAAATCATACATTTAAAACAGTGTGTTTAAAAGATTACAGTATGTGAATATTTTCCTCCTGTGATTTTCTTCTTCTTCTTCTTCTTCTTCTTCTTCTTCTTCTTCTTCTTCTTCTTCTTCTTCTTCTTCTTCTTCTTCTTCTTCTTCTTCTTCTTCTTCTGTACTTTGACAAAAATAAAACCATGTTGTTGACTGGTAGAAGAAGTGCTACTGAAAAAGAGAAGCGGCCCTCTAAAAGTACAAGCCTAGTCAAGCTTTGGAAAATTAAAGCACATGTTAAATTGCTTTTCCATCTCTATTGCAACTTTTTATAGTATTAATATAAGCAAGCCCCAAAGTGGATAATCTATTCAATGAAAATAGAGAACTTTTTTTTTTAAAAAAGAAAGAAACCAACCATCTTCCGAACAATGTGGTATGAACAGCAGTGGCACCACAGATTTTCCACAGAAGAGGACACGGAGGTTAAGAAAGGCATATTTATAGTTTAATTCACTCAGGCATCATCAAACGTGAAGCCTAAGGAAATGTTTATTTCTCTTAAAATTACAGCCCCAGACATAAAGTCACGCTTGAACTTTAGAATATGTCTTTCCCCTCTATTTTCAGAGCCACTTGGGAAGTTAGAAAATTTTATGGAGAGCCGTGTCCAGCTGCTAGATATTTTTAGGTTTTCAGTGAATGGGTAAAAGAACTAAGTTTGGATATCTTTGTAAATCCACTGGAAACTGTCAAAATTGAATGCAACCATGACCCGGTAGTAGCTGGTACTCAGTGCAATTGGTGGGGCAGATGGCAAAGCAACCAATGGCGGCTACAGTCAGATACAAACAAGGATATTAACACACACAAATGTACAGAGGCAAATTGGCATGCTCTCTCTCTCTCTCTCTCACTCACTCACACACTCACACTCACTCACTCACTCACACACACACACACACACACACACACACACACACACACACACACACACACACACACACACACACACACACACACACACACACACACACACTTTGTCTCTGGCAAAGCAAAAATGGAATGGTGTCAAATCACTTATATTATATCTTGTTTATCTTTACTTAACAACATACCTGCCCCCCTTTTTTATAGCACTCCACAGATCTTTAAGGTTGAGAGCTCATGTTCCTAATCTTTCAGACCTATTCAATTCTTTTTCAAAAAAATCTAGTTTATCAATGTGGAATACCTAAGCTACTGAACTATCTTTTTGATTAACTACTAATCCCTCACTATATCTTTCTCAATTTCCTCCCATACAATTCATGATTCAGTCTATAAATCTTTGTCATTGCTGTCATTGAGATCAGGTCTGTAACAGCCGCTGAAACTATAAGCAGGAAAGCTGTGCTGGTAGAATTTTACAGGAGTGACCTTTTCAGCGAGCAGTTTTTCCTTTCAACTATGCACAGCAATTTGCGCCACTCTTTGCATCTCTGTAAACAGGACAGAAGGGTACATGATCAAAAGAGCATCATATCTAGGGATTTATTCAACTAAATAATGTCATTCCAGTTGAGAGGTTACTGGCTTCTGCAAGACCTTACACACAAATTCCACATTTTTAAAATACTATACTGTACAAATGACATATATAGGGTATTTTATTTTATTTTAACTTATTTTATTTCTATAGCTTATATGCTGCCTACTACCCAAAGGTCTCTGGGCAGCTTACAATTAAAATAATAAACAATGAAAACATTAAAATGCCAATGAAAAATTAAAACAATAAAAACATTTAAATACAATAAATAAAATACACCAAAATTGCCATCAGGACCCACAATCAAAGTTATATCAGTTAAGAAACTTCTGTAACAGGAAGGTTTTAACCTAGAGCAAAAATGTCATCAATGTTGGCACCAGGTGGGTCTCACTTGGGAGGGAATTCCATAGCCTGGTGGCAGCAGCTGAAAAGGCCCTATACCTACACGCTATCCCTTTCACTTCCTTGAGGGATGGCTCTTCCAAAAGGTCCCCCTGGCTAGCTCTTGATTGCTGGGTAGTTCATATGGAAGGAGATGGCCCTTCAGGTCTCTAGGTCCTAAGCCCTTTAGGGTTTTATATGTTAAAACAAGCACTTTGAATTGGGCTCAGGCAACAACTGGCAACTAATGCAGGTTATACAGCATTGGCATGGTCTATTCCTTGGTGGCCCTGCCACTCACCAGCCATGCCACACAATTCTGAACCAGTTGCAATTACTAGACCATTTTCAAAGGCTGCCCTACGTAAAGCGCATTTCAGTAATCAATATGGGATGTTACCAGTGCATGCATAACTGTCATGAGGCTCCACTCGTCCAGGTAGGGGTGCAGCTGGTATATTTTCCACAGCTGAAGAAAGGCCACCGAGTCCTCCTGGGCTTCCAGAGTTAGACATGGGTCCAGTAGCACGCCCAAGCTATGGACTCTGTCCCTTAGGGGGAGTGCAGCCTTGTCCAGGATGGGGAGATGGCCCTCTAACCTGTTGGGCAAAGCCCACTAAAAGTGTTTCCATCTTGTCTGGATTGAGTTTCAATTTATTAACCCTCATTCAGTCCATGATCTGGTCCAGACAGTTCAGCACAGAAACCACCTCACCTGGATTGGTGGAAAACGAAAGGTAGAGCTGAGCCCAAACCTTCTGATGACCTCTCTCAGGGAGACAGTATCGAGCCCTGTGGAACCCCCACGGTGTAGATCTACTGTCCCCCAGCACCACCTTCTGGACACGGTCAGCCAGAAAGGAACAGAACTACCACAAAACAGTGCCTCCAACTCCCAACCTGGCCAGGCAAATATGCCAGGATAACCTCTTGTAAAGGACTGGGAAAGATTTCACTGGATTTTCTAGTCTTCGTGGAGGTAGTGTGTTTGCATCTCTCATGTCCCTTTAAAGGAGAAACGTTCTTTCCCTCCAATAATTCACATAGCCATAAGGCATACAAGTCATTTCAGGGAAGTATAATAAGCACAAAGCAATGTTCACTTTATAAAATGTGAATGACTTAAACTGTGCATAAGTAAAAACAGAACATAAGAAGGCCCAAAATCAAAATTCATAAACATAATTTAATAAATAGGGAATTTCACGCAATAGGAATATGCATTTCCCCATGACCAACTCTGAAGCCTCACAAAGTGAGGCAGAGAAAGGATATAAAGAAAACTCAGGTAGCACATGGTTAGCTATCTTGATCTTGTTCCTTATTCACTGACTTGTAGCAACCCTAATAGGGTTTTCTATGAGTTTGAGATATTGAAGGAATGGTATTACCAGTGAAAACCTCTCAGTGAATGGGAATTAAATCAAAGTCTTTGGAGTTGTAATTAGAGATGGGCACGACTTAGCGGTATTCCCGTTTCTGTTACTCGTATCCATTACTCTACGGAAACGGTAACGGGAATTACTCCGCCAGAATTCGAGCTCGAACTGACGAACAAACAATTTGGTCTGATTTGTCGTGCTCGTTACGTGCATTGTGCGATCGCGCGATGCCACGAGGCACAGAAAAAAAGTTTTTAAAAGTTAAAAAAAAAAAACGATTCCCGGCCCTAAAAGTAGGCGAAAACTGTCTGAGGGCACCTACCAGGCCAGAAGGGTGTTTTATTTGGGGGGGGGTTTCCCCGCCCCCCTCTCCTTGGCTATTGCTACTGCTGCGCTGCTGGTACCAGGCTGGGAGGGCGCATCCATTTGCCATGCAGTGCGGGGGATCCAAAATGGCGACCACAATATTTTTTTTTTAAATCGTTGCCCAAAACCCCACCAAAGCACCACAGAAACATGCGAAAATTAGCTATTTTAAATGCTTGAATTTTTACAGTAGCACCAGTGGGTTTTTCTTGCAAAAAAAGTCTCCGTTGATTTTATTTTATTTTATTTTATTTTATTTTATTTTTTTACACCTGCACATTTGCAATGATGGGCTTGCCCATGGGAGTGGACCATGCAAATTTTCCACCAATTGCATGGCCACTTGGCCAGGTTGACCACAGAGACTTCTGGGATGTGCCAATCGGGCGTAAACAGCCCACTAATCATAGCCCAAACCCGAACCCTAAGCCTAAGCCTAACCCATACACCAGTACACTGTCCTTCTAAGTGGGTCAGAGAGGCACCCAGAGGTGCACCCCAATACTCACCCTAACCTCACCCGTAACTAGCCTAACCCTAGCCCTTGCGCTAACCCATCTTAACCCTAAGCCAGATCTACTTGCATTGCACTACATGCAAGTATGTGAGACACAGCGGGTGCAAAGAGTCTGCCAGTCCGTCACTTGTGGCTCTGGCTGACTCCTGCAGCTCCCTCCAGGAGCCCGCTACCCCCCCCCAAACCAGTACTAACGACAATGAAAAAACAAAAAACGAACCGACTAATTTTTGCGAAATTTCGCAAAAAACGGAAATGAGCCGAAACGGACTGCCTCCGACACATGACAACTTGAAAACGTCATTTTCCCTAGTCGTGCCCATCTCTAGTTGTAATCCATCATCACTCTATCTATCACACTACATTACACTGTTGGATGTTTACTGCCAGGGAAATGGAGAGGGATAGCTGTGGGAATTTTGCCACAGACATAAAAAGAACAGCCTTGGGTCCTTTTCCAAGGAGAAACGCGGAGTAAATATAGTCTAAAATAAATAAATAAAAAATAAAATGACAGGGTTGGCCATCAGACCTAATAGCCATAATGTACAGGCAAAGGGTGCTCCTCCACCCCAAATAGTTTAAATGGCCCAGAAAGTATAATGAAGGATGCTGAGACAGCAGTGGAAGCCCTTATTGACCATTTGGCTGGTGGGGCGCATTGAAGGTGCAGCAGGTTTTAGTGTGAACTTTAAAGGTACAAAGTTCCGATTGACTCAGAATGGATTACTCCCTTTTCTGAAATCAGAATCACCAGCTTCTACTGTGAAATAGCTCTGGCATTTGCAAATGCCTTATGACAATCAAAAACAGTTGGCTCTTTCTCATTATATAATCTATCTGGATCAACCTATTCTATTCGATTCTCTGCTCCCCCCTCCCCCCAAGATGATTTTCTCCACATGTTGGATACTTTTCACATTAGCAAGAGTGGGAGTGACTTTACAGAATAAAACTTAGAATGCTCCTCCCCCCCCCAAACAAATTAGGGAATGAAAAATAACAAATTGCAATATGCATTTGTCTGTATTTTTCTCTCTCTGTGTGTTTGTGTTAAATAAAGCTTAAGTGCTTTTACTATTATACAAATAAGATTAGCAGTACTTACTAAGGACTTGCTGTCAAGCTGGTTCTGATATATGGCAGATTTTTTTCTGAGGATGCTTTGGAACAGCATAGCTTGCCCAAGGCCACAGAAGCTGGCTCTTCTCCCACGAGGCAAGTGGAGAATGGAACTCCTGGCCTGTATCTTCGCTGGGTAATCCATCCAGTTTATTGATAATGATAGCTATAGGTTATCACAAGTGTCTTTTAAAGCCAAATGCTGGGAAACACAAGTGGGAGGGGACTTGTGTTCATCTCCTACTTTTTTCTATGCTACATTTGCTACTTCTCCACAACCATCCAGTTGTCTACAGTGGGAAGAGAATGATGGATCTGATTAGGCCTGTACTCAGATCCAACATGGCTCCTTTTATTGCCTGTACAGGGATTTTAAAAGCTTTGCATACAAATGTCTAGTTCACAGTAAGATGGCAAACACAGATGTTTATATTGAAACCCGAGTTGCCATTTTAGAATCGTAACGGACACAGATCTGTTATTTCAAAATGTTGGCCTTTCTCAAAAGCAGATCCTTCACTTGGCCCACAAAAATTTCCATTTCACACTCAGCAGCAAAGAGAAATGTGCTGCTATTCACTGCTGTAGGCTTTCTCGGTGCAAAGTTGTGTGCTTCTGTGGAGGAACGCCCTCCATTTGATGAGGCATCCCACAGTGTTGGCGAAGGTCATTTGTGGCTCTGGAGAGTGTGGCAACTCACCAATTTGAAGAAGGAAAAAGAAGGCATGCAGTGCACACATTCTGGATGCTTTAACTGAACAAGGGATTAGCTGTTTCAATACATGGCTTCCAGTAAAAGTAGGAGCATCTCGATATTCCTGTCACAAATGATCAATGGAATGAGTAAGTATGTTTCCCCTTAGTAGACAGTATTACAAATACATTTCCCGGATTCTGCAAACCACACCAGCTGAACTTGTGATATAGTATCTGTTAAGAATTATATTCATGCTATAAAACAACCCAGAGAATGTAAGACAGAGGCTGCCATTAACTTCATTTACCAACTAAGGACAATTTGTACTCAGCCTTGTCAGGGCCTCAAGGTCTGTGTCACCTGGGGCAAACATGGATGATGTACTCCCTCGCACGGGTGTGTGGAATAGTACAAATTAGAGATGGGCACAGAACGAACATTTTTTCGTTTCCGTTACCGTTTGTCATTTCTGTTACGTAACAAAACGACAAACGAAAATTGTGATGAAAATGAAACGAAACGAACAGAACCACGAAAATTGTGGTTGTTACGTTTCGTTTCTGTTAATGGCGATGCACAATGAAATGAGCTGTTTTAAATGTTAAAAAACGCCCTGGACATCCGTAAAAACGCAGCGATAATTATTTATATTGTCTGATAATACCTACCAGGGGGGTGGGGTCCTTAAAACGTTTGTTTTTGTCTTCTCTCTTCGTGATGTATTTTTCTTTTCCCTTTAAAATGGATGTCGCCACCAGCCACAAAATGGAGGCAAGCCATGTGATGGGATCATGTTCAACCAATAGCATGCCCAGGTTGCAGACTGGGCAGGCAGGTCTGGCAGCCACAGAGGGCATAAAAAGCTCTGGCAGCCCCCGCCCTCCTTGCAGTCTCTGGTTGGAGTTAGGGTGGGATTGCTTTCTCTGCGATTCTAGCTTCAGTCCTGCAGCCTCCCTGTGTGCGTGCGTGCTGCGTACCTCTCGGTGAGTACCCTCCCTTGCCCCGCAGTGCAGTCACTCTGCGGCTGCCTTGCACCCTGGGCAACGCCCGCCGCTGCCTTTGCAGCCTCCCTGCGTACCTAGTCTATACTGTGTCTCTGCCAGCATCCATTTTTTTAGTGTTTTCCCTCTGTCTGGGGCGTTGGGGGATGCCTGCGCACGGAAATGCTTTAAAAATCGCGCAAAAGCGGGTAGAAACAACAAACGAAAAAATGAAAAACGGTAACGAAATTTTTCCAAAAATTCACGACAAACGGAAATGAACCGAAACAGACCTCTCAACGACAAACGAAAAACCGAAACACCATTTTTTAATTCGTGCCCATCTCTAGTACAAATCCTATTTTTGGCATTTTGGCATGCGCGCGCGCGACACACACACACACACACACACACACACACACACACACACACACACACACACACGCACCAAGCCCAGAACATGCCCCCCCACCCTCCACCCCTAGTTGCAGCCCTGATTCTTGTTCAGGTTTTACAGGGAAACTTGTCTAACATAAAGGACAGTGATCATCTATGGCAGGGGTCCTCAAACTTTTTAAACAGAGGGCCAGTTCACTGTCCCTTAGACACTGTTGGGGGCTGGCCCATTAAAAAAAAAACCAGCAGGTGCCTGCCACTGCTTTTTGAGCCACCCCTCCCCCCATGGAAGTCGCCTGGATCCCCCCCCCGCATATTTCCTTCACCTGTGCCAGGTTGGGTAGGATGGTTGCTTGCGGAGGAGGCACCCAATCGCCACTGGTGCAGCGCTCTGCTGCCCACCCCTGGGGATGTTTCCCCACAAAACACTTTGCCCTGAGGCCTAGCGGGACTAACTAGGCCCTTGCGACCTAGCCGGAGGCATAGCCTGGACTGCGCCACTCACCTGGTGGCTCATGCCTATCCCGTGGCTTCCATTTATCCAGTCCTGCTTGCCTGTTGGCAGAAAGGTAGGGACTACTCGATACCCTCCACACAATGCCTAGTGCAGCCTGCCCATCCCAATGGGCTCACGTGGCGGCTCCGGTGACCAGCACCCTGTGGCTCCCAGGTGTGGCTCCAAGGGGGGAGAGGGAAGGCCCATCCTGCTTCAACCCCCCCTAGCCCAATGTTGCTGGCCTGGCCTGCCGGCCCACTAAGGATCCCTGCTTCTACTGCAGCTCCAAGGGTGCTAGGGGAGGACCCGTCCTGCTCACCCCAAGACACTATGGGCAATGGTGGGCTTTGCCCTCATCAAAAAGAACCACTGAAATGGGGAATCACTCACACACACATACACACACACACACACACACACACACACACACACACACACACACACACACACACACACTTTCCTTCCCTCCTCCCAATGGAACTGACAACCAAGGAGCCCCATCAGCTCCCCAACCCCACTAGGCACTCGGAAGGTCCTGCCCCAGCCACTGGGATCTGCGCTTTGATTACCAAGCCTTCCCTAATCTGACGACTGACTATTGGTGGCCATTACACAAGCTCAGCAATGGAAGGTGGGGTGTGTTAACTGTGGCAGAACGATATGCACTGCACATGAGGAGGGTGGGAGGACAGAGGCCCAGGGAAGTTGAGGGGTATGACCGGTAGTGTGGATCAAGACGCTACAAAATGGTACTTCCCTTCCTCCCACACACCATAAAAGCTGCATTGGCGGCTTAGGCAGCGGCAGCAGCTGCTGCTGTACAACGAGTTTTCGGCTCAAATGGGGGGGCAAGTGGGGGGATTTCTACAATGTCAAGCAGGTCAGATTCAGGACCCTGAGCACAGAGAGAACTCCTAGTTCCCTGAGCTCCTTGCCCTCTGAAGATGCCAGCCACAGAATCTGGTGAAATGTCAGGAAGAAAAACTTCCAGAACACGGCCGAATAGCCCAAAAAACTAACAACAGCTATCAAATACATCAAGTGAATGAATAAACGAATGAATAGTTAATGCAATCCAAAAACGATGTCCTAATGCATGGTCGTGTGCAGCTTGAACCATTATGTGAACAAATGCTGCCATTTGAAGAATACGGGTGTAGCTGTATGGCTTCCTGGGGACCATCTGAGGAGTGAAAATGATTCTCTGTAAGATAAAGAATTCTTAAAGAGAAGGTGCAGTGGTTCCCATACCCACACCAGGAGAAAGTGGCTCCTTTCCTGAAAATCATGGAATCTCCTTGTTTGAAAGACTGGCCAAGAGTCTGATCAGAAGCAGAGCTGGAGCTCTGGGGATTGAAAATAAAACAGCCAACATTATAATGCCGTGATACAAAACAATAGTAAGGCCCCACCTGGAGTATTGTGTACAATTCTGGTCACCGCAATTCAAGAAAGACATAGTGGAACTGGAAAAGGTGCAGAAGAGAGCAACTAAAATGATTACTGGGCTGGGGCACCTCCCTTATGAAGAAAGGCTAAAACAATTGGGCCTCTTTAGTCTGGAAAAAAGGCGCTAGAGGGGGGATATGATTGAGACATACAAAATAATGCAGGGTATGAGTAAAGTGGATAGAGGGAAGCTCTTCTCCCTCTCTCAAAATACCAGAACTAGGGGACATACACTCAAATTGAGTGCTGGGAGAGTAAGAACTGACAAAAGAAAATATTTTTTCACCCAGCGCGTTGTAAGTCTACGGAACTCCCTGCCACAGGATGTGGTGATGGCATCTGGCCTGGATGCCTTCAAAAGGGGATTGGACAGATTCCTAGAGGAAAAGTCCATCACGGGTTACAAACCATGATGGAGATGTGTAATCTCTAGGCTTTAAACCAGGGTACTTCAAGGGCCAGATGCAGGGGAGTGGTATCAGGAGACAGATATCTAGTCTCATGCGCTCCCAAACACATCTGGTGGGGCCGCTGTGAGATACAGGAAGCTGGACTAGATGGGCCTTTGGCCTGATCCAGCATGGCTCTTCTTATTTTCTTATGTTCTTATGAGCTGTAGGCTTCATAATCTTCATATTGCATTTTTAGCATTTTTATATTTTGTATTTTGTATTTGTTTTTGTAGTTGCATTTTTATTTGACTCTGCTCCAATGTTTTATATGCTCTTTATTGTGGAGCCTTATTTTGGTTGCTATTTTATTATTGCTATTTTTTTCTTATTATTGCATTATTCACCGCCCTGAGTTCCCTTTGGGAAAATCGGGTGGTAAATAAATAAATAAATAAATAAATAAATAAATAAATAATCCTTTGCTCTGCTTGAGGGGTTTGTAGAGGTTAGGCTTCTGCTTGAAAGAACGTTCTATCCTAAGGGCTGTCCATTCGAGACACACTGAAGAATAAAGAATACTAAGGACAGAAGACATTCTGAAGTTCCTCACAGCACAAGGACAGTACAATGCCCGAGGATTTAGGCCACCTGTAGAGATGGGCACATCGTTCAGCGTGTCAGTGAGGTTTGGCAGATCAAACCTACAGAAGTGGTATGGATGCCCCAGACTGCCCATTCCACCTCCTCCCACAGGTGTCCATTCACAGGCAGTGCCTAAGCCTTTCCTGCCCCACCTCCTCTCCTGAGTGGGCACCAGCAGGAGGAGATGAAGTGAAGAATCTGGTGTGCCCATGTGGGCCTGCTCGGCTGGATCATACCAAATCGTCACGTGGTTTGTACCCATCTCTAGTCCTCTGCATTGTACTGCTTTTGTAATGTGCTTTCATACTGTGCCTGGCTTCCCTCATTTATGTTCATAGCTATCTCTATTAGTGTCTTGTCTTTCAGAGACTATTTTATTTATTTATTTAAATTTACAGTGGTACCTTGTATAAAGGAATTAATCTGTTCCAAATGAAATATGTTAAGCAAATTTTCCCTTATACAAATTTCCCATAGGAATGCATTGAAAACGGAGTAATCCCATTTTTATGTTGTATGGATTCGCCCCATAGACAATTATGTTAAGCAAATTTCCCCTATCTCTGGAATTTTTTATGTTGTACAGATTTTATGTTATACAAACTGTTGTACAAGGGTCCACCGTATTTTAATTTAATTTAATTTAATTTAATTTACCCAAAAAAAATAAAATAACCACCCCACTACCCAATGGTCTCTGTGCAGCGCACCACAATGTATTAAAACTATAAAAAAGCATAATTATTAAAATTGTAAAATACAATACAATTTAAAACCATCTGTTGTGTTCTTCTCAGTTGTGTCCTTCTCTTTTATGAAATTGTGGGCATGTCCACACTAGCATATAGATAAATGGTACATGGATCCCTGATGGCATGGTTTGGATTTGAAGAAGAAAAAAGACCTCATCTGCAAATGCTCCATCCCGCCACTTTAAGAGATATTCTATATTTTTTTCCTGGTCCAGAGGCAGGCCTTGCTTTCTTTTTGACACACTCATTGTTTAGTATCCTCAGCTCATAACTGCCATCATAGGGGTGGGGTGGGGGGAGAAAAAGGGATAGGAAGCAGGGCAGGGGGAAGCGAGAAGACAGAATTGCACCAAAACAGGGAGAGGGGCATGAGGTTAAAAAACAGCTCCCCTGACCCTCCACAGATGATCAGGGGAAGCACTTAATTGACAGCTGGTCTAGCAACAAGGGATTATTTGCTGTTTGGATGGGAACAGCACACCAAGTGCCCTTCAGATTTCGATACAGTCCAATATAGATATTTAATGGGATAAAATGAATCCCGCCACCACACTGGAAAAATACTAAAGAATAATAATAATAGGGTGACACGAATCTGTACGTGTCTTGAGTTGACCACCTGACTTTGTTACAGCTAAAACAGAAAAGAGGCTTGAGGCACTTGGAAAACGAATGAGTTCCTCATCTGGGCATCTGAAAAGCTGATTAGCCACAATTGTTTGGGCATCTGCAAAGAAGCCTTGTGCCTTCATTTCTACATTCCTACATTCAGGTGGTTCCCTCTGCAAAAGAGAGAGCCAAAGAAACCTCTTGGGAAGCACTGAATTACATTTTCTTGCCCTTGAATTCACTGTAGTGACAGAAAATAACATTTTGCATGCAGGAAGTGCTTTTGAATCTGGGTTCCCACTGGTTCCCAGAAGCTTTTAGGGACTAAAACCCCCAACATCTCCAAGCCAGTTTTAAGGTCAAAAACATTTTTTGTTCAAGCTCTGGGCAGAGAAAGTCAAGAAATGCCAGGGTAGCCATCTTTGAGCCTCAGTATATTTGGCAGCAGCATCTCATAGACTGATGAGGAAACAGAAGTTACATTTAGTTAATTTTACCTTGGGTTACGGTAAATATCTGGAATTATTCTTCATTTAATGTTTTCCTAGGGCTTGAGGAACTCCATCTTTCCACAATGCTATTCTATGGAACCTATGAGACCATAGAAGGATTTTCGAACTAAGGCAGCATATAAACAAACACTGAGGGGTTTTGCCTCTGAGCGAGAAATGAAACACCAAAGTCACAATGAATAGCCTGTCTCATGTGACCCTCACTTTAATGCAGACTTTGAACTTTTAATTGTTGTTATGTCTGACATATTTTGGACACAGGAAGTCCGCCCATCCAACTTAAAGTGAAAGATGCAATATTTTGTTACTTAGTATAGTTCCAGATGGCTGTGAGGAAGGCCAAAGATAACAGTCTCACTTTTACAGGAAAGGCATACAGGAAATTGCCATCAATGAAGGTATCACCACCAAGGTTTTAGCACAACTCATCTGAAATACGTTCAAAAGTTATAATTAAGAAAACACACACACACACACACACACACACACACACACACACACACACATACACACACACACACACACACACACCTTGACCCATTCAGTCAACTTGGTTTATACTGTTTCTCCAAAGCAACACTGAACTCTTGGCATAGGATAATAGAAAACACAGTGCTCTTAAAGTCTCACAAGGTGATATGGTTTTGGAGACTGGGTTTCTCAGTCTGTAAATTCCTCCTCCTGTGCCATATGGTCAATCATTCTAGCAAAGCACTGTGCATCAGAAGGAAGGAAGGAAGGAAGGAAGGAAGGAAGGAAAGAAGGAAGGAAGGAAGGAAGGAAGGAAGGAAGGAAGGGAAAAAAGAAAGAAAGATGCAGGCTGAATTTGACCTCACCAGAAGGTTGGCTTAAATCTGAGTCTTCTATTTTTGTTTTTTGGTTTATAGGGGCCACATTTGGACTGTTCTGGCTTCATTCCTAACCACCGACATTTTACTGGTATTTGCTGAATAGTCCTCAGGTAATCCCGATCTCCTCATTGTGATGTTTCAACTCAGTTTTGATCTATAGGCCTCCATCCCCTCTCTTTTTGTTGTACAACTGTGGTGGTCATTTGCAATGAGCATTTTACATATGCATCCCATAGCCAATATCCCACGAAAGGCAACAGTACTACTTGACAGTACATTGAAACAAAAAATTACATCAATAATAAATATGTATCTATGATTATATCAATTATCACAATCATTTCGTTTCCATATGAATGAATTATTTAACTGAGGCACAATGAAGCATAATAGTGTCAGGTTTCCAAGCATACACTAAAATATCACAGGAACTGTTATGCTTCTCCATGTCCACAGCCAGGGAAACCAGGCTACGATGTCAACGTAAGTAGCAACAGAAGAGAAGAAAGCTTTGTGGCATAAAGTGCCTTATAAGCTTGATACTCATCTCTGCTGGTTCCCAGAAGAAACAGGATATTGCCTGAGTATGAAAGTGCTTGTATGTGTGTTGTGCCTTCAGGGAATGGATGGAGATGGATGTCTTGCCCTGCCTCTGTGATGTTACAGGGATCTTCTCTGGGGAATGGGACCATCCCTAGTCTTAGGTATACCCCTGAAATCTCAAAGAATGGCAAATCTCCTGGCCTGCCAACACCAACAACCAAGTTCTTCCTTGTTTCAACTGGCGAATCCATTGTGACAGAAAAAGTGTGAGGGATAAGGAACACCCTCAGAGATTTTAAAATGCAGTTTATAGAACAAATAAGCATCCAAACTTAAGTTGGTATGATATGAATGCAAACTTGATTTTTATATCAACTATCTCCAGCAGGGAAAAAGAGAGGTATATTACATTGTTCCATGATCTTTAAGAGCAAAATAAAGAACTAGCTGCTTGTCAATAAATGAAAATTCAGCAAAGGCTTCAATCTTAAATCACAGGAGAATAAGGCCCAAGGAATAAAAAGGAACTTGATTCTCAATAGAAATGCATGGGATGAAACACAAAGTGATACCTTAAAATACCTTAACATGTTAGCACTGTGATGGCTTGGATATTTCCAGTTACATTCCCAGTGTACACTGGTCATAATTCTGAGAATAATTCCTTTATTTCACTCAGTTGCTTGGTTATGCACCCAAACCTGATAGAGCAATGGGTCCATAATCAAGAAAAAATAGTAATTGGATGATATATATAAACCAGAACGTAATAGGAAAGTGTCTGGTGTGCGTGCTTAAAATAACCCATGCAGCGTCCTTTTGTTTTCACACATTTTGATGCACTGAGAGACAGAATTTCCATTTAAAAATTCTTAGTGGGTGAGTAAAAGTCTGCAAATGTTACAGCCCTTTCAGGAAATGCTCAGCAGGAATGGCCTCTTGCCAGACGCTCAATTAGGACCACATGGATGGGGGAGGAAAAGAACGCCTATACGTGCAGCCTTGGCAGCCCCTTCAACACATTGTGGTTGGCTTTTCACACTCAGTTGTTTAAAGGTTTTTATAGAATTTGCTTTCTTTTCAAAAGTTTATCCATTCAGAAGTCTGAAGCAATTTATCCTTCCATCTCTCCAACTTTCACTCTATAGCTCTTCCCGCAAAGGCAAGATTCCTGTACTTTACACAAGTGGGACCAATGGTCTGTGAAGCTTAAGGTCCATTTTATGGGCCATTATTCACTGTCACACAGCTCATCATACAGTGGTCTCCCGTCATTTTGCGGTTCATGTACTGCGGTCCTGGTATATTGTGGTATCTCTACTTACGAGCAGCCCTACTTGTGAGCAATTTGACATAAGAGGGGAAAACCATTGGTATTTTAACTGCTGCCTTACAAATTTTAGATGCAGTCAGCTGCACTTACATTTTTTCCCATTTTCAATTTATTTTCAATTTATTTTTTAGATATGCCTGCTCTACTTAGATGTTGTTTGACTTATGAGCATGCATTCAGAACTTATGATCTCATAAGCAGAGGCACCACTGTATATGAATAGGCCTCTGTCCTTCCCCCTGTTTGAGGACTCCTGCACTTACCTCAGGCCTGGCGCTGCCCTGTCGGAGGCCCCAGAAGTGGTTTCCAGTGATCCAGAAGGCACTTCCGGTTTTTGGAAGGCACTTCTGGTTTGCCAAAAACTACTTATGGTGCCTCGGACAGGCCCGGGAAGCCTGTCAAAGGCCCGTTCAAGGCAGCACCAGGAGACAGCAAGTCTAGGACAGGGGTCTGCAACCCGCGGCTCCGGAGCCGCATACGGCTCTTTGGAACCTTTGCCGCGGCTCCGGGAGGTGACTGTGACAGGTTCGCCGCTCCGCTCCACACTGCCCGCCCGGTGATGTCGCAATGGTTTTGCAGCTCCCAGTTTTTTCCCCCCATCAGAAACGGGTGCAAGTGGCTCTTTATGTCTTAAAGGTTGCAGACCCCTGGTCTAGGAGGACCTGAACAGGCTCCCCAGTTCCAACCCAACCCATCATCCACTTATCGCAGATTTTCCATTATCGCAGGTCGGGTCAGGACCCTAACCCCCACGAAAAGCAGGGGGCTACTGTATGAGTGGAGGGGAGAGAAGCAGCTATGATCATTGAGGCGCAAATGGAATATGTATATTTGGAAGTAGCAATTGTTGGGCAAATTAACAGTCTTGCAAGCAACCTAACACTGGGTTTACTGTGGGAGGAGGGAGCTTTCACAAACTAAGGTGACCGTTGTTGGCACTAACCAAGTAGCAAAATTATTTTCCCCATCTCTGGCCTATCCCTCCTCTCTTTCTGTTGTTGCTTCACTTCTTTTGTTCATTTGCTCTCCCCTCTTATTCTCTAACTTCTGACCAAGGCAGACACGTAATTCTCTGCTCCTGACCTCCGACCATGTGGATGCAAGATGGACTAAGTTTCCCACATAAGACTGCAATTTCTTCTTTTTCCAGCTTTCATACTTCTGACCATAACTGAGAACTGCAGCTATAAGTAAAGATACTTTCCCACTTGACACATTTTAGGGTGATTTTATTACACAAAGTGCTAGCTATTGTGAAGGGGGTTGATAAGAAGAATTTGAGCTTCCTCTCTCTCACACACATTTTTCCTGTTGCTCTTGGTGCTTTCTTTTACCTTATAATCTGTTAACCAGAAAAGGGAATTACCAAATTCCCTCAACCGTAACTAGTATGCCAGATACCAATTGCTGGATCACTTGGTCATTGAGAATGGAGGTTAAAATAAAATAGGTTTTTTTTTTTTAATATATATATTTATTTTGTGATACAGACAAATTGGGGAAAGGGTATAGGGAAACATAAACAAGGGGGGTACAAAATACAGAGAGGTGTGAGTTGGTAGTCACCTATATCTAATTGCCACTAGTTTCAATATTTCTACACATCTAAACTGACTCATGTTTATCATAACGTATGTACAATAATGCTTTTCTTAATTCTCTAGCTTTTGTTATTATTTTCTCTCTTCTTCATCCATACATAATATTTTTCCCAGACTTTATGGTGATTATTCTTCCTGGAATCATCTAAGCATTCTGATAGTTTATCCATCTCTATTGTTTCTAAAATTTTAGACATTAATTCCTGTTCAGATGGTATTCCAGGATCCTTCCAGTATCTGGCAAAGACTAATCTTGCTGCAGTTATCATATGAATAGCCACATATGTTTTTCCTTGTTCTAGTGAATCAGGCAACATATTCAATAAGAAAATCTCTGGTTTAAATTCGAGACTTATCTCTAGGACACCTTCTACCATTTGTTTAACTAACATCCAAAATAATCTCGTTTTTTTACATAACCACCACGTATGATAAAATGAGCCCTCCTTCTGTTTACATTTCCAACATAAATTTGAGATTTGAACATTCATTTTTGCCAACTTGACCGGGGTCATATACCACCTATAAAATAATTTATATATATTTTCCTTGAAGGTAACCGACTTGGTTAACTTCAGGTTTCTTTTCCATATTTTTTCCCAGTTTTCAAACTCAATATTGTGGCCTATATTTTGTGCCCATTTAACCATACATTCCTTCACTGTCTCTTCCTGAGTATCGAAGTCGAGTAAAAAATTATATAAGCATTTAATATGTTTTTCTTTTGTTTCTATAAGAATTCTGTCGAAGGGTGTATTTTCTAAATAAAAACCTTGTTGATTAAAATAGGTTTGATTAGTATTTCATTTTACACAGTAGGGCAATTCTTAGATACTGTCTCCTCCTCCCCTGTTCCACATCATCATCATATTATTTTACCTTCTTCATACAGTAAATCCATGTTCAGAGTTGCTGCTAAGAACCATCAGACATTTTAAAATAATATAGCAACACTGCACTTCCTTGTGATCATGAATTATTCAGTTCCTCTAATGAAGAACCGCAGCCCGAGAGGATCATTTCAAATAAGGCTGTGGGCCAGTGTGTGTGTGTGTGTGTGTGTGTGTGTGTGTGTGTGTGTGTGTGTGTGTGTGTGTGTGTGTGTGTGTGTGTGTGTGTGTGTGTGTGTGTGTGTGTTGTGTCGTTATAGTCGTGACCGAGTCTTCGTAACTCCATATCCATGGAGTTTTCTTGGCAGGAAGACTGGAGTGGTTTGCCAGTTCCTACTCCAGGCGCCTACAGCACCAGGTATTCCCTGGTGGTCTCCCATCCAAGTACTAACCAGGGCCGAGACCTTAGCAAATGATGGGGTAATTGGGAATGAACAGATGGAGCTATTTTAATATGAATCTCAAGAAAGATGAGAAATAGATCCAAGCCAGCTGGAGATCTTTCAGATGAAGAAATGTAACTTTACACTTTACTCATTTATCAAAATTAGGAGGACTTTAAAGTGTTTAGAAAGGAGGAATCATTTCTATTGTCCTAGTTGGTTGCTCAATAACCACATCATGTGATTCACCACTTGGTTTTCATACCCAAACTATAATGGGAACTACACTATTTTCATTCTTAAGAATGAAAAGAACTGGGTTGTCCTGAAAGAACTTCAGGTTAGGTTGAAGAGACTAGCATTATGTGTTTACAGTGGCACAGTGAGGGGTTCACATCAAAATTGATTGTGTTGGTTGGTTGATAGTGATATGGTGACATTAATAATTCCTATCAAAGCAGTTCAAAAGACTGTCGTATTCTGTACAGCACAGAAGGAATTTAAGAGGTTAACAATGCAATCATCTGCATTCCTATTCAGAAACTCTGACCTCAGAGAAATTCCTTCCTAGGAAACATGCTGAAAAAATGATTACTAGATCAATTTCATGAATTTCTGGTGAAATCATTGTTTCTCTTCAGCTGTAATGAAACCAAGCAAAGCACTGCTCTGAAAGGGTTGTGTTGAAGTTAAAATTATATCAAGACGCAGCCCAAGCTAACGTGCTGTTTGTATTCTCCTACCATAAACATTATTCTTTTTAAATTTATACCTGCTTAATGTAGACATCAAATTGATGAAGTATAGAGAACACGGGTGTCTCTTCCCAGTCTTAAGACATGACCAAGTTTAGAAGATGCCACTGAAGTGACTGGAAGGAAAATATATTAATCTATGGAAAAGAATGTCAGACAAACAATGAAATGTAAATACTGTATGCTGTGTTTTGTGAATGTTGTATTCCAGTGGCTGACCTAATACATCAGTCTCAGGGTCCGGAAGAAAAACAAAAAAATCCCTGCTCTTAACTTACATGACAGATTAGCATCCATTTGACTGCTAAATGTGACTTCTCTAAATAAAATGTAAATAAACTAAATTTGGGGCTCAGTAGCAGCTTTGATCTTTGAACTGGGGCTTGAAGATAACTAATTAGAACTACTTTTTTGGGGCTAACAAGAGTAGAATTAAGGATACAGTCATATGGGAATCTGTCCTTCAATTTGGCCCAGGTTGAGGATAAGCTAGGTCACTCCTTTTCCCTTTGACCACATTATGTACATCCACTGAGAATCACAACAATCCTGACTTATCTCACAGTGGCCCCACCAGATGCACCCCACCAGTGGCCCCACCAGATGGCACACCAAATCGGTGCGACATCCACTATCCTCCAGTCCTCCGGCACTGTGGCCATTTTAAAAGACAAGTTGCATATTACCATTAAGAGTAGAGATGGGCACGAATCGAAAAAATAACATTTTGGTTTTTCATTTTTCGTTGCAGCTCCATTTCGGTTCATTTTCATTTTTTGTGAATTTTTTGAAAAATTTTGTTTCATTTTTTCATTTTTCATTTTTCATTTTTACCTGCTTTTTGCGCAACTTAAAGCATTTCCACGCGCGGGCGTCCCCCACCGCCCCAGACCAGAGGAAAAACACTAAAAAAACGATGCTGGCAGAGACATAGTATAGACTAGGTACGCAGGGAGGCTGCAAAGGCAGCGGCGGGCATTGCCCAGGGCGTAAGGCAGCTGCAGAGTGACTGCACTGCGGGGCAGGGGAGGGTACTCACCAAGAGGTATGCACGCACACAGGGAGAAATCTCTTCTTTCTCTCCCCTAAGAGCCAGGCTGCAGCCAGCAGGAACACAGAGACACACACCTGCCTGCCTGGCCTAAAGTAACAAGTCGCAGAGACAGTAATCCCACCCTAACTCCCACCGCAGACTGCAAGGAGGACGGGGGCTGCCAAAGCTTTTTATGCCCTCTGTGGCTGCCACACCTACCCAGTCTGCAACCTGGGCATGCTATTGGTTGAAACTGTCCAAGAATTTACATGATCCCATCACATGGCTTGCATCCATCTTGTGGCTGGAATCCATTTTGTGTCATCCTTAAAGGGAAAAGAAAAAATATATCACAATGGGAAAAAGACAAAAAAAAAACGTTTTAAGGACCGCAACCCCCGGTAGGTAATAATTTCAAATAATTATCACTGTGTTTTTACAGATGTCCACGGCGTTTTAATACCCAAGAAATCAATATTAGGCATCTGGGAGCCATTTTGGGTCGATGTCCCCTAACTCCCCTTAAAGGAAAAAAAATACAGCAATCTGAGAAAAGACATAAATGCACGTTTTAAGGACCCCAACCCCCCTGGTAGGTATTATCAGGCATAATAAATAATTATTGCTGGGTTTTTACAGATATTCAGGATGTTTTTTAACATTTAAAAACAGCTCATTTCATTGCGCGTTGGCATTAATGAAAACGAAATGTAATGAACCTAATTTTCGTGGTTCTGTTCGGTTCGTTCCAATTTTATCACTATTTTCGTTATTCGTTTCATTACATAACGAAATGAATAATGAATAACGGAATGAATTTTTTTTTGTTTCGTGTCAATCTCTAATTAAGAGATCCGCAATTTCATTTCTCAGTTCCCTAATAACTCTGGGCACGGAGACTTGTTGATCTTCAAATTATCTATTAGTCCTAAAACAACCTCTCTTTTAATCTGTGTTTGATTTAATTTTTTAGTCAAGAGGGGCTGTTCAGACACTCCAGACAGTATGAAGTGGTACAATAAAATCTAGTGAGAACCTTCAGTGTGGGGACATCCACAAAACAATTATTTTTTATACAGTATATACCTCTCCATTCATTTATAAATGCTGTTATGGGCAGTTTGACAACATGTTAAAACATATATTACATGATCAACAAACAGAAGGTTAAAAACCCTAACATCAAAACATTCTAATGAGGAATGAGCATCACACAATGCTGATTGACTGCTGGTGGTAATAAAAGCAGCTAAGAAGCAAATGGAGTGAAATATCCCAAGGAGGTCATAGCAGGCCAACTGGAACCCTATACATGATCATTCCACAAAGTTCCATTTTGTTGCTCCTTTCCTCCCTAATCCTTGATATTTCCTCTCCATGTAAGCAATCCAAAGGCAGAGGAAGATAATGGTTCCTCCAGCAGCACTACTACTATTCCTTTATACACATAAAGCCAGTAAGTGAAAAGAATCCTGGGATCAGTAGACATCTGTTGCTGTTTTTGTATGTGTTCTTTCCAAAGAGTAGCCCTTATGACACTACAGGTCATGACACTACAATTTGTTACACTTTTAAAAAACAGATTCACAGTTATGAAATTTTGAACAGCAAAGCCGCCATCTTAGGAAGATGTATGGAAGCTGTTCAGGAGCCAGATCAGTGAGTTGTGATGCAAGTAGAAGACTGCATAAGTATTTCAGTGATTTTTGTGGCTGGATTCTTGTGGACAGGAGAAAGAGAACAGCCTCTTGATCTTATGTACACAACTACTGTATGTTGTGGTTTGTGCAGGATGGCCAGTAGTTTTGAGTGCCTTAAAAACTACCTTACCAGGATGCATTCTTGAGCACCTCAGATCCCTATGAAATATATGTTTGTGTTCTTTTGGCACTTTGGCCCCACAGAGCAAAGCAACAGCTGCCTCTCTTTGAGGTCAGATTTCTCAAATGTTCAGCATCTTGCTTTGCTTTTTGTCAAACCCCTCCACCGCAGACTGGGCTGACATTTTGAATAGCAGCAACTCTTCTGGTAAATTGCAGCCAGCACTCATGACACATCACTGACGGGTGAAGGTGTGAGGGAACCTCACTGACGCACTATTTGTAAATGCACAGAAATGTAGCATATTGAACATTGATTCAAGACAGCTGTGGCCCTGGCCTGATGTGGGAGACCTAAGCTAGAAGATAGAAGCAATCAGGAACAGGCAGCAACCCACCTCAGTTTTGCTTCCTTACAGAGCAAAACAATTCGCAAACACCTTCAGAAATGAGAAAAGTAAACGTAAGAATAAAAAGAAGTGCCTGGGCAGGCTCTTTGAGGTGACTATTGAAGCTGTTTGGATGAGCAGCGAAATGTTTCTGTCTCTCAAGAAAAAGAAGTCCAGTAGCCATGACTCAACTTCCAGATAAACTCACCTGGATGACTGAGAATCTTCACAGCTCTTTGAGGTGGGCTTTGTGCTGACTTCACTCCTTCCTCGGGGGCTGTGCCCAGCTTGGGGGGGGATTGTCATCCCCTTGAACACTCCCTTGTGGAGTGTCTCAGGAGTCGGCTATCTCTCCCGTGCTCTTTAACATCTATATGGGCCGTTGGCTGAGGTCATTCAGAGTAATGGGGTCTGCTGTCATTAGTATGCTGATGACATGCAGCTCTATCTCTCCTTTTCAACCTCTGCAATGGAGGCCAACCAGACCCTTGATCGCTGCCTGGCTTTGGTTATGGAATGGACCAGAACCAACAAGCTCAGACTCAACCCCGAGAAGACCGAGGTTTTGGGGGGAGGTGGATAGGTATAGCAGCCCTCCTCCCAGCTTGGATGGCACTGCCCTCTAGCTAGTTGAAAGATTGAGGAGTCTGGCCATGGTCTTGGTCCCAGCGTTGTCCCTGGAGTCCCAGGTGGCTGCCATTGGCCATTTACCAACTTAGGCTTATCACCCAGATCTGCACATACCTTGATGGGCCCTCGCTGAAAACAATTCTGCAGGCACTGGTCATCTTGAGGAGAGATTATTGCAACACTCTCTACATGGGGCATCACTTGATCCTTGTTCAGCGACTGTAGTGGGTGCAGAATGCGGTGGTCAGATTGGTCATTGGTGCGGGCAGATTGGTTACCTGTTGTCTCCTGAATAAGGTTCAAGGTATTGGTTTTGGTTTACAAAACCCTCCACAGCTTGGGGCCTCAGTATCTGGCAGAGTGGATCTCCCAAAGGTCACAGCTGTCCCAGCCCACCAGAGAGTCATTGGCATTCTTGTTATGGGTGGCCACCCCCAGGGAAACCCATAAGGTTTTCCCCCATAATCAGGCTTTCTCGGTGGCTGGTCCGGCTTTGTGAAATAAGCTGCCAAGCAGAGTTCCTACCATCTTTTTGAAAAGCCTTGAAAACCTGGCTGCTCCAAGATGCATTCGGCGATTGGTAGTTGTTTTCTGTTGTTGGTCCCCTGATTCTTTGTTATTTTTGCTTGCTTCTCCCCCCCCCCCACCACCCGCTTTTGTGCCTCTTGCCAGGACTCACCTTATTTTTGTATTGTCATTGTTAAGGTGTTTTGATTTTAACTGCAAAAATAGGTTACAGGCTATACGTTTATAGGCCACCTAGTGGATGCAGTCTTGCCTGTTGATGTTGAAAGTTCTTGTGCCTCTGGGGGAATGCTGGCTCTTTCTTGGTATTTTCACAATTCCATCAAAGCAAAAAGTGGGTTGAGCCATGTGGCCATCTGATCCCCCAACTTGCTGCCACGTATCTCAGAGCCACTCCGCCAGTGCCTCCGACCTCTCCTGCCTCTTGATGAATGTCAGGTCAGTCCATAACAAAATCCCCGTCCTATATCATGCCATCTTGGACGGGAGGGCCGACCTGGCCTGTATCACTGAGACCTGGGGGGAGCAGAGGGGGGAGCCTCTCTCTCCCAGCTGTGCCCCTCTGGGTTTCTGGTTCAGAGTGTAGGCAGATTGGAGGGTCAGAAGGGGGTGGGGTAGCTATCGTTCACAGGGAATCCCTTTCTGTCAGCAGAGCCTCAACGTTGGTGAGTGCAGGCTTAGAATGCCTCTATCTATTGGTTGGACAGCGGGACAGATTTGGCATTGTGCTTGGTTACCGTGCTTCCCGCAACCCTGCACAATCCCTACCAGAACTCACAGAGTTCATTGCGGCGGCACTGTTGAGGTCCTGCTGCCTTCTGATGGTTGGGGACTTCAATGTGCATGCCGGTGATGGGCTTTTGGGTGTGGCTCTGGAATTCATGGAGTCCATGGCCTCTATGAACCTGACCCAGCATGTTGTTTGCCCCACACATGGGGCATGTATACCTCCACGTCAGTGGATTTTAATCTGAGGGTTGGGGACATTGTTTCCCTGCCTGTGTCATGGTCGGATCAGCATCTTTTCCCCTGTCGATCACTGCCACGCCCCGCGGGGAACCCCAGCCCCTTGTTTGGGCCCACCCCCGAAGACTCCTGGACCCCGTCCGGTTTCTAGAAACCTTCGGGGAGCTTCCTGGCAGTCTGGCTGACGATCCGGTTGAAACCATGGTGTACCGCTGGTATGAGGACACCACCCGGGCTGTAGACCGGATCGCCCCTAGGCACCTTCTCCGCTGCGGAGCTCGCTCCTCGCCGTGGTACATGGCAGGGTTGAGAGCGATGAAGCAAGAACTGAGAAAGCTGAAGAGCAGATGGAGGACGGACCGGTCAGCTTTTAATAGGGCTGCTGTTAAAATCCAGACCAGGCACTATGTTCATGCTATCAGGGAGACCAAAATATCTTTTTACTCCCTAGGAATTAGTGAGGCCTCGAACCGCCAGGTGCAGTTATTCTGTGTGGTTCGTGACCTCACTAATCCTGGTCTGATTAGGCCTCCTCCTACTGAGTTCAGTAGTGAGAGTTTTGCAGCATTTTTTTTTTTAACAAAAACTGAGGCCATCCGTACTGGTCTTGACTCCAGTTGCCTTAGTCTATCCTCAGGCTCCCCTGATGCTGCACCCCCTCGGTCTCCTCGACTGGTCAAGTTTGGGCCTGTCTCCTTTCTTGAGGCCTCCAGGGCCCTGGCTCATTGCCGGCCAGCATCCTCCCCCTTTGATCCTTGCACATCTTGGCTCATTAAATCTGCTGGAGGCAGCATGCCTGAGTGGGCTTCAATTATTTCCACTGCCTCCTTCAGGGAAGGGATTTTCCCTCTCGTCTGAAGGAGACAGTGATGAAACCCACCCTAAAGAAACCTGGCCTGGCATCTGACAAATTGGCAAATTACCATCCGATTGCCAATGTTCCCTTCATGGGCAAGGTTCTCGAGAGGGTGGCCGCTGTCCGGCTGCAGTTGTTCCTGGAGGGAGAACAGGTCCTTGACCCATTCCAGTCTGCATTCAGGCCATGTCGGGGGACTGAGACAGTCTTGGTCGCACTGCAAGATGACCTCCTCCGGTGGGCCGACAGGGGTAGCTCTACCTTGTTGGTCCTTTGATACCATCAACCATGGTATCCTGCTGGACCGGGTCTCTGAGATAGGTATCAGAGGCACTGTGCTCAGTTGGTTCTGATCCTTCTTGGAGGACCACCCCCAGCATGTGCAGCTTGGGGGGGGGAGTTGTCTGCCCTGTGGACACTCCCATGAGGGTTCCACAGGGGTCGGCTATCTCTCCCATGCTGTTCAACATCTATGTGAGGCCGTTGGCTGGGGACATGAGGAGATTTGGAATCTGCTGCCATCAGTATGCTGATGACACACAGCTCTATCTCTCCTTTTCCACCTCTGCAGTTGAGGCTGTCCAGACCCTCGACCAGTGCCTGAATGCAGTCATGGAATGGACCAAGACCAACAGACTCAAGCTCAACCCCGAGAAGACCGAGGTTATGTTCTTTGGGACTTCCCCTTCCAGATATGGAGTCCCTCTCCCGAGCCTGGAGGGTGTTTCCCTCCAGCTAGCGGATAGCATCCAGAACCTGGGCGTAGTCCTGGACCCGGCTCTTTCTATGGAGGCCCAAGTGGCCGCCATGTCCAGGACTGCCTTTTTCCATCTTCGACAAATCGCCCAGATTCATCCACATCTGGATGGGGATTCCTTAAGAACTGTCGTGCAAGCGCTGGTGATCTCGAGAATAGATTACTGCAACACTCTCTACATGGGGTTGCCCTTGACTCTTATTCGGCAACTCCAGTGGGTGCAAAATGCAGCGGCCAGACTGGTGGCGGGTGTGCGTCGATATGACCGCATCACCCCAGTACTGGCCCGCCTGCATTGGCTACCTGTTGTGTCCCAAATAAGATTCAAGGTCCTGGTTTTAATTTATAAAACCCTTCATGGCCTGGGACCTGAATACCTGGCAGAGCGAATCTCCCAGCGGTCATCCTCGGCCCAACCAACTAGAATGTCACGGGCACACTCACTGCAGGTGGCCATGCCCAGGGAGGCTCGGAAAACAGTCACCCGTAACCAAGCCTTCTCTGTGGCTGATCCAATACTATGGAATCATCTCCCGAGTGAGTTGCACCTTGCACAGTCCCTACCAGCCTTCAAAAAGGCCTTAAAGGCCATGCTTTTCCAGGAGGCGTTTGGTGACTATTAAGGTTTTTTTTTTTTGTTCCGTCCTGCCATCTTGCCATTTTGCTATTGATTCTTATTGTTTGTATAGATTTTATTGTGATGTTGTACCTGATTATGCTTATTGTCTGTTTTCCTTTGTTGTAAACCGCCCGGAGTTCCTTCTGGAAGACTGGCATTATATAAGCATTAAAATAAATAAATAAATAAATACATAAATACATAAATACATAAATAAAACACAATTGCAAAAATAGGTTACAGGCGATATCTTTATAGGCCACTATTAAAAAAAAAAAAACCAAGGAACTTTGCAAGCTTTCGAGTTTATATAACTCTTCTTCAAAGCAGGTCCCAAAAGTTCAGACATGGTAAAAGGTGTACTTTACCAGGATGTGACTCTTAGGGCCTTTTCACACGACCCCTAAGATCCGCTGGTCCCTTAAATTCGGACCAGAGATCTTGGGGGTTCGTTTCTGTTCCTCCGTCCCCACCCCTCAGCACTTCCTGCTCCTGTCGGCGTAAGGGGGGGGAGGGAAAAAAAGGACAAAAGAAGCCTTTACTAACCTGCCGGTGCCGGTCAAACTTGCCACGAGCCCCCCCCCCCGTTACTTCCTGGTTCCGTCTCAAGGAGCTCTTAAAGGGGCGGGAGGCAAAAAAACAACAGACAAGCCAGGAGAGCCCGGCACTCTTATCCGCATCAAAAAATTTTCACCATCAAAAAGCAGGTACAAGAAAAGTGCGCTGGGTCGCGCTAAAGTGGGCGGGGTCGCACTTAATTGTCTCCAAACTCCGGAGCTGGTGGGAAAACATTTCTAAGCTCCGGAGCTGGGAGCCATTTGCAGCACAGCTTAGGGGTCGTTTAAAAACACCCTTAGATGTTTTTAAAATCTATGGCTACAGTAGATGGTGGGTTGCAGCCAGGGCAAAAGGTTTGTAAGAGGCTGGAAGGGCAGTTGTAAAAAGCTGCTTCTGAAGTCACTCCCCCGTTCTTCAAACAAAGCAACATGGGTCATATGCCACCCCCATTCCCTTACCCACCTCCATTTGGCACTGTGAGACATACAAATCCCTTTTGGCCTAGAGGAGGGTGGGAAAGGGTTGATGCAAGGGGCCCATGTGTTGACTTTAACTGCTTTTTACTTATTTGTTTGGCCTTTGTCAACTGCCCAGAGTTCCTGTGGGAAAGTAGGTGCGGTCTAAAAATGGAATAAATAAATAAATAAATAAATAAATAAATAAATAAATAAATAAATAAATAAATAAATAAATAAAAGAGCTGTCATTCGTAGGGTTGCCATAAACCTGAGGCAACGCAGGTGCAAGTAACAACGTGTAATGTCTGTGAAGATTCTCAGTCATCCAGGTGAGGTTATTCAAAAAATGAGTCATGGCAACTGGACTTATTTTCATGTGAGATTGAATTGTTTCATTGGTTATCCAAGTGGCTTTGTCAATCTGACAGCCACGACTCAACTTTCAAACAACGTGCAATAAGAGACAGACAAATCCAGCGCAGAGACTGCCTCAGTTACTTCCTCTGCCATGGACCTCTTTGAAAGAATAGTGTTTATAAGTATGCACTTGTTATCATGTGCCAGTAAATTGCTTCCAACCCGTGATGACCAGGGTAGGTTTTCAAGTGTCTAGCTATTCAAGGAGTGGCAGCCAGACCCCAACCCCATGAATTTCCATAAGTGAGCAGGGAAATGAACCCAGGTTTCCTGAGTTCTAGTACGACATTCCATCCACTTTAGGACACTGGTTTGTAGGAATTCCTGGTATTTACATTAGTAGAGGGCAAAAAGTTAGTGACCAAAGCTTCCTGGAAGACAGACTGCTAGCAGCAATAGATGGCTTGCACCTCCCAGCATGTTTGACCATAGCATGAAGAACCTCATCAAGATGGCTTTAAATTGAATTGGAAGTGGAGGGAGGGAGAGAGAGAAGCAAACAAACACAGAGGTAAAGATGGATGAATTGTTAATAACATCAACATTAATAATAATATTCATTAAAATGTACAAGTAAAGCAGGCCACAAATCACGCAGACTCAAGTGTCCACATACAAATGCCAGGAGTATGGGAAACAAACAAGAACTGGGAATCTTAATTAAGGAAGTCAGATATAACTTAATAAAGGTAAAGGTAAAGGTACAGGTTTCCCCTGCACATGTGTCCTGTCTGACTCTAGAGGGGGTGTTCATCTCCATTTTCAAGCCAAAGAGCCAGTGTTGTGCAAGTCCGTGGCCATGTGTGGAATACAGAAACTGAAAGGAACAAAATGTTCAAAAAGAACAGAAAGAATAGAAAGGGAGGTGGAGTCGCAATACTTGTTAAAAATACATGTAGCTGCACAGAAATACAGAAGGAGGAGACTGACTGTTCTATTGAGAGCATCTGGATCAATGTAGTTTGGGTGACAAACAAAAGAATATGAGAGTTGGAATGTACTACCAACCACCTAATCACAAAGAGGATGTGGATGAAATTTTTAAAAAACTAAAATGCAAGGATTTCAAAAAGACATAATGTAGTGATTTGGGAGATTCAAATTCAGTATCCTGATAACTTTTGGGAGACAAATTCTATCCCAAGTATGGCCTTTTCAAGAAATTTCTGGCTTGTGTAGCTGATAATTTTCTCCTACAAAAAGTGCAAAAAGAAACTATCCATAACTTGACTCTAACCAATAAAGATGACTTGGTGGTGGGAGTAGCAGTACAACAGTCTGCCGTCCACTCCCTTCTCAATGCCCCTATTGCCTCCCTATCTTGTCCTGTCACTGCCACCGCCATCTTTGTAGACCGTGGCCTGGCTTCTCTTCTGGGAGCCATGCCTGCCATTTCTGGGATGTGCGGTGGGGCTGGGGTTACAACCAACCAGGAAGTTCATTACACTGGAAAAAGTGTGTTGGTTCAGGGAAGTTCGGGTTCTTCTGTTTGGACGAACCCAAATCAACAAACTAGCAATTTTCAACAAACTTCCTGGTGTGTTGCTAAGTTTGTGCCCATCTCTAGTATTTTGGGTCAACACCTCCCAGCTTCTGTGGAATCCTGTCACCATTACATGCTGTACACAAAAAGGGAGAGGAAGGGTAACCCCCAAAGAACAGAACAGGATAAAAAACACAGCTCAATTTCCATAGTAAACTTCAGCTGCTTGCACTGTGTTTTCTTTTGCTAAAATCTAAGTAAACCACAACAGAAAATGCAAATATATAAACACAAGATAAAAATATAACATGTAGATCCTACAGCTATGAGGGTAATATGAGGCAGGGATTTAGGAAGAGGCCACAAAAAGGGCCTCAGAGATATGTGAATCCCTCGGGCAGTATGTCACCTGCCCCAGTTCAGAGGGGCAGCAGGAAAGGAGATTTTTGGGAATCTTACATTGTAACATTGAATTCTTCCACAATAAGTTAAGTTTGTTTATGCTCTCATTTCAGGACAGGAGTAGGATTTGAAATAAACCAACATTATGGCTGCATCAGAGTTAAAACATATTTGGGGAAAGCAGTATTTCATATTAACTGAGAGAAGCATTAAATACCATCAAAGAAGTCAATGTGAAAATACCCGTACCTCAGTAGAAACCAAAATTACACAGTTTAGATTCCTGTAAACTGTGGTATGTTTTTCCATATTGGAGAAATGAATGCCTGTAGCAACAGTGCCGTCTAGAGAGCAGCTCCATGAAGATCAGGAACTGTGAGAAGACAGACCATGTCAACGAGCAAACAAAGTTAACAATCATGTTAGTAATAACGGGGTTCCCCATTCTCCTCTCTCACACACACTTTTCTGCTAACTTTTTGGTGAGTAAGCTGAGAAAACCAATTTGTGTCCACATTCACTCATCAATTTCCCAGAGAACTGGAGCTTGGAGAAAAGAAGTACGGTTGCCAGACTCTGTCAAGGAATATCACACCAAATAATAATTCCCATACTAACTAAGGGGTTGGGGAGGTACAATTGGGTTGCTACTGTTCCATAGTCAAAAAGGAGGGCACACATGATTAAAGACAAGAAACACAAGATAAAAAACATCACCCTAATTAGACATTCTTACCCTAATTTTAGTGAAACTCCACTACTGCTGCCAACATTGCAAAATATTGTTAGTAGAAAACTGTCCTTAGAGGCAGAATATGGGATATAAAGCAAATAATTATTTAAAAACCATGCTGCTCATATTCTACTCCACAGCACTTTCTGGGCAGTTTATATTTTATTATGCAGGCTACACATTGCACCCCACCCCCACCTCCAGCAATCTGGGCACTCAGTTTACTGACCTCAGATGGATGAAAGCCTGAGTACACCTCGAGACAGCTACCTGGGATGGAACCCAAGTCATGCCTTTTCACACGACCCCTATGATCCGCTGGCCACTTAAATTCGGACCAGGGATCTTGGGGGTTCGTTGCTCTTTCTGCGTCCCCACCCCTCCGCACCTCCTTGTTCCTGTCTGCATGAGGGGAGGGAGGAAGAAAGAGAGGAAAAAATGCAGGCTCACCTCCGAAGCCAGTCGAAGCCCTGTCATCCTGATTCATTCTCTTCTGTTGTTTTTTTTTTTTGCCTCCCGCCCCTTCTCTTAAAGGGGCGGGAGGCAAAAAAAACAAACAGAAGCAAGGAGAGCCCCGCACTGACCAGATTAAATCCGGACCTGGGGATTTTCACCCTCCTAGAGCAGGTACAAGAAAAGTGTGCTGGGACTCGCTTAGGTGGGCATGGTCGCACTTAATTTCCTGCAAACTCTGGAGCTGGTGGGGAAACAATTGTAAGCTCCGGAGCTGGCAGCCATTTGCTGCGGAGTTTAGGGGTCGTGTACAAATACCCATGAACAGGGTTTTGGCTGCAGTACTGCAGTTTAACCACTATACTATAAGGTCTGTCAAATAAAACATGGTGCTTCCTTAGCAACTTTCTTAAATGCCCTCTGCGTGGTATTTTCTGCCCCTCACAGAAAATGAATATTTACAGAAAGAAAATAAACAGAGTTGACTGTAATTTTGTTGGAACAACCAAGTATTTCAGAGGAATGGTCCGAACAGTGCTTTGAAAAAGCCTAATCCTAGGACTGATTTTTCCATCTCAACCTCATACAGAACTGAAATGCCATGCCATGTACTGTGCGTCCTTCTGTTCATCAGTAGTTATGTGTGTAATTGTGTTTTGTGTCCTCATCTAAATGAAAGAGGCCTGATTAGACACATTTATCAAATCAAAACCTCTATTTTCTCTACTCAGCCAGGGAAATGCACCAGGGAATGCAGCCTGACCACTTCAGTATTACAAAAATTAATGGACATGCATCACCCAGAAGGGGGGAGGGACCTCTTCAAGAGGAGGACTGTCTTCCCTAAAGGAGGACATATGGCCATCTACCCTAATGTACAGTCTGAAAAAAAATAACCTTTCCAAATTGTGCAGAAGATATACACAGTGCCCAACACAGGTCTCTAAGATGATCTGTTTTATAACATTAATCGAGACCAAGTAATTAGGATAAATCAGAGTATACATCGCAAAACCATGAGCTAAAGGAGAGAGAAATAATGAAAATCAAACTTGGGGTAAAATTAGAAATATTATTAAGTATTTGGGTATAAATTTAACCTGGAACCTCTATATCACAATAATATAATATGGCTAGAATGGGAACCCCTTGCAAGAGAAGGATAATTGGCAAAGAAAGAAAGAAATCAGTACTAAAGCCAATTTTAAAATTGAAGATTCCTATAATGAAATGTGAAACACTGCTATCAATTATAAATTGACTTGTGATTTGAAAATGAGTAACAATTTTAAAGCTATGTGGAGCCCACTTTTGACATATGTATTTGAGAAAGAAGGATATATTCCTGGTAAGGATTCAATTTATTTCTGGAAATAATGGGAGTAGCATTACAAAATATGTTAACGAACAAAGCAATAATATAATAAGTTGACTTGGAACAAAACAATAGCCCCGATGGTGAAGGATGCACAAAAGTTTTCGTATTGTTTGTTTCCTATTTAGTTTATATATTCTTTTATTTAAAAGGAAGGAAGGAAGGAAGGAAGGAAGGAAGGAAGGAAGGAAGGAAGGAAGGAAGGAAGGAAGGAAGGAAGGAAGAAGGAAGGAAGGAAGGAAGTCTGTGGGCCTAATTCGACTGACAAAACCTGGGCTCTTATACAGAGTTCTCCTTTAAAAAACAAAAGAAAACAACACACACACACACACACACACACACACACACACACACAAATTTAACATACACACGAGTCAAGTAGAGTACTTTCTGTCTTTCTCCATATGTGTTTACTATGCTTTGCTTTCTAATTGGTCATTGAAAGATGATCAGGGGCTCATTTTGTAAGTCAGAAAAATCTACCTCTGAGGAAATCCCAGTGTGGGAGGTAGAAAAGGATAACCACAGAAAACACTCATCTCGCTTGACTCTCGCATATTTAAGAGTGAAC
Source organism: Phrynocephalus forsythii (assembly GCA_029282475.1). Taxonomy (NCBI): domain Eukaryota; kingdom Metazoa; phylum Chordata; class Lepidosauria; order Squamata; family Agamidae; genus Phrynocephalus; species Phrynocephalus forsythii. The sequence continues at coordinate 24,947,932 of JAPFRF010000002.1, read as the reverse complement.
ATCAGTGTAACTGGCATGAATGGCATGCAGGACTCAGCCTTCTCTAGATTCTACCCATTTACCAACAGTGTCAATTATATGCATCCATAATTCATTTTCTCATTAAACAAAGAGAAAATGAAATGAAAGAATATATCCCAAATATGAGGTTCCATCACTGGAGCTCAGTCAAAACAATGAGAAGAATTTGTAGATTACTGGAGGTTAAGAGTCAGTGACTTAGTCAAGGCTAAGCAACAATCCCATAGAATTTCTGAGATTTATGTATAAATCATCTAGGTTCCCTTAGAATTCCCGTGAATTTAGCATTCCATTAAAACCTGGCACCTATATTTGTGCTTACACAATTGTCATAACAAGTGTGCTCTGTTTCAAGAGGAAAACAATGGGAACTGTCCCTGCATCCAATTTGAAAGCAAATTGAATCAATTATTACATTAAAACTTCCTTAAAGCAGTTCTATGCAGGCTCATTACAAAATGGAAATACCACTGACAGTCATCCTCAGACTAAAACTGTACTGGTTTGTTCTGTAAACAATGGATCTGTGTTTTATTATGGAGCTTAGCAAAACCATATGAAGACTCAGAAAAACACATTAAACATGAACCTTTGTAATGGCACACAGCAATATTTCTGAGGTGACAATAAAAATAAGCTATATTAGATTTTTGTAGTGGTTCAATATTAGAAAAAGGAGCAAAGCCAAAACCATTTGAGCCAAAAATGTTCATAATTTAGACCAGTTCTCAAACAATGTTATTTTGTTTAGGATCTAGATGTGCTGGTGCTGTGGAGAGTTATCCAATAGCCACAGGTTGTGGTCAACCATAACTAGATTTAATATAAAAGACATGAGTGGAAACCATCATTCTAAATGGATGAAATAACAAAATATGTACCGTACTCTTTAAGTTTGGGAACACTCTGTTTTCTGCCTTTTGAATTTGGCTTAGCAAGCACTGAAAGGGGATGCAAGATGTCTCATCATCTCCTGAGTGTGAATTGTGGTGTAGGGCTTGAAATCTCATGTTCCAAATATAATGCGTTTCAGTGAAACTGGACTACAAAACAGCCACTGCCACCACTTAGAAATGTGCTGGTTTTTAAAGACACAAAGGTTTGTATTCATTTCATGTCTCATGCAGTCATCAAAAATGATAAATCTCTGCTTATTAGGGCAGAATCCTTCCATTTTCACATGCACTCCCCTTCAGCACCAGGACCTTGGAACAGAGTATTCAAAGCCAAATATCTGTAACAATTATGAATCTCCAGCAATTTTTGAAAACTAAACAGTCAACTTTTTTTGAGTTTTGACGCCCTTTTATAATAGCCAAATAACCTGTGATCCCCTACCATGTTCTTATAAGAAGGCATTTTAATAGGGTAATGTCATCCCTTCTCAGGGAACAGAAGCTTCTTCCCCCCCCCATCCCCATTCCTCAAAAGGGCCTGGTTCTCAAACATGCAAACACACACACACACACATTTTAATATATCATTCTGGAAGGTCAAGGAAGAAATTATTTGACTAGGCTATAGCACACATAAGGTGACCCATGACTGCCCCCTAAAAACAACACCTTGCAACCCCCTTGGAGGTCTTAATTCCCAGGTTGGGAAACTCTGTCCTGATTGCTTCCATTTTGAAAGAATACTCTTAAAACAGGTCCTGGGGAAAATGCTTAGGTGGTGCTGTGGGGCACTTAGCTTGTAGGCCATATTTGGTTGACCCATAATTTAATAATATAGGCACTGTCCTCACAGCAGATCTAGTAATCTAATTAGAGATGGGCACAAAAGGAAAATATAGCATTTTGTTTTGTTTTTGTTTTGTTTTGTTTTGTTATTAATAAATTTTTAAAATAATTTCTGAAATGAAACAAACCAACATGAAAAAATTCATTAAGCTATAAAATGGCTCCCTGGGTCTTAGAGACACCAAAGGTCAAAGGTCCATCTAGTCCAGCTTCCTATATCTCACAGTGGCCCCACCAGATGTGTCTTGGAGCACACAAAACTAAATATCTGTCTCCTGATACCACTCCCCTGCATCTGGTACTTGAAGTACCCCAGTTTTAAGCCTGGAGATTACACATCTCCGTCATGGTTTGTAACCTGTGATGGACATCTCCTCCAGGAATCTGTCAAATCCCCTTTTGAAGGCATCCAGGTCAGATGCCATCACAACTTCCTGTGGCAGGGAGTTCCACAGACTAACAACACGCTGGGCGAAAAAATATTTTATTTTGTCTGTTCTTACTCTCCCAGCCCTCAATTTGAGTGGATGTCCCCTAGTTCTGGTATTTTGTGAGAGGGAGAAGAGCTTCCCTCTATCCACTTTACTCATGCCCTGCATTATTTTGTACATCTCAATCATATCCCCCCTCAGGCACCTTTTTTTCAGACTAAAGAGCCCCAAATGTTCTAGCCTTTCCTCATAAGGGAGGTGCCCCAGCCCAGTAATCATTTTAGTCGCTCTCTTCTGCACCTTTTACAGTTACACTATGTCTTTTTGGAGATGTGGTGACCAGAGTTGTACACAATAGTCCAGGTGCGGCCTTACTATTGTTTTGTATAATGGCATTATAATGTTGGCTGTTTTATTTTCAATCTCCTTTTTGATAATCCCTAGCATGGAATTGGCCATCTTCACCGCTGCCATACATTGGGTAGACACCTTTCTGGAGCTGTCCACCAACACACCAAATTCTCTTTCCTGATCTGTCACGGATAGCTCAGAGTCCATGAGTTGATAAAGTTTGGATTTTTTGCCCCAATATGCATTACTTTACATTTTCCTACATTTAAACTCATTTGCCATTTCGCAGCCCATTCCCCCAGTTTGGAGAGATCCTTCTGGAGCTCTCACAAACTTCTCTCTCTCTCTCTCTCTCTCTCTTTTTTTTTTTACCACACGGAAAAGCTTTGTGTCATCTGCAAACTTGGCCACCTCACTGCTTAAATAGTGAAGATGGAATATACGCCCAAAGGCTGGCTAGTGCTGCACTTTGTGCATTGAGGTGGCAGTTAGATGGGCAAGAGCGAAATGGGTTTTCCATTATAGGCCATCAACTTGAAGTATTATGTTGTCTTTTTGAGGAACTTAAAATAAACAATTTTAATCATTTTAATCATTTTAATCATTAATCATTTTTAAGAAAAACAAATAGTTACTGTGTAGAGCTACATTAAATTACTTGGAGACTTTAAAGTATTAGTGTATCTAATCACTGCTTAATACATAACCTTGCAAATGTTAGCTTTGCATACAGAAGCTCCCTGATAGAATAATCATGAACAAATGATCGTGTGCTATCAAATCAATTCTGACTCATGGCAAGCTTTTACAGGGTTTTCCTGGTAGAGAATATTCAGAAGTCATTTACCATTACCATCTTCAAGGAGCACCCTGGGACTTTGCAGCTTACCCAAAGCCAAATAGGCAGGCTCTACTTGCAGGAGGCCTAGTAAGGAATCAAACTTTGAACTTCTGGCTCTGCAGCCAGATACCTCAACCGCAGAGCAATCTGACCAAGTTGTTCAGGATTTCAGGTTCTCTCAGATAGTTCCACCAGCTGATTTTTCCCCTAGAAGTCCTTTCCTCCCTAGGAATTCCTGCTTTTCAAACTAATAATAGCTTGCAGAACTAGCCCATAGACACAATTTATGCCGAATAGGCCTACTGGAGACAGAAAGAGTGAGTTTTTGTTAAACAAGCATATACTCCAGTGGTTCTCAACATTCCTAATGCCATGACCCTTTAATAGAGTTCCTCGTGTTGTGGTGACCGCCTTGCCCTGCTTGGAAGAGGCCACAATCCCCCTTTGGCAGGCCATTGCCACAGGTGCCATAGAGAACTTCCCTCTACAGGCACCCTCAGCCAATCGCAGCCTCCGGTGCCATTGACTGACATCCCCTCCAATCTATCAAGCTGTAACTCACTCTTCCCCCACTTCCTCCCCCTCCTCCTCCAGACCCAAGCCGTTTGTGTCTTTTTCTTCACTGGTTCATGGAGACCCCTGTGAAATGGTCATTCGACCCCCAAAGGGGTCCTGACCCCCAGGTTGGGATCCACTGATATACTCTGCTAATGAAACTTTTAATAGACAAAAGGGACAATAAATCATCTCAAAATGAGTTCTGTACTTTTTACTAAGTGGGTTTTGCTTTTCTATTTTTATGATTTGTGGATTTTTTTAAAAAATTGTAAATTTTCCAGAGGAAGAATGGGAATAAGACAGACCAAGCCAAGTTCTACAGGATATATAAATCCTTGCATAAATCCATTTGATGGGAAAATATTTAAAATCTTCAGCTTCTAGGAAAGAAAAAAATGTAATGCTGGCAGTGGATGCTAAGCACCTACATATCATTTTCCATGAATTACCAACAGACTAAGCCAGTAAGGCACATTGTCAAACATTTTTGGCTTCTGGAAATGTACAATTGAAGACAGATAGGTGGCCACTTTTGGATAAGTTACTTTTTTTAAACTACCCCTTCCAGAATTCCTTAGTCAGCAGCACAGCTAGTGATCATGCTAGCTAGAGGATTTTGGGAGCTGTAATTTAAAACTACAGGAAGATATAACATGTTTGTCTTCTTTGTAGTCCTCTGACCTTATCAACTCCATGATACAAATTTTAAAAAAGCATGTTAACCTGATCAGTTTATTACCTCCATTGTTGCTTGTTAACTGACAACTTGGAAGGCACTGCTTTGTGAGTTCCAGCCAGACCTTTTGAATGCAAGCACTGAAACTTTGAAGTGCAAAAGAAGATTATCTTTTCCTGTAGACCAAGGGGGAGAAAACTTTCAGCCCTCCAGATGTTTTAGACTGCAGCTCGCAGAATTCCAATCTTATACCTGTACTACCAATGATAAAGGACAGTGGGAATTGTGGTCCAAAACATCTGGAGGGCTATAGGTTCCCCACCTATGCTGTAGACCAAAACAGATGCAATGCTTCATTTCCCCTGGGTGTGTGTTATGTTCTATCAAGTCAGAACTGATTTTCAGCAATCACTTTCACCAAGAATAGATCTTAAAAAAAAAAAAACACCAGTGGGTCTTAATTGTCTACTGATGAACTAGCTTTCCTCATATGCCTGACATGACAACACCAAGAGCACGTGACAATATTTTATTCATTCATTCATTCATTCATTTTTTTACCGCCTGTCTTCCGGGGAAACTCCGGGCGGTTTACAGCAATCATATTAATATCAATTAAAAATATCAAACATATAATACAATAATAATAGTAAGAAGATAGCCTCTTAGAATGCAAATTAAATGTTTTATGTAAAGGTTTTAAAATTGTAAAGTAAATACTTTTTAGGGGATTTTAGTAAATTGGCTTTAAGTAAACAATATTTTATACTATATTTTAAAGCATTAATATTTAAATGTTTATTTTATTGTATAAATACTGATTAATATGGCATGATAATATGGCTTGTTTGCAATGATCTGACGATTATGCAATAAATAGTTTTATCTAGTAAGAAGCAAAACTAATAGAATAATCATCCAAGACGGTGGCTTATGTTTTACAAAAAAACCAAAACAAAACAAAACAAAAAAAACCCTCATGGTTGCCTCTCTAAAAAACAAGGTCTTGAGAGCTTTTTTGAACGCCGCCAGGGACTGTGCTAGGCGAATCTCACTCAGCAGTTTGTTCCAAAGGAAAGGGCCAGCCACAGAGAAAGCCCAGCTTCAGGTGATCGATTTCCAGGCCTCTCTGGGAGTGGCCAGCTGAAGTGAGAGCGCCTGCAACATTCTGGTGGGTCAGGCCTCAGTTGACCTCTGGAAAATCCGCTCTGTCAGGTACTCAGGTCCCAAGCCGTGGAGGGTTTTACAAGTCAAAACCAGTACCTTGAACCTTACTTGGGGCACAACAGACAACCAATGCAAACAGACCAGAACTGGGGTGATGTGGTCATATCTGCCCGCACCAACCACCAGTCTGACCACTGCATTTTGTACCCGCACATTTTCTCTCTATCTACTTGCAGTTAACTCAAAATAAACAGGGATAATTTAAAGAAGTAGCTGATAATATAAATGTCCCTGCAAATCAAGCAGTCCTAGATATTCAGCTCTAGCAGCTCAGCAACACTGGAGAAGCTGGTGAAGGGTTGTTGTTTTCATGCTGTAGAGCTAAAGTAGCAGCAAACAACTCATTTGCTTAATGTTTATATCTAAGCCTTCTGAGATGTACAGTCAATCTAGTAACAAAGCTGGGGATCCTCAAAGGAAGAAGAGGGACCATCTGAGCTTTCACTGAAATGCTCACTTTTAAAGGGAGGAAATCAAAGTTCTACAGACTTCCCAGTCCAGTTACTTTATTCAAAGGGTTCAGGAGAAGGTGATACAAGAAAAAATATCCAATGAATTCGTGGGGCACGCATATTGCTGTGTCAGTTTTTGATTTTTTTGTGTCAAGTTTTTTTTTTTTTAGCAATTTGCAGCTGAGCAGAAATTTGACAGGTGATGAATTTTCTGAACACCTGTTATGAACCATGGAGCTAGGATGGACTTCTAGTGATTTTAATAAGGGTTTTTAAAGTTACTGGGATTTTAAGGTAAGAATGCTGCAGCTGGGCTTCTGACAGGTGTTGGTTACAAGGAACATGTAGCAGTCCTACTATAACAGTTTCACTGACTACTGCTACATAGCCAGGACCAATGCAAAGTTGCTCGCTTTGACCTATAAAGCCTGTGACGATTCTCAGTCAAGTGAGTTTATCTGGAAGTTGAGCCATGGCAACTGGAATTATTTTCTTGAGAGATTGAAACGTTTCACTGCTCATCCAGTTTCATCAATGAAGCTATTTGGATTAGCAGTGAAATGTTTCAATCTCTTAAGAAAAAAAGTCCAGTTGCCATGACTCAACTTCTAGACCTATAAAGCCCCATACAATGTGGTTCCATGCTACCTGAAGAACCATATCAGCCAATATTTATTTGGGTTTTAAAATATTTTAAAGATATCCTTCTCTCTCTCCCACCACACTCAGAGCTTTGTTTGGCAAGAGTACTATAGTGAGGTAGTTCCCACCCTTGGGTATCCCAGATGTTTCTAGACGACAATTTCCTACAGAAGCCTTCGCTACCTGGGTGGCTGGGCTTCCTGGAAGCTGCACTCCAAGAACACCTGGGAACCATTGATATAAAGGGCATTTTCAGTGACTGCTCCCAGGCTGTGGAACATCCTCCCCTGACAAGCATTTGTTGTTTTATTGGCAGATAAATAAAATAAAATAACCCAGAAATTGGATAAAGCCCACCTAACCAAGTTATAAGCCCAGGGGAAAAACAGTGCTCTTAGCAGTTGAAGCCTTTCCCAGTGCTCTTAGCAGTTGAAGCCTTTCCCATTAGGATATCCAGCCTTGGCCTTGCATGCTGTGGGAATCATACAATCATACAATCATAGAGTTGTAAGGGAGGGCGTTCTCCTGGTGCCGTCTATAAATGAGTATCATTGGATGGCCGGGCTTTAGATTGGAACCAGAATTTCTCCTCCAACGCTACTCACCTTGAGAAATGTCTCCATGACTGGAGATCTCAGGAAATATAGCAACACCCTGAGACTACCATCAGCACCTGAGATCTGACAATAGAATTAGCTACCTTGCCCTAAGGCTCATGTCCTACTTATAATTTAAATTCAAGTCATATTACAACCCTATTTACTATGTGGTTTCACCTCTTTGTGGCTACAAAAGTCAATTACTTTAGAAGTGGGGGAGTAGAGATGGGGAGGAATGAAACAAAGAATCACAATATTCATTGGAAATCCATCCATCCATCTCTAACAAAAGCTAATTTCATTCAAGGAAGGGAGGGTGGCATATCCCATGGCATTTATTTATTTATTTATTTATTTGATGTTTATACCGCACCTTCTGACCAACAGTCATGCTGGGTGGTTTACATAAGTAGGCATGCTGCAAAGAGGGCACTAGATTTTAGCCCATAGGCAGACAAAGTATACCCCCATTCTTTCTTTAGCAAAAATAAATAAATAAAATAAAATCACAAAATGTCACTTATGGAAGCCTCCAGGAGTTGCTCTCCCCCTGCCACAGCAAGATCCCTCCTCTGGCAATTTTTTCAAAACTGAAGGTGGCCTCCTCTTTTAGTTATTTATGGTTTCATATTTTTGCACCCTTTTTTATTTGATGTTTCCCATGCCCACCAAAGCTGCCCTCTTGAACCATAACACTTTAATGAAATGTCTCCACTGAGATATACATGATTTTTTTTTTTAAAAAAGGCTTTTCATTTATTTATAGAATAACCTTGTTCCTTGACAAGTAGTAATTTATCTGCTGGGTGATCACTGAAACAGAAGTATTATATAGTGCCTGTATTTAGCCATTCCAGTTTGGTGTGTGTCCAGCAAAGCTCTTGTATGAGGCTCTGATTTCTCCTGAAGTTACCAGGAATATTTTTCAGTATTTCATGATTGCTTGGTTTTCTTGTGTACAGAAAAGGCAGGGTGGTAGTAGAAGCCGTTGAATAACTTACAGTAAGACTTGAGATGGCTTTAACTAATACACTAGCATCCTGTGCCTCTGCACCAAATTCTCAAGTGTACTGGCCAAACATGGTTATCTGGTTTAGGAAGGGTAAACAGTCTCTTCTTTCAGCATTCAGCACTGCTGGTCACAGTCTGTAAAGCAACCATATTCAGGTAAATGTGTAGTTATAGTGATGACTTGGCTCTGCCCTTCGCCATGATTACAGCCTGACATGTTCTCAGATGTAATGCCTGAGCAATATGTTCAACTGAAAGAAGTTCTGTCGTTATTTCAGGAGTCACACCAGAAAATTGCAGACATTTCCTATGGAATCTAGAAGGTACTCTCATCAATCTTCTTTCTCTTTTCCTAGGAATCAAAACTATCTGAGCACAACTTCCTTGACTATGTGAATCCTTATGTCCTATACAAGTTTTTCAAAAATAGGTTTTGAAGGCAGCTATTGACTAGTTTAGGATTAATAACAGCTTTGAGATCACTAGACAAACTGAGCTGGGCCAGCTGGCAGAATTTACCAAATACTGGATGTTGTCTAATGGAGTCCATTGAAGGTGTATAAAGTGTTTCCATTTACCTCAGTGAGCTTTGGAATGTTTCCCAAGTTATTTGATTTGATAGAATGACAGTGTTTTAAAATAAGCTGGATAAATGAGGCATTTTTAATCTGGAAATTTTTATAGTTTGGAATGAGAAAATAACTTTGTTAGGCTGCTCATAAATAGAGGGTAAAGACATATACCACATAGTTATATTTCTATATGCTTCCTTTTAAAAATGAAAATGGGAGGATAATACCATTATTGCACCAGTAAAAAGCCATAAATTAGTGAATGTGAATATTTTATCAAGCTGGGTGTTGTAAAACTTGTGCATGGAGGCAGAATAATCCAAAAATCATCCAGCAAGATGCTGAAACTTCATGATATATTAAGTTCCAAGATGGAGGTCCAGTCCTAAAGAATCACTCTGAGGTAGTTACATATCTGGGGATCTAGAGTCAATAGTTTTCCTGGACTCCTGTTTCTATACACAATTTATTCATTCATTCTTTTATTAATTCATATAATTTATATCCCATTTTTCATCCCTTATGGGACACTCATAACAAAAACTATAAAACAGTTGTCAGCACAGAACAGGTTCTTTAGCTTTAGATGGAAAACAAGAGGGAGTGTGTTGGGTGTCATCAGAGTATTGATAGCACCAAACCCAAAATTCTGGGCAACTTCTCCAAGTAGTTTCATATAGATATTGAATAACATGGGGGATGAATAATCTTTTAGACTTTTTTTTACCCTCTGTTGAGGGCATTTTAGTGATCCAATGAACATACTTCCAGTCCTTATCCTGAATCTTGTACAGGGGCCACAAGTCTGTGTTCCTTTTACATTTACCCTAGCCAGAATTCTGGTACCTGTCCCAAAAAAATTCCAGTTCTCCAGAGGCATTTCAGTGCACACACCAGAGCCCTAGCATGTTTTTCTCTGCAGCCACTGGAAAGGATGAGAGTTAGAGATGGGCACGACTTAGCGGAATTCCCGTTTCTGTTTCCGTTACTCGTTTCCGTTACGCAACGGAAACGGTAACGGGAATTACTCCGCCAGAACTCGAACTTGAACCAACTAAAGAATAATTGGGTCTGATTTGTCGTGGTCGTTCCTGGCATCGCAGCGATCCCGCGATGCCAAGAGGCACAGAAAAAAAGTTTTTAAAAGTTAAAAAAAAAACCCCGATTCCCAGCCCTAAAAGCAGGCAAAAACTGTCTGAGGGCACCTACCAGGCCAGAAGGGTGTTTTATTTGGGGACGGTTTCCCCGCCCCCCTCTCCTTGGCTAGTGCTACTGCTGCGCTGCTGGACTGGTACCAGGCGGGGGGCATCGTCTCGTCTGCCTTTGCCATGCGGTGTGCGGGTGGGGGGATCCAAAATGGCGACCACAATATTTTTTTTGAAATCGTGGTCCAAAAACCCACCAAAGCACCACAGAAACATGCGAAAATTAGCTATTTTAAATGCTTGAATTTTTACAGTAGGAGCAGTGGGTTTGTCTTGCCAAAATACGTCTCCGTTGATTTTATTTTATTTTATTTTATTTTATTACACCTGCGCATTCGCAATGATGGGCTCGCCCATGGGAGTGGACCATGCAAATTTTTGGAGCCATTCCACCAATCGCATGGCCAGGTTTTGGAGACTGTACCAGGCTGGGAGGGCGCATCCATTTGCCATGCAGTGCGGGGGGATCTAAAATGGCGACCGCAATATTTTTTTTAAATCGTGGTCCAAAACCCCACCAAAGCACCACAGAAACATGCGAAAATTAGCTATTTTAAATGCTTGAATTTTTATAGTAGCAGCAGTGGGTTTTTCTTGCAAAAAAGTCTCCGTTGATTTTATTTTATTTTATTTTATTTTATTTTATTTTTTTACAACTGCACATTCGCAATGATGGGCTCGCCCATGGGAGTGGACCATGCAAATTTTCCACCAATCGCATGGCCACTTGGCCAGGTTGACCACAGAGACTTCTGGGATGTGCCAATCAGGCATAAACAGCCCACTAACCGTAGCCCGAACCCGAACCCGAACCCTAAGCCTAACCCATACGCCAGTACACTGTCCTTCTAAGTGGGTCAGAGAGGTACCCAGAGGTGCACCCCAATACTCACCCTAACCTCACCCGTAACTAGCCTAACCCTAGCCCTTGCACTAACCCGTCTTAACCCTAAGCCAGATCTACTTGTATTGCACTACACGCTAGTACATTTCCCTTGGAGCGGGTGCAAAGAGTCTGCCAGTCCGTCACTTGTGGCTCTGGCTGACTCCTGCAGCAGCATTTGTGTGCCATGCAAACCATGCCTGCAAGTGCTGCCTGACTGTGTCTCACCGACTGTTGCAGGGAAGGCACCCCAAAGAGGGGTGCCTCTGCCAGTCTGCTGCGTCTGCAATATGCATATCCATAGCATATGGCTATGCATGCCCTTTTGTAGCAGCGCTGGCGGGTGAGGATAGGAGGCAGCCACCACAGAGAGGTGCCTCCAGGAGCCCGCTACCCCCCCAAAACCAGTACTAATGACAAACGAAAAAACAAAAAACAAAACGACAATTTTTTGCGAAATTTCACGAAAAACAGAAACGAGCCGAAATGGGCTGCCTCCGACACACGACAACTCGAAAACGTCATTTTCCCTAGTCGTGCCCATCTCTAATGAGAGTAGGTGGAACTTGATAAGCTCAATAGGAACTACAACGGGGTATTTGACTGGTATTACTCTGTCTGCTCATTAAGCTTTGTACACAATGTCTCTGTTTCTTGCTCTCACCCTCTCTCCCCAAAAACAAAAAACAAAACAAAAACTGCCAGTCCTTCATCCCCTTGTAGTTCCTATAGAGCTTACCTTGTAGTGAATAAAATCCAAAAATTCCATTCCTAAACTACTGTGTCTTCTTAGCTCCCTTCCAGGATGATGTGGCCACTTGCATATTGGCAGAGAAAGGGACTCAACCCTACACATGGAAAGGGGAAAATACCTTTTTTGGCTATAACTCTAAGGTCTCCCTCATCTCGACTGGCGTATAATCTGGAAATTGTGGCCAATTTAAACTGTAGGAAGAAAAACCGTGGCTCAAAAACTGGCCCGCTGAAGTACAACATAATAAATTAAAACTAACCACAGTGAATCTTGAACACTGCCACAGGTGGTGATTATTTTAAACCCAAAAGTGCATGGTTGAATAAGCATCTCTTGGCTTTGCTGGAAGAAGGGAATGACAAGGTGAACACGTAGGACCAAGTTTAGCCCAGGCTCCTTCATGTCATGCTAATCCATGGTTTATTGCTGCATCTGAAGTGGACCATAGAGTGGTGAATGTACCCAGCACAGCTGCTTAAGAAGTTCACACCCTTCAGCCCTTCTTCTTCACACAATAGCATACCCTAGCATGCAGCCAAGGAACTGTGGATCAATAGATTTGGAAGCCTGACTTTTACTGTGTATGAACAGTCATTTCCAAGGAGTTTACGTCCACTGTTCAGTGAACAGTGTCAAGGTCTAGAGAAGGGAAACTGTTAACATTTATGGAGTGCCCCCTTTAAAATGAAAGTCATATTAAATTTTGCTCAAGCCATTCAAGTAGAACTTTGGAATAGAAGGCCTCCTTCCACCACTCTATTACATTACTGTGGGAAACCTTGTAAGGAAATAATGAAGCAATTCTCTGCAGAGGTCTTCCACTCAACCTGTCCTGATATTGGCCAACGTGAAGTCTGAAAGAAGAGCCAATTTCCATAAAGGTCTGGAAATCATTCATGTGGACAAATCTTCCAGTATCTTTGAACGTGTATTTGTCCTGCCAATGCAGTTTTATAAAATCTTTATGCTAAAATCTGTACATGGAGCCATTAAGATTTGTCTCTCTTGAATTAACCAGATTTATAACCACTTGTGACTTGAGCCCAAGTCAGAAGTGGTTAATTACTGAGGTGAGATATGTGCACCTTGCTTCTGTTTGTTTTTTTCTGTTTCGGTTGAAACTGGCATTTGACAAATTGGATTACAGACTCTTTAACATCTGTTTAGCTTCTAAATCATACGTCTTTTTGTGTGGAGGGGGTATCTTGATTTGTTGGGCTGAGAATAAGCTCCTCAACCTTCTAAATGCAGAAGCTCAGTTATTGTCTGCCACTGAGTCAGCCAGGCTAAAATTAAAAACAGATGGTAATTACTAGAAACAAAGATGAGGTTTCAGAGGCAACAAATTCAGTGCATTCCACAGTTCATGGTGTTTATCCCCTACAGGGATTAATGGTTATTTAGAAGCCATTGAATTTGTTGTTGTTGTTCAGTCGTTCAGTCGTGTCCGACTCTTCGTGACCCCATGGACCAGAGCTCGCCAGGCCTTCCTATCCTCCACTGCCTCCCGGAGTTTTGTCAAATTCATTTTGGTTGCATCGATGACACTGTCCAACCATCTCATTCTCTGTCGTCCTCTTTTCCGTTTGCCTTCGATTTTTCCCAGCATCAGGGCCTTTTCCAGGGAGTCCTCTCTTCTCATGAGGTGGCCAAAGTACTGGAGCCTCAGCTTCAAAATCTGTCCTTCCAGTGAACATTCGGGGTTGATTTCTTTCAGAATGGATAGGTTTGATCTCTTTGCAGTCCAGGGGACTCTCAAGACTCTCCTCCAGCACCACAGCTCAAAAGCATCAATTCTGCGGCGATCAGCCTTCTTTATAGTCCAGCTCTCACTTCCATACATCACTACTGGAAAAACCATAGCTTTAACCATCCTGACCTTAGTTGATGTCTCTGCTCTTTAGTATGCTATCTAGGTTTGCCATTGCTTTCCTCCCAAGAAGCAGACGTCTTTTTATTTCATTGCTGCAGTCGCCATCTGAAGTGATCAAGGAGCCCAAGAAAATAAACTCTGTCATTGCCTCCATTTCTTCCCCTTCTATTTGCCAGGAGGTGATGGGACCAGTGGCCATGATCTTAGTTTTTTTGATGTTGAGCTTCAGCCCATTTTTTCCACTCTCCTCTTTCACCCTCATTAAGAGGTTCTTTAATTCTTCCTCACTCTCTGCTATTAGAGTAGTATCATCTGCGTATCTGAGGTTGTTGATATTTCGTCCGGCAATCTTAATTCCGGCTTGTGATTCATCCAGACCGGCCTTTCTCATGATGTACTCTGCATATAAGTTAAATAGGCAAGGTGACAGTATACAGCCTTGTCGTACTCCTTTCCCGATTCTAAACCAGTCAGTTGTTCCATATCCAGTTCTGACGGTTGCTGCTTGTCCCACATATAGATTTCTTAGGAGACAGATAAGGTGGTCAGGCACTCCCATTCCTTTAAGGACTTGCCATAGTTTGTTGTGGTCTACACAGTCGAAGGCTTTGGCATAGTCAATGAAGCAGAAGTAGATGTTTTTCTGGAACTCTCTGGCTTTCTCCATAATCCAGCGCATGTTGGCGATTTGATCTCTAGTTCCTCTGCCCCTTTGAAATCCAGCTTGTAGTTCTGGAAGTTCTCTTTCCACATACTGCTGAAGCCTGCCTTGTAGAATTTTGAGCATAACCTTGCTAGCATGTGAAATGAGTGCAATTGTGCGATAGTTGGAGCATTCTTTGGCGTTTCCTTTCTTTGGGATTGGGATGTAGACCGATCTTTTCCAGTCCTCTGGCCACTGCTGGGTTTTCCAAATTTGCTGGCATATCTTATGCAGCACCTTTACAGCATCCTCTTTTAAGATTTTAAAGAGTTCAATTGGAATGCCGTCACCTCCACTGGCCTTGTTGTTTGCAATGCTTTCTAAGGCCCACTTGACTTCACTTTCCAGGATGTCTGGCTCCAAGTCAGCAATTACGCTATCTTGGTTATCAGGGACATCCAGATCTTTCCGATATAATTCTTCTGTATATTCTTGCCATCTCTTCTTGATCTCTTCTGCTTCAGTTAGGTCCCTACCATTTTTGTCCTTTATCATATCCATCTTTGCACGAAATACCCCTTTAATATCTCCAATTTTCTTGAACAGATCTCTGGTTTTTCCTTTTCTGTTGTTTTCCTCTATTTCTTTGCACTGTTCATTCAAGAAGGCCGCCCTGTCTCTCCTTGCTATTCTTTGGAAGTCTGCATTCAATTTTCTGTATCTTTCCCTTTCTCCCTTGCATTTTGCATCCCTTCTCTCCTCCGCTATTTGTAGGGCCTCGTTGGACAACCACTTTGCTTTCTTGCATTTTCTTTTCTTTGGAATATTTTTCATTGCAGCCTCCTGTACAATGTTACAAGCCTCCATCCATAATTCTTCAGGTGTTCTGTCCACCAAATCTAGTTCCTTGAATCTATTCTTCACTTCCACTGTGTATTTATATGGGATTTGACTTAGGTTATACCTAACTGGCCCAGTGATCTTCCCTACTTTCTTCAGTTTAAGTTTGAATTTTGAAATAAGAAGCTGATGATCTGAGCCACAGTCAGCACCAGGTCTTGTTTTTGCTGACTGTATAGAGCTCCTCCATCTTTGGCTGCAGAGAACATAGTCAATCTGATTCCGGTATTGTCCATCTGGTGATGTCCATGTGTAGAGTCGGCTTTTGTGTTGTTGGAAAAGAGTGTTTGCAATGACCAGCTTGTTCTCTTGACAAAACTCAATTAGCCTTTGCCCTGCTTCATTTGGAACTCCCAGGCCAAACTTGCCAGTTATTCCTTTTATCACTTGACTCCCTACTTTAGCATTCCAATCCCCTATGATGAGAAGAACATCTTTCTTTGGTGTCAGTTCTAGAAGTTCTTGTAAGTCTTCGTAAAATTGGTCAATCTCAGACTCTTCAGCACCGGTAGTTGGTGCATAAACTTGGATTACTGTGATGTTCAAAGGGCTGCCTTGGAATCGTGCCGAGATCATTCTATCATTTTTTAGGTTGTATCCCAGCACTGCTTTTCTCACTCTATTGTTGACTATGAAGGCTACTCCATTTCTTCTTTGGGATTCTTGCCCACAGTAGTAGATGTGATAGTCATCTGAACTGAATTCACCCATTCCTGTCCATTTAAGTTCACTGATACCCAGGATGTCAATGTTTATTCTTTCCATCTCACGTTTGACCACATCCAGCTTACCCTGGTTCATAGATCTCACATTCCAGGTTCCTATGCAGTATATTTCTTTGCAGCATTGGACTTTCCTTTCTCTTCCAGGCACGTCTGCAGCTGAGCGTCCTTTCGGCTTTGGCCCAGCCACTTCATTAGCTCTGGAGCTACTTGTACTTGTCCTCCGCTCTTCCTCAGTAGCATGTTGGACACCTTCCGACCTGAGGGGCTCATCTTCCAGCGTCATATCTTTTAGCCTTTTGAATTTAGTGACAATGAATTTCCTAGAAAATAAAGCAATCTATTGTTTTATCTTGAGATCATGAAAAATTGTGTAACGCTTGACTGTCTAGAATATTCACATTAAATAAAACAGATACTAATCACCCACAATGGTATTATGGAACTGTAGAAGTGGAATGAATTATGAGAGTCATCTGTAGAAACAGGAAACCAATAGCCTAAAGCACCCCTGACAGGTGGCCATCCAACAGTGTATTAAAAACCTCCACAAAATAAGAATATGTCATCTTTCAAGGTAGTCTTTCCATTGTCAAGTAGTTCTTACTCTCAGAAAGTTCTCAATGATTCGTGGAAATCACTTTTCTTACAATTGGAATTTATCAGCTGAAGTAGTCATCTTTGATGTATTTGAAGATAGCTCCTTATCACCTTTCACACCTTTTTCTCCAGACTGAACATACATAACATCCTCAATATCATTCTGACACTTGATCAGTGACTGTAATTTTTTTCTTGCCTCCTTCTGTTTTATTCTTTCTTTTCTCACACCTAGCAAGGCAGACTTTAGAGTCTGTTCTAAAAAAAAATTGCCATTCTGGAGACTATCGCCATGCTGGACCCTACTACTTCAGTTACATTGCACATTGGCAGTATATGTGAAGAGACAAGACCTAAGGCACATCTCGTTACCTTGACAGAGAAAGAAAAAGGCATGCAGGACATCATTAAATGCATCAATAGTTTAAAGATATTTCCAGGTGTGTAAGGAAAATGATCCTCTAACTTTGAGGCAGGGCTGGTGAACCTGTGACTCTCTAAATATGTTGTCTATATTCAAGCCGAAGAGCCAGTGTTGTGCAAGTCCGTGGCCATGTGGCCAGCATGACTGCAAGGAAACACTGTTTTCACATCACTAAGCTGCTGGAAAGCCCTGCACTGCACTTCCATCATCCTCCATTCAAAACTTTGTGGTCATCCCATGTGCTAACACAAGGACACAACATGGCAATCAGGCAGGATTTTGTCTCCACAGTGTCCAATAAGTGCCCTGTTTGGGTGCCTGCCTTTCCCACAAGACCAGTTGAAGGGCTGAAGGCTTTCAGAATACAGTAAAAAACTAATCAAAATGAGTTGAAGTGCAGTTCAAGAGTGGATCTCATTTGACTAGCCATACTTTTTGACCCATTGTAGGAATGACTGACGGACCCAGTGGTTGCAAGAATCTGGTGGATAGCTCTCCCTACTGAGAGGAGCTTCCTCTTTTTATTGAGTGGACTTCTGAGGGTCCTCATTAATCAAAGATTGGTAGAACAATTATGATATTTGTAATCACAGAAGAGTAGAACAGATCGCATTGGTACAATTTCTCGACGTTCTGTGTATTCCAGAAGGCTTAGACACATTACATTTTGTCTATGCATTGTTTCTGTTAAGCAAGTGTAACTCCATTCTTCCCCAAGGCTACCTCCCAAGATTCTTAATGATTGAAGAGATGTATGCACTATTTGATGTTGTCCAATCATGTAACTAGTGGTAACACTAGAAGGCTTTTCCCTTCTGATCAGGGTGTGCCCAACAATCAAAGTGGAAAATGCCTGAGAGTATGTTCTGACCTGGGTGTGCCCATCAGTCAGACCAGACATCTCTATAACCCATGTAGCACCTAATAACTTGTCAAAATTATAGGGTCATAGAGTTATATTATTTCTGAAAAGTTCAAGAATTCCTTTTCCTTTTAAGGAAAAACTTGGCATTACCCATGAGAACTTTAATGATGTGGGATGTTACTGTAATGGAATCTCTGGCCTCTGATCCAGGTACAGCTGTTCACTAGGCAAAGATTTATTTATTTATTTATTTATTTATATCCCACCCATCTGGTCAAATCTAATCTCTGGTGGAAGGTCATTCCAGAGTGTTGGTGCAATCACCAAGGAGGCACAGCTTTTATCTTTCTCCTTCAGTGCCTCTCTCAGTGTTAAAGATCTTAACTGACCATTTTGAGACAAACGTGTTTTGGGTGGATCTTTGCAGAAGAAGGCATTTTGCCAGGTAGCAAGGTTCCAAACCATTTAGGGCTTTATATGTTGGAGTCATAATAACCTTGAAGCTGGCACAGAAATGAACAGGCAAGCAGTGCAAGTCGCCAGGTTAGGAGACATATGGTCATGACTTCTTAACCTCATTAGTAATCTAGCCATCACATTCTGAACCTACTGTAGCCTCTGAATCAGCCTCATAAGTAGCTCCATGTAGAGACTATTGCAGTAGTCAAGTACTGAAACTACCACTGCACAAACCAAGGTGGAGAATACAAGGTGGAGATGTTCAGTAGTGTCTAGGAATGGACACAGCCAGTCAGTCAACCTTAAATGGAAGTAGGCTGACAGCCAGGCAGTCAACCTTAAATGGAAGTAGGCTGACTGGACCACAGACACCACCTGGGATTCAATGGATAGCAGTGGGTCTAGGGGAATGTCCAATCTCTGTACCTTATCCTTCAAAGGTAGAATCACACACACACACACACACCCAAAAGGAGAGGGATGTTTCCAATCCACAGACACCTGGAGCCTCCACACAAAGGACCTCCATCTTATCTGGATTCAGCCTCAGTCTCTTCCCCCGCCCCTCCATCCCAGACACACATCCAGGCAATGCTCAAGGGACAGAATGGCATCATCAGCAGAAAGACTGAAGGAGAGATAGAGCTGTGTGTCATTCACATATTGACGACAAGAAGCTCCAAACCCTTGGATTACCTCCCCCAGTGACTTAATTTATATGTTAAGATCCCCTATGCTGCTGCCTTCATTCCAATGAAGGAATCATACCTTTATGGGCTGGAACTGTTTGCATTTCATTTTTGTTACAATTTGGTTGCAAAAATGTTTGCTTGCCAAAGTTGTTCATTTATCCTAAAGTTATATTTCCTATTTCCAGAAGATCAGGACTGGGATTTTGCCCTCAAATTTTCATGCTCATAACATGAATCAATAATGGTTTCCTGTTTTCCATTTCCTGTCTTGCATTACTGGTATCTCTAAGAAAGCCACGTACCAGCATGAATGCACAAAACCGTTCCAGCTTCAGAAGCTAAAGAGCTCCAAGGCCAGCTGATATGAAGATGGAAGACGACCAAGAAAGACAATTCCTGTCTGAAACCAGTTAGAATTGATGATATTGCAACTGTTAGGTGGATTTGGAACTGGAAAAGGTGCAGAAGAGAGTGACTAAAATGATTACTGGGCTGGGACACCTCCCTTATGAAGAAAGGCTAAAACGTTTGGGGCTCTTTAGTCTGGAAAAAAGGCGCCTGAGGGAGGATATGATTGAGACGTACAAAATAATGCAGGGCATGAGTAAAGTGGTTAGAGGGACACTCTTCTCCCTCTCACAAAAAACCAGAACTAGGTGACATCCACTCAAATTGAGGGCTGGGAGAGTAAGAGCAGACAAAATAAAATATTTTTTTTGCCCAGCGTGTCGTTAGCCTGTGGAACTCCCTGCCACAGGAAGTGGTGATGGCATCTGACCTGGAAGCCTTCAAAAGGGGATTGGACAGATTCCTGGAGGAGATGTCCATCACAGGTTACAAACCATGACGGAGATGTGTAATCTCCAGGCTTAAAACTGGGGTACTTCAAGTACCAGATGCAGGGGAGTGGTATCAGGAGACAGATATTAATTTTGTGCACTCCAAGACACATCTGGTGGGGCCACTATGAGATACAGGAAGCTGGACTAGATGGACCTTTGGCCTGATCCAGCATGGCTCTTCTTATGCTCTTAAGTTCTTAATAAAGCCATTCCCAGTAACTATTAAAGTTATCAAAACAGAATTGAATTATTCCTTGCTAGGTTACAATGTTAATGTAATTTAATTAATTGTATCTTCATTATTTGAAAAAGGAATGAATTTAAAGTAACTTTCATAACTAATTACTTTTTCTATGAGAAGCACATGTTCTACAACATGTGGATTTTGTGTTTCTATCCTCCCAAATAACTTTTTCCAGATGGTTTCCCCCATAATTGGCTTTTATCTGGCCTAAGAACTAGGCTGATAATAAAGCAAGATAAGGATGACTGGGGATTGTCCTTATATGTACCTCTTCTTATGTTCTTATGTTCTTATGATTTGTAATTGGTTGATTGATCGCACCCAAAGCGTGGTCATAAATGGCCTCTCTTCAGCTTGGAGAGACATGACCAGTGGGGTGCCCCAGGGTTCTGTTCTTGGAGGAAGGAATAGAGAGTATGATATTTAAATTTGCAGATGATACCAAATTGGGAGGGGTTGCTAATTCCCTAGAGGATAGGTGAAAATCCAAAAATACCTCGACAGATTAGAGTGTTGGGCCAAAGCTAACGGAATGGATTTCATCAGAGGGAAATGGAGGGTGCTGCATCCAGATAAAAAGAATGAATTGTACAGATATAGGATGGGAGATACCTGGCTGGAAAATAGTACCTGTGAAAGGTATCTTGGAGTCTTCGTGGACCACAAACTGAATATGAGTCAGCAGTGTGATGCGCCGGCCAGGAAAGCTAATGTGATTCTTGGTTGCATCAACAGAACCATAGTGTCTAGATCAAGGGAAATGATAGTACCACTCTATTCTGCTCTGGTCAGACCCCACCTGGCATACTGTGTCGAGTTCTGTGCGCCACAATTTAAAAAGGATGTTGACAACCTCGAGCGGGTGAAGAGAAGGGCGACCAGGATGGTGAAGGTCTGGAAGAAATGTTATATGAGGAATGGGTTAGGGAGCTGGGAATGTTTAGCCTTTCAAAAAGAAGGCTGAGGGAGGATATGATAGCTATTTTTAAATATTTGAAAGGATGTCATACTGAAGAGGGAACAGGTTTGTTTTACATGGCTTCAGAGACTAGGAAATGGTTTCAAACTACAGGAAAAGAGATTCCATTTGAACATCAGGAAGAACTTCATGACACTTAGAGCTGTTCGGCAGTGGAATATGTTGCCACAAAGGGTGGTGAAGTCTCCTTCTTTGGAGGTTTTTAAGCAGAGGCTGGATGGCCATCTGTCGGAAACACTGTGATGGGGGTTCCTGCATGGCAGGGGATTGGACTGGATGGCCCTTGAGGTCTCTTCCAACTCTATGATTCTATGACTCTATGATTCTATGATTCTAATCTAGGATTAGATGGGGCAAGGGCAGATTCCCATGTCCCTATTATCAGTGGATGATATAATTCAAGGCTGTGGAGCCTTATTGTTGGGAGAGGTTTGGTCTGAGGTCAAATTTCACCCCTACAACACAACATAGGACAGCCATACCAGATATTTGAAACTGGATCATGTCATGTCCTCAGGGCCGGCGTGTCCATTAAGGCGAACTAGGCAGTTGCTTAGGGTGCGAAAATGGACAGAGGGTGCCAAAATGGACTGGGGGCGCTGCCCAGCCGGCTGCCCTGTTGCCGCCGCTGCCACCAACCGACCCCCCTGCTGCCGCCGCCTGACCCCCCTGCCACTGCCGCCACCACCGCCGCCTGACCCCCCCACCGCCCGACCCCCCTGCCGCCGTCACCACTGCTGCCGCCCGACCCCCCTGCCGCCGCTGCCGCCGCCTGACCCCCCTGCCGCTGCTGCCGCCCGACCCCCTGCCACCGCCGCCTGACCCCCCTGCCGCTGCCGCCCAACCCCCTGCCGCTGCCACTGCCGCCGCCACCTAACCCCCCTGCCACCGCCGCTGCCGCCGCCGACCCCCTGCCACCACCATCGCCCGACCCCCTGCCGCCGCTGCCGCCCGACCCCCCTGCTGCCGCTGCCCGATCCCCTGCTGCCGCCGCCGCCACCCAACCCCCTGCCGCCGCCGCCCGAGCCCCCTGCCACTGCCACCGCTGCCGCCGCCACCCAACCCCCTGCAGCCGCAGCCGCCCGACCCCCTGCCGCCGCCGCCTGACCTCCCTGCTGCCGCCGCCCGACCCCCTGCCGCCGCCGCCGCCCGACCCCCGACCCCCGACCATCGCCTAGGGTGCAAAAACTCTAGCACTGGCCCTACATGTCCTAAACTCACTTTCAGTAAACTACTGTGCAATACCTAATGGAATACAAATAGTATTTTAAACCAGAAATTTACTATTCATTACATCTACAGTGTATACAAGCTTCAAGCTAGCGTGTGGAGCTACACATAATATACATTCTATACAGGCAATGCCACCATATTCATTTCGGCATCCTAGACAGAAACTCACATTTGAAGACTAAATCAGACCATGAGGCCATTGTAAACATCAATGTAGTGGTGAATTTTAGAATGATGGTATGTGTCATCTCTGCAGTCAGCACCCCCTCTCTAAGAGTCCAAAAATGAAGACCTCTGGGTCAATCCATATCAAGAAATGGGCAGCTGGCCTTTTGTGAAGATAATGGCTCTTGATTGCCTATTTTCTTATAATCCAAGGTTTCTGTTGTTTGAAACCTTGCATTGTAACTGGGACAATATGAAAAATGAACTAATTTTGGAAAACAGCTGGAACCTGCTTTTCTCACATAAAAAGGGAACAGAGGGTAGGGTGGGCATGTTCCTTTCATAAGCAGGGCTAGCAATAGATAGATAGATAGATAGATAGATAGATAGATAGATAGATAGATAGATAGATAGATAGATAGATAGATAGATAGATAGATAGATAGATAGATAGATAGATATTGACTTGCAATCATCAACACAAGGGTAGATCCAGTGCGTGTATGGACTGTGATCTGCGCTTTTCAATCAGCGTCACTTCCAAAAGTGCCTTAAAATCACCGGGGCACAAGAAATACTGAATCTGTGTGGAAATTATTTGTACATCAACTTTCCTGAATAACCAGCAGTCAGGAAGCATTTTAAATGTTTAGAAAACAGTTATGTTCTGTTAAAACTATTTCCATGCCACAAACCAAAATTTGAGATTAGAGATTCTAGGAAAGCAGAAGAAATTTGTCTATCCATCTCTCCTCCTTGGGCCTCCCAAATGTGGCTGCTGCTTGCTTCTAAGTTTGCGCGAAACCCACACGTGTCCAACTGAAGAAGAACTGAGCGCCAAGATAGATGGCACAGTTCAACAAACAGCTTTAGCTCCATGCATAATCTGTGTTCACTCTGCAGCAAAATCATCCTAGTTAGCTTAAAGAACATGGGAGACAGATCGCTTAAACAGATGTGTGGGGTTCTTGAACAGAAAGTGGGCTGGGAGAAATTTTGAAATGTTGTCCAACAAAAAGCAGCAGAGCCTGGCAAGAGGTGAAAGGCACTGAAGCCTATCTCCAAAATGGGGTTACCGCAAGCAATATTTATTTATTTTGAAATCATGGTGGTCCAAAAACACACCAAAGCACCACAGAAACATGCGAAAATAGCTATTTTAAAACTGCCTGAATTTTTACAGTAGCAGCAGTGGGTTTTTCTTGCAACAAAACGTCTCCATTGATTTTATTTTATTTTATTTTTATTTTTATTTTTTTACACCTGCGCAATGATGGGCTGGCCATGGGAGTGGACCATGCAAATTTTTGGAGCCATTCCACCAATTGCATGGCCACTTGACCAGGTTTTGACCGAGACTTCTGGGATGTGCCTGTCGGGCATAAAAAGCCCACTAACCGTAGCCCGAACGTGAACCCGAACCTGAACCCTAACCCATACGCCAGTACACTGTCCTCCTTAGTGGGTCAGAGAGGCACCCAGAGGTGCACCCCACGAACTCACCCTAACCTTACCCGTAACAACCCTAAGCCTAGCCCTTGCGCTAACCCCCCTAACCCTAAGCCAAATCTGTACTCGCATTGCACTACACACGCAAGTACAGTTCCCTTCTTAGTGGACCACAGAGCGCCCAGACTGAGGAGGAGCCTTCCCCCAGTGTGCGCACTGTGACACTGCAGTTAGCAGTGGTCCTGTGGTCAACAGAGAGAGGCACCCAAAAAAGAGGTGCCTCTCTACTCAACTTGGTATGCATATCCAATTGGCTATGCATGCCATTTTGTAGCTGGCCAGAGGAAGCACCCACCCCAGAGAGGAGCCTCCAGGAGCCCGCTTTCCCTTCATAGCGGGCCAGAGGAGGCACCCACCCCAGAGGGGTGCCTCCAGGAGCCCGCTCCCCCCCAAACCAGTACTAATGACAGACGAAAAAACGACAAACAAAACGACAAATTTTTGGAAGATTTCACGAAAAACGGAAACGAGCCGAAACGGGCCGGCTCCGACACACGACAACTCGAAAACATCATTTTCCCTGGTCATGCCCATATCTACTCAGGAGATCTGGGTTCAGATCTACACTCCACCATGTAAACTCCCTGGGAAGGTAAAATCACTTCTCAAAATATCATATTCCCCAGAAAACCTACCAGAGTTACCTTACGTTAGAGTCGACTGATTCACACTACGCAAAGTCTCACGAGATTGGCCATCTTCTGAGGCCTCATTCCAAGAAGTAGGGATAGGACCAATTTTATCCTCTGCCCTAAGACCAGAACAAAAGGTCTAAAATCGGCATGATATTTTTGAGCTTCTTGAGAGAGTAGGTTCTTTCCCAGCCAACTCCACCCCATCTTGAGAGTTCTTATGTGGGTCTTTTAAAAAATGTTTCTGCATCTTTGCTGGTGGTGTCTTTCTCATACATATCGCTGCACAAAGAGCTGAATTCCAAATTCTAAAATATAAACCTCTAGCATCAACCTTGTCAAACAATGATATTTCGTCTGGCCTAAATACACATGGCTCTCACAATTTTGTAATCAGGTCATCAGCAATCATTTCCAACTAGGTGGACAAAAAAAAAACCCAAGAATAAATTTAGTGTATTAAACTCTATTCTACTAGTACACTATGGAAGCTCTTGGAAAATTCTATTATGTCACACAAAGACAGAAGAGGAAGACCAAAATAAGGGGCATCCAGTCAACCACCCCAGGTAGTGCAGTTTGCACTAAAGGAGAGGTATAGAAATAAAGTAAGTAAGTAAGTAAGTAAGTAAGTAAGTAAGTAAGTAAGTAAGTAAGTAAGTAAATATCATGTGTCCAAACAATGACTGAATAATTGAATGAATGAATGACTGAATGAACATCTGATCAAGCAAGTAAGTACATGACATGATACCCTGTTATTACGGCACCACAGCAAAGAGCCTCTTAGTGGGTTTACATAAAAACAAATGCACATGAATGCAGATGAAATGACTTGCAGCGAAGTTATGTAAAGAACCTGTAAATCTGTAATCTTAAATATGCTTACCTGGGAATATTAAATCAAAAGGCTCCCTTCTGAGCTCACAGACATAACTATGTGGCACAAATGAATTAGACTATTTTGAGATTTACAGGTCCTTACTTTTATGGATCTCCTTTCATTTTCAGTGTTTTAACAACTGGACAAAATGCAAGGAGGTACTCTGGATTTCGTTGTGATTTCTTCCAATGTTCAGCCTATCTTTCTGAATATGGAAATTTTAACGTGGACCTTGAAACTGATAAATAAAACAGAATTCATCTGAACTCAAGCACAGCACGTATTGTGTCAGCCAGAATGCTATAGAGCCAGGAACCAAGTTCATTTTAAAAAGGCACAGCCTTTAAATGGCACAGCCTTTTTGGTAATTGTTCTGACTGCCTTTTTAACCAAGAGTTGTTATATTTTAAATTATTTTAAATTATATAATTATTGTTCCTTAAAATGTTTTTAAAATTATTTTTATACTTACTGTTTTTATGTGAAATGCTTGAAGATCTCAGATATTATTGTATATAAACGAACAATGGTTTCAATTTGTTTCTGACAGATGTGTTCACCCAGACTCAAATTTTGGAGTACTGAGTCATGAAAGTACATGTTTAAAAATGCATTTCCTAGTCACGTTGGTATCATAAGAGGTTTGCCACTCTTTCCCACCCCACTCGGTTTCCTCCTTAACACCTCTATGCAGGGTTGGAACAACATGATCATTATGCTGTGAACAACTACACTTATGGAATTTGATCAGTACATTATATGAGAAATCTGTTTCAGTTCTATTTTAGATCACATAAAAACCATATACAAAATACATATTCAGTACAGGAGGAATAAGCGGGGTTTTTAAAAATCAAAAAGGAAAGAAAAGAAAGCAAGACAGGTGCACTTTCCCATCATGACATGACAGGTGAACAATGAAAATGTATAATCCTAAATCAAATGAGAGAACAAAACCTCCTGATAAACTATAACTCATTAGTTTCACACTGAAGACTCTTATGAAATGCCTTTATCTGAGTATAGCTATCTCAAGGTCAGCAGCAGAACATCCTAGGTCAGTGTTGATGAACCTATGGCACACGGGTGCCAAAGGTGGCACTCGGAGCCCTTTCTGTGGGCACCTGACATTGCCCCTTCACAGGCACCTGTATTCAAGTTAAATTGCTCTATTGGCGAAAAAATTAGTGGATTTAGAATCACAGTTTGGGCACCCGGTCTCTAAAAGGTTCACCATCACTGTCCTAGAAGGTTAAATTTTCCCCATACATACACATATACATATTCTTGCCCCTTCTGACATAATATTCCTTCCTTCTTGTTTACAGACTGACCTATCTGTCCATCACAGAATACATAATAATGACACTCTATACAACTGACGGATGATGAGCTGATGGAGTATCTCTTGTCACTGCGGGGGGGGGGGACTTAAGAGTTCTCTTTGTTTGATTTGTAGCATAGCCATTGTTTGTTGTCGTTATTGTTGTCTTAAAATAGCAGAAGTGTAAATGGTGCAGTTGATTATTCATGAAAGGTAGTGTACAAATACAGTAACTTCCATACAGATTCATTACATACAGAACCTGTGTGATCTTTGAGGCACTTCCAGATTGGACTTTTTTTTTTTTGCAGTGGAGAGATTGAACTAAAGCAGATTGATTGAGAAGTGCAAGTCACAATCCATACAAGCACTCCATCTATGCCTCTGCAAATCAAGGTAGGTTTTCATTGGCCCTTCTTCCAAAAGGAACATTCCCACCCCACCCCTGCTTCCTGTTTAAGGGAGGAAAGTGGTGTCCTTATGTGGCTTAAAAGCGAAAACAAATGGTTGCTGTTATTGCCATCATTGCATTAAGCTGTGAAGAAGGCTTGGGCAGAATTTCCTCCACAGCAAAATCTGATCTCCTCTGTTCTGATTGGGGTAGACATGTTTCTGGAACATCCAGTGACTGTGCTAGGCGTACCTCATATGCCCCTGGATCCCTGGCACAGGGCAGAAGCAAGGTTGGTATAAGGCAGGACTTGCACCTCTTTGTGCATGACCGGAATGTCGTCTGGAATCTCTTCCAGGTTCCACAGTGCATTCCACGGTTTGAGCAGAATGGAACATTCCTAACTTTTCCCTTCGTTCTGAAACTCACTCATCCTTGTTGTTTTTAATTAGGAAATGACATCAAATCTTTGAATTCAGAACTACAATTTCACCTTTTTAGAACCTGTATGCTTTTAACCCCCAGTTGCAACATGAGACCAACACAGGGAAATACCGGGCAGTTCAATGGAGTTTCTATGCGGTGTTATGGTGATTAATTGATTCAGAATTGCACATCCTCTTCTTGACTTGCAAAGTCATGCAAAAAGAGTATTTCCAAGACTCTTCTGTTTAATGAGGTTTTTAAAAAACTCAACACACTGCCACTAACCCCCATATACACACACCTGTCTCGAATTTAAAGCAGCTCATTATCCAGATAAAGAACTTAAAAATTACTAGTTACAGTATGATAATTTAGCTGATTGGACATTCTTTTTTCCCCAATATTCAAAGAGCCATTTAAAACTTAGCCAGGCCTACAACGGTACCTATCTTCCTATCTAAATACACTGGGTGCAATTTATTGAATAATATTCCCAAGTGAGCTGGTAGCCTTTAATATGAATTAGGAAATGGATTAGGAAATTAGGAACATTATGTGTTAGGTATAAATAGGCTCAAAGATTAGGAATGAGGGCTGCCCAGACCGCCGGTTTGGGGAGGGCGCTGAACAGGTGGGCAGCGCCCTTCTAATAATATTAGGAATCATTAACTGATCCGCTTGCACTACATTCAGGCCCCTTGTTTAAGGCACGTTTAACAATTGAATTGAGTGAATTTCATATCCCACAAAGGTAACTGCCTCTTTGTTTCCAGGCTGGGTGGGCAAAGTGAGTTGTTGATTGAAGTAGCCCCCTAAAAAAACTAGTGAAAATCTGCATGCTCTGTTATTCCCTCCTTCTAATTCTAGCAATCCTCTCTTGACCATTAACAAGCCATTGCCACTGAAGCTTGGCAAAGCACTGATTATGCAAGTGATTGGATAGACAGACTGTCAACGTGGTTATTGCCAGCCAGCTGGCATCTGAGAAATACAGTACTGCTGGAGGCAATTATGGATTTCAAATCTGATGTCTGGGAAATGAGTTCTCTTCAGGCATTTATACCTTTACCCATATTGTTTTGTTGCTCAAATTTCCATCTTCTTGATGCAATCCAATGGTACCCCCAGAAAGAAAGGATGAGCCAACAGGGCACAATCATTGCCTGGGAGACACATCAAAGTGTTCACAGTCATGCCAGTCCTGGGGGAGGCTCCTTGCTAGAATGGTGTATGGCCATCATTCTCTGTATAGGTAGACTAGAAGTTTAGTTCTAGATTGTTACTTGAGTTCGTGCTATGCGTATTTTCAGCTCTCATAGTCAATGTTGAGACAAACGTTTGCCAGGCTTCTCCAGCCAACGCCCCCTTTTGAAAACATGCAAAACAAATGTCATGCTTCCTTTCAAGCCTGTGTCTCCAACCCCAAATTTAATCTGGTGCTTGAAATGTGAATAAAAACAAACCAAAGCACTGGTAAATTTAGAAAGCAGTAGTGTTATTGCATATCATATGAAAACGAGGTAAGCTCCATATTAAGGCAGTAGTAGCTATAGCTGCTTTTCTCCACTTTTGAAGCAACACACACACACACACACACACACACACACAGAGAGAGAGAGAGAGAGAGAGAGAGAGAGAGAGAGAGAGAGAGAGAGAGAGAGAGAGAGAGAGAGAGAGAGACATATTTGCAGTTCTTATTGTTGAGAATCTCTGCCCTTGACATTGTCTCACATTGGAGACTTCATTCTGTCTTGTTGCTGTTGCACCAAATATGTCTGAGTGAATGGAAGGTGCAGGAATGGGAAAGGTTTGTCTTCACCTCCTCCCTACTGAAATGGCAATTGTGTAGCCCCTTAGAATGACACTCTTCAGAAACTCATCTTTCCTTGGGAATCCATAAAATTTTGCAAACTTGGAATAGATTTCATTGAGAAAAACATACCCCTGAGAGAGTCTGTGAAGATTCTCGGACATCCAGATGAGATTATCTCGAAGTTGAATCATGGCAACTTGATTTCTTTTCTTGTGAGAAATGTGCAAGCAGAGCAGACTAACCAAACTGCTTGGGTGAGAAGTGAAATGAGACTAACCAAACTGCTTGGGTGAGTAGTGAAATGGTTCAATCTCACAAGAAAAAAAATCCAGTTGCCATGACTCTGCTTCCAGATACCTCTGTAAGATTTCAAGAATGTGGGCAACAAAAATAAAAACACTTGAAAAAGACGTACCCAAACATGTACATTTTGAAAAACATGCACACATTTCTAGATGGGAAGAAAAGATACTCTCACAACCCACTGGCAGGTTGTAGTGAGAAATATAAGGAGAGCAAGGAAGTCCCACAGACTTCAACATCACTAGGGAGGCACCATGCAGGCAGGAATGAAGGGCAAATGGAGGGTGAGAATGTCCTTGTTGTTGCTTGTAGTCGAATCAGAACTGAGTTATAGCAATTCTAATAAGGGGTTTCAAGGTAAGTGAGGTATATAAAGTGTGATTTTACAAGTCGTTCCTGCCAGTGAGTTTCCAGGACATAGGTGGGGGATCAAATCCGTATATCCCAAATCTAGGCCATTACACTATCCATTGCACCACACTGGGCACCAGGTTTTAATAAGTCTGTTCTGAGTCCTGACGAGTACACTTTGTCCATTGCTAAATTTGTGCATTGGTGTGTTAGAGGCCAACAAATCTAATGAAAATAAGACTGCAACAATCTGAGCACTTTCAGTGAGAAACCTGGTCTGGCTTGTTGATTGGGTGCAATGAAAATGTTTTCTGCCTTTAGAATGAAAGTGGGGGAATCAGTCATCTGGTCAAGATCTCTCACAGGTCTCCCCTCAGGCAAATCTGCTTTCTCTCATTAAACAGGAAAATGTCCTTCTGTTTTCCTTTTCCTTTTTCTCTTGAACGTTGCTTTCTTCCAGTTCTGAATGCAAAATTGGTGTTCTGGAACTCCGTGTCTGCTAATTCTGTTCCTGTTCTTTCTTTTCCATTTCACTTTGAGGATTTTTACACGTTCTTTTATGAGGGTGAGGCCACCATCAGGTATGCATCAGCAAAATGTACAAAGAAAAATATGCTGGCCACCTAGGCAGCCTTGTGCAAAGAGGAAACACAGCTTCAGTCTGTAGCTGTCAGCACTTTCTTTGCAGTTGAACTCCACACCATCCATATCCCATAAAATAACAGTGGAGAAGTTCTGCAGCCTATTTTATTCTTGGTTGTTTTATACAAAGTTCTTATTTACATGGCCAAGATAGGAAATCCTATAAGACAGATAACCTGTAGACGTGGCTTAGAAGAATCTCAAGATTCCATTGAAGACATTGTTGTTTTCCTTAAAAACAGTCATCAAACAGACACTTTATGATCTATTATGATTTGCAGCATAGTTTCATCATAATCTCAGTCAAATATGTTAATGAGGAGGAGGAAGATGACGACGAAAATGACAATATAATACTGGCTTCTCTGTCTCACTAAGATCATGAAACCCAGGCACCTGAAACTTTAGAAATTGTTTTGCCACCAAATTTGTGAATTAACCTTAAGTTAAAAATAAATCTACTGTAAATGCTGCAACACCATCTTCAGTCACTAATGGGAAGAGTAGAGCAGTAAACAAGCAGTAAACAAGACTGACTGATAATTTCCTCATCTCTGTCTCTCCCTCTGCAAACTTCCCAACCTCTCTTAATCCTTTGGTGTCATAGGTGTCCTGATGCTAAGACACCAAGCTTTAGGAAGGAAGGAAGGAAGGAAGGAAGGAAGGAAGGAAGGAAGGAAGGAAGGAAGGAAGGAAGGAAGGAAGGAAGGAAGAAATGGAACAGGAAGAGAAAGGAAAAATAAATATTGTGAACCACTAAGTCAATTCTGACGAATGGAGATGCTTTTCAAGAGTTTTCTAACTAAAGACTGCTTGCCCAATGCTACACATGCTGACTCTTAGGATGCACACAGTGGGGAACTGAAGAACTGAACTTCCAACCTCTGGCTCCAGGACTACATACATAACTCATTGACCACCATTTAAAAATATTCAGCTTTGGCAGCTAGATTGGATATATCAAAGCATATGGCCTATCTGTGTTGTGTTAGCTGTTTAAGATTAAAAATGGCTTAACTTAGAGTAAAAGTAATTTACTTAAATGGAATCCTTTTCTCCTTAAAGCAAAATAAAAATAAAATGTTTAAAATATATAGGAATACACATTGGTATAATATAGATTTCCTTTTCAAATGTATGCATATATGCGGTTTGGGATAGAAATATCTTGGTATAATACAACCAAGGAAAACAGATGAAATCACTAGAAAAAAAAACTAAAGTATATCTAGAATAAGCAGTAAAAGATGTTGCTTACTTATGTCATAACAATACATATTAGGATTCAGCAACCAAATTGAGCCCATTATCTTTGACTGGTAGGCTACTGGTTACTATTTATTTATTTATTTATTTATTTATTTATTTATTTATTTATTTATTTATTTATTTATTTTCCCAGTCTCTCAGAAAATCAGAAAAGATGATTTATGAACACCTAGTTGTGCAGAACGTACCGTATTTCCCTGTCTATGAGACACTCCCATGTATAAGAAACCATTGCTTTTCTAACCCAAAATTACACATTCATTACCACATGATTCTCTACTTGGCTTACTTCCATGTATAGGGCAACCCTCAGTTTTTAGTCCATCAGTTTGAGACAAACATATAGTCTTATACACAGAAAAATACTGCATTTACAGGTATCAGTTTTCTCTTTCAATACTGGGAGGTAAGACCTAAATCCAGTTGCTCATCCCATTGGAGTAGGCTCATTGGATCAGTGGCTGAAGAGCTGATTGATTTGATAATATATTGTAACTGAGATTACCAACTGGAGGAAGGTCTACACTTCTGATAACATTTTTTAAAATACTGAAATATTTAAAAGTAAAACAAAACCAAAGTTGTCAAGGGATATTTTCTGAATTCAGTATTAATGATGAGGTTCATGATAAACCATGAGATGGAATCAGGGATGATGAACACAAAATGACTTCCGTGTGTTTTGCAACAACTGCAAACCCCTTGAAGGAGAGTGAGGCACGTGTATGTTGTGTATGTTGTGCCATGGAGTGTGTACAAAGACACACAAGCTTTCATTTTACAAGCACATCCCTAGCCATGCTTGAATTTATTCAGAAATCAGGGAACGCCAGGTGCTGTAGGCACCTGGAGTAGGAACTGTCAAACAACCCCAATATTCCTGCCAAGAAAACTCCATGGACATGGAGTCATGAAGAGTCAGCCATGACTCTAATGACACAACACACACGAACAAAGATAGCATGCAACACATAATCCTAAGAATGTGTGCTCTCTCTCGCTCTCTCTCTGTCTTGCCATGCTTTGCTAAGTTGACATCTAATAAAAATAAAATTCAGAAAGAGATAATAAGCTACAGATTTACAGATATCAATGTTTTCTTTTTTCAAAGACTTCTAACCCCTCAAAGAATGGGCATAATAGAGACTCTGTGAATTTATAGATGCAATGTGTACAGTGCAGAAAATGGCTTTCCAATTGTAAATCACTTTATTACCTTAAATTTCCTCTTTGGGTGTGTATGACAAATCAAAAGAAGAAGGGAACAGCTGAGATGAAGCTGGCCTAGAGTGAGGACTTTCAGGCTTCAAAGAACAGGATGTTCTTATTTAGCAAGGGAAGCCCTGTAAAATAACAGAAGACAGTTTAACTCACAGTATCTTCAGATGTCTATGTTAGGGCAAATATTAAAAAGAATGATAAGTATATGGACCAAAGAAGAAGACTGGAAAGCATTTCCATGCATTTCAGAAGGAGTGGGGGGGGATCATTCAATCCAAATCAAAGTTAATTACACTTAAATACGTCAGCTCTGTCTTAAGGACGAAGACAGAGAAATATTCAATGGAAAATTACTGATCTCAGGCATGCGAATGGCGGGCTTCTCTTCCCCAAGCGATTTTATGGGATCCCTTGAAATTTGGAAAAGTTAGGATTTCCGGGATCAGAGATATTAAGCTCCAAAGGAGGTAGGCGATACTTAATGGAAGGCATGTGTCCGGCACGATTTACCAATTTAAGGATTAATTGGCGGCTTCCCCTCAGTGCACCGATCCACAATCCCTCAATTAAGTTCCCCCCGCAGCTCCTTTGGAGCTCAATAACTCTGTTCCCTGTACCCCAAACCCCTCCAAATTGGGGGTGCCTCAAGAGGAGAGCTTGAGGGAGCTCCACGATAATTTCCACGCTGCTAGCTGCCTGGGATCACTATGTTCAAGCACATAACATTGCAATTCTAAATGTTTTTGACAGGGCAACCCCTTTGAACCCCAGATCTCTCCAAATTTGCCAGGCTTAAAGGGGAGAGTCCAAAGAAGGTACCCACCAAATTTGATTCCTCTAGGACCTAGGGGAGCCATTTTATAGATTAATAATTTGGTTAGTTATTGGTTTGTTTTGTACATTTTTTAAAAAAATGTTTCTAATGAATTGAAACGAATCACAATGGGAATGAAACAAAACAAAATGAATCTCAATTTTTCCATTTTGTGCCCTAGTGTCCACCACTGTTATAAAAGTAACTACAATAACTACTGTTCTATCACAAAAGTGAAATTATCCCCCAGTGGATTATAAACGGAATGCAACATATTTATTTTTTCATCATGCAAACAAAACATTTACATAATTATTTATTTATCTATTTATCTATTTATTTAAGTTTATATATTGCCCATCTGAAGCAGAGTCACTGTGGGCAGTAAATCCCTTTTAGTAATTAGTTATGTTTAAGCTCTGGCTTAGTACTTAGTGAATTTTCACCCGTCTTGAGATAAACATTATGTATGTGAAAATGCACCTAAGGATGCTAAAAAGCTGTGAAATCAATTTTTAAAAATATCACAATATTTTTGAGCAATACTCAAGTTGCTTACCATGTCTATGGGTTTGTACATAGTAGTTATTGCCCACAAAGCAACAAACCTAGTAATGTAAGAGTTTGTGTTGCAGTGTTTATTTCTTCACTCTGCTTCCTTCAGTTTCTGAAATCCTATGTTAGGATTACTGTGGTTCAGTGTTTGGGCCACAAGAAGATTGCCTAGAGTTTGAAAATATTACCTTTTGGATTTTATTTTATTTTTGAGCCTCAGAATTCTTTCCTGCTTTTCAGTCAAGGTGGCAGAGACCATGTCAAACACTATGCTAAAGATGTACTCTCAGCTACTAAATTTTCATCCCTTTTCAACATCTGGCTGTATGACACAAGATGTGGTCAAATACAAGCAGGAAAGATCTTACACACAAACAATTGGGTGGCATTTACTGAAGTGATAAAGTCCTACCATTCTGGGGCCTGATAACAGGCATGAGCAAACTACATTATTTTATTGGAATCTCATTGCAGTTTCACATATATTCTATCAAAAGTTGTCCTGTCAATTTCTGCATTAGATTACGCATTTTAAAATAACACGTGTACCCTTGCATTTCATTCCCTACACTACAGTCTTATTTCTTCAAAATAACTATTTTATCCATGGGAGACTGGAAGTCATTAGTTTTCAGTTGTGCAGGTGGCCCACAGAGTTAGTGAGTGTGGAAGAAAATTGGGCATTGTGATCTTTTGTGTCATGTGGTCAAGTAAGGCTCAAAGCTGTGGACGTTTTTCTTTAGTATGCTTTCAGTCATAAAGCTATGACATTCTGTTGAGGACATCTGTGTAACAAGTCAAATAATTTTTTGGCTGTGTGTAAATGAGTGACTACCAAGTTTGGGCCTTCAGATATAGTTGAACTTGGTCTCCCAGAAGCCATCATTGTGTTGCTGAGGAATTTTGTTTTGTTTTGACTAATGATATTTAATGAGTAAAACAATATTATGAATGCTGCTTTTAAAGCATTATTTAAAAACAATTCTTAGTCCTCTCAATAAGCAGCTACAAGTTCAAGATTTTCAAATAAATTACTTCAGATCTGAGGTCTCTTTGGAAACTCATGGTGCAGTGGTTAAATGCTCTATTGCAGCTGTAAATGTGCTCACAACCTGGGGTTCAATTCCAGGTAGCAGGCTCAAGGTTCACTCAGCTTTCCATCCTTCTGAGGTTGGTAAAATGAAGAAGGCATTGTGTAGCCTGTATAATTACTTATAAACTGCCCAGAGAGTGCTTTAAGTGCTTTTTTTGGGGGTGAGTTTTTTGTTTGTTTGTTTTTTGAGAACCAAACTTCAATATTAAATGATTTGACAGGAAGGACTGGAAAGTCAGGGTAAAAGTCGGGAACAAATTATGGAAAAGAAAGTGTACAAACATTTTGTTCTACAATGATGGATTCGAATGATCATAGTAGATGTGCTACATTACTTCCTTGAAAAGGACAAGTATTTTCAGCCTCAGGAAATTTCTTAACTGGTCCTTTAGGCAAACCAAAGAAAATATTGACAGGTATTTTTTCTTTTATATAATGCATTGGTTCAATGATTTTTTTAACTTCTGAAGAGAAGACTGGGTATAAGCTGCCTCTTCAAATTGTTCTTAACTTGAAGATGTTCTCGGTTTTATATTGTCCTTCCGTGTATTTTAAGCTGCCTTGACTCCTTTTCCAAGGACAAAAGGTGAGGTAAAAATATTCAAAATAAATTAAAATAGTAAATAAATATATGCTGATATCCTGAAGTGGGTCACTTATTAAGCCACTTCACAATTTCATAAGGAGTCATAAGAACATAAGAACATAAGAGCCATGCTGGATCAGGCCAAAGGCCCATCTAGTCCAGCTTCCTGTATCTCACAGTAGCCTTACCAAATGTCTCTGGGAGCCCATGTGATCAGATATCTGTCTCCTGCTATCACTCCCCTGCATCTGGCCTTTGAAGTACCCCGGTTTTAAGCCTGGCTATTTAGTCAGACTAAATAGGGCCACTTGTGCTCTGATATTCCATTTTGATGCAAGGACACCACCATCGAAGAGACCCTATTTAGCCCACCCCAGCAGCTTCACAAAGCTTCACTCAGATGGTATATGCAACTAGAATATGGAGAAAGAGTCAAACAATAATGTGTCCTGTATGAGATAAGCTGCAGATCCAGATGGTTCTGCTTGAAATTCACTGAAGAAGAGGCATATAATGTAACTAAAGGTGAGACTAAGGCTCTTATCCCACGTCCACTTTGATCCACTAGAAAGTGCTCTGTGATGCAGATCTTAAAATTGTTTCCCCGTGTCCATCGTGATTTAAGAAAAATAAAGTGCAACCATGTCCCTCAAAGCA
This sequence comes from Phrynocephalus forsythii, assembly GCA_029282475.1. NCBI lineage: Eukaryota > Metazoa > Chordata > Lepidosauria > Squamata > Agamidae > Phrynocephalus > Phrynocephalus forsythii. The sequence continues at coordinate 24,910,857 of JAPFRF010000002.1, read as the reverse complement.
TGACTTAGCGCGTTTTACAAGTACCTGGCCTCTGGGTGGTGAAATCCTTGTCGCTATTCCAGTGCAGATTTTAAACCAGAACATGAGCCCATGGGAACTCGTTAAATCTGCAGCAAAACTGTTTCACTTCCTCTTTGGTTTTTTCCTAGGAATATTTTTAAAGTGCCTTATATGGTATATCAGAGGAGGAGGAGGAGGAGGAGGAGGAGGAGGAGGAAGAGGAAACCCAAATTGAGGCAGAGACACCAGAGCCAAGGCTTTTGGGGGAGGGGACCCCGTACGTGGGGTCACATAAGATATGGAACATTAAAATGTGTCCGTGAGGATGCATTTACCACATTTTGTACCACGTGACCGCAACAAAATAAAATACACATTTTACTTGGATGCGGAACAAAGTTGATGTGGGGTAACAGCCTAAGTAAAGAAATCTTGCTCAAGAAGCATCAAGTGGAAGAACTAATGAACTGAGATCATTGTCAGTGGATTTACCATAACCCTTGAACATACCCCAAACACATTTCCAAAGTTTGTGTGTTTAGACTATGTCAACTCGTCCTAAAACCCCTGAGGATTTATGTCTTACTGTTTAGAGAAAACACAAACGCGAATGAGCACAGTGTTCAGTCATCATAGTTATCACTGAATCTAAATTAATATGATGCAGGGGGAAGAATTTATGTCACATAAGGAAACATCAGATGATGATTACTTCAAAATTAAAACAACCTCTTGAGCTTGTACAGCCATAGAAGGCAAAATACTGGAAAAGGCTGACTGGCATTCCTCCGTATCTTTGTTGTTACTTTGACCAATTGAACATGAAATGCTTTGATTTCTATGGAAGTGCATGACATAAGCATTCCCCTAAGGCTCATTTAACTTCAAGTACTAGCTGATATTAATCAAATAATCCACCTTATTTTTTTTTTTCACAAAAGGGTGGATGTTGAAATTGCTTTTTGCAAGTGGCTTCTCTGCACATTGAACGTTGTTATGAATTAAACATTGCCTGGCTTAAAGTCATAGGCAATAATCACAGCGTTGAACCCATGGAGGACAAAACAGAATTCTCTCTACAGTCCCTGCCCTGAATTTTTATATATTCAGTTTGAGCATATGGACAAAGATTAAACAAGTATTGATGTACATGCAATGTAGTTATCATGGAGAAATCGAGGGACAGACAAGAAGCTGAAAGACAATTGTCCAAATCTGAATTTTACCAGCTCCTGACCACAGACCAAACTACAAAGTATTAAAGGAATTATGAATGCTTGGAAAAAAACTTCCCTGAAAACATATGTGAACAAATCCTGATGAACACACCACAAGAACCTCAACTAGCCACCTTCTACCTACTGCCTAAAATACGCAAACCAGGAAAACCCAATAATCCCATCAACGCTGTCACGGTTGGCATATCTAGATACATAGACTCTATCCTCAAACAATATGTTATCCTCAAACCAAGATGTCACAGACTTTTTAAGGAAACTTCAGCCTCCACAAAACATCTCTGTCAACCCAATGACTGACGTGTTTTGAAGCACTCTACACCTAGAGATGGGCACGACCAGAAATTTTTTTTTCGAGTTGTTGTTTTTCGGGATGGGTCCGTTTCGGGTCGTTTCTGTTTTTTTGCGAAATTTTTTAAAAATTTGTTGTTTCGTCGTGTCGTTTGTCGTTACCGTCGCCACGATTTCATGCGATTTGACGTCCCAGCGAGTGGCGTCCCGCCGGCGCTAGGTGTTTTTGTGCCCTAGGCGGCGGGCGTGGTGGCGGGGGGGCCATGGGCGGGCAGCGGCAGCGTCAGGGGGAGGGGCGGCCGTTCGGGCGCGTGGGCACGCGGGCGGTGGGCGCGGGTCCCGCAATGACCCAGAGCAGGCGGAAAACACTTTAAACTGACTTGCTGCACAAGACTGCATCGAATAAAGCAATTGCAATTTTTATTGCAAACAAAGTGGGCAGTGCACCCACAGCAGAGCTGCAGGCAGGGTATGAAAGGACCTTGGCTTGCCACCAAGCAAATGAAATTTTTAAAATAAATCCACACCTCCCCTCCCACTCAAACCTCCCCCCCCTTTGAAGCACTATCAGAAAAGAAATCCTAACAAACTGCAGGAGAATAAAAAAGAATAAACTGCGTTGCTATTCCCCACAGCAGACAGAGAATGAAAGGAATTATTATTATTTCCTAAAAATTCAATTGAATCAATTCCCTCCCTGCCTGCCTAACTGAAATCTAAAGGCTCCGCGAAATCGAAACTAGTCTAGCACAGCAGCCAGCTACACACAGCCCTCTCCCACCCATATCCAAGCCCGGACTGCGACTCTTCTGGGAGTGCCTCGGCTTTTTATGTCCTCTTGCACACCCAGAAGTGTCAGTCAAAACCTGATCATGCGATTGGTAGAATGGGTCCAAAAATTTGCATGGTCCCATCCCATGGCCAGCCCATCATTGCGCAGGTGTAAAAAAATAAAAATAAAAATAAAATAAAATAAAATCAGTGCAACCTTTTACTGCTATAAAAAACCCACTGCTGCTACTGTAAAAATTCAAGCATTTAAAATAGCTAATTTTCGCATGTTTCTGTGGTGCTTTGGTGGTTTTTTGGACCACAATTTCAAAAAAAATATTGCGGACGCCATTTTGGATCCCCCTGCACCGCATGGCAAATGGAGACGCCGAGGATGCCCTCTCCCAGCCCGGTACCAGCAGCCCAGGACAGGAGGGGGGGAAGGCTGGGGACCCCCCCCAGAAACCACCCCTCTGGTAGGTGCCCTCAGGCAGGCATATTTTCGCCTGCTTTTTTGGCCGGGAATCGGGTTTTTTTTATTTTTAAAACTTTTTTTCTGTGCCGCTTGGCATTGCGCGATCGCGAGGAACGACAACGACATATCAGACCCAATTTTTCTTTTTTCGGTTCGATTTCGAGTTCTGACAGCTTAATTGTCGTTACCGTTTCCGTTACGTAACGGAAACGATATCCGAAAATGGAAACGACAATTTCGCCAAGTCGTGCCCATGTCTACTAACATCCCACAGACATAGACAAAAGGCTATCACAAACACCATTCAAAACAAGGAAGAAGCCCACAAAATCACCACCTTCTGCAACTTTATGCTCATACACAACTATTTCATATTTAGTAACAAAACCAATCTCCAGGTCAATGGAATTGCCATGGACATGCACATGGTCCCACAATATGCAAATTTATTCATGGCTGACTTAGAACAATTCTTTCTCAACTATTGCACCTGTATTTCAGTTCTTCTTCTTCTTCTTCTTCTTCTTCTTCTTCTTCTTCTTCTTCTTCTTCTTCTTCTTCATCATCATCATCATCATCAAGTACCATGTCCTTGTAGAACATTGGCAATCAGTAGCCTAAACTGGTTTTTATCTAAAGCTACTCTAAATAGAGCAGCTGTGCTCACTGCAAAGCATTGGCTTAAGTTCTTAAACTAGAATGTTCTTCTACACCCCAGGTCATGCTTCCCATCTATTTTTCCTTGAAGGATAACCTGCAGGAGATGGTATTTCTTACTGAGCAATATGTATCCAAAATATTGCAATTTTCTTCTCCTTATGGTATAGAGAATTTTTAGCTTTTTATTCATGTGCTGTAACACAGCCACATTGGTGACTCTGGCTGTCCAAGGTATCTTCAGAATTTGTCTGCATGTCCACATTTAGAATGCTTCTAGCTTCCAGCTTCCTGCGTAATGCGTCTGTAAGGGTCCAATTTTCGACACCACAGAGAAGGTACTATTCAGGTACATTGATGATGTTTTTCTGATATTTCTTGACTCATGGAATAAAATCCTTAAATATTTTTTTCTGGGATTTTAATAACTTTCATTGAAACATGAACCTTAGCCTGGAACAATCTACATAACAGGTGCATTTTCTGTTCACCACTGTGAAACTTCAAAATATTGATATAACTACTTCCATGTGCTCATTTTCCACCCTGGATGAAATGTTTACAGTGAATTCTTTCAGATATAATCATATCTACTCAGATGCACAAGACAGGGACTACAAACTCAAAGGTCTACAAAATGCATTCTTCAGACTAAAATACCTGTTCATTATTATTAAGAAACAAACTAACATGACAAAACAAAATACTGTGTTGAATCCCTGTATTTCCTAACGATATTTTCTTGTGACCTCAAAACCTCCATCCAGGGAATGAAGATACTCATTTCCATGTTCCTGCTTGTAATCCATAATTTGGGATTTAGTCACCTATTGTTGTCATTGTTAACAGAGCAATGATTCCTGTAAGGGAAACTGAATATCAACAAGGGTCTTAAAAGTAATTGTCAGGTATGAAATGCTGCATTATCAACAGCCTGTGTCCAGGAAACAGTCTCTTTGTTTTGTGGCCATGTATAAAGGTACATCCGATCTCACCTATTTTGGAAGCTAAGCAGGTTCGGCCCTGGTTAGTACTTGGATGGGAGACCCCCAGGGAATACGAGTGCTATAGGCACCTGGAGTAGGAACTGGCAAACCACTCCAGTATTCCTGCCAAGAAAATTCCATGGACATACGGTCATGAAGAGTCGGTCACGACTGTAACGACACAACATGCATGTACACACACACACACACACACACACACACACACACACACAAGTACGGTATAAATATTTTCCATGTAGCCACACACTTATGTCTGAGGAAGTGGACTTGTCCATGAAAGCTCACATTAAAATATAAACTGCTCACTTTAAACTTTAAGCTACCACTTTTTTCTTTTTTTATGTTTATTTTTGGTCTTGCCTGATATAATTACAGGTGCAATTTTTACACACGTCAACCCTAGTCATGCCTACAGCTTACTTGCATGGAAGTCAAGAACAGAAGCATTGAGCATAATCATATTCCACTTTCTTGATTTCTTTAAATATGGAGGAAAGGGGTACAAAGTCCATAGAAAAGCTGTCTCTTTTATCCCATCACCTGATTGGTGTTATTACCAGTGTTCTTGAAGGGGCAATGCATACACAGCTCCACCAGGAGTTGGATCATGGGAAGAATGGCATGTCCAACATTTGCTTATGTTTGAACAGCATCTACATATGGGCAGTTTTGTTTTCGGTGTAACATTAACCAATGGATAGATGCATAAGAAATCATTTCCTTCTTTCCTGGTGTTCTGTTCTCTCTTTAATTGGATTTTCCAGCCCAACTTCCAACTCTGAAAAAAATAGGGTCCCTGTCCTCATATGAATTTGGCTTCCTTTGCCATACTGAATTTAAAGGGATAAATAGTTTTGTAACATTTTTTACTCCTGTCAAAGGACACAGCAGCTGTCAAGTACACTGAGTTCTCATCCACTGCGTCCTTTGACACTGCAAAATGTGACACTGAAACCCAACCATCAGCCATGAAAATGTTCTTCGGGCAACTGCAAATTTTAAACACATGGCACAGAACACATTACATTCAAGATGTCAAAATTTTAAATGGGTAGGTACTAAAAATGACAGGAAGAGTGACTAATAAATGACAATATGGTATGTAGCTAAATAAAGTAGTTTATGTGGCCAGATTTAAATTGTGGTGGATTTTGAAACTTAGCTTTAAAAACATTTTTGCTTCATGTTTAAGTAGGATTTAACTCTGCAATGTTCATTTGGTGAGTCTTGCCTTAATAATGGGCTCTAGACATGGGCACGACCAGAGAAAATGATGTTTCGAGTTCTCGTTTGTCGGAATGGGTCCGTTTCGGGTCGTTTCCATTTGTTGCAAAATTTTTCAAAAATTTGTCATTTCCGTTTGTCATTTGTCATTTCCACCGCGATTTAGCACGATTTGACTTCCCATAGCATAGGGGCGTCTCACAATCAGGGCCGGCGCTAGGTGTTTTTGCGCCCTAGGCAGCAGGCGGGGCGAGGTCGCGGGTGGCGGGGGGAGGTGTGGGCGGGCGGCGGTGGCAGGGGGCCATGGGTGGGCGGTGGCCGCAGGCGGGCAAGTGGGTGGGCGGCGGTGTGGGCCGCAGGCGGGTGGCGGCGCGGGCGGACGGGCGAGTGGGCAGTTAGGATATCACTTAGGATAGAGGTTCTGTTCTTGGCTTGCACCCCAAATGTGTGTGCGTGCAAGCAAATTGAAATTGGGAAAATAGAAAATAAATGGTAGTATATCATATATTTTTAAAATAAATCCACACCTCCCACTCCCAGTCGAACCTCCCCCTTTATCCAATATCAGAAATAAATCCTCAAACTGCCAGAGAAGAAATAAAGAATAAACTGCTATTCCCTTCAGCAGACAAAGCTGCAGGGAATCAAAGAAATTTTTTTCTAAATTCAATTCCCTCCCTCCCTGCCTAATTTAATCCCAAAGCCTCCAGCTTCCCTCCTCAATCTCGATCGGATCACACCAGCACCAGCAGCCAGCCCTCCTCCCTCAACCACATCCATACACCCGACTGCAATTTCTGGAAGGTGCCTTGGCTTTTTATGCCCTCCGAGACATCCAGAAGTGTCAGTCAAAAACCTGGCAATGCCATTGGTGGAATGGTTCAAAAAAATTGCATGGTCCCATCCCATGCCCAGCCCAAATGGGCAGGTCTAAAAAAATAAAAAATAAAATAAAATAAAATAAACTCAATACGACATTTTATTGCTATAAAAAACCCACTGCTGCTACTATAAAAATTCAGGCATTTAAAATAAATAAATTTCACATGTTTCTGTGGTGATTTGGTGTGTTTTTTTACCACAATTTCAAAAGAAAAATTGTGGTCGCCATTTTGGATCCCCCCCCACCGCATGGCATGCAGCGAGACAGACGACGAGGATGACCCCCCCAGCCTGGTGCAAGCAGCCCAGGACAGGAGAAGAGGGGGGGAAGGCCGGGGACCCCCCAGAAACCACCCCTCTAGTAGGTGGCAAAGCCTCAGGCAGGCATATTTTCGCCTGCTTTTTTGGCCGGGAGTCGGGGATTTTTAAAAAAACTTTAAAAAAATTTTTCTGTGCTTCGCATCATGCGATCACCGCGATGCCACAAACGGAAACGAAAAACCCAACCAAATTTTTCTTTTTTCGGTTCGAGTTCAAGTTCTGATGGCTTAATTATCGTTACCGTTTCCGTTACGTAACGGAAATGATAACCGAAAACGGAAACGACAATTTCGCCGAGTCGTGCCCATGTCTAATGGGCTCACTGCTAAATCAAGCATGGATGTGACCTCATGCAACTGAAAACACGGCTAACATCACAGAAAGGATAGAAGTACAGTAATTTGTGCCCTACAAGTCTCTTAATAGTTCTTAATTCTGTGTCTGTTAGTGTGGCAATGGCTAAATGAGTAAAAAAATAAAATCAGATGTGGAGCCCTAGTGAATTTCCTCCATATGGCGTTGCTTCCTTGAAAGCTGCTTACACATTTCAGTGGTCACCACCACACATTATGAAGAAAACTTTGTTGATTCTATTTAGGTCTTATGTAAAATGATTGATCACTCATAGTTACATGTAGCGATTTGCTTTGGGAGGCAACAAGGTTCAGGTAACATGGTTTCTTATAAGGAATTAGTTCGCGGTGTCCATTGCAGTGTCGTGTTTAGACGGTGGGACTAGGACTCAGAAAACCTGGGTTGAAAATCCCTGCTCAGCAAGGGAAACACATAACGGTTGGCAAAGGAAAAAATACTTCTTTAAATATCTCATCATGAATTCCCTATTATGTTCTGTAGAAGCCAGAAGACATTTCATAATACATAGCAGTCACTGATACATTTTAGGCAATGAGAGGGTAGTAAAATTATATTTCAAAGTGGTGTGACAAGTAGAAATATAGTACAGTAATACCTCGGATAAAGAATGCCTCGGATAACAAATTTTTTGGATAACAAATGGAAATTTCCAGGTATAGGGCTGCCTCGGATAGCAAATGTTCCCTATGGGCTGCCTCGGATAACAAATGTTTTATAATGACTTGCAAAAAATGTGTACCCTGCATGCATTGCAGGATGCATAGTTTGTGGAGGGGTGGAAGGAGTTAGAGCATTTTTTTCATGTTGTTTTAGAGTCATTCTGGACATGTTTTGCTGAGGGATTTGGACCTTTCGAACTTGGTATGATATGGAGCTAGCGTTTATTAATCTTTGCACTGCTTTTCTTTGCATTTTTGGCTGGAAGAGGCTGAGATAGTCTTGCTGGTTTCATTTCTCCATGTTTGCAGTCTTTTTTCATTGTTCTGCAGGCAAAAATGGGCTGGATTTTTCCTCCCTGCTTATGTTTGTTTGTTTGCAATTTTTCCCCATTGCACTTTGGATGCACCTTGCACCTTGGAACAGGCTGGTTTCTCTTGGTCATGTTTGCATTGCACTGCAGGGGGATGTTCTGGAGGGTGTTCCAGCACTGCAACCCTTTAAAGTGCATTTTATAAAGAGGTCTCGACACCACCCCACAGCCTTTTTGCCTTCTTTCGGACATCCGGAATGGATTAATCGGTTTCTCATTCATTTCAATGGGAAACCACATTTCGGATAATAAATTTTTCAGTTAACAAATTACCTCTGAGAACGAATTAAATTCATTATCAGAGGTACTACTGTAGTTATTTTTGTGTGTGGTGAGCAAAGCATCTTAGTGACTTTGTACATTTCGTTTTGAAGGGCATTTTCAGGAAGGTTTTGAAAATAACGAGTTGTCATCCAACCATCCTCCGTTCCTGTCCAAGTGACTTGCCACATATCTAGTCTTGACATCTACGCCATCTCAGAACTCATGTGATATTTGTGACATATGCTGATAATGATCATTTCATCGAACTGTGAAAAGTTCATCCTGCAGCATTCCTTGAATAGTGTACATTGCAGAGATATCCCAGATTTTCAACATTGTGGCAGTGTTTCAGAATGAGCAGTTCTGGCAGTTTTTAGCTGCTTTCCCACCCTTAAAAAATGTCAGCACAATGCTCCTGGTTGCCCACACACATACAGTTCTATACAAATCCTCTTTCAATGGGGTGTATTAGCGGCATTGCTTATTTCCATGGATACTAAGCTTTTTCATTAGATTCAGCAGCTGCTTCGGTTCTTCTAGATCAAACATTATCTTTTGCTGCTCCCTATAAATACGCCATGTAAAATCAGAATGCTCTGTGCTTCTCCATTTGAAAGCAGAGTGTGAAAACAAATGTTTAATGGCAGTCAAACCTGCATGCAGTTTGTGATAGCTGAGCTTACACAAACTTTTAAAAGTCCAGCTTCAAAAAATGTATGCTTAGAAACACCAGTTCCTAGTGAGGTAACTATGACTGCTGTTCCACGACCACTAAAAACTGCTTCAACCTGCTTGAATAAAATTGTGCCCCCCACGGCCAGCAAACTTTAAAGGGGAGAAATGTGACCACGTCCACTTAAGCCCACTTAAGGTGGTACAAAGCTTGTCTCAGTTCTGATGCGGATTTTTAACCAGTACTTGAGTCTGAGGGGACTCGGAAAATCTGCATCAAATTATTTTTGTTCTGCGGTGTTGCAGTTCCCACTCATGGGGACACAAAAGTTGTGTTTCTTTAAACTGTGCCCATGGGGATACAGGAACAGCATTTTCAACCACATGATCATTCCAGGGCGGGGATCTGCATTTTACTTTGATCTGGATTTTCTGGCCATGGATATGTTAACCTGTCCTAGCATGTTGACAAAGAAAAGAAGACAGCCCACATGAAACAGTTGAACACGTTGAAGACTTGACAATTACTATTCTTTATAGTATGAACTTTTGTGGATCAAAATCTGCCTCCTTTGTCATATCATTTCAGGACACAATTGATTGAAGTGGTGCTCTCGGAAATGGCAACATGAAAGGAGCTCCATGTGCAGAAGAAGAGTAAGGCCACTCTGCTGGCTCTCTCTCATTACCCTTGTGGCTTTGTGATTAAAGGAAGCTTATGGAGAGATAAGCTTATATATATAGAAGGACATGAGTGGATCTGGGGGTAAACCACTGAGTCACTGGGCTTGTCGATAAAAAGATTGGCATTTTGAATCCATCTAATGGGGTGAGATCCTGTTGCTTGTCACAGTTCCTGCCATCTTAACAGTTTGGAAGCATGTAAACTGCAAGTAGATACTGTAGGACCCTTGTATCCATGGGCAATTGTTTTTAGGCCACCCCGCGGATAATTAAATCTATACATAAGAGCGAACACTGTTATCAGAGGGTGACGGCAGCGACAGCAGTGTTGGGGTGTTGGGGGCGAAAGTGGTGGAGCCGCACCGCCTGTCCTTCACACTGCCCAGGTCACCTCTTCCTCCTCTCCTTCATTGTGCTCGCTGGGGCACAGGGTGGGCACCCTGCCAGTGGTTGGCAGGCTGTGCCTGAAGGAGAAGCTGTGCCGGATGCGGGTGGGCTTGCCAGCAGGGGGAGGCATCAAAGGAAGAAGTGATAGTCCCCAGGCACCTCTCCACCTGGCAGGGGAGCTCTCCCTCCCTACCCGCCACCTGCAGCAACACCCAGGTGGCAGAGGCAACCTGACAACCCCTGCCACTGCCCCAATGAGTCCTGCCATGGCACCACAGCCATTTACCACCATCCTGACCACACCTGTCACTACCAATGTCACGGGCAGACACTCTGCTTCCACCAGCACATCTGATCTCAGGGGTGGGTGCTGGCAGGCTGTGTGGCCTCCGCCTCCATCAGCACCACCGATGTCACAGGCAGGGGCATGGGGGCTGTGCCACAGAGGTCCACGGAGCCTATGCAGCTGCCACTGATCTCCCTAGTGGGCGCCACTGAGCTGTGCGGCCTCTGCCACTGCCACTGCTGCACCGCCCAGGCCAGCTCGCTGCTGCTGTCTTGGCCCCTCGCACCATTGCTCACCAACAGTGGATAATTGAATCCGCAGATGGCAAACCAGCTTATATGGGAGTGCTACTGTAAACTGGTACCACTTCAGTGGTAAGATATCAGCATTCTATACACGTGGCTGCAGAAATATGTCTACATATAAGCTCTTTGGCTTTTAAATAGAGATGAGCACTGGCCCCTAGGGTATTTTCAGGAAGAACATTTACCTTTATAGAGAGAGATTTCGGTATGCTGTGGAATATTGTGCACTAGAAATGGGCAGAAAACGTTAGAATAGCATTTCATTTCATTTTTTCATTATGATCTGTTCTCTTCCATTTCATTTTGTTTGAAACCTATTTTTTTTAAAAAAAAACATTTCATTTTTTGGTTTGTTTTGTGTTTCATTTGTGTACTCTGTGTGTGTGTGTGTGTGTGTGCGCGCGCGCGCACTGCTTGTGTAACTGGGTGCGGAAAAAGGTGCAATTTGTAAACATTTTTTTGCCACCCTGAGCGCCGATCAGCTGTAGCGGGGCTTGGGGCAGCAAAAAAAAAAAGTTTAAAAATCCCGCCTTCCCCCCCACCCAATCAGGCATGGGGAAACTAGGGGCTTGGTGGCTTTTTTGTTTTGGGGGGGATTTTTTAGTTTTAAAATTGCAAAACCCCATGCTACAGCTGATTGGTGCTTGGGGCTCAGCAATAAATAAATAAATAAATAATAAAAATAAAAATCCTACCTTTCCCCCCACCTGATTGGGTGGGGAGAAAGTAGGGGGTTTTACACTCCCCCCCCAAGCTCCAATCAGCTGTAATAACAACATTTCTCACCTCTTCCGCTGTTTGTTTCATTAAGAGTCAAATTACACTTCCATTTGCTATTGGCAGAACAAAAAATAATCATGAGGACTGTACTGCAGATGTGAAGAGTGATCAAAAAGTCTGGCTCATTATTATTTTCTGGTCAGGTCTTGCACAGTTCCAGGTTCAGTTTCAAAAAGCTAATTCCTTGTCCATGTCAAGCAAGGGAAGGAAATCAACCCTTTTCTTGACGTGGCACAAACTCTTACTGAGCCTCCATTATTACTTGATTTAACTACTGTCCTGTCTCCTGCAATTAGGGCAGAAACCACATCTGGACCATTATAAGTGATGTCATTGCTCAGAGTCCTTGGGACCACACATATTCTTAACTTGGTGCATTGCAATGTGCAGGAGTGGTTTGAGATTTAAACCTCAATCCCCAGGCTGTAATATTTCCCACCCAACCCCCCTCATGACTTTAAATAATGCTTACTTAAACGGGCAAATACTCCTGAAGAAAATCTTACACCCTGAGGGCAATGTCCTTGTTGGGTTACTCGGCTTTGTTATTCAATGTTACTTCATTGTATTCGGGTTAAGTGAGCATTTAGGTCAGGCATGTCCAAACTTTGGCCCTCCAGATGTTTTGGACCACAGCTCCCACAGTCCTTTGCTATAGGAAATACAGGTTTGGAATTCTGGGAGTTGTGGTCCAAAGCATCAGGAGGGCCAGAGTTTGGACATTCCTGGATTAGGTGAACTCATATTCTGAAAATGTCTGAGTCCAAGAGTTTCTATTGGCCATATCTACACTACGGTGAAGGACAACATCAGATATTCAAAACTAATATGTATTTTGAACGCATTTCCATCTCATATGAGTCTTTTCATTCAGAACACTTCACATGGAGTCCCTCTTTTTCCATCCTTGGTTTCTAAACCTTTTAAATCATAATGCAGTAATTCACCCTAAAAATCATTCCCTGATAGTTCCCACTCACTGGAAAGCATGCGGCCTGTGTAGGAAAAAAATAACACACAGTCATTGTTTGGTGAGCAAATAGTTTATAACTTGCGTATTAAGTGTTTTGTTTTCATTCTCTGGTGATTTTGCTGCCTCCTTTCTGCCTTTGATTATATCACTGGATGAAGTAACTGCTTTGTCTTTTCTCAGAGGAAAACATGTAGATCTCTCCTCTCTCCTTCCCACCCCCTGCTCATAATGTCATGCTCATACTTGTTGTTTGACCTTATCTGCTTTTTCTGACTCAGATCTTAGGAAAACCCTGCATCATTTTTATTTCTTCTTGAAATGAGGAGGAGGTTTGGATTGAAGCTTTAGAATGACGTATTGCGGTAAAAGGGGAAAGCCCGGGCTCCTCCTTCTGTTTTGCCTCCTACATGGTGAACCCAAAGAGGATCCAAATTATTATATGCCAAGCAAACAGGCATCTCAGAAGACTTTTATTTACCCAGATTGATATGTATGGTCACATTGCACCCTTAGTCTTCAAGATGATTTGCATTCCATCTCATGCCAATACTTACTGCTGGCCGTGCTGGTGGGGCTGGTGGGAATTATAATCCAAAATAGTTCTGTCATTCTATTATCATGCCTACATGACAAGGGATTTAATGTTTGGTTTTGTCTTTTGTTATTATACTTATGAAATAGTGTTGTTATGGTATTGTGGAACACAGCAAATCAACATTCTCCCAAGCAATTCTAAAACTGGGGGCAACTTAACCAGAAATGTATAACCTTGAAAATCAGCATCATATCAGTATCAAATTGGGCATGGATGTAGCAGACCATATAATCTTACTCTGTGCCAAATCTGGGGAAATTTGGACAAAGGGTTTTCATACTGTGATCTTTTAAAGGGTAAATCTGCTTTACCTTCTTGTGCAGAAACAAGAGACACCAAATGGCTCTGGATTTAAAGCAGATCACAAAAACAAAAATACAGTAGGACCTCCTTATCTGCAGGATCAATATCTGTTGATTCACTTATCCATGGTCTGCAAATATTAAAGTAAATACCGTATTAAAAAGATTAAAAGAAACAATGTGCAGAAAAAGACTTCATGTTGTACCAGAACTGGCAGCTAGAGGGAGACAGAGAGACCATGCAATGAGGAATACTATATTTTTCAGCGTATACAGCACTATTTTTTTTTCTAAAATCGTGACACTAAAACTTAAGGAGGGAGGGGTCTTAGACATAGAAGTAAGCCTTTCCTGAGGGGTGGGGGGGGGTAGGGTGGAAGAGAACCTCAACTGACCTTGTTGTTTCCCTTTCTTTCAGCAGCCATTGTTTACTCTCCATGCTTTGTGTTGTTCAGAATTTTCAGTGGGAAAGGCTTGGAGGTTTAAGAAGTGCCTTTCTACACTGCTAGAGAGAAAGTGAAACTCAGTTTGAGGACTTCTCACCCCACCCCCTGCTGTTTTCTTTTCTTTCTGTATTGATGGCCCTCTTCTGGCAAAAGCAAGGGAGACGATTGACCGGAGGGATCCTCAGAGTGAGGAAAGGAAAGGAAATGGGGGGGGGGAGATCAGGAGAGGAGATCTCAAAGAGGATATATTAATTTTATTAATCTGGGATCTCAAAAGTGGGGGGGTCTAATAGATGGGAAGGTCTTATAGATGGAAAAATATGGTATATAGCACGTACTTTGCCTGCTTAAGGCCTCTCCTTTTGCATGCTTTCTCCACAGAGATGACCTGGAGATTCTTCATGCCTGCTAGTTTACCTAGAGGTTTTAAAAAAAACTGTCAGTACCAGGTGATCGAGGCAGGAAATGGGACAGGGGCATCGCTAGCAAATTGCTTTGCAATGAGGGCCCAGAGCGCACTGCCAAACAGTTCAGCATGCAGATGAAAGGCCATCCCCAAGCCACAGAGTTGGCCTCTATGCTCTGCCATCCCTTCAGTTAACCATCAGGTTTGCAAGGATCAGAGGGCAGGTGTGGGGAGGTTTTCTTCCTATACCTTCCAGATGGTTGGCAAGGGCAGGGAGGGTGTCTGGCTTGGTGAGGGAGATACGTGCTATAATCCATATATTTCAGCATCTGCAGGGTGGCTTGGATCCAATCCCCTGTGGATATGGGGACCTAGTGCATCAACCTTGAAAGAGAATCATTGGCCCTATCCACAATTTTAATTGTTTTTGAAAGAATCCATGCTACAGGAGCTGAAATATTGACCTTCAAAAATGGCCTTCAAAAATGGTCTTTCAAAAGGAAAAAGAGCCACTTTGCTATAAGATTGAGCATGCATGGTACAGGCTTACATCCAGAAACTTTTCAAGAGTAGCCTGAATGTTGATGACACCCATATCAACAGTCAAGATGGTCTACAGGATACCCTCTTGTGCTCCCTACCATTCACAAAGAGATACCAAGCAATGGAAAAATCCCAGAAACTGGCTCCCTTTTCCATATCAACCAAAGACCTGTGGCTACTGAGCTGTGCTTTGCAGAGAGAGAAAATTATTGTACTGTGGGTTATTCCTGACTAGATATCCATAGACATCTAGTCAGGAATTGTGAGCTGTGGTTTTTATTCTTCTTAAGGGAATACCCAAAGGGTTTAAAATTATATCCAAGTGTGCTCATATAGGTTGGTCTTGCCCTCTATTTCTAACCTTCTAACCTCTGTTCTTGTCCTCTATTTCTAACCTCAGACACTGCTATAATATACTATTTCAGACCCCAGGTTAGAATTTACTCCTGGTCCAAGATATTGTCCCTCACTCGTGCCTCAGTTCTTAAAGTCCAGGGCTTTTTGTCAAGTACATCTATTACTATTTCCACTTAAATATGAAAGCTTATGAGTTGCTTTGCTGGATCAAATTAAACTCCATCAAGTTCAGCATTCGGTTTCCATTGTGACCTCAGGTAAGTTGGGAGGTAGGTAGGTAGGTAAATAAGTTAATAAGTATTCAAAACATTTAAACTCTTTATATGGCCTTTTGCCATCAAATAGGTAGGTGATATAGAAATGTAGATGGTTTTGGAAGGTTGAAAAGGAACAGAGAAATGCCCAAGGGGAAAGGGATGCTTGATCCTTTTCCCATCTTACATTCCTATCTTACACCTTCCTCATTCTTCAGCTGCTAACTATCCCCTTTAGCATTTCTGATATGCATTGGCCACCAAGACGTAAAGGGCTGCCAACTACTGGTATTTAGTGACTCAAGAATCTCCCTTCTCATGACAAAATGGAGGTGAGTGAATCACAGCAGCTTTTTCTTCCTTCCTTCCTTCTTCTTGGACAGTTGATGCCATTCCTATAATGTAGTTTTCTGTTGTGACAAATAATTTAGAATGAACTGTGTAAACTGTTGCAACGCTGAGCACTGCCAGCTGACCAAACATTTCCTGGCTTACAGTCAAAGTCTTGCTTCATGTTTATTCTTTCTTCTTCTGTCTCACTTAACTTCATTCCAAAGAAATTGTGGAATTACTTCGTATTTAAAAAGAAGAGGGCAGGGATAAGACAAGGCAATCTTGATCACCTTCTGGGCTAAATGATACCATTTGTTTGAAATCCACAGTTTCCAAGAAAACAGTGTTTATTATGTCAAGAGTACAGTTATCATCCCTGGAACAAATGTCTAACCTTTGAGCTCAGTCATGGATTGATTGCAATATAGTTTAAAGTTTGGCTCCTTGGGGCTACGATCCTTCAGTTCTTCTGAGAAGTCTCTGATCTCTTGGCAAGCCGTTGTTTGACAACAATAGCACAGGTCTGGGCAACTGTGGTTCTTTAGCTGTTGTTTGTACTGTAATTCTTATCAGCCACAGTAAGCATAGTTTTGAAGGTTGATGAACGACAATGGGTGTTGCAGGCCACCAACATCTGGAAGGCCAAATGTTCCCCATTTCTCCAGTAAGAAACAGAAGCAGTTTCCTAGTCGATGGAGCACAGGTTAAGGGCACGAAGGACTGCATTCTTCAGCTACTTTCAGATGTGATGGCAGAAACTGAGCTCTCAGAATGGTTGCGTTTTGGTTTGCTTCTTAGATTATTGGTGCATTTCTTACTTCTTTCCCAGCACTTTCTGGATTTGTCACAGAAGAGCTTTTAGTCTGGGTTAAACCAGAGTAGATAGCTGCCTAGATGCCTCAAGCACATCCTATATCGCCTGATTTAGGAAGCTAAGCAGGGTCAGCTCTGGTTAGTACTTGGATGGGAGACCACCAGGGAATACCAGGTGCTGTAGGCGCCTGGAATAGGAACTGGCAAGCCATTCCAGTATTTCTGCCAAGAAAACTCCATGGATATGGGAGTCCCAAAGAGTCAGTCACTACTGTAATGATGCAACACACACACACACACACACAAACCAGAGTAGAACAGAATTGTAAAATCTAAGTTTACATGTTATTTCATTTCCATGTAGGATCTGGGTAATCTGGGTAGATGACATGACAATACCCTGTGCACATATTGGCTTATTGATTATAACTGGAACTTGGAAAATATACTTTGTTGGATGACCACTCCAACCCCGCCCCCCGAGGTTGTGTAATAAGCAGGATTCAGGGAGTTATTGTCCAAACAAGTGATTTTTTCAAACTCTGGCAACAGTCTATACAAGTGCAAACCAATCGCCTGAGCAACATGATGCTGTGGAAGAATTTTCCTGTCAGTGGATTGGATACATCATGAGGGAAGAAGGTGGAGCCTTAATTTTCTCTCACTCACCCAGTATATACCTTCCATGTTGTTTCAAATGATTGGTAGGCTCTTCAGAACAGGCAGTGCAGAAGAGTGTAAGGAAAGGAGAATTGGAAAGCAGTCATTTATATCGCCTTCTTCCTCTAGTGGAAAGTCTATGGAATGCTTCTAGGAACAAATGGACATTTACAATCCAACTGTTTAAAATAAGAACTGGTTATGAATGAAAGCCACGGCCGCCACTTGCTTCAGTGGCTCAAAGACAGTTTAAAAACCCTGCACGTTCCCATGCAACGTGCCCAATGGGGGACGACGACACAGGGTTTCTAAACTGTCTTTGAGCCACCGAAGCAAGCAGCGTCCACAGCCATTGCCACTTGCTTTGGTGGCTCGAAGACAGTTTAAACACCCCACACTCTCCCCCACAACATACCAGATTGGGGGAAGTGCTGGGTTTTTTAACTGTCTTTGAGCCACCGAAGGAAGCAGCGACCGTGGCCATCACCATTTGCTTCAGTGGCTCAAGGACCATTTTAAAACCCTGTGCTGCCCCCCTCCAAAATCGGGCGCGTTGAGGAAGAAACAAAAAACAAAACAAAAAAATCAAGTTCATTTTGTTTCATTTTTTCTTTAAAAATCAGTTTGTTTTTCATTTTGTTCTTAAATGAAATGAAAAATGAAAAACGAAACAAAAATTGTTTCATGCCCATCTCTAGTTAGAACATAAGAACATAAGAAGAGCCATGCTGGATCAGGCCAAAGGCCCATCTAGTCCAGCTTCCTGTATCTCACAGCGGCCCCACCAGATGCGTTTGGGAGCGCATTTATTTATTTATTTATTTATTTATTTAAGTGCTTATATCCCGCTCCATCTTCCCAACGGGAACTCTGGGCAGCTAACAACGCAAAAACTAAAAAGATAAAAGCTAAAAGCTAAAAAATAGCAGGCCACCAGCAAGGGCAGCGGAGGGCAAGATGGCGGCAGGCGTTAAGGGATAGGAAGGAAAAGAAAAACTAACTAATAAGGGCACCATAAGCCTCTTTGAAGAGGTAGGTCTTCAAGGCCCTCTTAAAGGCGGGCAGGGACTCCAGCAGGCGCAGCTCAGGAGGCAGATGGTTCCAAAGCGAGGGCCCCACCACAGAGAAGGCGCGGTTCCGCGTACGCGTTTTCCGCGCCTCTCTGGGTGTGGCCACCCTCAAAGAGCGCGCCTGCGACAATCTCGTGGGTCTGGATCCGGATGCCCTCAGGGAGATGCGCTCCGCCAGGTATCCTGGTCCCAAGCCGTGGAGGGCCTTGAAAACCAAGACCAGGACCTTGAACCTGATCCGGAAGACAACGGGCAGCCAATGCAGGCGGACCAGGACTGGGGTGATGTGCTCGAATCTACGAGCACCCACCACCAGCCTGGCCGCCGCATTTTGCACCCGCTGTAACCTCCGGACCAGGGTCAAGGGCAACCCCACGTAGAGGGCATTGCAATAGTTGATCCTCGAGATCACCAGGGCCTGCACAACTGTCCTCAGGGAGGACTCGTCAAGGTACTGACGGATCTGGGCGATCCTGCGGAGATGGAAAAAAGCGGCCCTGGAGACTGCCATCACCTGGGCTTCCAGGGAGAGGGCCGAATCCAGGACCACGCCCAGATTCCTGGCCCTGTCTGTAGGCTGGAGGGAGTACCCCCCAGACTAGGGAGGGGGCCATTGTACCGAGACGAGGGCGCCCCGAAGAACAGAACCTCCGTCTTCTCTGGATTAAGCTTGAGCCGGTTATCTCTGGTCCATTCCAGAACGGCCTCCAGGCACAGATCAAGGGATCGAACCGCCTCCTCAGCAGACGTAGAAAAGGAGATATAGAGCTGCGTCTCATCAGCGTACTGATGACAGCGAACTCCATATCTCCTGATGACCTCCCCCAGCGGCCTCATAGTTATGTCACCTGCAGCCCTCCCTTTTCTTTTAAATGTCACTTCCCAACTCCTATCTCCATTTTCTATTTTTCTTTCTCCATTTCCCTTCTCTCCCCTTCTCTCCCCTCCCCTTTTCTCTTCCCTTCTTTCCTCACTCATTCCCTTTTCCTTATTTCTCTGCACATCTCTCCTTCTCTGTAATTGCATATCATTTTTCTTTTAACTTTCAAACAGCATCAAGAGGAGGAAGCAGATTTTAAAAGAGATTAAAAAGAGAGAGAGAGGAGACATTAATGCAATGCCTCTTTCTTTCTCTTCTCCAAAAATTCAAAGCAGTAAATGTCCCTTTCTCTACCCAAGCCTATTCCTTTCCTTCCTTGCACCCAAAAGGGGGGAAGATAAGGTTGGCTCCTTCTGAGCAATGTATACATGTTATTTTTGTATGGCGGCAGCAGCAACTAGCAACTTATTAATATTCCTCTAAAAGGTTTTTTTAAGAGTACAAGCACAGCAGCCCAAAAGTGGCCACAGAGCTGAAAAAACAGACCCCTTCACAAAGTAAATAAATTGACAGGAACTTTCACATACACCAAAATGATAAGGAATACATTATTGGTACATTTCAAAACAATCATCCTTGCAAAGGAAAACAACACCCAATTGGTTGGCCAAATGAATAAATCCTACCCATGCATTCTATGAAAAGAAAATTATAAAGCAATTTTTAAAATACAAGAATGCATATAAATGAGATTATTTTGGCTTCTTTGATTGAACCCTAAAGCAGGCTTTTGTCTGCTGAGAGAAAGGAAGATTGTAAATCAATACAATATCCAAAGAAGTTGATGTGCTAGTCTGCCTCAGCATGTAGGCAAAAGGGGGGGGATAAAATCCAAATTCTTGCTTTGTCTGAGGAAGTAGATTTTGAACCATGAAAGCTCACACTAAAATGAAGCTGATAAGTCTTTTAAGTGCTATATTTTGCCATAGGGGATGGGATATGTAAATAGATATGATGGCTGCTTCTGCCTCACATGTAATTTACAAAACTCCCTATGAGCCTACTCTCCATTTGATTTAAAGAACAACGGGCATAAGAACATAAGAACAGCCTTGCTGGAACAGGCCACAGCCCATCCAGTCCAGCATTCTATCTCACACAGCAGCTCACCATTTGCTTCAGGGTATTCCATGGGGTCACAAATAGTTGGTCACGACTGTAGTGACACAATAAACACACACACACACACACACACACACACACACACACACATTCCCAAGCAGATATCTTTACCTGCTTGCTATTCCCTTCAAATGGCAGTCAGAGATACCCTGCCTCTCTCTCCAACCCGGAGGTTGTCCTTTTAGCATCCATAATGATAGTCATTGATACCCTTGTTCTCCATGAACTTGTCCAATCCCTTCTTAAAGTTGTCAAGGCTGACAGCGGTCACCACTTCTTCCGGCAGGGAGTTCCACAAACCAGTGATCCTCTGGGTGAAAAAGTACTTCCTCTTATTTGTTTGAGAGCTAGCACCCAAAAGTTTCATGGAGTGCCCCCTAGTTCTAATGTTGTGTGATAGTTGTGTGCCATCATTCAAGAGTGAAGAGGCCCAGCTACGGCAGCCTCAGATGGTAAGGAATGTGTTCCAATACCCTAATATTTCTGGAGGCCATCCTCTGCACTTTTTCTATTTCCATAATATCCTTCTGGAGGTAGGGTGACCAGAATTGTACACAATAATCCAGATGGGGCCTCACCATAGATTTATAAAGAGGCAAAATGACATTTGCTGACTTATTTTCTATAAACTTCTTAATGATCCCTAGCATTGAATTTGCTCTTTCCACTGCTGCAGCACACTGGGTTGACACCTTCATTGAGCTGTCCACCAGGACACCAAGGCCCCTTTCCTGGTTTGTTGCAGAGAGTTCTGACCCCATCAGTTTATAAATGTAATTGAGTTTTTTTTTTTTTGCCCCAACATGCATCACTCTGCACTTACTAATGTTGAAGCTCATTTGCCTCTGCTTTGCCCACTCCCCCAATGTCAAGAGATCCCTTTGGAGCTCCTCACAATCTCTCTCAGTTTTTAGTACCCTGTATAATTCAGTGTCATCGGCATCACTTCTGCTGCATTCTTTGGAGTATTTGCTGATTTTTATACCCCCCCCCAACCCGGTGGAGAGTTCTGGAAAACACCTCTAATATGTAACTTTTTAGTAATATTACTTAAAGGTTGTCTTTTTTAGAAATGACCTTCTTGAATAAACTGCAGTTGAGCTGGGGGAAACACAGAAAGATAAATACAGTGTAAGAAGAGTGGCCATTCCCTAGACAAGGACCACACATGGATTAAAACTGGGGAAGAATATTAGGTTATATAATGAAAACCATATGAAAATCATGCTTAGCTGTGGCATAACAACTGCACTGTGACATTAACACCATTTTTAGGGTTTTGCAGCGTGCTATGGAAATGGGGAGGGATGCGGAGGACATTTTCTAGGAATCCAGAAATATTTTCCAGCGTGAAAATGTAGTAAAAGGACACTGAAGTAAGCAAAGACATGAATAATAATGTGTGTCGAAATAAATACATTCCTCCTGTGACTGAGAGAAAGATCCTCTTTACATCAGTTGTGGTGGAAAACTTCAAAGATTCAGATATTGAAATTAAAATGCTATGCAAACCTGATATAAAGTTAATTAATATAGTTAGGGTGCTGTCTACAAATCATGCATACAGTACATACCTTTTGTTTGTTTTTATCTACAGCAAAACATAAAAGTCACATGAATGTAAAATCAGGGTAATCTGAGGATTTTGAAAACTTGGAAGATCTGTACTTTTTTCATTCTTCCATAGCACTGAGTTTGGCATACAAGGGTATAACAAGCTCATGTGCTGAAGGGTAATAATGTAGGAGTTGGGTGAGGTACTACACTTGGGTCAAAGTGGGTAGTTCTTGCAGATTTACCAAATGGATCAAGAGGGCCTAGCACTCAGTCTTGTATATTAAAACAAGGCTTGAATCATATGGACATTCAGCTATTCGCACAGTGAACTATTGAAGACCCCTATTGTTTTTCCCTATTGTTCTCTGATACTGCTGGATAATTAGGAGCTATTCAAACACCTGACTGCTAGGTAAGTCATAAGGACTGGCCTTTTTTGTGTTTTAACAAAATGCAAAATACACAGAAAGTCTGGCCCGAATTCCTGGTCCCCATTGACATAGTATTGAATTGTTTTATAAGTCTAAAATATGAATGAGTTGAATTAATGAAAAAGGAGAAAAGCTCTTCTTTGTAAGCTTTTTTTGGTCATCCTTTGCTTGTCCAGTTCTTCATCCAAAAGCATCATGAGGGCTGCTGCCAGAAGCTACCTGGAACATATCTGGGGAGGTGGGGATTTTGAATCTGTTCAAGGACCTGGATTGACTGGAAATGACTGAGAACTGAGTTTTGGTCACTTCAGTCATTCCTTGTGGGTGTGCAATTCCTTGTGCCCCACACCCCATCTTGAATTGTGATGCCTGCCTATGTGCCTGCCATGCTTCCTCTATGCCTCCATCTCGGATCCTTTCCTTATTTACTTTTATTTCTTCATTAGGGTTACTTGTTTGTTTGTGTAGATTATTTTTGCTGCCTCCTGCTGGTCTGCCTGATGTTATTGTGGCGCAGCAGTTAAAATGGAATAGGACAACGAAGACTCGGCTCACAAGATGAGCTCGATCCCAATAGGCTCAGGTAGCCAGCTTAAAGATGACTTTGTTTTTTAAAACCCCTATTTGATCCCTTGCTTTTCTTGGATTTGGGGAGAGGGAGCTATTTTTTTGTTCTGAGGGTTTTGTTTGTTTGTTTTCCTTTGGTTTTTTGCTATATTTTTTCCTCTCTGGGTGGTAGTGCAGGGGTGCTTTCATAGTTTGTCTGAGTTTTAAAAAAATTAGTTATTGGTAGTTTGCTATATATTTATTTTGTTAAAGGTGTTTATTTTGGGATTTTTGGCATGGCTGTGTATTAATGTGTTCTTGATTGCTTTGATGAGAGGGGGTGTCTCTGTGTGTATGTAGCCAGTGCCTGGATGAATGCCTTTTTCCTTGCCTTTTCCCCTTATTGTGATGCTCAGGTCCAGAGGGTCTCTGTTGTGATGGGCACTGAACTCTAAACCTTTCCTAATTTGGAAGATATTTGGGATATTTAGCCTCTGGTGGTGGTGTGTGCATTGGTAGGTTAGGCATTGCCTGAAGCCTTCTGTACAACCTATTCTTTTAATGCCTCTGATTTTTCTTTCCCATGTATAGTATCGTTATTTTGGAAGTATAATTGTTGGGTCCCAGGGAGCTAGTCTCCCCCTATGGTCACCAGAACCAAGTTACCAAATAAAGATCTGATGCGAGAGAGTTCAATTTTGCAAGGCTTATTGATCAATAAAGCAAGCAGGCAGAGAGAAGCTTAACTTCTGGCAGCAGAAGTCAAGTCTCTGCCCTGATCGGAGGGAGAACAGGGTTTTATCATCTTTGTACAGTGGGGAGGAGACACACACAACAAGGGGAAAAAACTGTAAAATTCCAAGGTGCAAGACAAAAGATACAATGTACCAGAGGTTCCGCACATCATTGACAATTTGTTATTCAGATGAGCTATATTGCCAATACCGTAGGAGAATGGGTGTCTCATTTTGAGTGAAGGGCTTAGACAGAGGGAAGAAATACTCTTTACTTTAGGGTAATGAAGTTGATGGGAGGGTAAGTCCAGGTGCACCAAAAACAATGGGTGTCCCATCTTGGGCAAGGGGCTTAAGACAGAGGAGATTGGTCTAAGGAAGTGGCTTGGGGGTTTGTGTGCAAAGGATTGTCCTAAATCAATTGCTACACAAATGAATGATACCTGTTTACAGGAAGGATGAGGGGAGACAAAGGGTTTTTTCCTCCATGTCGGGGGACTCGTGTCTGGAGGTGGGGGACATTGTTCCCCTCCCTGTGTCATGGACAGACCATCACCTGCTCTCATTCTCCCTGGCGATCCCGGCCCCTCCCCGCGGGGACCTTCGGCCTTCCGTTCTGGCCCGCCCCCGCAGGCTTATGGACCCCCAGCGGTTCAGTGAGCTCTTCGGGGGCCTTCCTGGTGGTACGACTGGCGCTCCGGCTGAGGTAATGGCTAATCTTTGGCATGATACAGCTGCCAACACCATCGACCGGATCGCCCCCAAGCGCCTTCTCCGTTGCCGAGCCCGGCCCTCCCCATGGTTCACGGGGGAGCTTAGGGCAATGAAGCAGGTTAGGAGAAGGCTAGAGCGCAGCTGGAGAAAAACCCGGACGGCGTTAAGTAAGGCTGCTGTTGATGCCCAGACTAGTCGCTATACCAACGCGATCAGGGAGGCTCGAACATCCTTTAACTCCCTGAGAATTGCTGAGGCCTCGAACCGCCAGGCGGAGCTCTTCCGGGTGGTTCGAGACCTCAACAATCCTAGTCTGGCTAGGCCTCCTCCTACTGAGTTCAGTAGCGAGCAGTTTGCAGCCTTTTTTCGAACTAAAATAGAGGCCATCCTTGCCGGCTTTGACTCCGGTTGCAGTGGCCCTGCCCCGCCATCCCCAGTCGCTGGTCCGCCTTCGTCGCCTCGGTTGGATGCGCTTGGGCCTGTTTCCGCTGTCGAGGCCTCCAAGGCCATGGCGCATTGCCGGCCTGCCTCCACCCCTTTCGACCCTTGCCCTGCCTGGCTAATTAGAGCTGCCAGAGGGACCATGGCCGAATGGGCTTCAGCCATCGCCACCGCCTCCTTCAGTGAGGGGGTTTTTCCCCCTCGTCTGAAGGAGACGGTGGTGAAGCCCATTCTGAAAAAACCTGGCCTGGCGGTGGATGACTTAACAAACTATCGTCCCATCGCCAATGTCCCGTTTATGGGCAAGGTGATCGAGAGGGTGGCGGCGGTCCGGCTGCAGTCATACCTGGAGGATCGGCAGTGCCTCGATCCTTGCCAGTCCGGGTTCAGGCCTCGCCGGGGTACCGAAACAGCTTTGGTCGCCCTGCAAGATGACCTTCTCCGGGTGGCCGACAGGGGTTGCTCTACCCTGTTGGTCCTCCTGGATCTGTCAGCGGCCTTTGATACCGTCGACCACGGTATCCTACTGGACCGGCTCTCTGAGGTTGGAATCGGAGGCACTGCTCGCAGTTGGCTCCGTTCCTTCCTGGAGGGCCGGCCCCAGTATGTTCAGCATGGGGGGGAGTTATCGGCCCCTTGGATTCTCCCTTGTGGGGTTCCACAGGGGTCATCTCTGTCCCCCATGCTGTTTAACATCTATGTAAGGCCGTTGGCGGGGGTCATCAGGAGTTTTGGAGTCTGCTGTCATCAGTACGCTGATGACACGCAGCTCTATCTCTCCTTTAACACCTCTGCTGTGGAAGCTGTGGAAGTTCTCGACGGGTGCCTGGAGGCCGTCCTGGCTTGGACCGGGCGAACAGGCTTAAGCTCAACCCCGAGAAGACGGAGGTTATGTTCTTTGGGAGCTCGCCGTCTGGGTTCGGTGGCCCTTTTCCCCGTCTGGGGGATCCCTCCAGTTCGCGGAAAGGGTGCGGAATCTGGGTGTGCTCCTGGACCCGGCGCTTACCTTGGAGTCCCAGGTGGCGTCGGTGACCAGGTCCGCCTATTATCATCTCCGTCAGATCGCCCAGATCCGCCCGTACCTGGACGCGAACTCTCTGAGAACAGTGGTCCAAGCGCTGGTGATCTCGAGGCTGGACTACTGTAACGCTCTCTACATGGGGTTGCCCTTGAATCTTCTCCGGCGCCTGCAGCGGGTCCAGAATGCGGCGGCCAGGCTGGTGGGGGGTGTGCGTCGCCACGAGCACATCACACCAGTCCTGGCCCGCCTGCACTGGTTGCCCGTTGCAGCTCGGATTAGATTCAAGGTCCTGGTTTTAGTTTATAAAACCCTCCATGGCTTGGGACCGGACTACCTGGCAGAGCGTATCGCTCAGCGATCCACCTCGGCCCGGCCCGTTCGGCAGGCGCGAGCGCACTTGCTTCGGGTCGCCACCCCTCGAGAGGCCCGTAAAACGAGTACTCGAAATCGGGCTTTCTCGGTGGTGGCCCCTAGCCTTTGGAACTCCATCCCTCCTGAAGTGTGCTCTGCAGAGTCCCTGCTGGCCTTCCGGAAGGCATTAAAAACCCATCTGTTCCGGGAGGCCTTTGGCGATCGTTATTAATCTCTCTCTTTTTTTTTTTTTTCCGCCATCGTATTGCGTATTACCTATAATGTTAGGTTTTAATGATTTGTTGAGGTGCCTCTAGGTTTTATTTTGTATGTTATGCTGTTTTGTCTGTCTTTAATGCATATTGTTTTTGCTCTGTTCTGTAATACTTGTAGTCCATTGTTGTAAGCCGCTTAGAGTTCAAATTGAAGATAAGCGGGATATAAATATAATAAATAAATAAATAAATAATAAATAATTTTACAAACAGGAGGTATTATCTTAGAATTCTAGATGCTCTAGGGCAGTGGTGGCGAACCTTCGGCACTCCAGCTGTTTTGGACCACAACTCCCAGAGTCCTTTGTCATTGGCAATCTAGGCTCGGAATTCTGGGAGTTGGGGTTCAAAACATCTGGAGTGCCGAAGGTTCACCACCACTGCTCTAGGGCATGGCTGGTGTGAACCGGACAATTCCCTCCCCTTGCTGGTGAAAGAGTCATCATTTTAAACATGGCTGAGACACTGCTTCTAATGTTGGATTTTGTGAATTTTTGGTCTGACTTCTAAATGCCTGCCTGCCCTTCATTTTGCTACATCATTTTCACGTGGATACTGTGCAGGTGGACCTATTACAATGGACCCTCGAATAACAAATGGTTTGTATAACATAAAATCTGTACAACATAAAAAATTCCAGAGACAGGGGAAATTTGCTTAACAGAATCACCCATGGGGCAAATCCATACAACATAAAAATGGTCATGATTAGGGATTACTCAGTTTTCAATGCATTCCTATGGGAAATTTGTACAAAGGAATATTTGCTTAATAGAATTTCATTTGGAACGAATTAATTCCTTTACACAAGGTGCCAATATAGATCAATTCCTTGTTGCCTCACCTTTCTACTTTTGATGGGCTGTTTTTAAGGGTTTTGTAGAGCTTTTGAATGCCTAGATGGAAAACTTAAAATGAAAGAAATCCAAAGAGGCTTTCCCTTTCATGAAAAAATAATAATTAGAAACACTCTCAGTAGAACAGGACACAAAAAGAAGCACAAAGACTTCCACTGTGCACATCCCTCTTAGGTAGTAGCATGTGTGACCTTTTCATTTTTGAACAGAACCTTGCTTTTTGGAAAGTTTTCTGAAATGATGTTTATTTTCCATGAGAAAAAGGAATTCTTGCATCAGCTGGAATATAAACTAGAATAACACTGTCTCATGTGGGCATGGTGTCCCCTTCTTACCAAGTGAAATGCTTGCGTCTGCTATCAAATAACACTCTCAAATCCACTAATCTCTCTGTGTGGTGATTTTCTCCCAAAGTAAGAAAACAAGGAGAAATGAGGAAGGAAAAAGTGGGAGCAAAAATCTCTGAGCAATGCAGAACTATACATTTTCCTTTTGTGATAGTAAGCTTAAACCACTTTTCAGCATGTGTGACATTATGCTATTTCATGTTGGTTGAGTTTATTTTTCTTTCTGGAGCCCAGTTGGTCCTGAATTCTCAGTTGCCTTGCTTCTAGGAGAGGCAATGCTTAGACGCACGTGCATGTACGCACGCACACACACACACACACACACACTGTGTGTGTGTGTGTGTGTGTGTGTGTGTGTGTGTGTGTGTGAGAGAGAGAGAGAGAGAGAGAGAGAGAGAGAGAGAGAGAGAGAGAGAGAGAGAGAGAGAGAGAGAGAGAGAGAGGAGGAGGAGGAGGAGGAGGAGGAGGAGGAGGAGGAGGAGGAGGAAGAAGAAGAAGAAGAAGAAGAAGAAGAAGAAGAAGAAGAAGAAGAAGAAGAAGAAGAAGAAGAAGAAGAAGTTTTGTGAAAGGCCAGCATTACATACTCTAGGGAAAAACAGACAAAATTTGCCTCAGCTCCAATCACTGCCCAAGACACCAAGCCCGATAGAAGTTTTGAAATGGTGCCTAATCTACATGTTTCTGTTTTACAAATCAAATGTGAGAAGAAAGAACACCAGAACAGGGTGAAAAAGGACAGAGGTTTGTGGGCAGAGAGGCAACAGCAGGTAAAGAGAGTTGGCTGCCCTGACAGGCACAGAAAAGAGGCATAGAATGGAATAGTAAAACAGAGTGTGTTGTGTTGTTGTTAATACCTTCATCAAAGGTTACTGAGAGGGTTGGTTTCAGCCTAACACATCTTGAATTTGCATGTGTTCTGTATTTTCTTGAGTTGCATTATAACAGTTAAAAAAAGCTAACCACACTTTAGTTGGAGGCAAGAGCCATTGATCTGAATGAGGCTTATAACAATGCATAATTCTGTATCCATCCTTTTCCTTTCACTTTGCACTCACCAGGGAAAGATGTTAATCAACAATGGGTTGATGGAGATAAAAATACAGAGCTTTTTCAAGCACACAAAAAGCAGGTCCCTGTCATTTCTTTAGCGCTCCCCCCCCCCAAGCTGGACTAACCCTGTCCCCAATGTAAACAAAAAGATGAAGGAAATATTCGACAGCCCCAAGATTCTCTCAGCTGCGTTGCCATTTTATACACGGGAATACGTCTTAATGGATCTGACTCGGCTGCTCCTCAGATACTCAGTGCGTACCTCATATGTGGAAATCTGGGGCCCTTCAATTCCTCCTTCACCCTGTGGAAAATATTTCATTTAACTGTTAGTACTCAGTTCCTCAAATAAGACTTTGACAACCAGTTCCCAAACCAGAAGCCTTTTACAAGCCATCTTTCCTTCCTCTCCCTCCCTGCCTCCCTCCCTTGCTAAGTTGTAGTAGCCAACCAGCCGGAGTTGGTGTTTATTATTTGATAACTACCACAAGGAAATAAAGAGACAGTTGCTATATAAAACAACAGAAGTAGTTGTTTTGTATAAGAAGATGGGGAAAAGGATTGGAATCACAACATAGGTGGCTGTTTCTTGAAGCCTTTTTATCTTCTTAGAAACTTATAAAATTTCAAGTGTCTGTCTCTTAATACGTCTCACTCTGTCTCTTTATATCTCTCTCCTCATGACAGTTTTCAACTGCCATATTTCATAATGTATCTTATTCTAACCCAAGTCCTATTCTAATAAATTAATTGAAATCTGAATTTTATCTCTATGTTTCTTTAAAAACCTCTTAATATCTTATCTGCCGTGATATACTATTGATGGATGGATGGATGGATGGATGGATGGATGGATGATTGACTGACCTATTGTGATATGCTCTTTCCAGGCCGAGACGGTCTGAGGAAAACAGCTTTTGACAACAAAGTTCTGTGGATGCATATTCTTTCTGTATCCTGCTATAACTGTCATAGCTGTCACCTGTCAACAATTCATTTATTATCTCATGCAACAAAGTAACTTCCCCGTTAGAGATGGGCACGACTTGAAAAAAAATTTTTCGAGTTGTCGTTAGTCGGGCCGGTTCCGTTTTGGGTCGTTTCCGTTTTTTGCGAAAATTCGCAAAAATTAGTCGGTTCGCTTTTTTGTTTTTTTGTTTTCATTAGTACTGGTTTTTTGGGGGAGGAGCGGGCTCCTGGAGGCACCTCTGTGGAGTGGGTGCCTCCTCTGGCCCACTATAAAGGGAAAGTGGGCTCGGGTGCCTCCTATCCTCACCCACTAGGAAGGGGAAGCAGGCTCCAAGAGACCCCTCAACATGGGGTTCTCCCCTCCTCACCTGCTGCTGCTGCAAAATGGTATGCAATAGCCATATGGATATTGCATACCACTTGTGCAGACAGTGACTGTGAAGACTAGTGGATGGCACTGAACCCAGAGCCATAGGTGAGATGCCTAACTAAGGCTCTCGCACCACCATGTCTCACACAGAAAGGAATTGTACTTGCGTGTAGTGCAATGCAAGTACATCTGGCTTAGGGTTAAGGTGGGTTAGGGTTAGGGCTAGGGTTAGGCTAGTGACGGGTAAGGTTACGGTGGGCTAGTGGGTTGCACCTCTGGGTGCCTCTCTGACCCACTAAGAAGACAGTCTGTGATGTATGGGTACGGAGTCAAGGGTTAGGGTTAGGGTTAGGGGGCTAGGGCAGGTTTTAGGGGGCTTTTTGGCACATCCCAGAAGTCTCCATGGCCAAGTGGCCATGCGATTGGTGGGATGGCTCCAAAAATTTGATTGGTCGTCCACTCCCACATGGCTGGCCACTCGGCCAGCCCATCATTGCGCAGGTGTAAATAAAATAAAATAAAATAAAATCAATGGAGGACAGAGGAGGAGAGGAGACTGGAGAGACATTTTGTTGCAAGAAAAAACCCACTGCTACTGTGAAAAATCTGGCAGTTTATAAATTTTTGCGTGTTTCTGTTGTGCTTGTGTGTTTTTGGACCACGATTTCAAAAACAATATTGCGTTCGCCGCCCCATTTCGGATCCCCCGCCCGCACCACATGGCATGGCGACTCGAGTCCGGCTGCCCAGGACGGGGGGGGGGAGGCGGGACCCTCCCTCCAGAAACCACCCCTCCGGTAGGTGCCCTGCGCCCTTAGTCAAGCAGGCATTTTTCCGCCTGCTTTTTTGGGCCGGGAATGGGTGGGGGGAGAGTTTAAAAGTTTTTTCCTGTGCCGTCCGTGCCACTTGCTTGCGCTTTAATTGTGGCGGCCGGCGGCCGGTGAGACTGGGCTTTTTGCTGGCTGCGAGCCTGCGGCGAGTCCCACCAGAGCAGCCCAGGACGGGGGATGGGGGGGAGGCCGGGGACCTCCAGAAACAATCCCTCTGGTAGGTGCCCTGAGGTACGGCAGGCATTTTTCCGCCTGCTTTTTGGCCGGGAACTGGTTTTTTTTAACTTTTAAAAACTTTTTTTCTGTGCCGCGTGGCATCGCGCGATCGCGCGATGCAAGGAACGAGCACGACAAATCAGACCAAAATTGTTCGTTCGTCGGTTCGAGCTCGAAGTCTGGCGGAGTAATTCCCGTTACCGTTTACGTAGAGTAACGGAAACGAGTAACGGAAACGGAAAAGGGAATACCGCTAAGTCGTGCCCATCTCTATTCCCCGTATATCTAACATTCAGAAACAAAACAAACATATGGCTGAAATTGTCATAAATTCTATCTCAGAATGTTTCCAAAGAGCCTAACTTTATTTTCATGTGAGAAAAGAGAAACAGAAAAGGAGACAATGTCATTCCATTATGAAATAAAGCATGTCAATGGCAGCAACAAATTCAGTTAGGGCCTTTTCACATGACCCCTAAGATCCGCTGGCCACTTAAATTCGGACCAGAGATCTTAGGGGTTCGTCGCTCTTCCTGTGTCCCCTCCCCTCCGCACTTCCTGGCTGTTGGCTGCGTGAGGGAAGGGAGAAAAAGAGAAAGAAAAGCATGCCGCTCACCTCCGTTCTGCCTTTCGCTCCTGCCGGCAACATTCCAGTCTCTGTAAAAGTAGCTCTTAAAGGGGCGGGAGCAAAACAACAACAAACAGAAGCAAGGAGAGCCCCGCACTCACTAGCGTTACACCGGATCAAATAATTTTCACCTCCAAAGAGCAGGTACTTGAAAGGTGCGCTGGGACGCGGTAAAGTGGGCGTGGTCGCACTTAATTTCCTGTTAACTCCGGAGCTGGTGGAGAAACATTTTTAAGCTCCGGAGCTGGGAGCCATTTGCCCCGGAGTTTAGGGGTCGTGTATAAACGCCCTTAGTGTCCTTCCCCTCTCAAAAACCCTCTCTGGGCAATACTATCCTGTAGTGTAGTGTCGTGTAGAAAAAAAATAGTTAGTCTCCATAAGAAGCAGCCATGTTTGTCCTTGCACCCCCCACAACACTACACTGCAGCATAACGTAAAACTGTGGGAAAAGAGGTTTGGGAAGAAAATGGCTGCCATGTTGTGCCTGTGAATATTCTTTGTCATCCAGATGAGGTTATCTGGAAGTTGAGTCGTGGAAGTGGGACTTCTCTTCTTGTGAGATTGAACTCCCAAGAAGAGAAGCCCAATTGCCATGACTCAACTTCCAGACTGCTATGTTGAGATTTTTAGCAGCCAAAGTTGGTAAAAGAGATAGGTGGTGGACCCAACAATGCTAAGCAGGATGAATCTCTGTGTACCTACATGTGTATCTGTGTCCCCTGTCTTTTAAGTGTGGGTTCTCTGCTGTGAACTTTCAGTTCAACATTATACTGGTAGAAGCTCATGCAAATATAGTTGTATACAGAGAGCACCTTCTTCAGATGATCAGGAAACTTGCTTTTCCAGAGTTTCCATTGGCTTTAAGAAGAAAAACCCTTCTGTTTATATCCTTGTATCTCAGGAAGGAAAAGACTTCTGAGATATTATAGTGAATGAATAGTGCACAGAACGACACTGGCACTATCTGCATGTTTCTAGACTACACTAGTTACCCCAAAGCAGTATATAAAGGTGTGTAGGCTGAAGTCTCTAGTAAGTCACATATAGAGTAGGCCATTGAATCAGTGTGGATTTGGTGAGTCAGTTCATCCATAGATTCCATCGATTCAGCAAGCCTGTTCTAGTCACAATTTACCTCTGGATTTCTGCCAAAAAGTGGGTTCAAGGTAATCCTCAGACATTCCCAAATAGATCATAGAAATCCTAACACATGATGTGCACTGAATGAAGTTCTGCAGCAGATGTAACCAATTTCTTTTCTTTAAAAATAGTTGTCAGAAGTAGCTGTAATCCTCAGGATAATGTAGTGTATATTTAATGCAGAAAGTAATAAAAATGAGTTGTATGTGGCCTCAACATATGATCTAATATACAGAAGATGAAACCATGTAATTACCAAAGGGAAAGAATGTAATTTGACTTTGATCAGTTTTAACTGTGAGAAAATCATGTTACATACTCTACCATATACATATACACAATCACTGCCAGATGCTTTGTTTTTTTTTTAAGAATAAGTGAGGCCCACAACCAAATGTTGCATGATTTCCTTGGCTTTTGAAAGGAGTAGTCCTGCTCAGGGTTTCAGATGGTCTGAAATAGAGATGGGCACAAATAAAAAAAATGGCGTTTCGTTTGTCGTTTGTCGTTTAGGGGGTCCGTTTCAGTTCGTTTCCATTTTTTGCGAATTTTCACAAAAATAGTTTTCATTCGTTTTGTTACCGTTTTGTTACCATTTATTTCAATTTTTGTGATTTTTTTTAGCTTTTAAAGCAGTTCAATGTATTGCCGTAACAAAAACGAAACGGATGACAAAATTTCTGGTGTTTCTGTTCATTTCGTTTCATTTTAGAGATAAAATTTGTTTATTGTTTCGTTGCATAACGAAATGAAAAAACGGAAACGGAAACGGAAAATTGTTCGTTTCGTGCCCATCTCTAGTCTGAAATAAGGCCTTTGTAGCACTCCTGTTTAGGGTTCATGAAAACAGGCAAGATTCACAAGGGAATGGGAAGAAAGGACTCCCCCCTTCCACCACAGACATCTTATGTAATCTTTAAAATTAGCATTTATTTTGGTTGCCACTTTTTTACTGGGCCTGTTTGGGTGGATTTTAGAGATGGGCTTTTTGTTTCGGAAGTGGTCAGCTTCCAAAACAAAATACATGAGAGCCCAGCTGGCATTCAGAACTGGAAGAACGCAAACAACCAATCCCTGGGCTCGCACAAGGCTAAATTCCAACAAGAAAGAAACCTCCAATGCCATATTTTCTTCTCCCTGGTGCTGGCCAATCATGAGCTGTGCATGGAAATTCATCATCCCGCCTCCCTGTCTGATTGGCCAGCGGCAAGCAGAAGAAAAGGTGACATCGGAGGCTTCTTCCTTGTTGGAGTTTAGCCTCGCACGACCGCAGCGCAAGGTAAGGGATTGGTTGATTGCATTTCACTGGTTCTGAATGCCAGCTTGGCTCGAGTGATTCATTTTGGAAGCTGACCACTTCCAAAACGAAAAGCCCATCTCTAGTGGATTTGTCTTGTAATGCAGCTGTTTCTTTTCTGTCTTTAATTTATTTTAATTTTTCACACTTCAGAATGCCTTCCTCCAATATTGTTAGACTGAGTGGTGGCCATATTGCCATTCTTCAGGCTTGGGCCTTCCCCAGCTTTCTAGACCCATAAATGGATGCATTGGTTATAAGATTACAGTATTTAGGGCTGAAAGAGAAAATATGGAAGAGAACACACACTATGTAGTGCTACATATCACTGCCAATGAAGTGGGTCTAGAAAAACTACAAAATAAAGAGTTAGCCTCTTGTGGTGGAGGGTTTGTAGAGCCATAGAAGAAAGAGACACCTTTATTAGACCACTTACAAATAAAACAAAAAACATCATAAATTAAAAATCACTTATTTACAGTAAGTATACACCATATTTGGAAAAATGATAAATCTTCTTCTTCCTGGTATTTGGATCCTTACATGGCACTTTATGCAATCAACTGCATCTTCAGAGCACAGACCAATGATGTTCATGTCTTTATTGACAGTGTCCTGCCATTTCTATTTTGATTGCCCATGTGAGTGCCAGCTCTTTATTTTTTGGGTTGTTAAGCAGTTTTGTCAACAGTGGAAGGTGCTGTTCTGAAGACATGTCCATACCAGCAAAGCCAGCTTTCTTTCACCTTGATTTTGTGAGGCTGGGGTTTTTACCTGGTGGTGGGAGTAATAGAGTCACAAAATGGTGTCCAGGTAATGTCATTTGAGGCACTATTTATGGGTGGAAATATGATTCTTCTGGTTATCACTTCTTGTGGTTCTGCTGCTTCCACCATTTGATCTTCTCTGGACTTGCGATGCCACCTATCCACTTATAGCATTTTATCTTTAGTTCTGTGATGAGTAGTCTGTGTTGTGGGGTGAAGAGGTAAGCGGGGATAACATTCATGTTAGATACAATGGGAAAATTATGCCTGTTCAGAAGGATACTACAGTATTACAATCTAGCTACTATTTCTGCAATCAGTATACATGATGAGATGGTTTATATCAGTGGTTCTCAACCTGTGGGTCTCCAAATGTCCCTGGACTGCAACTCCCAGAAATCCTCGCCAGCTCAGCTAGTGATGAAGACTTCTGGGAATTGCAGTCCAGGAACATCTGGGGACCCACAGGTTGAGAACCACTGGTTTATATGTTTCTTTAAAAATGTGTTACAGATTATTAGATCATTTGCTTGTACGAAGTCAAGGATCCGTAGTCCATCTTATCTGCATTTTCCATAAATTTGGTTTCCATGGCACTGGCATCAGTCCTGGGTGTTTCCCACATGGCCATTTAAGTTGCCACACAGGATTAGCAGGTTTTCTTCAGGACAGGCAGAGATTTTAGTCTGTAGTTCATCCCAGATGTGAGCCTTGATGTCTTCATCAAATCCTGTTTGTGGGGTACAAGCAAAAAATGCCTAGAATCAGCAAATGGGGTGTCAGTGGAGAGAGATATGAGGTGGTCCGAGTGCCTCTGGACCACAAGCACATGGGTGCATAAGTCGTTTTACAAAATAAAACCAACACTGCCATTGATGGACATGCCCTGATAAATCATTGTGTACAGACCACATCCACTGAACTATATTTTGCACTTTATTTTTACCTCCAAGACCAATCGTTTTTTTGGCTTTTACATCTCTAGAAAGCAGGCAACCTCTAAAGAATAAACAATTGATAGAACAGAGCCCTACCAATGTGTAATGCAGGGGTAGCTCCAGCAGTAATCCTTAGCATAAAAATAAACCCATGAGGAGCACTTGTCTGTGCAATGTTAGAAAGGTAGGAATGTGATTCAGTGGAATCCAGTTTTTCTAGGAACGCTTGTGAAATATTATGATCCTCTGAGTCACATAGCATCTGATATGAATTTTGTTCAGCAGCTATAAATCAGTTGGCAGTGACTAATTTGTCACTGGAGATGAATTAGTCATTGAATGACTCAGTCGGCTGATCTGGCTTGTTTCTTTGTTTTGCTTAATCCACCTACAGAAGAGAGATCAATTACAGCACTTTGTCCCATCTCTAGTGGACCACACAAAAGAATCTAATCTACAAATAAAGCTGTAAATACCAAGAAACAAAATATTATTTTATGGGCACCAAGTGTTCCCAGTCTGGCAGGTGTCTTTGAGATATTTTGAACTTCATCCCTCTTCATCCCTGACACCACTTTGGAAAAGGCTGCCAAATCCAAGCTGAGACAAATGTAGATAACCAGTTATTTGTGTTTTGGTTCCTGTTAGTCCCATAGGCCATAGGCCTGGCCTATGGTCAATGATTATGGATAAAATACAAAACATCTGGTGATGTTGCCCACCTCTGCCCTGTAGTACAGTTTGTTCCTTTTACCAAGATATTGGAGAAACAGATAATTGATTTATGCCATCAAAGACCAGCTCAAGATCTGCATGGAGATCGTCAATTCACCTCACTCTCCTGACAATATATCAGCATTATAAGGGTGAAAATATGGTCCCAGGATATTAATTAATTAATTAATTAATTAATTTTGAGCATTTTTACCCCACCTTTCTCCATGGAAAAGGACCCAAGGTGGTTTACAATAATGAGGGACAATATATAGCCCAGAACATTTAAGACATATTCAAATTAAGAATAGGGAATTAGAAGAGGCATCTTAGAACACTTAAAGGTAACATTAAAGCTACAAAGAGCATGCCAAATAGTTGTAGATAGATAGATAGATAGATAGATAGATAGATAGATAGATAGATAGATAGATAGATAGATAGATAGATAGATAGATAGATAGATAGATAGATGAGAGAGAGAGAGAGAGAGAGAGATAGATGAGGAGGTGGAAAGTAAACACGGAAACACTGGTGTACTTATGAAATCAGTCAGTGCAGTCATGTATTGTAATCCATATAAAAGTCATATAGTAGGTAGTCCGTCATTCAGGGAAAGCTTGCCTGAAGAGGAAGGTCTAGAGATCCACCAGAGAGTTGTAACTTACATCATTGGTTTATCTGTTTGTTCCTATTTCTTTCTCCTTGTCAAAACTTGATACTAGTATCTTCCTCCTCCTCAGTCCCCAACTGTCTGCTCTATTATTAAGCAAAATATGAACCTTATTACAGTTTTCTCAAGAACACTATTATTGAGCAACATATACTGTATACCTCATTGCAGCTGCTCTGCCAACCATTTCACAGAACTGTAGGGCAAAGAGAAACTCGTGTCACTATTTAGGTAGTATGTTTACATTTTGGAATAGTCTTTTTCTTTGTTCTTTCACTCAATATACTTGACTTTACTAAAATATTGTTGTTCAATTACAATTGTGTGCATGTACATTGATAAAAAAACATGATTGCTTTGTAGGCCTTGAGTGAATATCTCCCCCAAGTCATAGTTATTAGCATTTCTCACACATATGCAGGATTAAAAAAAAAAAACGAATAACCAGAAAGGCAGGTACCATGTCATGGGGCACTGGATGGAGCAGGCAGGAACATCTTAAAAGGTGGACTAACTCTAATCTACCAAAATTTTCTATCTATTAGACAGTGCCATATATTAGGCACCCCCACACACTTTTAAGACCTCCAAATTAAGAAAATTAATAAATCTTCAGATGCATTCCTATGCATTCCTATGGGAAAATGAATAATGAAATGGAACAAACTGAAATTTTTGATTTTGTTTTGTTTCATTTCTCTTTAAAGGGAACAAAATGAAAAATGAAAAACTAAACAAAAAATCATGCACATCTCTACTTCCATGTATATGATGCCCCTTAATTTTTAGTGCCATGATTTTAGGAAAAAATAGTGTTGTATACATGGAAAAAGACAGTATGTACCATTTGTTTGGGTACAGAGTGTGTCATGGGGCTAGATGACCTTTTGAGAGAGGCTGTCAGGGGATGCTCTTCCTTGTTAGTCCTCCTTGATTTCTCAGTAGCTTTTGATACCATGGTGTCTAGATCCTAAAATGCTGCACTTAGATCACCTCATATCTGTCTCCATTGACACTCCCATCTCCTGATTCTAGGTATTTTGCGCATTCTAGAACCTTTAATGCTGCCTGGCCATGGTTATGGAATTGGACCCTGGTAAGACCAAGGTTCTATTCTTAGGGGATACCTCGGAAAGTTATGCTGGGCCTCTCCCAATTCTGGATGGGATCTTCCTCCAGCTGGCAGAGAAAGTGAGGAATAAGGGTGTGATACTTAACCTGGCTCTCTCCTGGGACACTCAGATAGCAGCTGTGTCCAAATTAGCTTTCTGTCAGCTTTGACTCATTGCCCAGATTTGCCCCTTTCTTGATGAGACCTCCCTGAGATTGGTGGTTTCCCAGAATGACTACTGCAACGCATTCTACATGGGGTTACCCTTGAACCTGATCCATAGACTGCAGTGGGTGCAGAGTGCAGCAGCTAGGCTGATGGTTCATGTGAGCAAATATGACCACATCACCCCCATCCTGTCTCACCTGTACTGGCTACCTGTTGCATCCCAGATCAGGTTCAAGGTGATGGTTTTAACTTATAAAAACCCTCCATGTCTTGGGACCTAAATATATGATGGAGCGTCTATCCCTTAGATTAATAAATGCCCAACTAGATCTTCTTTAGATCACCTGCACTTAGGGTGGCCACTCCTAGGGAAGCCTGAAAAACTGTTATGAGAAACTGAGGTTTTTCAGTGGCCAGTGGCCACCCCTGCTCTTTGGAACAAATTGCAAGTTGATATCTGCTTAGCTCTATTTGTGGCAATGTTTAAGAGTTCTTTAAAAACCTGGTTCTACTGTGAGGCTTTTGGCAATGCTGCATATTACTATCCACCTACCTGACTATTATGATTTATTTACTCTATATATTTATTATGTCTACTTAATATACATCAAATGCTATTTTTATTTTGTTATTTTAACTTTCCTTGTACACCACATGGAGTTGTTCTCTGAATTAAGCTTAGCGGTAAAAATTCCCAGGGTAGGTAGGTAGGTAGGTAGGTTGGTAGGTTGGTAGATAGATAGATAGATAGATAGATAGATAGATAGATAGATAGATAGATAGATAGATAGATAGATAGATAGATAGATAGATAGATAGATAGATAGATAGATAGATAATACTACACATCTATGAGTACTCTCCATTAGTAATCTAGCCATGATACAAACCCATCAAGGTTCCACCTTTATATACATTATATTATTGTTGTTGTTTTGTTACAGGACTGTGCCCTTATTTGAAAAAAATGCCAATAGGTAGGGCTAGCTATACTAATATACATAGTAAATCAGCTGTCTCTGCCTGCTGCATTTCGAAGCTAGGACAAAAAAATTTAATTGTTTTAATCACTGTGTGAGAGTGTTGGCATGTTATTGTGCTGGCAGAGCAAATCAACATTCTATAAGAAAATTTTACACATGGAGTTAGCCCCAACAAAAATTGCAACTTTGAACCTGGATGTTGGATCAGCACCAAAATTGGCACAGATAGCAGATAGTCTGCTTGTGCTCTGTGCCCAGTTGAGCGAAGAGTTTTTATGTTATGTTTTTTTTTTAAAAGTGTTTAATTTCCCATGTGGGGGGTTCATAAAACAGCCCTGCCAATTGCTTTATGTTAGGGTAAGAAGTGCTGAACTGGAGGTGCGTGGGAATTAGTTTTGGGGATTTCCCCCAACTTGGTATCACTTTGTGAATGGTAGTGAGCACAAGAGGGTATCCTGTAGATCATACTGACTGTGACATTGCTGTTGTCAACCTCCAGGCTGCCTTTTGTTATGTAAAGCTAGGCATCCTGTTTCCTCTTGGGAATGTGGGAATGATATTTTGCACCAATATGCAGCCATTTCTTAGTTTTTGAATTATAAATACAGAAACACAATATACCACAACTGGAGTTTTTTTTTTAAGATTGGAATATCATGGATATTGCTAAAGAGAGAAAAAGAAATAAGTACTTTTTGGATTTTCTTCTCAGTTGACAAAATGATTTGAGTAGCTCTGGGTACCATAACCACTGGTTAGTGCAGTTTACACTGGTTGTTGTTGTTGTTGTTCAGTCGTTCAGTCATGTCCGACTCTTCATGACCCCATGGACCAGAGTTCGCCAGGCCTTCCTATCTTCCACTGCCTCCTGGAGTTTTGTCAAATCCATATTGGTTGCATCAATGACACCATCCAACCATCTCATTCTCTGCCATCCTCTTTTCCTTTTGCCTTCAATCTTTCCCATCATCTCCTCATGAGGTGGCCAAAGTACTGAAGCCTCAACTTCAAAATCTGTCCTTCCAGTGAACAATTTCTATACCAGTTTACACTGGTATAGAAATATAAACAAACAAAGCTTCACTTGGACAGAGGAATCCTGGGAGCAGGTATTAGCTATTTGATTACGATATAAAAATGCCGTTGGCCATTCCAACCACTGAATTCCATTACTTAGAACTCAAAGTCTGAAGTGCTGTGAACAGATGCAGTCATCTTAGTTGTTCATAAACAGACAAAGAGCTCTGGACAATTTACCCAACAGATAAAAAGAAACACCATTTCAGTTGTTGGTGGTCATCTCAACAACTGTTTTAGTTGGTGCTTAGAAGTCCTTTCAGAATTGTGAAGATGCTCATTTGAAAATGACATCACATTTTCCTTCTGGGCTATGAGAACATCTTTGCATTTCTCCATGGATCTGTAACATATTAGAAATCTAAGAGAGATTGAGGATGTGGTTTGCATGAACTGCCTAACAAAATAAGTTTCACAGAATATCACTGTTGGATTCAGTCAAACCTCCCAACCTTATTAGGCAGGAGGACTGGAAAAGAATACCGCTCCAGCATTCCATATGAATGCACTTAGCTCCTTGCTTGTGGAAATTGTAATATTCAGCAAGATTGGTCTTTTATTCCTATCCAAGTATCACTGCCATTTGAACATAATTTAGAATGGCCTCCTTAGGAAATCATAAAGCCAGTGTCTGTTTGTCTTTCTTTCCCAACTGGATATTTTATAGGTAGTTTTTAAATGACCTTATTCCGTAGAAGGTTTGCTGTAAAACAACGTCAATTTCAATGTTTCTAAAACTGGCATTAAAATTCTTATAGGAAAACTTGGGGAAGGAAAGAGTCTATATAGGAATTCAAGGGGTAAATATTGTGTTGAAGCTGAAATTGTGTGTAAAGATGTAAGATGCATAAAGACCTTGGTTGGCAGAGGTCGAAGGAATGATTCCAAGCTTCATTTTGCCTAATAAATATTTGAAAAGAAGCAGGAAAGGGTTGCTTTTTGTCAGCTGGGCATATTCAACTTCATCTTTCTTGCTCAGTGTAATGTATGCCTCGTGGCACAGTGGTTAAATGCCTGTGCTGCAGGTAAAACTGTGCTCACGACCTGGGGTTCAATCCCCAGTATCCGGCTCATGGTTGACTCATCCTTCCATCCTTCCAAGGTTGGTAAAATGAGTACCCAGCTTGCGGGGGGGGGGGGAATGTGTAGCCTGCATACTGTTATTTTTAAAAAAAACTGTAAACCGCCCAGAGACTACTTGAAGTGGT
Organism: Phrynocephalus forsythii; assembly: GCA_029282475.1. NCBI lineage: Eukaryota > Metazoa > Chordata > Lepidosauria > Squamata > Agamidae > Phrynocephalus > Phrynocephalus forsythii. The sequence continues at coordinate 24,869,041 of JAPFRF010000002.1, read as the reverse complement.
ATGGGGCGGTATATAAGCAGAACACTTTCTTCTAACATTAATAATACTTGTAGTAATAATTTTAGAGGACCTGTAGGTCAGCTCATTTTCCCGAGACATTTCCATTGTTAGCAGGGCATTTATTCCATACACCCAAAATGTCAACCACTTGCAAACTCCAGCAATGAAGGGCTTCAAGAGGATATCTTTCTTGGAAGGCCTGTTGTGATCTCCCTGGCACTTCTGGGTGCAGGAACCCTGAAAGAACTTTAATAATAAGTGCCTGTAAGTCAGGGTGCTTTCCTTTTGGTCCTTTCTTGCAGGCAACTATTTATTCCCATCCTGAATCCCGCCAGATCCTTGGGGCTGGCCCCAGAGTAGTTCCATTCACCCTCCCTGGTTCAGAGAGCTGGGGAACCTCAACTTCCCTGGATATACACTGTTCTCTCTGACAGGCCCTGAGGTGCATCGCCTAAGTCTATTTGATGGTGAAGATACCAGGCCTGCCACTTTTAACGTCATTGCCTCTTTTGGGTCAAGATAGGGCAATTCTCTGTCTGCTCCAGAACTGCAAAAACTAGTTTGCCACCACCTGCAGAGGAAAGTAAAATGTGAGGTCAATGAACACAGAGTCCACTCCTCTGTTGCTTGTGTCATCACCTTCCTCATTCCTCTTTTCCAGTGTTCCTCTCCTTTTATGGTCAGTATCCTCTGTGCTTGGCTCCTCCTTCTCACCTGACACCTCAGTATCTGGCCATAAATTTCCCTCCCTCATCCTTGTTTATGTGTATTTTATGCATAACAGGCACCTTGAGGCCTTCCGGCCATTTCCCCCAAGTGAGCAGCATGATCAAGGCTTCCTTCTCCAACTGGTCAAACTATATGCAAATATATGGCACAGGTGGGAAGCCCAACACAAGAAGTCCCAATGCAGCTGTCCAATCTGAGTCCGGTTTAAAGATAAAGCAGATGAAGTAGTGTAATCAAAGACCTTGCAGTTTCCCCTTCAGATTCAGCACCTGGACAGCAAATTCAGCTTCCGCACTCAGGTAACAACAAGGATTACAGTTGCATTTAAATTCCACACATAACCTCTGTTGATTTGTATGAGCTCACATATACTATAACATCATATGTCAGCTTTTGTGAGGACTTACGTGTGCCATCCAAGAATGTGAAAATTTACTGTAATAACAAACCGTGGTTTACAACTAAACTCAGACAGTTACGTCATAGGGCCTTTTCACACGACCCCTAAGATCCGCTGGCCACTTAAATTCAGACCAGAGATCTTAGGGGTTTGTTGCTGTTCCTGCGTTCCCACCCCCTCCGCACCCCTGGCTGCTGACTGCGTGAGGGGAGGGAGAAAAAAAGAAAGAAAAGAATGCCGCTCACCTCCGTTCTGCTGTCTTGCTTTGCTCCCGGCACTGCATTCAGATCTCTTAAAGGGGTGGGGGGCAAAAAAAGAACAAACAGAAGCAAGGAGAGCCAGGCAGTCACTAGGTTATATCCACATCTGGAATTTTCACCTCCAGAGAGCAGGTACCTGAAAAGTGCGCTGGGACGCGCTTAGGTGGGCGTGGTCGCACTTAATTATCTGTAAACTCCGGAGCTGGTGGGGAAACAATTTTAAGCTCCGGAGCTGGGAGCCATTTGCGGCGGAGTTTAGGGGTCGTGTACAAAGGGCCATACTAAAAAGGAAGCCTATAAAAAAGGTGATAGAATAATATATTCTAGAAATATATTGACCAGAGAAATTAGAGCAGCAGAAAGGAACTACACTGGTACCTTGTATAAAGGAATTAATGTGTTCCACATGAAATTCTGTTAAGCACATATACCTTTGTACAAATTTCCCATAGGGATGCATTGAAAACAGAATAATCTCTAATCACGACCTTTATCTTGTATGGATTCGCCCCATAGGTGATTCTGTTAAGCAAATTTCCCCTATCTCTGGAATTTGTTTATGTTGTACAGATTTTATGTTATACAAACCTTTTGTTATACAAGGGTCCACTGTATACTGAAAAGTTAAAAGAGCCAGTTTTCAACAAATGAATAAGCAAATGTGTGGAAAACTCTTAAACATATTACTGGTTATAGTAAACCTACTCTCCATGCTGAAGGAAATCAACAACTGGTGGATGACCTGAATATGTTTTACTGTAGGTTTGAGAGGAAACTACTGCCATCTACTCCTGTGACTTTCATCTGAGACTTACCAATAATAACTAAGCCTGTGGAAACTCACCCCATGCCATCAGGTCCTCCATCTTTGATTATCACAGAAAAGGAGATGCAAGGTCTGTTCTACAGACAGAAGTTAGGAAAAGCACCAGGTCCAGATAAAATAACTTCTTGTTTAAAACTTTGTGCTGAACAACTGGCTCTTATCTGCACTCACATTTTAATAGATCATTGGAGAAGTGTTATGTTCCTTGTTGCTTCTACTATCCCAGTACATTCTGCTATTATTCCAATACCAAAAAATATTCTATTAAAGAAGTGAATGATTTTAGACCGGTTGCTTTAACTTCTGTGGTTATGAAAACTTTGGAGACTAGTGTTGTTTCACCTGAAATGCATCATGGATTCATCATTAGAATTTACTTATTGTACAAATAGATGATGCTGTTAATATGACCTTACATTATATATTGCGACATCCTGAATAACCAAAGTCTTATGCAAGGGTTCTTTTTGTTGCTTTTAGTTCTGCATTTAATACTATTATTCCAGATATTCTTATGACTAAATTAAATCAGCTGGCTGTACTTGACCATATTGGTAAATGGATTGTAAGATCCTTATAGACAGAAAGCAGCAGGTGAAGTTAGGCAAAACTATATCAGATAGTAGCAAGGTTAGCATAAGAGCCCCTAAGGGTTGTGTGCTTTCTCCATTTCTTTTTTTCCCCTTATATACCAATGACTACCTCAAAGGATTCCTCTGTTAAAATAGTGAAGTTTGCAGATGACACTACAGTGATTGGCCTCTTTCGAGACAATGATGAATCTGCATATAGGCGAGAGATTGAACAACTAGTTTTGTGGTGTACTCAAAATAATCTTGAATTAAACACCTGCAAAACTGTTGAAATGGTGGTGGACTTTAGGAGGACTCACTCTATACAACCACCTCTTATAATATCAAATAACTTAGTGTCAGTAGTGGAGTCCTTTGTTCTGACAAAAGTGCACTATCTGATTCAGATGCAATGATTGCTGCAGCAATTGGCTTTAGAATCTTCAGGGAATTTTGCAGCTGAACCCAGAAGACATTCTGATCAAGAAGTGTTTCTGACACTTCTGGATACTTTAAGACAGGCCTGCCCAAAGTCCGGCCGGGGGGCCAAATCCGGCCCGTCAGGCCATTCTGAGTGGCCCGCGGCTGGCTGGCCCGCCCCTCCCCCCTCCTTCGCCCTATGTTTTTTTAAAAAAAAATCTTCTGCCAAAACTGACTCCGGTGGGAAGCTTGGGCAGCTGGGGGGTTGGGTGGTCTGCCGCCACTGGCACTGCAGGGGAATGTGTGGGGGTGGGCAGGCCAGCGGGGGTGGGCAGGCCAGCAAATACTTTACCACTCCCAATTTCTGTAGGACCTCACATATTTTAGAGCTGATATACTCTGCTGTATGTCTGTTCTCTCCAGTTTCTATGCTTTTGTAAAAAAACTGGTTGACGTGTTGTTATAACAAAAATTATAATTCCTTCTCCTCTCACATTTGTCCACCCATCTATAAGTAGTGCAAGACACAGTGCTTTGTAAACTTTTCCAAGCACAGATTCCCTTACACATTCTGGTAGTGGGGCAGCTAAAATTCTTGTAAATAAATAAATAAATATTCCAACTCCAAAAGAGGCTTGCTCAAAAAATGTCTGCTGGGCAAATTGTATGATGGTCTTAGTAATTTCAAATTTTCCTGCCAGTATGTATTTTCAGTTATTGAAAATGGTGTTTCAGAAGAATATATTGCTCTAGCAAGAACTTGATCAATATTTTCCTGATCTTCAGGTGTCATCTCGTCTACAAATGAGTTACTGAATAATTTCGGATGCAGCTATTTTCAGTATTGGTTTACTGTTGATGGGACAATACTTTGTGTTGCTGCTGTTGTTACAGAATACAGATGGAGTAGAAAGAGGACTTCTTGAATGAGCTTGAAAAGCTGTGTACATTTTCATCATGGTGGTTCTCTTCACTTGGACCCATGAATGATTTTTAATATCTACAGGACACTTGTTACATTCAAGGATGTGTTTTATCATCCGGGTACATTTGGAAATGCATATTTAATCTCACATTATTTGCAAATCACACTTTTCTTCTCAGAAGAACTTGTAATGGGAAAATGCCTCCATATATGAGATGTTGGTCTCACCATTTTCCTGAGGGGAGTAGGAAAGAAACATAATTTAGTGGCTAGTTTCCAAGAAGATATTAATCTATGGTTGTGGGTGGGGGATGTAAAGAACCAGATTAGTAATAATTAAATTATTATTTACACAAAGGTTATAAACTAATGTAGCTAAAATGATTTGATTTTCTACAATCAGATAAATGTAAACTCTTACCTTTTAAAATTAAGAATATACTTTCAGGTTCTTTTTGTTGCTCTGTATTTTCTTCCAGTGCTTTGAGACCTAGTGAAGAGGACAGAACAGCACACTGTAATTAAAAATTGTAAACCGCCCAGAGACTACTTGTAGTGGTATGGGGCGGTATATAAGCAGAACACTTTGCTTTGCTTTCTCCTCCTCCTCCTCCTCCTCCTCCTCCTCCTCCTCTCTCTCTCTCTCTCTCTCTCTCTCTCTCTCTCTCTCACACACACACACACACACACACACACACACACACACACACACACAAACAAAACAAACAAACAAACAAACAAACAAACAAAAAAAGTGAAACCTTTTTCTTTTTCCTGTGACAATAGCAGCACTTCTTAAAGGAAGAAATGAATCTTGTTCTTGCATTGGAGAGTTCAATCTGTAACCTTGTCCTCAGTGTACAGAAATTAGAATTATCTGATAGTATGCATATTTGTTAGAAATATTTGGAAAATGTTAGAACACCCTGTTTTAAAATATATTATTCATCATGTTAAAATAAAACATTCCATGATCGTTTTTTCTTTTTTTCAATTTCTCCAATTTTGTGGTGGGGAAACCCCAAAGTCTTCTGAAAAAAAGGAAAAAATCTGTGGTTTTTTTCCAAATTTGTCCGGGGGGTTTCTGGGCCTTCACATATCTAAGTAAGCCACATACAGTATATGGCATCCATTATCTTTACTTGGCATTTCTCAAAAGCTGCATAAAATGCACACCTCTACATGTTGTCGCAGGCTTCACAGAATGTAGTCAGAGGACAACAGGTTTTTGTGTTGTTTTTTACAGCTTTCAGATTACCAAGCTCATGTGTTGAACATGAAGCACAGATGTACTTCTTACAACTCAGATCTCAGATGTTGAAAATATATCTATGTGGGGTATGCTGACCAGGTGCTGGATTGTTTCTATTCAGATGCAAAGCAAATAAAATATACATTCTTTGCAGTGAACTTTACTGGCCAAACAGACTCTAGAACTTTAAACTTTGAATCTGTTTTTTTAAATAGGATAGCTACTTTAGGTCATGTTCTGCCCCAGAGCTTGATATTTCTGTAACATTTCTGCTATATTTCAAGGACACATGGCTAAGGAATCCTTCATTTACTTCAAAGCAAAGATTTATAAAAACCAGTTGCTTCCTTTTTTAGCTATATGGTTGATACCATACTTCAGTCCTCTTAATGATGACTTGACAATCTGTGGCCACACCAACATGGTTCCGCTCCAGCTCACATCATCCTCCATTGCTTGACTAGAGATTGAGCAGACTACAGTTCAGTGCAATTTGTAGGGCCACATGTTCTACAGGTCCTTAGTTGGAAGTAAGTCCTATTAAACCTTGTTGGATTTAATATCTGAATAGATATGCACATGCATAAAAACAGTGTGATCACTTCAGTCAGGATGAACTTCTAGTGTTTAGAAAGTATGGATTAGCCACACACCCACACTTTTTAACTGCAATGGATTTGTAATGTGGAATTTAGGAAGCTGACATATATACTCAACCATGGGGGTAACCTGTTTTCTGTGTTCAACTGGATTTCCTCAGAAATATGTGCCTTAGCTATCAGACTTGCACGTTAAGGCCATGTTTATGTACCTTCCAATGACAGATTGCACACTAAATACACGATCTGTAGGGGAGGAAAAACAACACATTTCAATGGACAGATGTTTCCCACCACAGTCTTAGAACTTCATAGCTGGAAGGGACCCTACAGATCATGCAGTCCAGCCTCTGTCAAGGGAGACACAGTGGGGAATTGATCTCCCATCCTCTGGCTGTGAAGCCAGATGCCTAAATCACTGGGCTTTTCAGCAATTCTTGGGGGAACATCTCTGCCAAAAAGAAAAGAAAAGTCATAAACATAGTTTTCATGCTCGGCTGTGGTTGGATTACAATTCTCGCATTCTTTCTTACTGGTTATGCTGAGCAGGGCTGTAGGGAGTTGCAACCCAATGACATGTAAAGGGGTGCACTTCATTTTTATCCACCCCTGGTGAAGTTTCACCCCAAGTCACTGGCCCACTATGCACTGTTTGTTCTGATTAGAAATAACTCTTCACAGTGAGGGCCACTACGTGGTCAGATACTGTGGAATATGCTTCTTTTACAAAACCGTTGAGTTCAAAGTACATTGTAATGTCTGCATGATGTACAAGGCTGATTCAAATATTTCCAGCCCTTTCATTACCACTTCTTCAGACATATAGCAGCAGAATGAGGTGTGCAATACAATACAGGATGAGGTATACATTTCATACCAGATATTCATTGGCTGTAGTATATAGAGTTGGGGGTGGATGGAGAGGGGGGGAGAGGAGGAGGGGGAAGAAGAGGAGGGAGAGTTCATTAGTAGAAAAGGTGGGAATATCAGGCCAGGGTCTATACAGCTGTAGAGTATAGTTTTATGGCTCTGAGGCCAGGATTTGTTTATATGTTTAAGTGTGGTATTATGGCTCGGAGGTAAATTCATAAGAACATAAGAACATAAGAAGAGCCATGCTGGATCAGGCCAAAGGCCCATCTAGTCCAGCTTCCTGTATCTCACAGCGGCTCCACCAGATGCGTTTGGGAGCGCATGAGACTAGATATCTGTCTCCTGATACCACTCCCCTGCATCTGGCCCTTGAAGTACCCTGGTTTAAAGCCTGGAGATTACACATCTCCATCATGGTTTGTAACCTGTGATGGACTTTTCCTCCAGGAATCTGTCCAATCCCCTTTTGAAAGCATCCAGGCCAGATGCCATCACCACATCCTGTGGCAGGGAGTTCCATAGACTTACAATGCGCTGGGTGAAAAAATATTTTCTTTTGTCAGTTCTTACTCTCCCAGCACTCAATTTGAGTGTATGTCCCCTAGTTCTGGCATTTTGGGAGAGAGAGAAGAGCTTCCCTCTATCCACTTTACTCATACCCTGCATTATTTTGTATGTCTCAAGAGACAGAAACCAGATCAGATCAGAGAGGGTGAGGGTGTGTGTGGAAGAGATGGGGGGGGGAGAGAATGGGAGTTTTTACCTTAGAGTCCATGAAAAAAGTGGCAATATGGTAATATTACATTTGATAATGACTCAAGAACCCCTGACTTATGTTTAATCCCTTCTTGTGTGTGTCCATCATGCATATCAATCTTATTTCAGCTGTTTCCCTTTGTATTCTTGATCTAACAGATTCATATGCTAATTAGTTTTAGCACCCATATGGCAGAATGGTACAACATGCTCCCCTCTATATTGTGATTAGCTGTACCCACTGAGTTTGGACTTCAGTTCAGTTCAGTAATTTAAAAAAGATTTTACCAAAATGCACAATCTTTTTTCATATTCAAGGCTTTCTTAGGCACCTCATCTGTGGCACAAGATAATGTTACACTGCTGGCAACCGGCCTGGATATTGCACGTCTCTTTTGAAAACAGATGAAAGTTTGATTGCTCTTCTATTTTTAAGATGACATTTTCTACAGAGTAATCAACCCAGTGCTTGGCTCTGGAAAGTTGCCGATGCAGCCACAAGGATACTGACTACCCTGATCCCACTCCATTAGAAAGATTGCAGATGTCATGAAATGGAATGGAGGGGAGCGTCATCAATAGAAAGTCACAGGGAAGTAACCGGAGTGGAATATGAGTTGGGGCTAAATCATAATAATAACCTTTGAACTCCAGAGCTTGAAGGGACCCTATGGATCATTGAATCCGGACCCTCTCAAGAAGGCACAGTGGGGAATTGAACTCCAAGCCTCTGGCTCTGCAGATAGAGACCTAAGGCACAAATGAGGTTCATTCCCAGGAGCAAATGCCAGCCACCAAAACACTAAAGCTATATTGTGGGTGGTGCTTGCAGTGTCAAGCCCTAAACATGTATTTACCTACTTCAATTTGATTTTAGCCCACTCACAGCAAATTCTGATATTTAAAAAGTGAATTTTACGAACCATAATAAGGGAACAGAATGAGATGAGCCTTGATCTCATGCAGCTAGAGATGGGCTCGAAATGCTAAAATAGTGTTTTGTTTTGTTTTTCGTTTCGTTTCGTTTCTTTTCATTTGGTTCCCTTTCCTTTCATTTTAAATGGTTTTTTTTAAAAAAAACTTGTTTCATTTGTTGTTTTGTTTCATTTTTCATTTTTAACATGTGTATGTGTGTGTGCTCTCTCTCTCTGTGTGGTGCTTGTGCAACTTTTTTGTGTGTGGTGGTGGGTGCAACTTTTCCCCTCCCCCAAGCCCCATACCAGTTGATCGGCACTGGGGTGAGGGAAAAACCCTTTCCCCACTACCACAGCGACGATCAGCAGGTGCACGGGGCTTGGGGGAGTTAAAAAGCCCTGGGACTTATCCCCCTTCCTCAAGCTCTGTGCGCCAGCTGATCCAAGGGCTTTTTAAACCCCCCGAAACCCCACGCACCAGCTGATCGGCACTGGGGTAGGGAAAAATGTTTGAAAAGCCCAGGAAAACCAAGCCCAATAGGTTTTCCTATTAGGAAAACGAAAAACAAAACAGAATGGAACAAAAATTTCTATTTCATTTTTCTTTGATGTGTCACTTCATTTTTCATTTTATTAGGGAACAAAACAAAAAATGAAAAATGAAATGAAAAAAAATCATTTCATCTATTTCATCTCTTCATGCCCATGTCTGCATGCAGCTTTTCATCCCAATTTTGTATTCAGAGCTGTTTTTTGTCTGCTGTTAGACTAAAACTGTTGATGTACATGGGCAACCAATTTGTATTTCCATGTATTAATCAACTTTCCTCATCTTATTGTTAAAGTATATTGCATTAGATATCTTGGCACTTGGTGTATATTAGAGTGTCCTTTTAGTCTTCCTACTTGGTAATAAACCATTAGAAAATCAGTTGGTCCTTCTCACAAAAATACCTTCTCGTATACATTTACATCCAGAGATCATCCCTGGCTGCCACTACTGGCACAGATATAACATTTTCACAGCCTTTGAAGTGTGGCTCTAATTGAGGCTGAGGCAAACTTTCAGCTGCTTCAAAAAGCAGTTCCCTTTGGCAATGCTTTCAGAGAAGCTGCAAACCATGGCCAAAGTTTTGATCCGTTCAGCTAGGTGACAGGATCCATCGTCCTTGGCTATAGCAGGTTCTTCCCAGATCAATCTGAAATATGAAAGAAAAACACCAAATGATCTAGGCTGTAACCATTAGGCATAGGGAAATACTGCCATAAGCTTTCCATATGAGTCCTTCTGGGTGATACAATCCTCCCCTCTTGACATTCCCCTGGTTTGGGGAAAGGGTGGGGGGCAGCCAGGAAGAAGCGACAGGCAGAGAAGAGTGCCTGTCCCATGACAAGCTGTGATAAGTGAGGTATGAAACTGAAGAGCATTTGTCTCCAGCTTGTAGTTCCTCATACATTATTATAAACTCTTTTGACCATGTTGAGGGGAAAACCTCAATGGCTTATAAAGGTCCACCACAGGTTGGCTTGCTATGTCAGCAGCTTTTCTTTCTCCAAGACATCAGGGCCAAATCCTGAGCCTGAGGAATGAGCACCTTTGATGGTTGTCTCTCATAAAGCTATGGCAAAATAATGTGCAGATGCAGTTGTCTGTACCATAAAAGCTCACAAACTAGTGTTCCATTCTCTGTCTTGCTCCAAATAGCATGAAGAACCAAAGTATATTCACCCATTGGATCTTTATGATGTCAAAGTCTTTATGATGTAAGTAAAATATACATAAAAGTGCCCAAAGACAGTGGAGAACAGGTGCCTTCCGAAAAAAAGCCTTCTGGAAAAAAAATCCTTTTTTTGTCCTCTAATGCTGCTTGTATAGAGATCTGCCTCTTCACCTGAAGACCTAAAATAACACAGCAGTTCCCTGAAACTTCAGTGGACAGCCTGACATCTAGTGACTCTAAAAATGAGAGTCTATTCCTAAAGCAAAAATGCCCAGCATCTCACCAACCATCCACGTCCACCCCAAAATCTTCCGAGCTATCCACTGGGCAGCAAGCCTACTACCCTTCCCTTCTCGGTGGAAGTGGCGGGAGCAACAGCGAGGGGTTGTAAAGTGAACAGGAGGGAACAAGGATGCTGGCTTGTTTCCTTCCTCCCAAGTTAGGGATCAGTAACAAATAGAGATGGGCACGACTTAGCGGTATTCCCGTTTCCGTTTCCATTACTCGTATCCGTTACTCTACGGAAACGGTAACGGGAATTACTCCGCCAGACTTCGAGCTCAAACCGACGAACGAACAATTTTGGTCTGATTTGTCGTGCTCGTTCCTTGCATCACGCGATCGCGCGATGCCACGCGGCACAGAAAAAAAGTTTTTAAAAGTTAAAAAAACCCGGTTCCCGGCCAAAAAGCAGGCGGAAAAATGCCTGCTGTGCCTCAGGGCACCTACCAGAGGGATTGTTTCTGGAGGTCCCTGGCCTCCCCCCCATCCCCCGTCCTGGGCTGCTCTGGTGGGACTCGCCGCAGGCTCGCAGCCAGCAAAAAGCCCAGTCTCGCCGCCAGCCGGCCTCTGCAATTAAAGCGCAAGCAAGCGGCACAGACGGCACAGGAAAAAACTTTTAAACTCTCCCCCCACCCATTCCCGGGCCAAAAAAGCAGGCGGAAGAATGCCTGCTTGACTAAGGGCGCAGGGCACCTACCGGAGGGGTGGTTTCTGGAGGGGGGGTCCCGCCTCCCCCCCGTCCTGGGCAGCCGGACTTGCCATGCCATGCGGTGCGGGCGGGGGATCCAAAATGGGGCGGCGAACGCAATATTGTTTTTGAAATCGTGGTCCAAAAACACACAAGCACAACAGAAACACGCAAAAATTTATAAACTGCCAGATTTTTCACAGTAGCAGTGGTTTTTTTCTTGCAACAAAATGTCTCTCCTCTCCTCCTCTGTCCTCCATTGATTTTATTTTATTTTATTTTATTTACACCTGCGCAATGATGGGCTGGCTGAGTGGCCAGCCATGTGGGAGTGGACGACCATGCAAATTTTTGGAGCCATCCCACCAATCGCATGGCCACTTGGCCATGGAGACTTCTGGGATGTGCCAAAAAGCCCCCTAAAATCTGCCCTAGCCCCCTAACCCTAACCCTAATCCTTGACTCCTTACTTACCCATACATCACAGACTGTCTTCTTAGTGGGTCAGAGAGGCACCCAGAGGTGCAACCCACTAGCCCACCGTAACCTTACCCGTCACTAGCCTAACCCTAGCCCTTGCACTAACCCACCTTAACCCTAAGCCAGATCTACTTGCATTGCACTACACGCAAGTACAATTCCCTTCTTTGTGAGACATGGTGGTGCGAGAGACTTAGGCATCAACCTATGGCTCTGGGTTCACTGCCATCACTAGTCTCACTGTCTGCAACTGGTATGCATATCCATATGGCTATGCATGCATTTTGCAGCAGCAGGTGAGGAGGGGAGACCCCCATGTTGAGGGGTCTCTTGGAGCCTGCTTCCCCTTCCTAGTGGGTGAGGATAGGAGGCACCCACGGGTGCCTCCAGGAGCCCGCTTTCCCTTTATAGCGGGCCAGAGGAGGCACCCACCCCACAGAGGTGCCTCCAGGAGCCCGCTCCCCCCCCCAAAAAAACCAGTACTAACGACAACAAAAAAATGAACCGACTAATTTTTGCGAATTTTCGCGAAAAACGGAAACGACCCGAAACGGAACCGGCCTGACTAATGACAACTCGAAAAAAATTTTTTTCAAGTCGTGCCCATCTCTAGTAACAAAACCAGGGGGCCAGGGGAAGTGCTGTTCTGTCAAGGTATGGCTCTTTCCTTTTCAAGAGCCAAGTGTTTTTTTTTAAACGAGATATCATTCTGATGAATCCAAGAGCCACTTTTGGCAAGTTCCCCCATTTCTACTTTTGCTGACTTTGTTGAGTTCCTGCTCAACGCTTCTTCCTCCAATGTTCCAAAGCATTGCTAATGGCAAGCGGTATAGAATAGTCCTTGGCTCCTTTGCCCAATGTGATACATATGACCATTATGGAATGTATGATTCAAGGGGTGTTATTTCCAGGAAAACTGCTTCTGTGGAAGGAGATTTAAGTAGAGATTTATGGTTAGTAGTCCTTGAGAACTGTAGATCATGAGAGGGACCAAAGTATTCCAGTGGGGACAACTCCCAAAACCACACAACATAGGGTTGCTGCATGTTAGGATAATACGTGAAGCCTCACATTCTGTGGGAGAGAAATCTCAGTTTGTGAGGAGCCCCAGGGGATGAAATATGCAAGTTTCTTTGAATCAGGAATCTTTAAAGCCTGGGCAATCATCTTTACTTATTCCCAGTTGGACACATGCTCACTAGCTCAGTAGAAAGGGGCATTAATTGGGGGATGTGTTTGTTCAACCCTGGTGCACCAAAGCATCAGGAAGATGGGAAGAGGCTGCTGTGTGTTTGTCATACAAGCACACACAGAGACAGACAGAGAGGAGGAGGAGGAGGAGGAGGAGGAGGAGGAGGAGGAGGAGGAGGAGGAGGAGGAGAACCACCACCACCACCACCCTGTGGGAAGGCAGTGAGCTTTGCACAAGTCCCAACCACACTGTCGGGCTTAGGGGGGGAATGCTGTATTGTCTTGGTGGCTTGAGTTGATATTTAATTATAGCCTTTTTACCAGACTGGCTTGAGTGTACCCTGATTCCTACGTTGTCCCTATAACATTCCAAGGCTCCACTACAGTGCTATGATAAGGACCTCCCCCCCCTCTTTTTTTTTTTTGACCCGTCTTGGTCCTGGAATCTCTGGGGACAGCATGCTACTGACTTGGCAAACTTGTCACAAAATGTGGTTAAACATCCTTCCATTATGTACTTTACCCCCATTCTTTTTAAAGATCCCTCACACACTGTCTCAAAAGGCATTTCCTTTTTATTTCCTATGGGATATTAGAGGGAAATGCCTGACATGCACCCATCCTAGTACCACGGAAATGTATGGCTGGCTCCCAAGCATATTTGTAGTCCAAGATGATGCTCTAGACACATAAATTAATTTAAGATAAATAATTTGTGCATTTTCCCAGTTATAAGAGCTTCCTGTGTGTTAGTAGCCAAACAGCTGAGCAAATCTAAAACTGTCATCTCTTTTTGAAGTTAGAAAATACGATATTGGCTTATCTAAATTTCACACACAGCAAAATAAATGACATACATGTTTGCTCTTTTGTGTCTTGCATTGTTTTACATATGTTTTGGCAAGGGGGTGTTTATGTGTAGACTGATTAATAGATAGTCTACATAGGATATTTCCTTTCCAAAATTTGTCATCACTTGAGCTGTAATTGACTACTGGGCTTCTCTTGAAAAGTGGTTTTCACAAATGTTCTAAGCCTACACAAGAAACGTTAAAAGATAAATATCTACTGAGAACCAAAATGAGATCACTAAAGCCACTTCGTCTTGGCACGCATAGCAAAATATGTCATCTTTATAACCACAAGAGAAATCCAGTTCTTAATGTCCTGAGTGCAAAATTTATGCGGTATTTGTGCACAGTATTACCCTTTGGATCATGTAAGCTCCATAAACAAGCCAACCTAACTGATTTTTCCATTCTCTCTGCAAGAGCTGACAGCCCTTCCGCTGATGGCACAATGAAATATTTTACGTAAAATATTGCACAAGATGTCCCTCATTGAGTTTTTTCTCTCTTGTTTCCTTTTCAAGAGCCAAGTGGCAGCACAATACATTGTGGGGCTGTTTGAGACATGTCATTGGCTCTGTTCAGCTTTCCGTCCCATAGTACACTGCAATTATCTTGGAGCTTCCTGCACTTCCGTAGCCTCAGAGAGCTGGGGCAAGTCAGTGCGGGAGCTTCCCAGACAGCAGCTTCATCCAAACGGTGGGACTCCCGTAAGACAAAAGAAGCATTATAGTGCACTGTGTAATTGATACATTTTCATAAGGCACCTCCAATGACTTTGCCATTTCCCTGTTCTATTAGGTAAGAACATAAGAACACAAGAACATAAGAAGAGACATGCTGGATCAGGCCAAAGGCCCATCAAGTCTAACTTCCTGTATCTCACAGTGGCCCCACCAAATGCCTATGAAGCACATGAGACTAGATATCTGTCTCCTGCAACCACTCCCCTGCATCTGGCCCTTGAAGTACCCTGGTTTTAAGCTTGGAGATTACACATCTCCATCATGGTTTGTAACCTTTGATGGACTTATCCTCCAGGAATCTGTCCAATCCCCTTGTGAAGGCATCCAGGCTAGATGCCATCACCACATCTTGTGGCAGGGAGTTCCACAGACTAACAACATGGTGGGTAAAAAACTAACATGCTGGGCAAGAACTTATTAGCAACACAGGGATAAGATAGGCACCGTAAACCTTGCATGATGTGGAAGTCACAAAATCAATCCCTCTAGTGCCACCATTTTCACTGTGGGAGGGATATGGCCTTCTATGAGGCCCTTCTGGCACATTTGAAGGAAGCCATAGACAAATCTTCACATGCCATCTTATAAGGTTCTTTATGTAACTTATGCAATCCTGATTTGGCCTATATTTTTTCATATTGCTTCTTGCCCGGTGGTTCTTTTACTTTCTTATGTGTTTTTTTTCTTGTTTTTTTTTAATATTGTTAGCTGCCCAGAGTTCCCGCCAGGGAAGATGGGCGGGATATAAGCTTTTAAATAAATAAATAAATAAATAAATAAATATTGCATTTTTAGCCTGGCCAAAATGAAGAGAAAGAAAAAGTTGAGAATGGCTGCTATAGTGGATGCTTCACTGATGGTTTACAGGCCTGTTGCTTAGCTCCCTTCACTAGTTTAGGTTTTCTTGTTGAAGGAAACAAGCCAGATAGTGTGGGAGGGAGAAGGAACATTTATCTGCTGAAATAACCTTTCACTAGCAGTTGGGACTTGGAGGTGGGGGGGGTGGGGAAATAGCTTACTAGGCTGGATGGATGAGAAAGGTTTTTTTAAGCTCCCTTGTAGAGCAAAATAAGATCAGCAACAGTTACTGAAAGGAAGTGATCCTACCGGATTATTCATCAAGAAGTGAATAAACATTTGATATATGGACCAGCCACCTGCTTCGTGCTCACGGCTTTCAGTGTTTGGACCATTATTCTAGCCAGCTTGAGTCTCATTTGGGAGAGGGTGAAGTGTAATTCAATAGAAGGAATGGACAAATAAAGAGGAATGGCTGAAAAGCATTGATGCCTTATTTGTTGTTTTGTTTAAATGTTTATGGATTATTTTAAATGCAGTTACTGATTCCACCTATTCTCTCCCCTCAGGAATTTCCTTTATGTTGCATACAAAACAGACTATGATAGGCTAACTTTCTCTGCTCCTTGTAGGCCGGGAAGAGGCGGACAAAGTGTGGCCCACTTATGCATTACCAAAAAAAAAAAAAAAAAAAACAAACAAGGTAATGCATTTTCAAAGATGACGAGGGCACATGTGCACATGTACTTATTTATATGTGTCCATACAAATTTAAAAATGATTTGAATTTAAACACTTCACCACAGTGGAAAATACAGCAACAATCTGTTTGCTCCAGGTACTACCCAGGTACTACCTGCTGTTGATTATTTACAAAGACTTCTGCTCTGCTTATGTTTAAGTCAGATGAGGAGAAAGGGAGAAAGAGACGTGGTACTCCCATCGCTGAACGTTGTCCTCTGCTGAAATATTTGGTATTGTTTTCTTTGTCCTGCAAGAGCCTCGTGGCGCAGTGGTTAAATGCCTGTACTTCAGCTAAAACTGTGCTCACGACCTGGGGTTCAATCCCAGGTATCCGGCTCATGGTTGACTCAGCCTTCCATCCTTCCAAGGTCGGTAAAATGAGTACCCAGCTTGCTGGGCGGGGGGGGGCAATGTGTAGCCTGCATACTGTAATTAAAAACTATAATACTGCCCAGAGACTACTTGAAGTGGTATGGGCTGGTATATAAGCAGAACACTTTTTTGCTTTTTTGTTAGTTTCTCTCTCTCTATATAAAACAGGGCTCAAGGCTAACGTACATCATTTTTTTTAAAAAAAGTTCTAAATCAAGAAAGCGGTGAAGTTGAAACTGTCAAGTCATGACAAGGAAGTTATACTACCACCATTTGATTTGAGTGTGTTGGGGAAAAGGAAACAGGAGTTACTCCCAGGCAGGGGGGAAGCCCCCTGCACAGTTCCATTTAGGAGTATTGCATGCAGATGGGAAAAGCTATTACAGAATAATTCATTCTCATTGAGAAAGACTGTCTAGGCCTGCCAAGATGTTGCTGGCACCTGCATAATTTATCACCTCCCGGGAGACACCGAAACAAGGATTTATTTTTTCCCTCTTGTTGAGGAGCCCCATGGCGCAGTGGTTAAATGCCTGTACTGCAGGTAAAACTGTGTTCACGACCCGGGGTTCAGTCCCAGGTAGCAGGCTCATGGTTGACTCAGCCTTCCATCCTTCCAAGGTCAGTAAAATGAGTACCCAGCTTGCTGGGGGGGGGGCATGTGTAGCCTGCATACTGTAATTAAAACTGTAAACCACCCAGAGACTACTTGAAGTGGCATGGGGCGGTATATAAGCAGAGCACTTTATTCTGTGCAGAATGTCTGGGCAAAGCTTCCATCTTTGGTGAAACAAAGTGCATGGCAATGGACTGCCCAGTTGATTAAAATAGGTAGCAGCCACTGTACTTTTCTACAATTGTGGAGTTTGTAAAAAATGAACAAAAATTGTTCTCACACATACGAGAATTCCTGCCAATAATGACAAAGAATATCTTGCTATGCCACAAGGCAGAAGTAAAAATGTTATGGTTTCCAAGTCTCAAGAGAGTGAGGAAAAATGCTTACAACGGGCCCCCTTCCCTGTGTGAGCCAATCTCCTCTGACACTTTTCATTTTGCTTGCTCTGTCCCTCTGTTTGCACTCTCTGCAACATCTCAGAAGAGAGAGATCACCAGGGTAGCTATTGTCCCTCCCTCTCAAATACAGGAGTCATGTTGTTATTTTTTTATGTATATATCCCCTGAACCAAAAGGCTCATATATAGGCAACAAAAGGCACAAGTCTCCCCAAAAATGGAAGGTTTAGTCATGCTCATCTGGCAAAATACTAGCAGTCGTAGCTAATTTATAATCTCGAGATACAAACTTTAACAGCAAGGTGCACTGTTGGAGCCAAGCCATATGTTTGCATTGAAAAGACTGTGACTGAAGCAGTCTATCATGTCTGAGAAATCATAGAATCATAGAGTTGGAAGAGACCTCAAGGGCCATCCAGTCCAACTCCCTGCCATGCAGAAACCCCCATCACAGGACTCCCGACAGATGGCCATCCAGCCTCTGCTTAAAAACCTCCAAAGAAGGAGACTCCACCACCCTCCATGGCAGCATATTCCACTGCCGAGCAGCTCTGTCATTCCCCATTTTTCCATTATAATCAGGATTATAAATGAGAAAATGTCCTGACAGCCCCAAGAGCAAGCCTGAAACAAAGCAAGATAATTTGCAAATTACAAGAGGCAAAAGGTTCATGATCAGCATTTAAAGATTCCCCACTTCTTGGTAGGGGCTAAGTTGTAATAAATAGCTGGCCCCTCTGACCACAAATTGCAAAACTGTAGCCACTGTTCTTTTTAAAATTATATTTTCCATAAACGGAGACAAAAAAGGAAATATTTTCTTGGAGCTGGGTACTCCGACTTCTTCCAGATGCCTCTCAGAAACTTTATCTGCCAAACCCTAGTACCCACTAATTCAAGCATGCAAATTACCATCGTTTTCTTTTTACTCGTTACAAAAACAAAGTTGTGGGTAGCCATATGTCAGTTATTTATTAAATGTAGTAGGAGATGGAAGAACTAAGTAGGCAAAGGAAAATCCTTTAACCAAGAAGAAATGTGATGTGTGGTGAGAAAAAAGGATTACCTCCTCCTCCTCTCCTCCTCCTTCTTCAACAGAAGGATGGCCCAACATAGGAGGGGTAACAGCTCAAAACCAGAATCAGCAGTACCCCTCCATTTGAAGGACAAAAGGCACTCATTCAAAGATGAGGATGTACACATATTAGGCAGAGAAGATAGGTGGTTTGAAAGAGGAGTCAGGCAAGCCATTCATGTGAGCATTGAAACCCCCTCCCTCAACAGAGGTAGCGGTCTCAGGCATAGTCTATCAGCTACTTATCAGGGTGTGCTTTCAACAATACCCAAACAAATTAAAAAGCCTTCACCACCAAGGTAGACAATAGTATCCATAGCACCTTAGGCTATGGATACTATTGTCTACCTAACAAGCCTATTCAGGCCATTGTTCATCTTATGAGCCTATTTCAGACCAGGGTGACAAGAGGTCAAAGTTGACTATAAGACAGAGTTACAAAAATAGGTTACAGGCGATTCCTTCATAGGCCACTATGAAAAAATAAAAAAGGAACATTGCAAGCTTTCGAGTGCAGTTAATCACCCTTCTTCAAAGCAGGTTTCAGAAGTTCAGACATGGTGAAATATGTTCTTCACCAGGAGATTACTTTTAAAGTCCTTATTTAGATGATCTTCTTAAAATCCATGACTAGATGTTATTATAGCCAGCAGGGCAGGATTCTTGTTGGAGGTAAGCAGGGCAGTTGTAAAAGGCTGTTTCTTAAGTCACACCCCCGTTCTTCAAACAAAGAAACATGGGTCATATACCTCCCCTCCTCCCTTACCCAGCTCCATTTGGCACCATGGGACACACAAATCCCTTTTGGCCTGGCTGGGGGGGGAGGGTTGATACATAGGCCCATGTACTTCATTCTGGGTTTGGTGTAAAAAAAAAATTGGTAAGTCCACTAGGTTTGCCAAATGGAACCAGATTGAATTAAAGTTATATTACCTAGTGGAAGCAGTCTTGCCCTTTGATGTTCAGAGTTCTTGTGCCTCATTCCAGGTCTCTGGGGAAGTTCTTGTGCCTCTGGGGAGTTCTTGTGCCTCTGGGGAGTTCTTGTGCCTCATTCCAGGTCTCTGGGGAGTGCCGGCTCTTTCGTGGTATCTTGGTAATTCGATCCAGGCAAAAAGGAGTTGAGCCATGTAGCCATCACAAACACAATTACAAAAATAGGTAGAAAGGAACATTGCAAGCTTTTGAGTGCAGTCAATCACCCTTCTTCAAAGCATGTCCCAGAAGTTCAGACATGGTGAAAGATGTTCTTCACCAGGAGATTACTTTTAAAGTCCTTATTTAGATGATGTTCTTAAAATCCATGGCTAGATGTTGTTGTAGCCAGCAGGACAGAATTCTACAGGACTCACACTAGCTGTATTCAGACTGATGAAGCTGTTTGGATGAGCAGCAAAACATTTCTCTCTCTCAAGAAAAAGAAGTCCTGTAGTCATGACTCAACTTCCAGATAAACTCACCTGGATGACTGAAAATGTTCACAGACATAAGCTGGATTTTGTATTACAAATCACTAGTTGAACGCTTCCAAGGCTTTTAGGACTAAGTGATATATTGGCAAATTATGCAAGCAGATGCCAGTAAGAAGTTGTTGTTGTTGTTGTTGTTGTTGTTGTTGCCACCACACAGTGGCATAGCTCAATGAGTTGGCATTCAAATCCTTACTGCCTCTCCCAAAAGAGGAACAGCTGAGACCACTCAAAGTGGGTATGGCTGATGGGATTGTGAGCCCTGTCGTTATGGAGCAACCTTCACTGTCCCAGATCACCGCCTGAAGGGACAGACTGGAAGTCCACTTTTGAGTGCTTTATGTCTATAAAACTCTGAGATAATCGGCATAATTTGCGATCATTTTGATGCCATATGCTTCTAAATTATTGTTTTTGACTGTCGCTTCAGGAATAAACTGATTGTTCATTTAAAAATACACCATTTTAATACAGTGGCTGTTAACACACAACAGGGAAAAATGAAAAGTATTTATTCAGAGAAAAATTGTTTAGGGATTTCCCCCCCATTTGTCTCCAACCTTAATTGTGATGCTAATTAGTGAAAGCCCAAGGGCTGTAATGTAGTGTCGAGTAAGCTGCACGTAACTCTGCACAGGTTGATCTAGGACTGATGTTTTCTTTCTCATCTGAAGTGACATCACTCTGTTTGCAACATCCCACTTTGGGCCTTTTTACACGACCCCTAAGATCCACTGGCCACTTAAATTCGGACCAGAGATCTTAGGGGTTCGTCGCTCTTCCTGCGTTCCCACCCCCTCCGCACTTCCTGGCTGCTGGCTGTGTGAGGGGAGGGACTCTGTAAAAGTAGCTCTTAAAGGGAGTCAAAAAACAACAAACAGAAGCAAGGAGAGCCCCGCACTCACTATCGTTACACCGGATCAAATAATTTTCACCTCCAAAGAGCAAGTACTTGAAAGGTGCGCTGGGACGCGCTAAAGTGGGCGTGGTCGCACTTAATTTCCTGTTAACTCCGGAGCTGGTGGGTAAACATTTTTAAGCTCTGGAGCTGGGAGCCATTTGCCCAGGAGTTTAGGGGTGGTGTATAAACACCCTTTGTTTCCATGGAAGTGTTTCACAAAGAAAGAATTAAATTAAAACACATAGTGGCCTCTAGCTAGGCATCAAAAGCCTCAAATGTTGTGGTTATAGGCTAAACCTATTTCTCATAATCTCTAGGAAACCTCAATTCATTTTGCGGTAAATGCATAAAAAAGAGATTATACCTAAATATGTCACCAGCACCATCCCATGGCATGGTCAGACAAATGCGGTGGCCAAAACCTGGCTGCAACTCGGTTTTTATAAGTTGAATTTAATTTAATTGTTGGAGCCTGTGACCACCACCATCACTGGCAAAGCTAGGGGTAATAAAGTGGGTCTCCTCAGCCATAAGCCTCCATTGATTCTAAACTGTGCTTGCTGCGGGAACTTATGTCTATTATGATACGGGAACAGGGTACAAAATTCAGTTGGGTGACTTGAACCTCCCAACCCGTCAGTCCATGGGGGTCTCAATTACCTTCACTAACCCCCTCATACGTCTCAGTCCTCAATTGATCCCCAGTTCCATTCACTGGTTCTCCAGTCTAGTTGAGGGCTGGGGTTGAGCTCTCAATGCTACCCCCCCCTTTTTTTTAGGCTGAGCAGCTTATGCTGGGCCAATGGAGGTCCCTAAGTCCTAGCAGCCCATTCTGCCCCTGGAGATTCTTTCAAACCTTCTGGTTGTGCCATTTCCTCCACCAGTGCACCAGTGCTGCTTCTGGGTTGGGGTAGATCCTTGCCCAACCCTCCATGAACTTTATTGGCAAGGCAAGTCCATCCTCCCATCTGTTGGTCATTCATCTGCAGCATCTGGTCTTCCTTGTGGATGCAAAAGATGGTGGGGGTGTCAGAAACTTCACTCTTCCACCTCTGAGTCTGTTGAGGGCAATTCATATCCTCCCTTTTCTTCCTCGGCCTTTGAGCCTGGTTCCTGCCATCCCATCCCATCTTCCTCTAAACAACCACATAAAGTACTAGCCTTACCTTCCATGCCTTAAGGGCACTCTGTCAGCAGGGTCTCCAAGACATTTGCCACGGTGTGCAGGTTCAAGGCAGATAGCCTGGTGAGGACAACTGGAGCAACCCCCCCATAGGTCTTCATGCTCAAACAGCTACAGTATATAAACATTGCAACCAACCAACCAATCAATCAACGTTGACTCTTTAAGAACTGATTCATTGAATTCTTCTGGTATTATAGACTGTCCTTTCTTTCTAGCTTCTTCACTTCTACATCTGGTTTGCCTTCTGGACCTCGAGATCAGCCAACAGAAAACGAATATGTATGACGTATACATGGGAAAACAACCAATACTGTAGTTCCATTGTTAAATATACAAATCTTTGGTTCTTCAGACACCCCTGAATGCTTCAGTCAACCAGGCTACTTGGAAATTCTGGCTGATTTACACCAAAAATACTGTACTGTTTCTAACATCAGTACCCAACCTGCATATTTCTAAATGGACAAGAAATATTTCAAAAATGATTCTGAATGTTCAGAGACCTCATTGCCATAGAACCCAGCTATAGGCTAGAACAATATGCTGCTGGTATTTTTTTACCACCTCAAGAGTTGAAGTGAATGCAACAATATCTTCCTTCTGTACGGTTAACACAGTTATTATTTGTCAATTTTACACCATTTTATACAGGAGTCAATAACCTTATTGCCCACCAGAGTCATGTTTTCAGGGCTTTTAGGGCCTATTATCTTGTTTTTCCCATGGCCATAGTCTAATACTATTTTCCATCGGCCATATGGTGTTTTGTTTTTCTTCTCCCTCAATTTTCCGCCCATAACCATCATTCATTGTTGTAAAACACCCAATATACTTCCATTTATCACTAATAAAATGCTAAGGAGCCTATTAAACATCTTAAAAGTATGCACAGATGCTGCTCCTGGATTTTTTGTCTTCTTCTGCCTCTATTTTTTAAAAACAAAATGTGGCAGAAGGGACACACACAATCCTCAGTTCTTGAAATGACTTCATTTGAAACAACAATCACTCAACAACAAGAAATTATCCTGATGTTCCTTCTGACCAAGTGAGCATTTTAACACTCAAGTCAGGAGTTTAACTGGCTTCTAGATGTTTCCAAAGAAGCAGCTATGTTTGTCTGTCTTATTAGAGAACTAGCAGAAGTAATCTCAGAACCACTGCCAATAATCTTTGAAAAGTCCTGGAGAACAGGGGAAGTCCCCATCGACTGGAGGAGGGCTAATTTTCAATACCCTTCCTAATGATCCCTAGCATTGAGTTTGTTTTTTTCACTGCTGCGGCACACTGGGTTGACACCTTAAGAACATAAGAACATAAGAAGAGCCATGCTGGATCAGGCCAAAGGCCCATCTAGTCCAGCTTCCTGTATCTCACAGCGGCCCCACCAGATGCGTCTGGGAGCGCATGAGACTAGATATCTGTCTCCTGATACCACTCCCCTGCATCTGGCCCTTGAAGTACCCTGGTTTTAAGCCTGGAGATTACACATCTCCATCATGGTTTGTAACCTGTGATGGACTTTTCCTCCAGGAACCTGTCCAATCCCCTTTTGAAGGCATCCAAGCCAGATGCCATCACCACATCCTGTGGCAGGGAGTTCCATAGACTAACAACGCGCTGGGTGAAAAAATATTTTCTTTTGTCTGTTCTTACTCTCCCAGCCCTCAGTTTGAGTGTACGTCCCCTAGTTCTGGTATTTTGGGAGAGGGAGAAGAGCTTCCCTCTATCCACTTTACTCATGCCCTGCATTATTTTGTACATCTCAATTATATCCCCCCTCAGGCACCTTTTTTTCAGACTAAAGAGCCCCAAATGTTCTAGCCTTTCCTCATAAGGGAGGTGCCCCAGCCCAGTAATCATTTTGGTCGCTCTCTTCTGCACCTTTTCCAGTTCCACTATGTCTTTCTTGAGATGCGGTGACCAGAATTGTACACAATACTCCAGGTGCAGCCTTACTATTGTTTTGTATAATGGCACTATAATGTTGGCTGTTTTATTTTCAATCCCCTTTTTGATAATCCCAAGCATGGAATTGGCCTTCTTCACCGCTGCCACACATTGGGTAGACACCTTCATGGAGCTGTCCACCAACACACCAAGACCTCTTTCCTGATCTGTCACAGATAACTCAGAGCCCATGAGTTGATAGATAAAGTTTTGATTTTTTGCCCCAATATGCATTACTTTACATTTGGCTACATTAAAACGCATTTGCCATTTCGTAGCCCATTCCCCCAGTTTGGAGAGATCCTTCTGGAGCTCTTCACAATCGTCTTTGGTTTTTACCACACAGAAAAGTTTTGTGTCATCTGCAAACTTGGCCACCTCACTACTTATCCCTGTCTCCAGGTCATTTATGAACAGATTAAAAAGCACCGGTCCCAGGACAGATCCCTGGAGCACACCGCTTTTCACCTCTCTCCATTGTGAAAATTTCCCATTGACACCTACTCTTTATTTCCTGGATCTCAACCAGTTCTCAATCCATAAGAGGATTGAGCTGTCCATCAAAACACCAAGGTCCCTTTCCTGCTTTGTTTCAGACAATTTATAAATGTATTTTTGAATATGCATTTCTAAATGTGCATATTTTAAAATGAAATAGGAAAACATGAGAATACTATTATTAAAATAGTCGTCAAATATAGATTTGAAGATACATTATTTTTCATGCCTGATTTAGAAATGGCCATGTATTAGTGTGAAAAGAAGTTATAAACCTACTGATGAACACACTCAGCAAATACACGGAGCACAAATTGACTTGTCTATCCATTCCTATCCTGAAATAGGTATCTCCCAGGGAAGGATGAGATCCTATTGCACTCAGTCAGGCAAAAAAGATCTGCTGTGAAATTTGTGACTGCTTTTGCTAACATTAAATCTCTTTTATGACTTGTGGTGTAATCATTATATCTGACAATTCAAGAGGGTTGGTTCAAACTCAAGTTGAAGACGTCATTTTAAGGAGCTTTATTCTCCCATATTTGGCAGTCTTTCTGCTCCCAGAGCATAATTATGTAATTGATTTATTCCGAGTAACGATCATTCAGTGAATGTTTTGCCTATTCCTAATATGAAAAGCAGCAAGGAGATAGAGAGTGGTAATTTCAGATTTAAAAAAAGACAAGACATTCTTCCCATCAAAGGCTTTGCGTACAGAACCAGAAAAGAGTATGGCGTCTTTTTAAAAATTCATTTTGTGGTTTTAAGTGGGGAAATTGGTTTGTTGGGGAAAATCTATTTTTTTAAAAAAAAAAAATTCTCTTTTCATTGCTTTATTGGACCGAGACCATTTGAGCAAACCTCAGTTAACTTCCTGGGTTATATAACACTTTTCTTCACTGTTAATAAATATAACATATAGTGCCATGATTTGTCCAAGAAAAATGCTTCAAATATTTTCATGCTTTCTTCTTGGTTTAATTGTGGCCCATCTTTATTAATGCCATTTATTTATTTATTTATTTATTTACGGCCAATGGCCAAACTGTTTATTAATGCCATGTGTTGCCCATGTGCCCTGCTGCGGATTATATTTGTTCATCCTTTCCTCCCCACATGCTTTTTCTTCCTGATATTCTTTTTCCAGTTACATGGTGCCCTTTTAAAAATTTGAACTTGTAATTACCATATAATGCCTGGTGCAAAGTGCTATAAAATGGCTAAAAAAAATTACAATTCATTCATTCATTCATTTTGCTCTTCCACCCTTTTGCCTGATTTCCCCAGCATCTGATTCTTGTGCTTAAAACAATAAGTTTTTTTTAAATCCCCTGTTCATTTCCACAGGCTTTTATATCTATGCCAGTTTTATGGATATTTACAGCCTGGTGGTGAGCATTAAATTCCATGGTAATGTGTCAGATTCCATCACCAGTCCTGCAAAATGTGGGTAATAACTGGTGTCTCCCCCCCACACACACACACGTATTTTCCAAATGCTGATTAATGAAGTAGGCCATGTTCCTTGTTTTCACTCTATAGGCCTCTCTTGGTGCAAGTTCTCTACAGTTCTTGTTGAGAACATGATGAAGGCACTCTCTATAGCCCAAATTATATATGCTGTGCTTCTTTCATTTTTGGAAAACATGCTAGTTTCTTTCTTTTTTTTTCTTTTTTTCTTTTGCAATTTATTTATAGTTTTCAAACAAAAAAGTTATCAATCAAAGAAAAAGAAAAAAAACATTGGAGCGATTCTAATCTTCTCAAACAAAGTTTGCATCTCATCTTAACAATGTATGATCCTTAACTATCTCAATTACTCATAAATTAAACAGGAAACTTAATTGTCTTGTAATATTCGTCTAAAAATTTGTAGAAATCATGCCATCTTTCTTCAAAGTCTTCATAGCATCCTTCTGGTTTCATTAGTGCTGAGATCTTGTCCATTTCTGCACAGTTTAACACCTTCATAATTAATTGATTTTTGTCTGGAATATTGTCTGTCTTCCATAATTGTGCATACAACATTCTAGCTGCTGTGATAATATGAATTATTACAAATTTTTTGCTATCACCAATATTTTGTTGTATCATAGATAATAAAAAAATCTCTGGTTTTAACTCAAGATTAATTAACATAGTTTGTAAAATAAATTTTTGTACCACACACCAGTATTTTTTAGCCCTCTTGCACACCCACCACATATGAAAAAAAGATCCCTGTCCTTTGTTACATTTCCAACAAACCGGATATTTTATACATTTTAGCCAGCTTATCAGGTGTTAAATACCACCTATAAAACATTTTATAAAGATTTTCTTTAAATGCTATTGACTTAGTGATCTTTATATTAACCTTCCATAGTTTTTCCCATTCATCTAACTGAATTTCTGACTTTAGATCCTGTGCCCAGCTTATCATACATTCTTTTACATGCTAGTTTCTGAAGAAACACCCAGTGCATCCTGTACCCCAACAGAATAAAATTAAGGCTACAGTGGGGAATGGCACACTTAATTTCTTTTCCACAGTCACTTCCTTTATTCCTTGGAAATGCCAGGGGGCAGGCATGTGCCCTAAACAAGCATGGTAAGAGAGGTCCACCAACCTGAACAGTTTTAAAGGGGGGGGGATCATTCAAGGAGGAAATGGCTACCAGTGACTTCATAATTATGGCTATAAGCCACTAACAAGTTCAGAGGCACTGTGCCATTGAGTGCAACAGGAATGCATCTCCTGTTTGCATTTCGTGGTTGCCGGGTAATTAAACAGACCGTTTGCTTTTTCTACCAGCATTCTTTTCTTGTTCTTTTGTATACAGTGGAATGTCAATTGGGATCTGGAAGGCCCAGTAAAAAGACTTTTTTCTGTCTTGTTTTAAAACCATTTCATCTTGATCAGCAAGTAAGGCTGGGTTATAAGTCAGAAGCTGTAATAAATGAACTGCCTTCAGGAATTTCATTCCCCATTCACCGAGGCCCCAGGACAATGGAAAGAAAGCTGCTGATTATGCAATGAACTCGAGCTGCCAAATACACCATTACTACTAACTGGCTTTCCAAACTATTGTGACAATTAATAAGTGAATGAAAAATGTCTGCTCAAAAATGGACATTGAGGATTTAACCTATATGGATCCTGAGTCATGGAATATGTTATGGATAGAGCCAGCTGGATGTGAATCTTCTAAAAAAATTCTCTTTTCCCATGCTGCCATGTACAGCATGCTTGCATAGGTGACCCAATGTGGGGTTTCAGAGTCATGAGCTATATACAGCTATATACTTCAGTGATTAGTCCTGGAACAGAACCTGGCCTTATGAATTCACTCTTGCTCTGTTGCCAAATGTAAACTTACTGCAGAACCATTGTCCAGACTTTGTCAAACACCAGTGGGTGTTTGCTATTTAACTGCTCTTTAAGAACATTAAAAGATATGACGCACATACAAGAATACATCCAAAACCAGTTTCTTCTCCTTTGTTTTCTTTTCAACTCCATCACCACTGCAACAATCTGTGATATCTAAGGATTACTAATGTACAGTGGACCCTCGTATAACAAACGGTTTGTATAACATAAAATCTGTACAACATAAAAAATTCCGGAGATAGGGGAAATTTGCTTAACAGAATCGCCTATGGGGCAAATCCATACAACATAAAAAGGGTTGTGATTAGGGATTACTCTGTTTTCTATGCATTACCATGGGTGATTTGTACAAAGGAAAATATGCTTAACAGAATTTCATTTGGAACAAATTAATTCCTTTATACAAGGTACCACTGTATATAGATTCAGGGTGAGAGAGAAGAGACAAAGACAGAGAAGATAGGTGGTTTGAGAGAGCATTCAGGGAAGCCATTCATGAGTGTAGTGGAAACCCCCTCTCAACAGAGGTGGGGAACTCAGGCACAATCTGTTTGCCACTTATCAAGCTGCCCTTTCATCAGTCCCAAGACAAATCAGAAGCGCATCACACCTCCACCAGCAAGGCCATGGCTAGCAACCCATGCTTAATGGTGTTAGGAAGGGTTGCATAGGTGGGACTTTCACGCACCCCAAGCCATTGTACATCTGAAGAGACTTTTCAGGCCGTTGTCCATCTAATGAGCCTATACAGACTAGGCTATACATGCGAAATAGGGTGAACTATAAATTGGAGGCTTCACTACTGACTTTCCTCAGATTGACAAAGCTGTTTGGATGAATAGTGAAACATTTTGATCTCACAAGAAATGAAGTCCAGTTGCCATTACTCAACTTCCAGATTAAAAAAAATACAAGTTTTAATGAAAAAGTAAGTATCTGTTGTTGCTGCTGTTGTTAATATTATTCTTCTGGGATGCACAGTGGGGAACTGAGTTCCTAGCCTCTGGCTCCACAGGCAAAGGCCTAATTCTAGATACACAGCTAAATAGACAGCAATAATAAGAGAAGGAATATGAATTACATGTATTTCTTGCTGAAGGTTTTTCCAACTAATATAAATTATAAAGATGGAAAAGTAGGGTCAGTTGAAATTCTAATATCCAACCATTTTGATCATTTAAAAAAAACATATTAAAATGCTGACTTTTTAGTCATACTATCCCTCCTACGACTTTCACACATAAATATGCAGATAAATATACTGATTCAAATTTCTTCAAGGATTTTTGTGACATAAGACAGGATTCCCAGCTGGGCACATAAGCTGGTTTCCAAGCATATGGCAAATTCATCTAGATAGGCCTGGAGAAAAGAATCAAGTCCACTTACGTCAAAAGTCCTCAGGAAATAACTCTGAGACTGTTCTCCAGCAGACTTTTATTACCACACTGAAAAGCGCTATGTTCGAGCGATCAGGGAGGCTAAAACATCTTACTACTCCCTGAGAATTAGTCAGGCCTCGAACCATCAAGTGGAATTGTTCCGTGTGGTTCGTGACCTCACTAATCCTGGGCTGGTAGGGCCTCCTCCTACTGATTTCAGTAGTGAGAGTTTTGCAGCCTTTTTTTTTAATCTAA
Organism: Phrynocephalus forsythii; assembly: GCA_029282475.1. NCBI lineage: Eukaryota > Metazoa > Chordata > Lepidosauria > Squamata > Agamidae > Phrynocephalus > Phrynocephalus forsythii. Next base: position 24,839,543 of record JAPFRF010000002.1, on the reverse strand, counting down.
GATAGAGGCCATCCGTGCTGGTTTTGACTCCTGTTGCTCTAGTCCACTCACGGCATCTCCTGGCGCTGCACCCCCTCAGTCTCCTCGCATGGTCAAGTTTGGGCCTGTTTCCTCACTTGAGGCCTCCAGGGCTATTGCCCATTGCCGGCCCGCATCCACCCCCTCTGACCCTTGCCTATCCTGGCTTATGAAAGTCGTTGGTGGGAGCATGCCCGAATGGGCTTCTATCATCGCCACAGCCTCCTTCAGGGAAGGGATTTTTCCCTCTCGCCTGAAGGAGACTGTGGTAAAGCCCATTCTGAAAAAAACTGGATTAGCATCTGGAGATTTGACCAACTACCGCCCGAATGCTAACGTTCCCTTTATGGGCAAGGTAATTGAGAGGGTGGCCGCAGTCCGGCTTCAATCATTCTTGGAGGGAGAATGCGTCCTTGACCCATTCCAGTCTGGGTTAAGGCTGGGTCAGGGGACTGAGACAGTCTTGGTTGCTCTGCAAGATGACCTCCTCCGGGGGGCCGACAGGGGCTGCTCTACCTTGTTGGTCCTCCTGGATTTGTCAGCAGCCTTTGATACCATCGACCACGGTATCCTGCTGGATCGGCTCTCTGGGATTGGGATCGGGGGCACTGTTCACAGTTGGCTCTGGTCCTATCTCAGGAGCCATCCCCAGCGGGTTCATCATGGGGGGGGGAGTTATCGGCTCCTTGGATACTCCCTTGTGGGGTTCCACAGGGGTCGTCCCTCTCTCCCATGCTGTTTAACATCTATGTAAGGCCGCTGGCAGAGGTCATAAGGAGATATGGAGTCTGCTGTCATCAATACGCTGGTGACACACAGCTCTATATCTCCTTTTCCATCGCTGCAGATAAGGCTGTCCAGACCCTCTATCAGTGCCTGGTCGCAGTCATGGAATGGACCAGGGCCAACAGGCTCAAACTCAACCCCGACAAGACCGAGGTTATGTTCTTTGGGACTTCCCCATCTAGCTATGGAGGCCCCTTTCCCAGCTTGGAGGGCATTTCCTTCCGGCCATCGGACACTGTCCGGAATCTGGGCGTAGTCCTGGACCCGGCGCTCACCATGGAAGCCCAGGTGGCTGCTATGTCCAGGACTGCCTTTTTTCATCTTGCCCAGATTCGTCCCTACCTAGATGGGGACTCCCTCAGGACTGTTGTGCAAGCGCTGGTGATCTCGAGACTAGACTATTGCAACGCGCTCTTACATGGGGCTGCCCTTGACTCTCCTTCGGCGGCTGCAGCAGGTTCAAAATGCGGCGGCCAGACTGGTGGCGGGTGTGCATCGGTTCTACCACATCACCCCAGTTCTGGCTCACCTGCATTGGTTGCCCGTTGCATCCCGAATCAGATTCAAGGTCTTGGTTTTGATTTATAAAACCCTCCATGGCATAGGACCTGACTACCTGGCAGAGCGGATCGACCAGCGATCAACATCGGCCCAACCAACTAGGTTGTCGCGGGTGCACATGCTGCGGATGGCCACACGCAGGGAGGCTCGGAGAACATCCACCTGTGTCTGAGCCTTCTCTGTGGCTGGCCCCACTATGTGGAACCATCTTCCCACAGAAGTGCGCCTAGCAGAGTCCCTGCCAGCCTTCCGGAAGGCATTAAAAACTCTCCTTTTCCGGGAGGCGTTTGGTGACTAAAGTGTTTTGTTTTTTTTGTCCCCCCCCCCGCCGCCTTCTGCTATTGCCATTTCTCCATTGTTTAGCTTGATTACCTGTTTTAAATTGTTTTAGCTGTTTTATTTAATTATTATTACTATATTGTCATGTTGTAAACCGCCTGGAGTTCCTCCAGGAAGACGGGTGGTATATAAGCCCAATAAATAATAAATTATAAATAATAATCCCAAGGGCACATTCCTGTACAACAATGCAAAAATGTTGTTGTCATCAAATATTCCCAAATCTGAGCTTTCAGCAGGTGTCATGACACATACTGGATATCATTTCAGTCTCACAGGCAGTTGCTTCCCTCAGAGTGGGGTTAGAGGACAGACATCATAATTTATTCAAGAGTTGTAGAACAAAGAATTGCACCAGAGAAGCCAGTGGAAACTGAGGAAGCTGTGTATTTTTCCCCAAGTGAATCATTTCCAATGTTATTCTACATGTATTACTTCTCTCTTTCTTTCTACGTTTCAGTTTTTATAAAGAGGAGCAAAAGGTATATCTCATTGTTCTGTGTTTTTGTCACAAAAGAGCCCTATTGACAAATGAATCTGATACTCTAGAAATTGTAAGTAGAAGCCTCAGCATGATGATTCCTACAACAAATGATTACAGTCACCCCCCACCACTTTGCGGTTCAGGTACTGCGGTCCCACTATATCGCAGAATCACAGTACCTGCACCTCAGAGCCATGTGAGGGGGGTGGGGGGCCGATCGCATCGCCCTGTGCCCCCCCAGGCCCCTCGGAGAAGCCTTGGGGCTGCACGGGGGCAGAGGGCGATTGCATTGCCCCGCGCCGCCCCCGGGCCCCTCCGAGAAGCCTCCGAGCCGGGTGGGGGGGGCGATTGCATCCACCTGCGCCACCTCCCCGAGCCCCTCCGAGAAGCCTCCGAGCCAGGCAGGGGGGTGGCGGGGAGCGATTGCATCACCCCGTGCTGCCCCGAGGCCCCACCCAACCCGCTTCCGCATATCGCGGATTTTCAAGCATCGCGGGTCGGGTGGGTCCCTAACCCCTGCGATAGGGGGGGTTACTGTAATTACCTTGCAGGAGATTACAAGGCTATCTAGTTCATGCTCTGGGTTGATCTCTGAGATGAATGGGATTCAGCTACAAACAGCACAGCATGGTAGCTACATAGTTTAGAAGAAGAAGAAGAAGAAGAAGAAGAAGAAGAAGAAGAAGAAGAAGAAGAAGAAGAAGAAGAAGAAGAAGAAGAAGAAGAAGAAGAAGAAGAAGCAAAAAGCAAAAAGTGTTCTGCTTATATACCGCCCCATACCACTACAAGTGGTCTCTGGGCGGTTTACAATTTTTAATTACAGTGTGCAGGCTACACATTGCCCCCCCAGCAAGCTGGGTACTCATTTTACCGACCTCGGAAGGATGGAAGGCTGAGTGAACCTTGAGCCTGCTACCGGGGATTGAACCCAGGTCGTGAGCACAGTTTTACCTGCAGTACAGGCATTTAACCACTGCGCCACGAGGCTCGCCAAGCCAAGAAGACACTTTAATCTGTGTAATCTGGACTTCTCTGTTTAAAAACATACACTGGCAAAATTATGATATGTAAAAGAAAAAGGATGGTATTATTTTTGCAGAAGGCAACTACTCTCCACTTTTCTAGTTTTGACCTGCACAAGACATTGGCTGAAATCTAGCTGGCACAACTACAACAGTATTGTCACGATTTCAAAAGTGCAGGGTCTGTCTTACTGTGGTGGACGAAGTGGGGAGAGAGGCAGGAATCAATGGGAAAGAAAAGGAAAATCTGCTGTCCACAGACAAACATCTCCACCTTCTTTCTGCATGGTTTTTAAAGAGGAGAGGCAGCAGCTGGTGCTGTGACTTTCCTAGTATTTCCCGATGCTCCTCCTCCTCCTCAGCTCAGCAATAGTACATTGCAAAAGATATACACATACAGAGAAAGAGTGAGTGAGTGTGAGAGAGAGAGAGTTGCAAGGGAGTAGCCAAGTTCTCCAAGCAGCCTGATGAGTGATTTAGAGGATGGATGGCTCCTTTTCTGGGTTTAAGGTGTCACGCCATGTGCGTGCACTGACAAAGACTGGGGTGGGGAATGCCAAAGCAGCACCCAAGCTATCCTAATTAGGCAGGCAGCCAAGGATCAGGAGAGCTGGCTCCCTCTGTTAGAGAAAGCAAGCAAAGGGGAAACAAGATTCCTCTTCTCTCTGGGGGAAAGAGGTCCGATAAGAGGAGGTAAATATATATGGATTAGAGTAGGCATGTCCAAACTTCAGCCCTCCTGATGTTTTGGACTACAACTCCCAGAATTCCAAGCCTGTATTTCAATTGGCAAAGGACTGTGGGAGTTGTGGTCCAAAACATCTGGAGGGCCAAAGTTTGGACATGCCTGGATTAGATGATTCCGTTGTGCCCCAGAGTTGGTCCCTGGTACCCCTCGGAGGCACAGTGCAGTTTGGGCACCACTGTATATAGGAAAAACATCCAGCACCCTTCAAGTACAAGAAGAACAATCTTGGCAACATCAAGAACAAAAGATCAGGAAGCTACTTAATGGGAAATAGGCCTTCTGTCCAAGATCTACAGTCCTGGCTATAGATGTTGTCCACACAAGCAATGTACAGGCCTTGTTTTAAAAGGGGGTGGGAGGTTGATGGAATTCTCAGACTAGATACAGTGGTGCTGCAAAGTATAAATGAAGAATTAGACCTTCTCCCCCTTCTTTAGCAGTGTCATTTCTTGTGTACACACACCAAAATGGCATTCCATTTTGTTTTTCATTTTGTTTTGTTTTTAGTTTTGTTTCATTTGGTACGAAATGATTTTTTTTAAAAAAATAATTGTTTAATTTTGTTTTGTTTGTTTGATTTTTAGCAGCCAACCAGCCTGGCTGGTCAGCACTTTTTTTTTTACAAGCACCAATCAGCTGTAGTGCAGGCCAATCGGCGCTTTTTTTTAAAAAAAACTCACACCGATCAGCCCACGCACTGGCCCAGCCAGTCGGCGCTTTTACAAATGATTAATTTTGACAAGCACCAAGATCTGCGCTTGTCAAAATAAATAATAAACAAAAACAAAATGGAACAAAATGATATTTTACATTTTGTTTTGTTTCATTTTTCAAAAAAGGGCACTTCATTTTTGTAATGAAACGAAAAATGAAAAACAAAACAATTATTTTTATTTCGTGCCCATCTCTAATCAGCAATCATCTAGCAGATGCAATAAAAATTTCACTTCTCCACACCCCCTGCAGGCAATGAGGGAAACTGACACTAAAGAGCTGCAGGGCTTTTGTTTATTCTGTTCCTAGCAACCACACTCACTGTGAATGGACCAACCTGGAGCCTTTCAACCTGCATCAAAAGAGTAGAATGGTGCGGGCTGGGGCAAATTGGTCCAATCCAGCAATGACACCAGAAAAAACATCTTACCAAACAGCAGCACAAATTCTCATGTGGACAGGCTCTTTGTTTTCTTTCTCATTCAAGGAAAATTGGTTTGCAGTATACAAATATAAAAATAAATAAATAACTTCGGAAGAAGGCAGTAAACCATTCAGTCTGTTGCTCAGATTTTAAACTTAGGCACATTTTTTTTTAAAAAAAGTGTCCCAAACCGTTGGCCCCTATTTCATAACTGCAACTTCTACATATCAACTAGATTAAGAAAAAGCATCAGAAGCAGATGTGGGGCCTCTTATCTGCAGAACACAATTCCGTAAAAAAATAGGCATGGTCATAGATTTAAATGGAATTAAATTCACTGTGGGTTGTTGGACTCTGGCCACATAACGCATTACACATATATGTGGAAAACAGATCTATTCAATCATTAATTACAGTAACAGCCTCCTTTGCAAGAGATACTCTCTCTCACTGCATACCCAAATGCCCCATTGTGATCCAGCCATTTCCTGTCACGGAAGGGGGGGGGACAAGGTTGTCATTAGCAATTAGCCTCAATTAATCTAACTCATATCTTCTCTACAGCAACCAGAATTGAATTATCTTATTTAAAGATAAAGGTCAGGGGACACATAACTCCTACATAACCCTTCTGGATGCATGTGGCTTTAGTCTCTGGGTACTCCTTTCCAGAATTTTGACAGAACATTTGTTTATGTGACTACGAAGATTCTTTTACCAGGATTCTTATTGCTACAAAAGGTGTTTGTAGCTATGGGCCTGAACGCACCTTTGATTTATGTTTTCTTTTGCTGGCCTATAATCGTGGTTCATACACAGTGGAGTGCAATGATGGAAAATCTATTAGGATAAAACTCCAGGGATGCTTGTCTCACCACTGCTCTGGTCCAGAGTCACACAGAGAAGGAATGTATTGATTCTAGTACTGGAATGCCAGCCAGCATGGTTGAACCCCCAGTGCGTGCAAGGCTGCACCGGCACAATCTGCCATTGTGAAGAATGTCCCATTTAAGCCACCAGGATAACAACTGAAGACATGTCAGTAGTGATGAACATTGTTCACAGTTGCACACAGTGCAGGCCAAGTGATTGTGCCAGGAAAGTAGCAGTCATGATTTAGAACAAACATATGGTTGGACAGATTGATCTATTTGTCATCCAGATCTGTTGACTTTCATAAGTCTGCTGGGTCCAATTACCACCACACCAATCTGCATTTGTGTAGTGAGGGATAAGAATAAGAAAATAGGACATTATTTTAGTTTTTTTCTGTACAATACACACTTTCATGTCAATGTTACCCGAAACTATGCAATTTTGAAGACTATCCTAAAATTCATATTTTTCTACTCATTTTAGTGTACAAGATATATATATTGACATGTATTTTGGCTGTGACAACTGGAATCCATTGTGACTACTGTGGTGGAGGGCAAAGCCTTCCTCTTTGGGAAAGCTGTTAAGCAGTAAGGTTTTGAACTTACAGATTTGTAAAAGTATTTCAACTTCTTTTAAAATTGTAAAATGTCTTTTAATGTGTTACTTATACTGTGTTGTTAAACATGTTGTTTCGTTTGCTGTAGGCCCCCTGAGTCCTCTATGTGAAGAAAGGCAGCATATGAATATTATAAATATAAATAATAAGGGGTGGTCCCATCTATTGAATATATTATGTTTTCTTGTCTATTTAACAAGCAATACATGCTAAATTCATTTCTCCTCTGCTTAGAAGTTTTTTGGGCAACTCTGATGTTGAGATTGTTAGGAAGCTTCTTATGGGTGTCAAGTGTGCTAAAATTAATTTAAAATAATTTTCCTTTATTCTAACTGATAATGATCTCAAGATCCTCATATTCCAGATTTTATTCCATTCTTCTTCTTTTATTTCTTTATCAGAAATTCTCTTGTTTCTTGCTCCCTTTCTTCTAGAGAATTCTCAATTATTTTATAAATTTTAGCTACTGCTCCTTTCCCTGGATTTTCCTTCTCAGATTCATATGTTAACAAAAGTGTTCAAACGTTGTATATTCTCTAGGTTGTGTATTTCTCCTAACCCAGTCTTTCGTCCATCTTTCTAACTGGACATAATTCATCCATGTTAAATCCTTAGATTGTAAAATGTATTTAATTTCTTGCTTTGTTCTCATCTTGCAGATCCATTCTTTTAACCTTGCCACTTTCATTACTTTAAATAATTCTCCATTATTTGCCTTCGACAATGACTAGGGATGCGGGCTTCTTTTTCTCTTTCCTTCTTCTTCTTTTTTTTCCCCATTGCCCCTGCTAAGTCTGTTTGCCTGCTCGGATGCCATTGCTATTGTGATTGTTTTTAGTATTTTAACATTTTTGTGTAAACCGCCCTGGGTTCTCGCTCGGGAAATAGGAGCGGTATATAAATCTGAAAATAAATAAATAAATAAATAAATATTAAAGAGCTCAAGAGATTTTTAATCTCAATTCTTTTTTTTAGAAAATCTAAACAAGCATTTATTTATATCTCCCTTTAGCTATGCTGATTCAACTTTCCACCATATTAACTTTTCTGGTTTATACAATATTTCCCCCAAACAACTAAGCTGGTTAGCTATATAATAATTTCTAAGGTTGGGTATACCTATGCCTGCTTCCTTTTGTGATCTATACCATAAACTTTTGTTTAATCCTGCTTTTTACCACCATTACAATACCTGTTTTCATTTCTTGAAAAACTTTAAGTTCGTCCTCTGTAAACTGAATTGGTAACATTCTAAAAAGGAAATTGATTTTAGGAAGTATCTTCATTTTTACCAGTGATATTCTGCAGAACCATGATAAATTTAATTTAGTTTTGTAATTCCGTTCCTTAGTCTTGGGAATATCCTTAGCTAATTCTATCCCCAAATATTTAATATTTTTACAGCTTTTCAACCCGTGATTAGAGATTGTCTCAAATTCTTGTTTATAATCCAACACAATTCTGGAGAAAAGGACTTTAAGAAGAATGTTAGAAAAAGAGAAGATGAAGAAGAAAAAGAAGCTAAAGGAACAACTGGATGGTCCCAGGGGCGTTGGGGATACACAATTAAAAAAAGAAAAGGGTGGAGGAGCTCAAGCTTTAATTTTTTCTGCATTTACATTTTCAAAATATAAAGAAATTTGCCAATTCTGGCCAATCCTTATTAAAAACATATGGAAAGGAAATATTTATCTGTCTTCAATAAGTACAGCAATTTCCAGCCTGCAAAGAACAACAATAAAGCACCTGCTTGCCATGTAAGTACCTGGATAAACAAATCTGTTCAAAAAAAATTACCCTCAATTTTGCTCTATCTGAGATACCAAGAATTTCAAACATTTTGGAAAACTGAAGAATGTTACTGTGCTGCAGCAGTCTTGATCAGAGGCATCACCTCTGGGTACAACCCTCCTCCACGTGCTAGAAAGAGACATCCTGATGCATTTTGCACATGTAGAATCCAATCAGAAAATATTGTTTATCCACCGAAGCCTCCTGTGCTTAAGGCTAATGCTTAGCAGGTCAAAAGAGTTTATTGCAAAACAAAAATGTTCTCCAGCCACTTTCTCCCATCAATCTTTACTTTGAGCAGAAGGGGTCATCTGGCAGGAGCAGCCGCACTGTCTGATTTGTGGATTAATACCTAGAGGATCTTGTTTCTTTCCAGTGCATGCTGCTGAAAACATCCAGTCTGTTCAAGCAGTCCTAATGAGGAGCAGCAAAGTATTGCCTGATTACACACATCCCACAGTTTACACTGAAATTCTGGTTTAATCATTACATAGCAAATGGATGACGTTTCCCTTCCCCCTCCCCCCCTTTTTTTCTTCTTCTGGTGTAGACGACATAATTCTTGGCTTCGATTAACTCAAGACAAGGCGTTTTTTCCACTCCCCAACTATAAGGTACTCCCAGCTTTTTCAGATGATCATCCCTACAGGGAGTAAGTCTTTGCTAATGGGATTCTGTGAGACAAATTGAGTTACCTTTGATACCTTTGTGTTTCTGAGCATTAGCATAATTTAATTCTGGAAACAAATGGTAATTCAAGGAAATGATGGGGGCAGATGGGTGATGTCAGTCCCAGAAATGGAATTTTTGCTCTTTGAATATGAGACTGAATGTTTGTTTCTTTCTCATACCGTCTGGTCATTGCAGACACAATGAATTCAAGACTGAGTTCTCAATATCTCACATGATATGATATCTTGTTCTAAGACTTGTTTTTACTTCTAAGCAATAATGGTCATTTTGGGTCAAGATGTCTAGTGGCAGTCTTTTTTGTCTAATGTCTATAGTTCCCTAAAACACTAATACAAGCATGTTTCTTTAACCTTGTCTCAATAGAGATGGTCACGAACCTGGATTGTTGGTTTGTCAGTACTGCACCACCAGTGCCTCACATTCTTTCCCCTGGCACCCCCACCTGTAGGTGTGTAACAGAATTGTGTTTGTCTTTCCTATTTTTCTTTGGCTGACAACTCCTAAGTTCTTCAACTCTGTTTGTCTGCCATTAATCTAATGCCCAGGGAGAATCTTCCATCCCTAATCTACCCAGAACATGTTCTTGAAGACTGAAATAGTGTTGTTGTTTTTCTATCACTACTACAGGCAGGAAGGAAATTTGCATGTGGGTGGACATGTTAAGGTTTAAAATGTTGTATGAATAGAGTGTTTAAATGATTAAAGAGTGTAAAAAAAGGCAACTCTTAAAATGTACATTGTGCTCACAAATGTATCTCTTCCATAGCTAGCTGAAAGTCGAACATGTAAACAAATGATAAAGAAATGCAAAACACTCAACAACAGTGATGACAACAAAAACCCTCCTGGACCAAGGAACTAAAGCGTGCATACTGCAAATTGATACCTGACCAAATTTGTTCACCATCACTTTACACTCTTGACATTTTGTTCACCAAGTAAAATACTGTGAAACCGATATGCTGTTACAGAAGGTGCAAGGTCAATCTGTTCATAAATGACCTGGAGACAGGGATAAACAGTGAGGTGGCCAAGTTTGCAGATGACACAAAACTTTCCCGTGTGGTAAAAAACAGAGAAGATTGTGAAGAGCTCCAGAAGGATCTCTCCAAACTGGGGGAATGGGCTACGAAATGGCAAATGTATTTCAATGTAGCCAAATGTAAAGTAATGCATATTGGGGCAAAAAATCAAAACTTTATCTATCAACACGTGCTCTGAGTTATCTGTGATGGATCAGGAAAGAGATTTTGGTGTGTTGGTGGACAGCTCCATGAAGGTGTCTCCCCAATGTGTGGCAGTGGTGAAGAAAGCCAATTCCATGCTAGGGATTATTAAAAAGGGGATTGAAAATAAAACAGCCAACATTATAATGCCATTATACAAAACAATAGTAAGGCCACACCTGGAGTATTGTGTACAATTCTGGTCACCGCATCTCAAGAAAGACATAGTGGAACTGGAAAAGATGCAGAAGAGAGCGACTAAAATGATTACTGGGCTGGGGCACCTCCCTTATGAGGAAAGGCTAGAACATTTGGGGCTCTTTAGTCTGGAAAAAAGGTGCCTGAGGGGGGATATGATTGAGACGTACAAAATAATGCAGGGCATGAGTAAAGTAGATAGAGGGAAGCTCTTCTCCCTCTCACAAAATACCAGAACTAGGGGACATCCACTCAAATTGAGGGCTGGGAGAGTAAAAACAAACAAAAGAAAATATTTTTTCACCCAGCGCATTGTTAGTCTATGGAACTCCCTGCCACAGGATGTGGTGATGGCATCTGGCCTGGATGCCTTCAAAAGGGGATTGGACAGATTCCTGGAGGAAAAGTCCATCACAGGTTACAAACCATGAGGGAGATGTGTAATCTCCAGGCTTAAAACCAGGGTACGTCAAGGGCCAGATGCAGGGAAGTGGTACCAGGAGACAGATATCTGGTCTCATGCGCTCCCAGACGCATCTGGTGGGGCCACTGTGAAATACAGGAAGCTGGACTAAATGGGCCTTTGGCCTGATCCAGCATGGCTCTTCTTATGTTCTTATGTTCTTATGTAAGGAACATGCCAAAATAGAAACAAGTGATATGCTTCTTTACAGTTCATGATTTAGCTAAATTCCAGAATTCAATCTGCCTAGGCAAATAATTTTGATTGTCCGGATGCAGAATTATATTAATTAAATTGTACTATTTTAGTAAAATAAATCAGACTATGAATAAAATACGGCATTTCACAATAAGTGGAATGGATAATGGATTATATATACATTCAGATATATCTGTGAAGTTCTGCTCCCACACCCTTTTGTAAAGAAAATAATGATTTTCCCTTTATTCCTCTTTGAATGACACTGTTAAAAAGGTATTTCATGGCTTATTTGCTTGTCCAGATCTCAATTTCTGCCAAATAGGGACCTTTCACATTCCATAAGAGTTTTAAAAAGCAAGCTATGAAATTGATTTACATGTAAGTCAGTTAACATATTGATTTTGGCCACTAATCCTGGCTGAACTGAAGCAATTGTAAGGCCCCTGTGGATATTTCCTTTAAAAAACAGAGAGAGAAGTAGCATTGCTAACTTATTGGGAGCTTATCATATAAAATATTTAACATACAGTACTTTTTACTTTATTCTTTTCTCAAGGACACAATAAGTCAACAGAGATAAGGTGTAAAATTCTGAGAAATTTTTTTGAACAAGGTTTAGGCCAAGAAATCTTGCACCTATGTATCCAATCCTAAAAAGAATGACAAAAAAGAACATGACACTTGTCAATAGTATTGCTTTCTTCCCAACAAATTGTCTTAGAATTCACATGTTATTTATTATTGGGATATGATGATATTTCTAGTGAGTATACAACCAGTATTTCCCATGATAAAGCATCATTCCCTTTATTAAAACCAACCCAAAACAAGAAGGATGGATGAATGTTTCAACTTTATTTTCTTCCATATTCAATTCCGATTTGTTTGTTTTTCAATCAAGTTCTTTCCGTTCAATTTCTGAAAAACATCTGCAGAGGCGTCTAAGTTCTTGACAAATACGTTCAGTGACACTCAAACTATCCTTACAGTCTACAAAACAATAGGGTAGCTCCGATCCCCACTTGTTGGGGGAGGGGCGCGTTTGCCTCCCCAACCCCGGTCTGGGCGCACTACTTTCGCGCCCATCCGGGTTATTTTGCCCGGGGACGGGAGCCTATAAGATGGCTCCCGTCCCTCGCCACCATGCTGTTGGCGGCGAGAATTTTGGCAGCAGGGACGCATTTTGTTTGCTCTGCCGGTTCCCTCCCCACCCTGAGAGGCTCTACTCTCTTACCAGGGAGGGCTACCGGCTACGTCCCTGCTGCCGAGGATCGGGGCCTTTCCTGCCCGGCGGCGGTGGCTGCAGCGGCGCTTAATCGCTGTAGACCGGCGGCGGCAGCGGCGGAGGCTCGCCCGCTGCTTTTCCGTTTGACAGCCCGCTCACCAGCTGGGGCTGTCTGATCGGAGCCCTGATTAGGGCTCCAGCTGCAGGAAAGGCTTTGGCGGCGGCGGCGAGGTTCGCGGCCCCGCAGAGCGCTGGCCGGGCGCGCTTTGGCAGGCTCCCTGCCAGTTTGGTTTTCTTTGACCGGAGCCCTGATTAGGGCTCCGGCGTGGCGGCCAGGTTTGCGGCCTCGCCGGGCGCGCTTTGGCAGGCCGCCTGCCAGCTGGGTTTTCTTGATGGGAACCCTGATAAGGGCTCCAGCAGCGAGCAGCGGCGGCGGCGGTGGCAGCAACAGCGCGGGGACGCGCCATCGTCACGGCCCGGGCTTCGGCCGGGCTGCCTGTTTCCTCTTGGGGCTGTGGTGAGTGGGTGGGTTAGGGGGTGGGTTAGTTAGGGACCCGGTATGCCGACATTGTTCGTGGGGGAGAGGTTCTAGATAGGGTGTAGGTTACAGTCCTGGGAGGTGGCGGGTTCCGGCGGGTGGTTATCGGGCGCTCCGCCGCCAGCGGTGGCAGGCACTCCAACTAACTATGGCGTTTACCTTCTCAGCACGCCTGCTGAATCCTGGCGGCCGCTTGCGGCAGTCGTATGAGTGTCCACAGGCAGCCATTTTGAGCGTGAGTGGACGCCATTCGTTCTGCCTGTGGGGCTGTTTGCTTCCTGGCCTCATTGGTGCTCTGTGGCTTGAAGCCTGCCCTGCCCAGGGGGCTCCGTCCCCTGATAAATATGTTCAAATGTCAAAAAATAAAATAAAATAAAATAAAATAAAATAAAATTAAAATTAAAAAAAAATTAGGAACATAAGACAAGCCATGCTGGATTGGGCCTGGGGCCCATCTGGTCTGGCTGCTTGTGCGTCTGGCCTTTGCAGTGCTCTGGTTTGGAGCCTGGAGAGTGCGCATCTCCATTGTGGCTTTGGGCCTGTGGTGGACTTTTCCTCCAGGGGCCTGTTCGGCCCCACTTTGTAGGCGTCCGGGCTGGATGCTATCTTCGCATCCCGTGGCGGGGAGTTCCATGGACTTACAATGCGCTGGGTAAATATATATGCATATATATATTTTCTGGTCAGTTCTTACTGTCCTGGCCCTCCATTTGGGTGTGTCCCCTGGTTCTGGTTTTTGGGAGAGAGAGAGAGGAGCTTCCCTCTGTCCTCTTTGCGCATGCCCTGTGTTGTTTTGTGGGTCTCACTCATGTCCCCACTTAGGCGCCTTTCTTTCAGTCTAGGGAGGTCCAAGGGTTTTGGCCTTCCTTATGGGGGGGGGTCCCCAGCCCAGTTGTCATTTTGGTTGCTCTCTTCTGCACCTTTTCCAGTCCCGCTGGGTCTTTCTTGAGATGCGGGGACTGGAATTGCACCCAATACTACAGGTGAGCTGGTGACCCTTACCCGCCAGGGAGTGCCCTGTGGCCCACCAACATCAGTTGGTGGGTCCTGTTTAGGCGACCACTCCGGGCTCTGCGGTTGTTGACCCTCTGTGTGGTACCCAGGGAGCGCTGACCGCCCTGGACCGGGTGCTCGATCTTTCTTTCGCTGGCCGCGCTGACCCAGCAGGTACGGCTACGTTTGCTGGGGCGCAGGATTTGGGTGAGTTGTTCATCCACTCCATACTAGCTTCCCAGTGGCCATGGCCTTGGGGGCCGCCCCCACGGCCAGGCGCCCTTGCAGGGCAGCCGGCTATCGCGGCCTCCTCTGGGCCCATATTTCTTAATATTATTATTACGGCTCACCCTGAGCGGGCTTTGGCCATGGTTGAGTATTCAGACACCATACATCGGGCCCATCTGGGGTTTGCGGGATCGGTGTGGTTGCGCTACGACAAGCGTTTCCGCTGGCGTTCTGCCCTATCTCCCAGTATGCGCTGGGATGAGCCGCACGGCCCACTTTGGATGAGGTTTATACCCCAAGCCTGCCCCATCTCAGCTGACCACTGTGCCAGTGGCCTTCTGTATTGTGCCGCAGAAGACCACGGGCGTATACAGGCTTATCTGCCATCTGTCCTCCCTGAGGGGATCGTCAGTCACTTTTATGTTCTCTTACGAGAGGTGTAGGGTCAGGTCCACGTCCTTTGATGCTGCCATTGCTATGACTAGGACCTGCGGTCCTGGCGCAGCGATTGGTAAGAGTGATAGTAAACCTGAGTTTAGGTTGTTACCTGTTTTTCTGGGAGATTTGCAATTGTTGGGGTCTTCCTTTGAGGGTCAGCTTTATGTTGACCGGGCACTTCCTTCCGGCTGCTCCATTTCGTGTGCAGCCTTTGAGTCCTTTAGTTCCTTTTTGGAGTGGGCCATGGTGTATAGAACAGGCAGCCATTTGGTAGTTCACTACTTAGTTGACTTCCTGTTTTACGGCCCGGCTGGCTCGGGCCATTGTTCCTTTTCTATGGCAGAGTTTGACCGCCTGGCATCCAAGTTGGGTGTTCCTTTGGCCCGGGAGAACACCGACGCCCCTTCCTCCTGCCTTATATATTTGGGCATTGAATTGGATACTGTCCAGCAGTCCAGCAGATTGCCGGTGGCCAAATTCATTGAGCTTCGGGTCCTCTGGCTTAGTCTGATGGGTAGTGCAAGTCTTCCCTTTGAGAGCTTCAGGTGGTCAGTGGCCATCTTAATTTTGCCTGTAGGGTAATTGCGCCCGGCAGGGCATTTCTCCGGCGGCTCTGTGAAGCCACGGCCAGGCTGCTTAAGCCTCCATTGTAGTAGGATTTCTGCCGAAATGCGGGAAGATCTCAGCGTTTGGCTGAGGCTCTTGCCTCATGTCTATTGGGTTTCTTTTTTTTGGCGAGCTGAGCTACTCCTAGGGGCGGAGCTGCAGGTTCAGTCGGATGCGTCTGGGCCTTGCGGATATGGCATCTCTTATCTGAACCAGTGGTGTGCAGGCCTACGGCCGGCCCATTGGGTGGCAGCCGGCAGTCCAGTGATCTTATCCTTTTGGAATTGTTGCCCATGGCGGGCACGGTTAGGCTATAGGCTGAGGCGTGGGCGAACACGGCCGTCCGTTTCGGGCGTGTCTATCAGGTGGTCGTCTGCGTGATTAACACCTTCTCTTCCCGTTCACTTCACGTCATGTTGATTGGTACGTGCTCTGACCCCTTAAATGTTTAGACTTTAATAGTCTTCCAGGCTTGCCAGGTGCCGGGGGTCGGGAATGATTTGGCCGTTGACCTCTCATGGCAACGGATGGAGCGCTTGCGGCTGCTGGCCCCTCTGCATCTCCCGATCCTGTGATCCTCCCCGACGAGGTATGGTCTCTTGGTGGGTTGTAGCCCACTGAGCTCTATCACTTGCACTCGCCCTTAGGGCGCGCCGCGCCTATGCGGCCGCCTGCACTGTATATGCTCAATTTTGTGCACAGGAGGGGTTTACTTCTTTGTGGCCAGCCACTTCAGACCAGCTGACCTAATTTGCAGTCCACCTGCATTTTAAGGGCTTAGCCCCTCGGACTACTCAGGGCAGATTGTCTGCACTTGAACGTTATGCTAAGGTCAGTGCTTTGAGCACCCGTCTGACGATTTTCTCCTTCCGAGGATGGCTGGATGGCTGGCCTAAGGAGCGGGGGAGAACCATGGATTCCAGGGTCCCGTTTACTCCTGAGATTTTGGACCGCCCTACCGAGCAGTGGCTGGCAGTTTGTGGGGGCTCCTTCGAGGCGGCTCTTTTTCGGGCTGCTGCCCTGGTTGCTTTCTGTGTCGCCCTCCGCACCAGCGAGTTGCTGGCATCTTCCATGTGTGCAATATAGTCCACGGCCCTTCTCCTGTCAGACCCCAGTTTATTGCCAAAGGGCATTTTGTTGTGTGTCCGGTGGTCCGATACTGATTAGGGGGCCAGGGGTCAGCAGCTATTGATGGGCCTTGCCAGTTCACAGTGATATGCCCCCTTTCGCGCTCTGAGCGCTTGTCTTGCCCTGCAGGGTAATGCTCCTGGGTATTTGTTTTCTCACTAGGATGGGACCCCTCTTTATGGTTCCGGTTGGGACCGTTACTGTCGCGGCCCTCGAATGGGCCGGTACTGTGGAATGGCATGCGGGCTCCCATTCCTGCAGAAGCGGGGCAGCCTCTACGGCAGCAGCCCTGGGCTATGTTGTGGAGGACATTCAGCGTATTGGACGTTGGAAGTCCCAGAAGTTTCATGTTTAGGTGTGGCCATTGCCGAAGTGTTAACTGTAGACTGAACGTTTTAACCTTTTTATCGTTTCAGGACCTGTTATGAAGACAAGAGCCAGGGTGGTTAGCTTCGGCCATAGCCTTGTCTTCTGGGCAGCCGTGTATGCTGCATCTTCCCAGTGGGGCCGAGATGTGGGCCTGGGCGCGTGTGCCACCATCGACTGTTTGGGCCGAATGTTTTAATCTTTCTATCGTTACAGGACCTGCTATGAAGTCAAGAGCCAGGGTGGTCATTTGCGGCCATAGCCTTGTCTTCTGGGCAGCCGAGTATGCTGCATCTTCCCAGTGGGGCCGAGATTTGGGCCTGGGCGCGTGTGCCACCATCGACTGGTCGGGCTACAGGGGCATGCGATGGGCGGAGTCTACAGCTGGGCATGCCGTCTTTCCCTGCATTACCCGCCAGATGTTCTGTTGCTGCACTTTGGTGGTAATGACTTGGATCGAGCGCCTGGCGCTGTTTTGCTCCTCAAGATCCTTTGGGACTTGAGTGCATTTTTGTTTTATTTCCCCGGCATTCGCATCTGGTGGTCCGTGTTGATCCCACGCCTGGCGTGGCGGTCAGCCCATGACCCCATTTTTGATTAATGACGACCTTCGTAGGGTCAGTTGCGAGGTTGCCTGTTTTCTTTGGCATGGTGCCGGATCTGTTATTTTCCACCCTGATATGTCGGAACTTACCCCCCATTTTATCGGTCAGGATGGTGTTTACCTAGCTACCCGGGCCTGGATGTTTTTCTGTCTGACCTGCAAGGGGGCCTGAGGGCCGAGCTGCTCGGCATGTTGGGGTAAGAGCCCTAGTCTCTTCTGATGGCGGGTAGTGCTGCTGGTAACCGTATTCAAGTTGTGAGCCAATTTGACGCCATTACGGCGCTTCACAGCCCTCATTAACAGTCTATCCACATTGGCTATGTCAGCGGACAAATTTAGCTATAGATGACTGGAGGCATCCCGAGGGCTGTGCTGAGCTCCCGATTTAGCTCGTTTGCCAAATGTGAATACAGAGCTTATTGGCTGTGGAATTGTTCCACCCTGTTACCAGCTTGCACTACGGTGTCAGGTCCCCTTCAGTGATCCTGACTTAATCAGTTAAGAAGTTTAAGAGTTGTTAATAAAGTTGTGGCCCGTTTGTACCAAACCGAAAGTTGTCTCGCCTCCTTATTTCGGGGCTTGGGGGGCAAGGGTAGCTCCGATCCCCACTTGTTGGGGGAGGGGCGCGTTTGCCTCCCCAACCCCGGTCTGGGCGCACTACTTTCGCGCCCATCCGGGTTATTTTGCCCGGAGACGGGAGCCTATAAGATGGCTCCCGTCCCTCGCCACCATGCTGTTGGCGGTGAGAATTTTGGCCCCACCCCCCCTATGGTTTGAGAATGAGTATAACTGGTCGCCTTTTGGGGCCGGATGGGAATTTTTGGTGGTTACTCTGATTGGCTGTGAGTAGCCATGTGTTTTCGCCCATCCCATTCTCTTTACTACGGGGGTGGGTTCCTTTCTCATTGGCCACTAACTTGGCGGGTAGTGCTGCTGGTAACCGTATTCAAGTTGTGAGCCAATTTGACGCCATTACGGCGCTTCACAGCCCTCATTAACAGTCTATCCACATTGGCTATGTCAGCGGACAAATTTAGCTATAGATGACTGGAGGCATCCCGAGGGCTGTGCTGAGCTCCCGATTTAACTCGTTTGCCAAATGTGAATACAGAGCTTATTGGCTGTGGAATTGTTCCACCCTGTTACCAGCTTGCACTACGGTGTCAGGTCCCCTTCAGTGATCCTGACTTAATCAGTTAAGAAGTTTAAGAGTTGTTAATAAAGTTGTGGCCCGTTTGTACCAAACCGAAAGTTGTCTCGCCTCCTTATTTCGGGGCTTGGGGGGCAAACCACCCTATTCAAGTGTTCTGAAAAGGTTCAGCAAAAGGAGGCCACACTGAAGCAGGAGGAGATGAACTCTGGAAGCCCCAATGAAAGCCAAAGCCTCTCCTGGAAACTAGAACCCCCTAAGCCCCTGGAAGAGCTCAGACTGATCTCTCCAGACTCTTCATCCACCTGACCAAGCTGGTTTTTTAAAACTACTCTTCTAAGTACCTACAGTGACTTTTGGTTATCTTTAGGATTCAGTCTGTGTGTATGTGAATGTGGAACAGGTGACTCTCTTTTGTAGGCTTTGAGTAGATAGCACTCAAAGTAGCACTAAGGACTACCTCCCCACTCACACTGCCATCATTTTCTGTTTGTCCTTACTATTTTTAATTCCTACTACTGGGTTTTCATTGCAGAAATGCCCCCCCCCACTTTGCTGGGATGCCTGTGTATATTTCAGAGGGAGAGGCATGCCAAATGTGCAGTGTCCATGCCGGCCACATGGCCAAGGAATTGCACAATACTGGCTCTTCAGCTTGAATATGGAGATGAGCACTGCCCCTAGAGTTGGACACAACCAGCACGCATATGTGGGGGAACCTTTACCTTTACCTTTACCTATTTATTTGTTGACTGACTGACTGACTGACTGACGTATATGCCACCCTCTACTCAAAAGTCTCTGGGCGGCTTACAGTTAAAATAAAGTAAACAATTAAAACCTTAAAATGCCAATGCGCAATTAAAAATGATAAAAAAACATTTAAATATAATACACTCAAATTTTCATCAGGACCCACAATGTATTTTATATCAATTAAAAAACTTCTGGATTTTATCTGGTGCTGCAATGTCATCAAGGTCGGCACCAGACAGGTCTCATTCAGGAGGGCATTCCATAGTCTTGGGGCAGCTGCTGAAAAGGCCCTATACCTACAAGCCATCCCTTTCACCTCCTTGAGTGATAGCCCTTTCAGGAGGTCCCGCTTGCTAGATCTTAATAGTTGGGTAGGTTCATATGGAAGGAGGTGGTCCTTCGGGCATTACATGCCAAAACAATCACTTTGAATTGGGCTCAGGGAGCAAGAGGTAACCAATGAAGTTGATACACAATCGGTGTGATATGGTAGGTAGGTAGTAGTTTATTGCTAAAAACCATTGGTCACCGCAATCTTGATTTACAACAGAGAAATAAAAACTTATAGGGTTACATCTATGACAAATATAATTAAAACTTTTTTTAAAAAGACCGTGTGACACTTGCAGAGCAATACAGTCCTCCCAAAGTTAGAGGTTGACCCGGATTTTCATAGCTGCCAGCGCAAACTTTGCAACTTGCTGTGTAACAAACCTGTCTGAACCAATAAGTAGCATACTAAGTTGGGCTCCAGGGGACCTGTCGGCCAGTGGACCAATAATCCCACCAAGGAATTTGCCTCTGGGTTCGTCGTGAGGGGGGCACCTGAGCAAGTAGTGGGGCACGTCATCGACTTCACCTGAGCCACAAGGGCAAAGTCTGTCTGAAACAGGGATGTTGTCACGTCTCCCCTCTAAAAAAGCAGAAGGCATTGTCTGAAAACGCAGGGCTGTGAAAGCTTTCCTCAGGGGAGCAGAGGTTAAATTGTGAAAATAGCTTTCCAGCCCGAAGGATGTTTTAACCAAACGATAATAAAGGGAGAATGGCGATAGTGAAGCCACAGCCAATTCCTTCCATTTGGAGTATAAATAAATCTTGTCTTTGACCAATGTTTTGATACTGGGGAAGACAAAAGAGGGGATAAATTCAGTATTGATCCCATAAAGGTGTAATATGGGTCTGACAAGCTTTGCCCAGGACTCCCGCAAGGGGTGCTGGAGTTGTTCTATATAGCACTTCTTTGGCAAGCGGGGGTCGCTCATGGTGGGCAGCTTCAGCCAGTACATTGCCAAGGCAATGTGTATGTGTGTTTCAATAGGAGTTAGCACTACTTCAGCTCTTACATATGCAGAGGGTGTGCCACGGGGTACCGCAAGGAGAGATCAAATATAGTATATAGCTAGTATATTTTCTGCAGCTAAACAAAGGCCGTTACTTCACGAACCTCTCGCTGCGCGGCGAGCCGTAATTTCCGTGCGAATCGACCGCTTTTGTCCGCACGCTCCTCCTCTTTGGATTCGGCGCCACCCCGACCACGCCCCCTAAACCGTGCTCCAAGCGGGGCGAGAGATTCCCCTGCCGGAGGCCGGGAATCTTTTTCGCTTCGCATCCCACTTTGCATCCAAAGTCACGTGTGGCCACTAATTTTTCTTTTTTTATATTTTTTTCAGTTACTTTTTCTCCGAAATACTGATGAACGCGAGGGAGGCATGATAGCTTTGTAATGGTAGTTTGAGGCGGAAGTTGCTTGGTCACTGCTCTAGGGATTTAGGAAGGGATTACTCGAATGCCCTTGGAGGACCGATGGATCATAAACAACAAATGTTGTGTGCTGGTCCACCTTGTGGCCCTGACGGGGAACAGCATTTTTTTTATGGCCGCCAATGGACGAAGCAATACAAATCGGGAGTGGAAAACGAAGGATCATACAGTAATTCAGCTTTGCCGCAAATGACAGCCGGGTATCGATGCATCGATACACCGCGGTAATTTTTTTAAAAAAATAAAAGAAAGCGAAAACCGGACGTTGAAAGAAAGCACCCGAATGCGAAGGGAGCACGTGAGGTGGCAATGGATTCGAACCGAAAATTTCGCTTGGTGAGGACAGAGAAAGAGGGGTGGGGGCGAAGGGAGACCACGTGACCGCCTTCGCATTCAAAGCGAAGGCAATCCCGCTGCGAAGCGAAGTACTTCGTGAAGTAACGGCCAAAGGCACGCCTGGCCATTGAGTCCACCTGGGCTTCCAGAGTTAGACAGGGGTCCAGGAGCACAACCAAGGTGTGGATCCTGTCCTTTAGGGGGAGTGCAACCCTGCCCAAGACAGGGAGGTGGCCCTCTAACCTGTCCGGTGAAGCACCCATTAACAGCACTTCCATCTTGTCTGTATTGAGTTTCAATTTATTAACTCTCCTCCAGTCCATTATCTGGTCCAGACATGAGTTCAGCACAGAAACTGCCTCACCTGGATTGGTGGAAATTCATACCCAAACACAAGGGGGGAGGGGAGAGACAGGAAAAAGCATCCCTTGCTGTAAGAGGCTTGACTACAAACTGAAACACCAAAATATCCCCAATATTGATGGCTTTGCATAGCCTCCCATTCCAAGTCATGGCCCCTACCCAGAAATATATAAATACAAGAATATTTGCAGAACCCAAAAACCAATTTGGTTTAAGTCACCTCCAAATCAGCTTGGCGTGAGTCAGTCCCACTTTGTGTGGCAAGTATATGGATATAGAGATGTACAATAGGGTTGGGTGCTATTGATGTGCCTCTAGGAATAACTGTGTCTGTGTTTCTCACTTTGTTTTGTTCCTGAGTTTACTTGTGTTATAGTGACCTGAGGCCAATTGCACATATAAGAAGATAATAATGGGGGGGGGGCCCTTGTGCACTTAGTATGGCCGTTTTTATCCTGGGAAAACATAAGTAAACTCAGTAATACACATCCAATCCAACCCTATGGAAAAAGGATGAGCTCCACAGTTGACTGCATAATATAAAGAACTGTTTGTATGGCATGCAATTTAGTCTTTCAGAAGAATCAATTTCTTGTATTGTGTTAGTAGATCTATTTTCTATTTTTACTTATATCCTTGGCAGAATCAGTTTTTTTTTAAAAGCCAGCAGCTAAAGTACTAGAGCTGCCAGACAAAACCTTTGGGGACTCTGACATCATCCACAAGTAGTCATGCTTTTTGGCAAACATACTCCTTTCCAACCATTAGCGTTGCAGCTGTACAGTCCGGTTTGTAGAATAATAGCTGAGCCTGAGCTTCACAGGTGCTGTTTTGCCCTTTTTGTCTATGGATAGACTCCGATCAACCAATGACAAACTGACCTTCCCACTTGTGGAGAAGAAGCCAAGAACACCTGTGAGTTCCATCATCAGCATTACCGTATTTGCTTCACAGAGGTTTCCTGGGCATCCACTTGCAAAATGAAGTTTATCCTCCCTTCCTCCCTTAGTATGAACACCCGCTGCTAATCTAGGTCCTCGGTTGTTCGGTATTGGGAGCCGATATAAGGTTGGTCCCAGCCCAGCCCGGTCTGCTCTCAGCAAGATGATCAGCAGTGCAGCTCAGAGCAGTACGCTACAGATGATCTAGTTTTTTTAAAAAAAAAACAACGCTGACTGCAAATCAGAGATTTAGGAGGTGGCCCGTGCTACAGCCAGGCCACACAGCTTGAATTTCTTTTTCTCAGGGATAGTTTAGGCTTATTGGGGATAGCGTGAAGGGGGTTGGGGAGGGCCAAGTATGCTTCTCGCGTGGCTGCATGGAGGGGTTGGGTGGGTGTATATATATATATGAACTTAATGAGTTCATTCACAAATATTTATTTGTTTGTTTATTTATTTATTTATTTATTTAACTTATATGCCGCCCACTACCCAAAGGTCTCTGGGCGGCTTACAATCCAAAGAATAAAACAATTTAAAATAGTTAAGAGTAAAATATCAATAAATCATCAATAAAAACCTTACACTAAAATCATTATTCTAAAATTGTCATCAGCGGACCCACAGTCTATATTATATCAATTAAAAACCTTCTGGAACAGGAAGGTTTTTACCTGGCGCCGGAATGTAATCAGTGTTGGCGCCAGGCAGATCTCGATCGGGAGGGCATTCCATAGCTTGGGAGCAGCTGCCGAGAAGGCCCTGTGTCTACAGGCCATCCCTCTCACCCCCTTGAGGGATGGCTCTTTCAAAAGGGCCCCCTGGCTTGATCTTAATTGCCGGGTAGGCTCATATGGAAGGAGGCGGTCCTTCAGGTATCTAGGTCCTAAGTCGTTTAGGGCTTTGTATGTCAGAACAAGCACTTTGAATTCAGCTCGGGCAGCAACTGGTAACCAATGAAGGTTACGCACAATCGGCGTGATGTGATCCCTGGCGGCCCCATATATATATGGCTGAAATCTTATCTAGTTATACTAGATAACTACATCTAGCACAAATGGTTAACTTTTTTGAAGATGAATTATCTTAAGTTTATAAATCACTGTAGGCATTATCAGTTGCATGCTGAGCTACACTGAGTATTCAATAGAAAACATCTACAGGGTGTGTGTTTTTTAATTTAATGGCAGTAAAGGCGATTGGACTTCAAAAGTTACACCACTCGTGGAACAACAGAATTTTGGCTATTAACATCTATATTTTCAACTCTGATTTGGCCAATATGGAACAACATTCCGCTAACTTGCGCCCTCCGAACACAGCTTAGAAAATTTAGTTCTTTGGGCCGCAACTCCCTTAACTCTCCAGCCATACTAACTGGGAGATTCTGGAGTTGGACTCCAAAACATGTAACATTTCCAAGCTTTGCTTCCAGATGTGTGGGACTGCAATTCCATTCATTCTAACCTAGCATGGCTGTGCTGGCAGACGATGATGGAAGTCACAGTCTAGCACATCTGGAAGGCCCCAGCTTGAGAAAGATGACTGTTGAAATCAGCCAATGAGCACACTGGATAATAATTCAGTAGCGCTGGTTTGGCAAGCATTAACTACGATCGTTCAGGGATTGTCTGCTGGCAACAGAGTATGGCTCCGGGTGTAGACATGTCCAAAAATGTATACTCCCAAGGGTTATACAGAAAAATGGAGCCACTTTGAAACAAAGTGTATACAAAAGTTTTTAAGACAATGCTGGCTTTCAATTTAAAAAGAAGCGAGGGTGTTTCTCTAAAAGCATGCCGTAAATGAGATTTTATATTTTGCTCCAAAATCCCATGTGAGCTGTTCTACATTACAGTGACCCGCAATGGTCATTTCACCCCTTACCCTTCCATATAACATTTTATCAGGAGGCAGGGGGTCATTTGTAACAGGGGTTAGAAACAAATATATATATATATAGAAACACACACACACACACACACACACACACACACACACACACACATATATATATATATATATATATATATATGCATGTTAGGGTGGATTCGGGTTTCTTCCCGTGTAGAAATCTGGTTGTTTTGGCGACGTTTCGACGAGGTCTCACTCGTCATCTTCAGGCTGGTGTTCTGGCTTCTTTCTTCTTGAAGCAAAGTGTGGTCTCAGTTGAAGTCCTTCTATAAATACTGCTGGGGGGGTGTGGTTTGCTTGCTCTGTTGCTGATTGTAGGTTCCTTTGTTCCTTTGTTCTTTTGTGATCTGCTGTGTGGCTGAGGCGATCGTTAAGGGATTAACTGCTGATGGCTGTTTAGATGGCTGTTTACATGCTGGTGGGTTAGATGGCTGGTAGGTTCTGGCAGTATCCTGGGCTTTGGTGGAGTGGGGTCCTGTGTCTTGTGAATTCATTTTGGTCTGGCTACGTGTCTGTGGTCTCCCAATGTTTTTTTGGGGTGTGTGAGTGTGCTCCATGTGGTGACTGGAGTGGGGTGCCGCAGTAGATGGTGCAGTCATGGTTTTGTTATTGGATGGTGGTTTCGTTTCATCTGTGGGAAGGGTCTGGGTTTGTGTTTGGTGTGGATGGAAGGTGGTGGCATCTTGTGTCCTTTTGGACCTGGTGTCAGTCTTTGTGACAGAGGCTCGTCTGTTGACCAGGGCTAGTTTCCAGA
The DNA here is from genome assembly GCA_029282475.1 of Phrynocephalus forsythii. Taxonomy (NCBI): domain Eukaryota; kingdom Metazoa; phylum Chordata; class Lepidosauria; order Squamata; family Agamidae; genus Phrynocephalus; species Phrynocephalus forsythii. The sequence continues at coordinate 24,814,279 of JAPFRF010000002.1, read as the reverse complement.
TGTCAGGCAAGCGGGAGGTGTCATCACGTTTATTCATGTTGTTTGGGTGTTTCTCTATTTCAATGGCTTCCATGATTATTCGACTGTTGAAGTGTTCAGTTTTGGAGATGAGTTTGGTTCTTTCAAAGTCAATTTCATGACCTGTTGTTTTTATGTGCTGGAAGAGAGAGGAAGATTTTTCTTCTTTTTTGACTGCGTTCTTGTGTTCTGCGATGCGTGCGCTTATTCTCCTGTTTGTTTGTCCGATGTATGTGGCTGGACAGACTTTGCATGGTATTTCGTAGACTCCTTGGTTTTCTAGCTCAATCTTGTCTTTGGGGTTTCTTAAGATGTTGGCTATTTTTTGGTCGGTGCAAAAGGCTGTCTTGATATTGTGTTTGTGGAGAATTTTGCTGATTTTGTCTGTGGTGCCTTTGATGTAAGGGAGGAGGGCGGTGCCGTTGTTCTCTTCTGTTTCTTGGTTCTTGGGGGGTGTTTCCTTTTGGATTAGTTTGGTGATGGTGTTTTTTTGGAATCCGTTCGCAATTAAAACATTCGAGAGAGTGTGTAATTCAGTTTTTAGGTGGTCTTTGTCAGCGAGGCGTTTGGTTCTGGAGATGAGGGTTTTTGCTACGGAGTTGATCTGTGCAGGGTGGTGGTGTGATTGTGCATTTAAGTAGCGGTTTGTATGTGTTTTTTCTGGTAGATGGTATGTCCTAAGGAGCCGTCGGGTTTTTTGTAGATTAGGACGTCCAGGAAGGGAAGTTGGTTGTTGGCTTCTATTTCCATAGTGAATTGTATTTTGGGGTGTAGGCTGTTGAGATGTGTGAGGAAGTTGTTCAGTTTATCTTTCCCGTGTGGCCAGATAACAAAGGTGTCGTCAACATATCTGAGCCAGAGTTTGGGTTTATGTTCGGACTTCTGTAACGCGTTGGTTTCAAAGTGTTCCATATATAGGTTTGCGATGACCGGTGAGAGGGGTGATCCATGGGTGCTCCTTCTATCTGTTTGTATCTTTGTCCATTGTGGATGAAGTATGTGTTGGTTAGGCAGTGGTTGGTCAGATCTAGGATGTGTTTGGGGGTTGTATTTGTTGTGGATAGCTGTCAAGGCTTCTTGAATGGGCACTTGTGTGAAGAGCGAAACAACATCGAAGCTCACGAGTAGGTCATTGGGTTGTAGGTCTTGTTTCTTTATAATTTCTATGAAGTGGAACGAGTTTTGTACGTATGAAGTGATGGATTCTGCATAGGGCTGGAGTTGTTTGGCAAGAAATTTGGCGAGGTTTTGTAGAGGTGAGCCTATGGAGCTGACTATGGGTCTGAGAGGTGTTCCTTCTTTGTGAATCTTGGGGAGGCCGTAGAGCTTGGGGCATCTGGATGATTTCTCTCTGGGGATGATGCTTGGCTTGATTTCTTCACTTAAGGGAGAGGCTTTTATTTTGGCTTTGGTGGTTTTTTTCCAGGTAGGTGGTGGGGTCTGTGTTCAAAGGTATGTAAGCAGGGTCTTGTAGTAGGTTGGATAATTTGGCTTGGTAGTCGGATGTGTTCATCACCACTGTGGCATTGCCTTTGTCTGCTGGGAGAATGATTATGTTGTTGTCTTTCCTCAGGTTGGAGAGGGCTTTTGTTCTTCTTTGTGTAAATTGCTTCTGGGTGGTTTGCTGGAGCAGAGGACATTGGTGACTTCAAGTCTGATTTTGTTGGCTTCATCTGGGTTGATTTTGGTTAGGCTGGCTTCCACTCCGCATATGATGTTTTCGGTGGGGATGTGTCTGGGGGCGATTGCAAAGTTGAATCCTTTGGAAAGGACTTTGGTCTCTGCGATGGTGAGTGTCCTGTCTGATATGTTGTGAACTGTTTGTTTCATGGGCTGTTGTGTGGGGGGTTGGGCTTCTGGCGTTTTCCAGTTTGTGGAGTTTGTTGGTGTGTGTGTCTGTCTTGTGGGAGGTCTCTGTTTCAGCTCTCCAGGCGGCCAGTTGCTTGGATTTGTTCCAGAGTGTTGGGTGGATTTTGTTGCTGAGTTTGAGGTGGAGAGTGAGTAGGTCTCTGTTGGTTTGATCTAGTAGGTATCTTTTCCTGTGTAGTTCGCTTCTGATTAGGGCTAGTTCTGTTCTTTTCAGGATCCTTTCGCTGGATGGGGTTTTTGAGTGGAATTTCAGTTGGAAGCTTGTGGGGATCACATTTTTGTCTCGGCAGTTGCGTAGGAATGCAATGTCACATAAGATGGTGGCTCTTCGGACTTCTAGTTTCTCGTAGGTTCTGGTCAGCTGGAAGGTTTCCTCCCCGTAGAGGTCGGATATTTGTTTTCGTAGATTTTCACGGGTATAGGTATGCATGTTAGGGTGGATTCGGGTTTCTTCCCGTGTAGAAATCTGGTTGTTTTGGCGACGTTTCGACGAGGTCTCACTCGTCATCTTCAGGCTGGTGTTCTGGCTTCTTTCTTCTTGAAGCAAAGTGTGGTCTCATTTGAAGTCCTTCTATAAATACTGCTGGGGGTGTGTGGTTTGCTTGCTCTGTTGCTGATTGTAGGTTCCTTTGTTCCTTTGTTCTTTTGTGATCTGCTGTGTGGCTGAGGCGATCGTTAAGGGATTAACTGCTGATGGCTGTTTAGATGGCTGTTTACATGCTGGTGGGTTAGATGGCTGGTAGGTTCTGGCAGTATCCTGGGCTTTGGTGGAGTGGGGTCCTGTGTCTTGTGAATTCATCCAGATGCCCCAAGCTCTACGGCCTCCCCAAGATTCACAAAGAAGGAACACCTCTCAGACCCATAGTCAGCTCCATAGGCTCACCTCTACAAAACCTCGCCAAATTTCTTGCCAAACAACTCCAGCCCTATGCAGAATCCATCACTTCATACGTACAAAACTCGTTCCACTTCACAGAAATTATAAAGAAACAAGACCTACAACCCAATGACCTACTCGTGAGCTTCGATGTTGTTTCGCTCTTCACACAAGTGCCCATTCAAGAAGCCTTGACAGCTATCCACAACAAATACAACCCCCCCAAACACATCCTAGATCTGACCAACCACTGCCTAACCAACACATACTTCATCCACAATGGACAAAGATACAAACAGATAGAAGGAGCACCCATGGGATCACCCCTCTCACCGGTCATCGCAAACCTATATATGGAACACTTTGAAACCAACGCGTTACAGAAGTCCGAACATAAACCCAAACTCTGGCTCAGATATGTTGACGACACCTTTGTTATCTGGCCACACGGGAAAGATAAACTGAACAACTTCCTCACACATCTCAACAGCCTACACCCCAAAATACAATTCACTATGGAAATAGAAGCCAACAACCAACTTCCCTTCCTGGACGTCCTAATCTACAAAAAACCGACGGCTCCTTAGGACATACCATCTACCAGAAAAAAACACATACAAACCGCTACTTAAATGCACAATCACACCACCACCCTGCACAGATCAACTCCGTAGCAAAAACCCTCATCTCCAGAACCAAACGCCTCGCTGACAAAGACCACCTAAAAACTGAATTACACACTCTCTCGAATGTTTTAATTGCGAACGGATTCCAAAAAAACACCATCACCAAACTAATCCAAAAGGAAACACCCCCAAGAACCAAGAAACAGAAGAGAACAACGGCACCGCCCTCCTCCCTTACATCAAAGGCACCACAGACAAAATCAGCAAAATTCTCCACAAACACAATATCAAGACAGCCTTTTGCACCGACCAAAAAATAGCCAACATCTTAAGAAACCCCAAAGACAAGATTGAGCTAGAAAACCAAGGAGTCTACGAAATACCATGCAAAGTCTGTCCAGCCACATACATCGGACAAACAAACAGGAGAATAAGCGCACGCATCGCAGAACACAAGAACGCAGTCAAAAAGAAGAAAAATCTTCCTCTCTCTTCCAGCACATAAAAACAACAGGTCATGAAATTGACTTTGAAAGAACCAAACTCATCTCCAAAACTGAACACTTCAACAGTCGAATAATCATGGAAGCCATTGAAATAGAGAAACACCCAAACAACATGAATAAACGTGATGACACCTCCCGCTTGCCTGACATCTGGAAACTAGCCCTGGTCAACAGACGAGCCTCTGTCACAAAGACTGACACCAGGTCCAAAAGGACACAAGATGCCACCACCTTCCATCCACACCAAACACAAACCCAGACCCTTCCCACAGATGAAATGAAACCACCATCCAATAACAAAACCATGACTGCACCATCTACTGCGGCACCCCACTCCAGTCACCACATGGAGCACACTCACACACCCCAAAAAAACATTGGGAGACCACAGACACGTAGCCAGACCAAAATGAATTCACAAGACACAGGACCCCACTCCACCAAAGCCCAGGATACTGCCAGAACCTACCAGCCATCTAACCCACCAGCATGTAAACAGCCATCTAAACAGCCATCAGCAGTTAATCCCTTAACGATCGCCTCAGCCACACAGCAGATCACAAAAGAACAAAGGAACAAAGGAACCTACAATCAGCAACAGAGCAAGCAAACCACACCCCCAGCAGTATTTATAGAAGGACTTCAACTGAGACCACACTTTGCTTCAAGAAGAAAGAAGCCAGAACACCAGCCTGAAGATGACGAGTGAGACCTCGTCGAAACGTCATCAAAACAACCAGATTTCTACACGGGAAGAAACCCGAATCCACCCTAACATGCATACCTATACCCGTGAAAATCTACGAAAACAAATATCCGACCTCTACGGGAGAGAAACCTTCCAGCTGACCAGAACCTACGAGAAACTAGAAGTCCGAAGAGCCACCATCTTATGTGACATTGCATTCCTACGCAACTGCCGAGACAAAAATGTGATCCCCACAAGCTTCCAACTGAAATTCCACTCAAAAACCCCATCCAGCGAAAGGATCCTGAAAAGAACAGAACTAGCCCTAATCAGAAGCGAACTACACAGGAAAAGATACCTACTAGATCAAACCAACAGAGACCTACTCACTCTCCACCTCAAACTCAGCAACAAAATCCACCCAACACTCTGGAACAAATCCAAGCAACTGGCCGCCTGGAGAGCTGAAACAGAGACCTCCCACAAGACAGACACACACACCAACAAACTCCACAAACTGGAAAACGCCAGAAGCCCAACCCCCCACACAACAGCCCATGAAACAAACAGTTCACAACATATCAGACAGGACACTCACCATCGCAGAGACCAAAGTCCTTTCCAAAGGATTCAACTTTGCAATCGCCCCAGACACATCCCCACCGAAAACATCATATGCGGAGTGGAAGCCAGCCTAACCAAAATCAACCCAGATGAAGCCAACAAAATCAGACTTGAAGTCACCAATGTCCTCTGCTCCAGCAAACCACCCAGAAGCAATTTACACAAAGAAGAACAAAAGCCCTCTCCAACCTGAGGAAAGACAACAACATAATCATTCTCCCAGCAGACAAAGGCAATGCCACAGTGGTGATGAACACATCCGACTACCAAGCCAAATTATCCAACCTACTACAAGACCCTGCTTACATACCTTTGAACACAGACCCCACCACCTACCTGGAAAAAACCACCAAAGCCAAAATAAAAGCCTCTCCCTTAAGTGAAGAAATCAAGCCAAGCATCATCCCCAGAGAGAAATCATCCAGATGCCCCAAGCTCTACGGCCTCCCCAAGATTCACAAAGAAGGAACACCTCTCAGACCCATAGTCAGCTCCATAGGCTCACCTCTACAAAACCTCGCCAAATTTCTTGCCAAACAACTCCAGCCCTATGCAGAATCCATCACTTCATACGTACAAAACTCGTTCCACTTCATAGAAATTATAAAGAAACAAGACCTACAACCCAATGACCTACTCGTGAGCTTCGATGTTGTTTCGCTCTTCACACAAGTGCCCATTCAAGAAGCCTTGACAGCTATCCACAACAAATACAACCCCCAAACACATCCTAGATCTGACCAACCACTGCCTAACCAACACATACTTCATCCACAATGGACAAAGATACAAACAGATAGAAGGAGCACCCATGGGATCACCCCTCTCACCGGTCATCGCAAACCTATATATGGAACACTTTGAAACCAACGCGTTACAGAAGTCCGAACATAAACCCAAACTCTGGCTCAGATATGTTGACGACACCTTTGTTATCTGGCCACACGGGAAAGATAAACTGAACAACTTCCTCACACATCTCAACAGCCTACACCCCAAAATACAATTCACTATGGAAATAGAAGCCAACAACCAACTTCCCTTCCTGGACGTCCTAATCTACAAAAACCCGACGGCTCCTTAGGACATACCATCTACCAGAAAAAACACATACAAACCGCTACTTAAATGCACAATCACACCACCACCCTGCACAGATCAACTCCGTAGCAAAAACCCTCATCTCCAGAACCAAACGCCTCGCTGACAAAGACCACCTAAAAACTGAATTACACACTCTCTCGAATGTTTTAATTGCGAACGGATTCCAAAAAAACACCATCACCAAACTAATCCAAAAGGAAACACCCCCAAGAACCAAGAAACAGAAGAGAACAACGGCACCGCCCTCCTCCCTTACATCAAAGGCACCACAGACAAAATCAGCAAAATTCTCCACAAACACAATATCAAGACAGCCTTTTGCACCGACCAAAAATAGCCAACATCTTAAGAAACCCCAAAGACAAGATTGAGCTAGAAAACCAAGGAGTCTACGAAATACCATGCAAAGTCTGTCCAGCCACATACATCGGACAAACAAACAGGAGAATAAGCGCACGCATCGCAGAACACAAGAACGCAGTCAAAAAAGAAGAAAAATCTTCCTCTCTCTTCCAGCACATAAAAACAACAGGTCATGAAATTGACTTTGAAAGAACCAAACTCATCTCCAAAACTGAACACTTCAACAGTCGAATAATCATGGAAGCCATTGAAATAGAGAAACACCCAAACAACATGAATAAACGTGATGACACCTCCCGCTTGCCTGACATCTGAAACTAGCCCTGGTCAACAGACGAGCCTCTGTCACAAAGACTGACACCAGGTCCAAAAGGACACAAGATGCCACCACCTTCCATCCACACCAAACACAAACCCAGACCCTTCCCACAGATGAAACGAAACCACCATCCAATAACAAAACCATGACTGCACCATCTACTGCGGCACCCCACTCCAGTCACCACATGGAGCACACTCACACACACCCCAAAAACATTGGGAGACCACAGACACGTAGCCAGACCAAAATGAATTCACAAGACACAGGACCCCACTCCACCAAAGCCCAGGATACTGCCAGAACCTACCAGCCATCTAACCCACCAGCATGTAAACAGCCATCTAAACAGCCATCAGCAGTTAATCCCTTAACGATCGCCTCAGCCACACAGCAGATCACAAAAGAACAAAGGAACAAAGGAACCTACAATCAGCAACAGAGCAAGCAAACCACACCCCCCCAGCAGTATTTATAGAAGGACTTCAACTGAGACCACACTTTGCTTCAAGAAGAAAGAAGCCAGAACACCAGCCTGAAGATGACGAGTGAGACCTCGTCGAAACATCGCCAAAACAACCAGATTTCTACACGGGAAGAAACCCGAATCCACCCTAACATGCATACCTATACCCGTGAAAATCTACGAAAACATATATATATATATATATATATATATATATATATATGTTTTCGTAGATTTTCACGGGTATAGGTATGCATGTTAGGTGGATTCGGGGTTTCTTCCGTGTAGAAATCTGGTTGTTTTGGCGACGTTCGACGAGGTCTCACTCGTCATCTTCAGGCTGGTGTTCTGGCTTCTTTCTTCTCTAAAAGCATGCCGTCACTCGTCATCTTCAGGCTGGTGTTCTGGCTTCTTTCTTCTCTAAAAGCATGCCGTAAATGAGATTTTATTTTATCAGGAGGCTAGAAGAAAGAAGCCAGAACACCAGCCTGAAGATGACGAGTGAGACCTCGTCAAACGTCGCCAAAACAACCAGATTTCTACACGGGAAGAAACCCGAATCCACCCTAACATGCATATATATATATATATGTGTGTGTGTGTGTGTGTGTGTGTGTGTGTGTGTGTGTGTGTGAAACCCGAATCCACCCTAACATGCATACCTATACCCGTGAAAATCTACGAAAACATATATATATATATATATATATATATATATATATATATATATATATATATATATGCATGTTAGGGTGGATTCGGGTTTTTCCGTGTAGAAATCTGGTTGTTTTGGCGACGTTTCGACGAGGTCTCACTCGTCATCTTCAGGCTGGTGTTCTGGCTTCTTTCTTCTTGAAGCAAAGCGTGGTCTCAGTTGAAGTCCTTCTATAAATACTGCTGGGGGGGTGTGGTTTGCTTGCTTTGTTGCTGATTGCAGGTTCCTTTGTTCCTTTGTTCTTTTGTGATCTGCTGTGTGGCTGAGGCGATCGTTAAGGGATTAACTGCTGGTGGCTGTTTAGATGGCTGTTTAGATGCTGGTGGGTTAGATGGCTGGTGGGTTCTGGCAGTATCCTGGGCTTTGGTGGAGTGGGGTCCTGTGTCTTGTGAATTCATTTTGGTCTGGCTACGTGTCTGTGGTCTCCCAATATTTGGTCTTGTGAATTCATTTTGTGAATTCATTTTGGTCTGGCTACGTGTCTGTGGTCTCCCAACATCTTCTTGAAGCAAAGCGTGATCTCAGCGTGATCTTGAAGCAAAGCGTGATCTCAGCGTGATCAAAGCGTGATCTCAGCTAAGATATATATACTTAAATGCACAATCACACCACCACCCTGCACAGATCAACTCCGTAGCAAAAACCCTCATCTCCAGAACCAAACGCCTCGCTGACAAAGACCACCTAAAAACTGAATTACACACTCTCTCGAATGTTTTAATTGCGAATGGATTTCAAAAAAACACCATCACCAAACTAATCCAAAAGGAAACACCCCCCAAGAACCAAGAAACAGAAGAGAACAACGGCACCGCCCTCCTCCTTTACATCAAAGGCACCACAGACAAAATCAGCAAAATTCTCCACAAACACAATATCAAGACAGCCTTTTGCACCGACCAAAAAATAGCCAACATTTTAAGAAACCCCAAAGACAAGATTGAGCTAGAAAACCAAGGAGTCTACGAAATACCATGCAAAGTCTGCCCAGCCACATACATCGGACAGACAAACAGGAGAATAAGCGCACGCATCGCAGAACACAAGAACGCAGTCAAAAAAGAAGAAAAATCTTCCTCTCTCTTCCAGCACATAAAAACAACAGGTCATGAAATTGATTTTGAAAGAACCAAACTCATCTCCAAAACTGAACACTTCAACAGTCGAATAATCATGGAAGCCATTGAAATAGAGAAACACCCAAACAACATGAATAAACGTGATGACACCTCCCGCTTGCCTGACATCTGGAAACTAGCCCTGGTCAACAGACGAGCCTCTCTGTCACAAAGACTGACACCAGGTCCAAAAGGACACAAGATGCCACCACCTTCCATCCACACCAAACACAAACCCAGACCCTTCCCACAGATGAAACGAAACCACCATCCAATAACAAAACCACGACTGCACCATCTACTGCAGCACCCCACTCCAGTCACCACATGGAGCACACTTACACACGCCAAAAAAACATTGGGAGACCACAGACATGTAGCCAGACCAAAATGAATTCACAAGACACAGGACCCCACTCCACCAAAGCCCAGGATGCTGCCAGAACGCCCACCACCAAGGTCGTTAAGAAACAAAAGGCTGATAGACACACATCCAGCACCTCACCCACACAAGATGTCTCTAAACAGCCATCTAACCCACCAGCAGTTAATCCCTTAACGATCGCCTCAGGCACACAGCAGATCACAAAAGAACAAAGGAACCTACAATCAGCAACAGAGCAAGCAAACCACACACACCCAGCAGTATTTATAGAAGGACTTCAACTGAGATCACGCTTTGCTTCAAGAAGAAAGAAGCCAGAACACCAGCCTGAAGATGACGAGTGAGACCTCGTCGAAACGTTGCCAAAACAACCAGATTTCTACACGGGAAGAAACCCGAATCCACCCTAACATGCATACCTATACCTGTGAAAATCTACGAAAACAAATATCCGACCTCTACGGGGAGGAAACCTTCCAGCTGACCAGAACCTACGAGAAACTAGAAGTCCGAAGAGCCACCATCTTATGTGACATTGCATTCCTACGCAACTGCCGAGACAAAAATGTGATCCCCACAAGCTTCCAACTGAAATTCCACTCAAAAACCCCATCCAGCGAAAGGATCCTGAAAAGAACAGAACTAGCCCTAATCAGAAGCGAACTACACAGGAAAAGATACCTACTAGACCAAACCAACAGAGACCTACTCACTCTCCACCTCAAACTCAGCAACAAAATCCACCCAACACTCTGGAACAAATCCAAGCAACTCGCCGCCTGGAGAGCTGAAACAGAGACCTCCCACAAGACAGACACACACACCAACAAACTCCACAAACTGGAAAACGCCAGAAGCCCAACCCCCACAACAACCCATGAAACAAACAGTTCACAACATATCAGACAGGACACTCACCATCGCAGAGACCAAAGTCCTTTCCAAAGGATTCAACTTTGCAGTCGCCCCCAGACACATCCCCACCGAAAACATCATATGCGGAGTGGAAGCCAGCCTAACCAAAATCAACCCAGATGAAGCCAACAAAATCAGACTCGAAGTCACCAATGTCCTCTGCTCCAGCAAACCACCCAGAAGCAATTTACACAAAGAAGAACAAAAGCCCTCACCAACCTGAGGAAAGACCACAACATAATCATTCTCCCAGCAGACAAAGGCAATGCCACAGTGGTGATGAACACATCCGACTACCAAGCCAAACTATCCAACCTACTACAAGACCCTGCTTACATACCTTTGAACACAGACCCCACCACCTACCTGGAAAAAACCACCAAAGCCAAAATAAAAGCCTCTCCCTTAAGTGAAGAAATCAAGCCAAGCATCATCCCCAGAGAGAAATCATCCAGATGCCCCAAGCTCTACGGCCTCCCCAAGATTCACAAAGAAGGAACACCTCTCAGACCCATAGTCAGCTCCATAGGCTCACCTCTACAAAACCTCGCCAAATTTCTTGCCAAACAACTCCAGCCCTATGCAGAATCCATCACTTCATACGTACAAAACTCGTTCCACTTCATAGAAATTATAAAGAAACAAGACCTACAACCCAATGACCTACTCGTGAGCTTCGATGTTGTTTCGCTCTTCACACAAGTGCCCATTCAAGAAGCCTTGACAGCTATCCACAACAAATACAATCCCCCCAAGCACATCCTACATCTGACCAACCACTGCCTAACCAACACATACTTCATCCACAATGGACAAAGATACAAACAGATAGAAGGAGCACCCATGGGATCACCCCTCTCACCGGTCATCGCAAACCTATATATGGAACACTTTGAAACCAACGCGTTACAGAAGTCCGAACATAAACCCAAACTCTGGCTCAGATATGTTGACGACACCTTTGTTATCTGGCCACACGGGAAAGATAAACTGAACAACTTCCTCACACATCTCAACAGCCTACACCCCAAAATACAATTCACTATGGAAATAGAAGCCAACAACCAACTTCCCTTCCTGGACGTCCTAATCTACAAAAAACCCGACGGCTCCTTAGGACATACCATCTACCAGAAAAAAACACATACAAACCGCTACTTAAATGCACAATCACACCACCACCCTGCACAGATCAACTCCGTAGCAAAACCCTCATCTCCAGAACCAAACGCCTCGCTGACAAAGACCACCTAAAAACTGAATTACACACTCTCTCCAATGTTTTAATTGCGAACGGATTCCAAAAAAACACCATCACCAAACTAATCCAAAAGGAAACACCCCCCAAGAACCAAGAAACAGAAGAGAACAACGGCACCGCCCTCCTCCCTTACATCAAAGGCACCACAGACAAAATCAGCAAAATTCTCCACAAACACAATATCAAGACAGCCTTTTGCACCGACCAAAAAATAGCCAACATTTTAAGAAACCCCAAAGACAAGATTGAGCTAGAAAACCAAGGAGTCTACGAAATACCATGCAAAGTCTGTCCAGCCACATACATCGGACAGACAAACAGGAGAATAAGTGCACGCATCGCAGAACACAAGAACGCAGTCAAAAAAGAAGAAAAATCTTCCTCTCTCTTCCAGCACATAAAAACAACAGGTCATGAAATTGACTTTGAAAGAACCAAACTCATCTCCAAAACTGAACACTTCAACAGTCGAATAATCATGGAAGCCATTGAAATAGAGAAACACCCAAACAACATGAATAAACGTGATGACACCTCCCGCTTGCCTGACATCTGGAAACTAGCCCTGGTCAACAGACGAGCCTCTGTCACAAAGACTGACACCAGGTCCAAAAGGACACAAGATGCCACCACCTTCCACCCACACCAAACACAAACCCAGACCCTTCCCACAGATGAAACGAAACCACCATCCAATAACAAAACCACGACTGCACCATCTACTGCGGCACCCCACTCCAGTCACCACATGGAGCACACTTACACACGCCAAAAAAACATTGGGAGACCACAGACATGTAGCCAGACCAAAATGAATTCACAAGACACAGGACCCCACTCCACCAAAGCCCAGGATGCTGCCAGAACGCCCACCACCAAGGTCGTTAAGAAACAAAAGGCTGATAGACACACATCCAGCACCTCACCCACACAAGATGTCTCTAAACAGCCATCTAACCCACCAGCAGTTAATCCCTTAACGATCGCCTCAGGCACACAGCAGATCACAAAAGAACAAAGGAACCTACAATCAGCAACAGAGCAAGCAAACCACACACACCCAGCAGTATTTATAGAAGGACTTCAACTGAGATCACGCTTTGCTTCAAGAAGAAAGAAGCCAGAACACCAGCCTGAAGATGACGAGTGAGACCTCGTCGAAACGTTGCCAAAACAACCAGATTTCTACACGGGAAGAAACCCGAATCCACCCTAACATGCATACCTATACCCGTGAAAATCTACGAAAAAAACAAATATCCGACCTCTACGGGAGGAAACCTTCCAGCTGACCAGAACCTACGAGAAACTAGAAGTCCGAAGAGCCACCATCTTATGTGACATTGCATTCCTACGCAACTGCCGAGACAAAAATGTGATCCCCACAAGCTTCCAACTGAAATTCCACTCAAAAACCCCATCCAGCGAAAGGATCCTGAAAAGAACAGAACTAGCCCTAATCAGAAGCGAACTACACAGGAAAAGATACCTACTAGACCAAACCAACAGAGACCTACTCACTCTCCACCTCAAACTCAGCAACAAAATCCACCCAACACTCTGGAACAAATCCAAGCAACTCGCCGCCTGGAGAGCTGAAACAGAGACCTCCCACAAGACAGACACACACACCAACAAACTCCACAAACTGGAAAAACGCCAGAAGCCCAACCCCCCCCACACAACAACCCATGAAACAAACAGTTCACAACATATCAGACAGGACACTCACCATCGCAGAGACCAAAGTCCTTTCCAAAGGATTCAACTTTGCAGTCGCCCCCAGACACATCCCCACCGAAAACATCATATGCGGAGGGAAGCCAGCCTAACCAAAATCAACCCAGATGAAGCCAACAAAATCAGACTCAAAGTCACCAATGTCCTCTGCTCCAGCAAACCACCCAGAAGCAATTTACACAAAGAAGAACAAAAGCCCTCACCAACCTGAGGAAAGACCACAACATAATCATTCTCCCAGCAGACAAAGGCAATGCCACAGTGGTGATGAACACATCCGACTACCAAGCCAAATTATCCAACCTACTACAAGACCCTGCTTACATACCTTTGAACACAGACCCCACCACCTACCTGGAAAAAAAAAAAACCACCAAAGCCAAAATAAAAGCCTCTCCCTTAAGTGAAGAAATCAAGCCAAGCATCATCCCCAGAGAGAAATCATCCAGATGCCCCAAGCTCTACGGCCTCCCCAAGATTCACAAAGAAGGAACACCTCTCAGACCCATAGTCAGCTCCATAGGCTCACCTCTACAAAACCTCGCCAAATTTCTTGCCAAACAACTCCAGCCCTATGCAGAATCCATCACTTCATACGTACAAAACTCGTTCCACTTCATAGAAATTATAAAGAAACAAGACCTACAACCCAATGACCTACTCGTGAGCTTCGATGTTGTTTCGCTCTTCACACAAGTGCCCATTCAAGAAGCCTTGACAGCTATCCACAACAAATACAACCCCCCCAAGCACATCCTAGATCTGACCAACCACTGCCTAACCAACACATACTTCATCCACAATGGACAAAGATACAAACAGATAGAAGGAGCACCCATGGGATCACCCCTCTCACCGGTCATCGCAAACCTATATATGGAACACTTTGAAACCAACGCGTTACAGAAGTCCGAACATAAACCCAAACTCTGGCTCAGATATGTTGACGACACCTTTGTTATCTGGCCACACGGGAAAGATAAACTGAACAACTTCCTCACACATCTCAACAGCCTACACCCCAAAATACAATTCACTATGGAAATAGAAGCCAACAACCAACTTCCCGTCCTGGACGTCCTAATCTACAAAAAACCCGACAGCTCCTTAGGACATACCATCTACCAGAAAAAAAACACATACAAACCGCTACTTAAATGCACAATCACACCACCACCCTGCACAGATCAACTCCGTAGCAAACACCCTCATCTCCAGAACCAAACGCCTCGCTGACAAAGACCACCTAAAAACTGAATTACACACTCTCTCGAATGTTTTAATTGCGAACGGATTCCAAAAAAACACCATCACCAAACTAATCCAAAAGGAAACACCCCCCAAGAACCAAGAAACAGAAGAGAACAACGGCACCGCCCTCCTCCCTTACATCAAAGGCACCACAGACAAAATCAGCAAAATTCTCCACAAACACAATATCAAGACAGCCTTTTGCACCGACCAAAAAATAGCCAACATTTTAAGAAACCCCAAAGACAAGATTGAGCTAGAAAACCAAGGAGTCTACGAAATACCATGCAAAGTCTGTCCAGCCACATACATCGGACAGACAAACAGGAGAATAAGTGCACGCATCGCAGAACACAAGAACGCAGTCAAAAAAGAAGAAAAATCTTCCTCTCTCTTCCAGCACATAAAAACAACAGGTCATGAAATTGATTTTGAAAGAACCAAACTCATCTCCAAAACTGAACACTTCAACAGTCGAATAATCATGGAAGCCATTGAAATAGAGAAACACCCAAACAACATGAATAAACGTGATGACACCTCCCGCTTGCCTGACATCTGGAAACTAGCCCTGGTCAACAGACGAGCCTCTGTCACAAAGACTGACACCAGGTCCAAAAGGACACAAGATGCCACCACCTTCCATCCACACCAAACACAAACCCAGACCCTTCCCACAGATGAAACGAAACCACCATCCAATAACAAAACCACGACTGCACCATCTACTGCGGCACCCCACTCCAGTCACCACATGGAGCACACTCACACACCCCAAAAAAACATTGGGAGACCACAGACACGTAGCCAGACCAAAATGAATTCACAAGACACAGGACCCCACACCACCAAAGCCCAGGATACTGCCAGAACCCACCAGCCATCTAACCCACCAGCATCTAAACAGCCATCTAAACAGCCACCAGCAGTTAATCCCTTAACGATCGCCTCAGCCACACAGCAGATCACAAAAGAACAAAGGAACAAAGGAACCTACAATCAGCAACAGAGCAAGCAAACCACACCCCCAGCAGTATTTATAGAAGGACTTCAACTGAGATCACACTTTGCTTCAAGAAGAAAGAAGCCAGAACACCAGCCTGAAGATGACGAGTGAGACCTCGTCGAAACGTCGCCAAAACAACCAGATTTCTACACGGGAAGAAACCCGAATCCACCCTAACATGCATACCTATACCCGTGAAAATCTACGAAAACATATATATATATATATATATATATATATATATATATATATATATATATATATATATATATATATATATATATATATATATATATATATATATATATATATATATATATATATATATATATATATATATATATATATATATATATATATATATATATATAATTGGCAACTGAATTAGAGCTGTAAAAGAATGCTGGTGCTTGTAAAACCTGTCCCTTCGCTTTTCCAAGACCAACACGCAGAACCCGAGTTTACATCTTTCAACAGCATCCCTAATGTTAATGCACGCTTATTTCAATTGTGGGACTTACTAACTGAAATCCGGTCATAGGTCACAAATACAGAAGAGCCCATTTAATCAGTTATAGAATAGATGATTCACCAAACCTCCACTGATCCAGAGGGCTATGCTAGTTAAGAATGGCTGCTGAGCTTCAGCTAACTCCAGATAAATGCATTTTAAACGGTAGATTTAATCTTTCTCTTCTTTCATCTTCCTTTCCCCCCACCCCCTTTCTCCCTCAAGCAGGGACTTATAAATTACAAACCTTCTCCTTTCCCGTTTTTCCTTCCCTTTTTTCCTTCTCCTTCAAGTAGGGACTTGGACAATAGCTTGCAAATAGTATATTTTAGTTGCCATCAAGATGCAGCCAGATTGGGATTGCATTCATTAATGCACCATGCCAACTATAGTGTACAGAATTAAGATACTGATGTATGCCTAAGCATCCTGAGGAGCTCAATTTTGTGGGCATGTTAACATGCATGCATGTGTGCTTAATTAACAGCCATCGTTAATGGAGAAATAAAGTTGACAAAACTTGTAGAGTCTGCAATGAAATCTTAACAACCTCTTCAGTCAGGATTTTCCAGGGGTCAGCTGAGGGCTTCATATCGCTTCTTCCCATGATGATCAATGAAAGCCAAAAAAAAAAAGTGGTTGTTGCAAAAATAACCAAATGGAGTTTGAACATTTTTGCTCCAAAAGTAGTCTTTCCCTGGAATTAAATTTGATTTTTACCCACTCTATAATTATGATTGATGAGAGGTTTCCATGTTATCAGCCTCACAAAGTAATGACAGTGTTTTTTTCATTCATTTCATATTTTCTGCATTGGCAATCTTTTTACTACTGCAGTTCTTCACTGGTGCTGTAGTTCTACATCTTAGTCAGGCTACTTTCTATAGTCTGAGGTCTCTACTTGTGCCCTTTTCCCAAGCATACAAGATATAGTGACACTTAGAAAAACTGCAGCTTGTGATAGAACACATCTCATCCTGGAATTCACTTCCAGGTGGAATCACTGAGCAAAAACCAACTGCTCACAACAGGGGGCAGATTCATAAGCATCACTTTGTAGTATGCTCAATCTTTTCTTAAAGAGAGAGGTTTAAATGCTAAATAAAACAAAAATAATATCAGACAAAAAGGGACAAAAAAACCCCAAACTATTGCAAACCTTTTAAAAACTAACTGTTGTATTTTAATATGAGATTTCATGGATCAAATCCACTTCCTCAGACATAAGAGTGAGACTATATGACTATATTATTCATACATGGCCTTGTGGCTAATTTGTATGGAGATCAAGATTTTGGACAAGCAACTGACAATGATTCTTTAGTAAAATAACGGGCTACCGGGCTGTGATTCATGTCAATTATTTCTCTATAATGTGTTTCCCTACCTTGGATCCCCAGATGTTCTCAGACTAAAACTCCTTGAAGTGTCCACCACATGCAGGGCTGGTCAGGATTTCTGAGAGACATAGTTAGGAACTACTAACCTACAAATTAAAAATATCATACTTGAAACAAGTGGCAAACTGTATAGCATTTCTCACCTGGTAATGACTTAAGACTCCTTGATTAATGTACAGTCTGTTTAAGTAGTTGTCAACAGTGATCTATATCTTATCAGCATTACTCTAAAAATAATGCCTTCTGTTTTGTAAATGAGTCTTGCTTCCTTAGAGATCCAGCTGTTTAGGGGGATTTATGGATGTCCATGTTGCTTTGTGATTAACAATTTCCTTTGTTTACACTAGCTTTTTAGAAACATCTCTTAAATTATCTAATAAAGGTATGTTTTCTTTCTCTAACACTGACGTTCCTTTATTTTTTAAAAAAGAAAAATGCCCAAAAAAGAGAGGGTTTTTTTTAAAAAAAAATAGTGCTTGAAGCTTTATCACCAAAGACAAAGAAATTTATATAAAAGATCATCTTTCTATCATTTCAGATAGGAAAGAAGGAAGGAAGGAAAGATCTGTATATAAAGGAAGAAAGTCTCAAAAAAGTTTCCCTTGGAGTAATCAAAGTGGAGAGTTCACCCCTGTGCTTACTTGAGGTGGAAGCTAATGTACAAGAAAGATTCCTCAATACACCCATGTTTTGAAGGGACTCTTCTGGGATCTAGATGTCCTTATATTCATGGGTACAGCTTAAACTCCAAAAATTTGCTTTTATTGAAGACTATTTGCTGATTAATGGAGGCATTCAATTGGAAATCAGACAACCATCTTTCAGATCTGATTTGATTTGGCTTCCTGGCTTGGACCTAATGGTCTTATAAGCCCTTTTATCAATTTATGATTCTATAGTTAGTCAATTCGCTTACGATTCTATGAACCTATGATTCTATGAATGCCTTCCCACATTTTGGAGTAGAGCTGGAATTTTTAAGTACAATGAATGCAATGCATTCCTTCAGGAGAAAAGGTGTGGCCTGCATTCGCCATTCCTTGTCACTCTGGAATTTATAGGACACTCATCACAACTAGAGGGGGTTCAGAGATTACTTCCAAACTGCATAAGAAAATGAAAACCAGGTGTGAAACTGATTGTGGGAATCTTCTTTGCAAAGAGGAGCTGTCAAGAGTCTTTAAAACTTTATACAGAAAACTGAGTTGGGCAGTTGGCTTTGGCTCATGTCAGCTTCTCACACCACCTTCCCACTTTGTTATATAAACCAGAGATCATGAAGTACGGTAAGTACTAACAAGTCTATATCCATTTCTAGAATGACCTTGAATTAAGACAGTGTTCCTATCTGGCAGCAGGTTTCCAGTGGTGGGCCCCATACAGTCTTGGGAGAGACTGAATTTAATTTCCATAACTGGACTCAGTCAGGTTTATTGTATCATTTTTACAGAGGTTGGGAAGAACTGTAGAGCAGTTTCCCCCTTTCTTCTTGTAACATTGGCCTACATTTTCACAGTGTTGCATCAGAAGTGCCACAGGATATTCTTAATTCCATCCTCTCCCCCGTGGACATAAGCATTACCCCCCCAAGTTCTCAAGGTTCTCTCTTCCCCTTGAGCAGATGTTTGGGATTAGAGATGGGCACGACTCAAAAAATGGTGTTTCATTTGTCGTTTGGTCGTTTAGGGGTCCATTTCGGTTCATTTTTGTTTTCGTGACTTTTTTGCAAAAAAATTCATTTTCATTTCGTTAGGTAACAAAACGAAAAAATGAAAACGAAAACAAAAAAATTGCTGTTTTGTTAGCATTCTTTTTAGTTCAATGCATCTGCTGCAACGAAAACGAAAAACACGGCAAATTTGGTCGTTTCATTTTCATTTTTGTTTTGTTTTTTAAAAAATTTCGTTTCGTTTTCATTGCGTAATGAAACGAAAAAATGAAAACGAAAACAAAAAATCGCTCGTTTCGTGCCCATCTCTATTTGGGATATATAGAAAGCTGCAAAAGGGCAAGGAGCTCACCAATTTTCATTCCACCCATGGAAGCAGTTTCATCAGTGTTTGGCCCCACTGGATTCTAAGTATAATGCAGAACTCCATGAGATGCTCAATGTGGACAGACTGCAGCCTTATTTCAAGATCTCTCCTCTCTCCTTGAGATGTAGGCAGATATTCTCATGTTGAGCATTTCTATATCTTTGGTCCCCAGTGGTAATTCTTATCTTCAACAGCAATCAAGGGGGGCAGGAATGCAATTGTTTTCACTGGTACCTATTTTCTCATCTTATGCATCAAATTAGGCAACTGCAGTCTTCTGTCAAGACTTCCAAGGACTACTTTGTTGAGAGTACATCGAAGACGAAACTAGATGGGTATTTGTTCCACAGTTTATGCCATGATCTCTGTCAAATATTAGATAGTGAAAATTAGGTATTACACAGGAATGGATATATGAATAAAGTCTTATATGTATTTAGTTGATTTAAAATGGAATATGTAAAAGTGCAAAGTCACAATTACTCAATGTACAGTTTTTTCCTACTTGAGTGCAAGTGTTAAGAATGAGCATAAATGAAGTTTGGCTTATGCAGTGTTCTGCGATAGCCATGATGTAATGTGGTATATGATTGGACAGATAAATGTATAAAAGTGTTCTGGAAATCAGTACATGTTGGGCCCTTGGTGAGTAAAGGTACCCACTACGCTATGCTTTGCTATGATTAATTTTCTATATATGCTGTTACGCTGTTGATTTATGTCTCCATGGATTTCTCAATGCTTTGTTGAAGTAGTAAGATGCGGTGCTATATTCTGTACATTTGTAATATAGCTGTTTGGTTTTAAGAAACTAAGGGCGTTTATACACGACCCCTAAGCTCCGCTGCAAATGGCTGCAAGCTCCGGAGCTTAAAAATGTTTCCCCACCAGCTCCGGAGTTTGCAGACAATTAAGTGCGGCCCCGCCCACTTTAGGGCGACCCAGCGCACTTTTCTTGTACCTTCTCTTTGGAGGTGAAAAATCTTTGATGCGGTGCAACGATAGTGAGTGCGGGGCTCTCCTTGCTTCTGTTTGCTGCTTTTTGGCTCCCGCCCCTTTAAGAGCTACTTTTACAGAGACGAGGGGGTTGGACTTGATGGCCTTACAGAGACGAGAGGCAGAACGAGGTGAGCGGCATGCTTTTCTTTCTCTTTTTCTCCCTCCCTCACGCAGCCAGCAACCAGGAAGTGCGGAGGGGGGTGGGGACAGAGGAAGAGCGACGAACCCCTAAGATCTCTGGTCCGAATTTAAGTGGCCAGCGGATCTTAGGGGTCGTGTAAAAAGGCCCTCTGATACTTGAATTTGTTCATAAAATATTGTTTCTGCTGGCAGATCAAATTGCAATTACTCTGACAATCTCTACTGCTCCTTTAGATATTTGTTCTGTTGACTACATGGGATTAGATCCACTCTTTTGGAATGAGCATGCAGCATTGTTCAGATCTCTCTCTCTCTCTCTCTCTCTCTCTCTCTCTCTCTCTCTCTGTGTGTGTGTGTGTGTGTGTGTGTGTGTGTGTGTGATCATTGTTCTCTTTTTTCAGCATTTCCAGTTGCATTTTTTTATCATGCTCTTGGTTTGTGTGATTGGCTCTATTGGTTCTTTGGAGTGGTTGCTGGGTGTGTTCAGATGATATCATTTATTATGCAAATAGTGGGGCATCTTGTGGGAATGCACTTTTCTCCTTTTATCTGCTTTCTGCTCCTGCTGGTAAGGTCTAAAACAACAATGTAATTTTTCTCTTAATTTAATGCTACATCACTGAAGTGATATAGCACTGATTTAAAATGTCACCATGTCATTACATGTCATGCCATGCCATTACAGTACTAAATCACTTGCTAAACATTAGGAGGAGGAGTGATTTTGAATAACAATGAGCAAGGTGGGTAAAACAGTGGTAATAATGGTATAGAACAGGGGTCTGCAACCTTTAAGACATAAAGAGCCACTTGGACCTGTTTCCGACAGGAAAAAAAAACTGGGAGCCGCAAAACCATTGCGACATCACCGGGCGGGCAGTGTGGAGCGGAGCGGCGAACCTGTCACAGTCACCTCCCGGAGCCGCGGCAAAGGTTCCAAAGAGCCGCATGCGGCTCCGGAGCCACGGGTTGCAGACCCCTGGTATAGAACAAGGAAGGCGAACCTTTTAGAGACCGAGTGCCCAAACTGTGATTCAAAACCCAAAACCCATAATTTTTCGCAAAGTGCCAATACAGCAATTTAACCTGAATACAGGTGGCTGTGAAGGGGCAATGTCGGGTGCCCACAAAAAGGGCTCCGAGTGCCACCCTTGGCACCCATGCCATAGGTTCACCAACACTGGTATAGAAGGAGGAGATTGACTAAATAATGTGTGGACATGAAATTCACCTTCCCAAGATAATTACGGTAAGCATTTCTGTATGATTTGCAAAGGCAATTTTAGTCACACCAATTGCTGGATAAAAGTGAGCAACAGAATGTAATAAAAATGAAGTCAAATGAGAGGCATACCCAATGAGGTTCGATTTTAGCATGATTTTTATTTTTATTTTTATGTGCAATGCTACAGTGTCCAGTAAGGGATCTTTCAAAATCCTGAAAATGCATCATTAGTCTTGATGTTAGAAGAAGAAAGAAAGGTCAAGAATATACTGCTTTAAAATGAAGGTGTAGGTGGGTTGGAAAACAAAACAAAAACCCTTCTCTGTTACCACAAATGCAGTAAAGACTGTTCTAAACCAGTAGAGAGGAACTCAGAAAAATATTTATGGGGTAGAAAATAAAAGATATCAGACTCTAGATCTAGATTTTTAACACTTTGGATGTAACGTTTATTAAACAATTCAGCATACATAACATAAATCAAGAGGCCTCAAAGAGAGACATTCATTCTCCATTCATACTTACCACCTCCTGGTCAAGAAGATGAGGTACCCTGAATGCTACAACACTGACAGGAACAAGGCACATAGGTTTAATGTATCTCATATCTTCTATACTTTTTAAAGTCTCATTTCTCTTCATGTGGTTCTTTTCTGATCTCAGTCCAATTCCAATTAGACATATAGTTTCCTTCTGGGTTCAGTCCAGTTCAGAATGTCCATTCATCATGTATATCTTCAACATATATCTTCTTGACTCGAAGATGTCTTCTCCAGAATGAACTAATGAGTTTTTGGCTTAGAGATGTTTCCTACAGGATGCGCCAATGTCAGCTTGACCCAGGTTCCTACCTGAGCCATTTTGGCATCACCCTTATGTTTTCCAGGATGCACAGACATCAGTCTTTCTGCTTTGCTTGCAACCATTAAAAGTCATTCAGAGTTTAAAAGCTCACAGTATACTTATTACCCATAAGGCTCTCTGATTCTCCATTCTATGTGGTGTTCTTCAGTTTATGCAGGCTAAGCATACATTTGTCACTCACTCAAGAGTCACATCTCCTCTTTCCCCTCCTCTTCTCCTTCATTCCTTACTTCCTTGGATAAACTATGAAAATCACAAAACAGTTACCTGCTGGCCTTCTCACTGATGGATGTTCCCAGTGTTCAGGGATTTGCTCATTTGCTTTTAGTTTCAGGAAGCACTCGGTGATGTGACTGCCACTTGATTTTAGAAGCCAGGCATTCCAAGAAGGCAGAAAGGCCATATGCAACATGTTTAGAGTGAAAAATGAAAGAAAGAGCCTGTTTTATCAAGTGATAACAACATCAGAAGTGAATCTCAACCTATGCTTCTGTTTAGGAGCTTTATGGCAGTGGGGGATTTTCTGATGGATTTGAAGGCCGAGAGAGAATTGGCACGACATTTTACATACAGATCAGGACATGAAAAAATGGAAAACATTACATCAGAATTGGCATGATTCTGTAGTGATGCAACTTTTGCAGTGCAGCCATGTGCTGGTATCATGCTTGAATATAGCCAGGAAATCAAGATGGTAAGACTAAATCCATCCAGACACTGTTCATCCTTGTGCTGAGAACTCATGTTCTCCCTCCCTTTGATCCTAATGGGCTGGATGAAGAATAATAAAAGGAGACTTAATACAGGTAGGACAGGTGATCCTATTCAAAACAGAGATTCGGCCTTTTATGGCAAGGGCAGCAAAAGCTGACATCACACATCTACCTCTTTGGCCCCTATCCCACATCCCTTTAAATGTAGATTAAATTTGTAGATAAACCGTGCCACCGGGCTTTTTGGGGGGGAAAGAAAGAAAATCCCCTTGAGCAAGGTTTCCAAGACTTACCGGAGAGGTAGGAAATTTTTTTGCCTCGCTTAAAAAATCCACCTTTTAAAGAGGCAGACGTCCTGGGACCCCATAGATGATCCAGTTTTCTTTCTTTTTTATTTCCTCATAGCACGACTGGCTGTTCCTGGGGCCGATCGGCACTGGTTTTTTATTTATTTATTAATTTCCCCCCACCCTCAGAGCACCAGGAAGCTGGATGGGTGCTCTTTGTTTTAATTTCCGCCAGCCAACTGGTCCTTTTTATTAATCCAAGTGCCACCCGCTGGCTATGGGGCTGAACTGCACTTTAAAACAAAACACCTTTGTACGTGAGAACTGCTGTCCCACATATTCAATCACGTGACAGGAGGAAAGGGAAAAGCCAGACCTTCAGAAGATCAGGATTTTCCCCAGGTGAGATAGCAGCTAAGGATGAGGATGGTGAAAATGATGGTCGACATGGTCACTGATCCTGCTGGTGTAGACAATGATTAACACAGAAATTGAAAGACACTCCACTACAAGTACAGTATGCAGCCCTGTGTCTCAAGGAATGCATCTCCCTTTATGAGCCTAAAGATCATCAAGAGTAAAGATAATCAGGCATGGCCTTTCTCTCAATCCAGCCACCTTCCAAGGTGTGTTTGGTGGGTACATGAGAGGCTCTTCTCTGTTGCTGCTCCCAGACTCTGAAACCCCTCAATACAGAAGGCAAAGCTGGCCCCATCTTTACTGTCCTTCATAAGCAGACAAATACCTTGCTTTGAAGGCAAGCTTCCCCTCAGCAACTGGCTGCCCAAGTGGAGGTTTTAAAATGGATTGTGGTACCTACCTGTCTAAGGCTTGAAAATGTTTGGGTGTTGGTAAGAATTTTTGTATGGTATTTGTTTTATCCTTTTCGGTATTTGCACCCTTACTGCTGTTAGCTTTAACATTGTCTTTTTATTTATGAAAACCACCTTGGATTTCTTTAAGGAGAAAGCTGGGGTTAAAATATTTATTTAAATATTTAAATATTTATTTAAATATTTTAAATAAATAAATAATAAAATAAATATGAAATCTATATTCATAGCAGGAAGGTGAATTAAACTGAGTACTTCATGAATACATGATCACTCTCTTGAGGGACAATATGCAACATGTTTAGAGTGAAAAATGAAAGAAAGAGCCTGTTTTATCACGTGATAACAAACAGTATTGAGAGTGACCAATATGGTTAGGCTTATAGTTTAGGATTTAATGTACACGTCTTACATTTCTTGAACCCACTTTACTCAGTACTCATGTTTAACCTCTGTAGATAAGGAATAAAAACTACAGTTATACCATAAAAGGAGTGATGCTATTACTGATGAAATTACAAGCATAGTGTAACTTTAATAATTTAATATAATTTACTGCAATATTTGTAATTTCTGTTACTTACTTCCCAATTATTGCACCTATTTCATGACAGCTGCCAATTTGCTTCTGGTTATAATTTAATGTGCTGGTGATTAAAGTCCTAAAAGGTTTTGGTCCGGGATAGCAGAAGGATCATGTACCCCATGCCATCTTACTCATTTCCCTAGATACACTGCACAGGCCATTCTCTGTATCCTGTTGGATGTCTAAGACAGAGGTGTCCAAACTTTTTGTAAGGAGGGCCAGATTTGGTGGCTGAGAATGTGCGAGGGGCCGACTGCCCCCCTGGCCCTGGCTCCCCACTGCAAGCCCCACCCACTGACCCCTTGCAAGCCATGTTTCCCCCCCCAAAACCAATTCCCCCTCTTTTTATTTTTCAGAGGAGGGGGACACATTGCAAAGCCCCCTACACACAAACACACCCACACTCCAGGGTCCCCTTCTGCAAGCAACCCACCCCTTCCTCCCGGGCTAGTTACTCTTCCCCATCCCCATCCCCGCCAAGCCAAGCCAAGCTCTTCTGCCTGCCTGCCTACCTGGCCACTCCCCTCCTACTCTCCTTGCATTTATTTATGTATTAATTTTTAATAAACCCCTCACGGGAGCAGGAGGGTGGGTTGCGGCAGTGCTTCTTCTGCCTGCCTGGGTGGAGGTGGGTTGACAGCCAGCCTGCCAGCCTTTGCCACCCCTTTCTCCACCCTGGTCTTCCCGATGGGCTCGTGGATGGCTGCCCAGTCTGCTTGCCTGCTGGCTTGCCTTCCCTCCTCACGGGGCTGGTCTAAGGCATAATTGTCAGTCAGACTAACTAGACAGATAGCAGATTGTCCTCTGACAGAGTCAGAGATTGTTTTTTTCTGGACCACAGCTCTCAGAATATTCCCCCAGCGATGCCTCTGAGCTCTGACCAATATGGTGAGACCATTATGGGAGCTATAATCCCAAAATAAAATAGTTATTATGTTTTTACTTATTTGTGCTTATCTGTTGTATTGTATTGTATTGTATTGTATTGTATTGTATTGTATTGTATTGTATTGTATTCTTTATGGTTTTGATTTCTGTTCAGTTTTGTATACTGCCCAGAGTAGCCGTGTAGCTAGATGGAGTGGTAAATAAATAAATAAATAAATAAATAAATAAATAAATAAATAAATAAATAGTAATATTTTCCATTTCTGGGCAGAAGAGTCCAAATATTCCCTTAGTACTATGCAATCCCTGTTCTAGAAGGGTTTATTATTACTTGAAATCAGATAACTGAAGCTTCACATATGTGCATACAGAGGTATATGTCTGCGCAAGAGTGATAATAATGATGCAGTTGTGAAGATCAGAAGGTGGAGACTTAAACAAGGCAAGTCCAAGAATGATCCCAGAAATGCAGAGGATAGAGTACGAACCATATCCACAATATATTACTCAAGTAATAAATTAGGTGTGTGAGTCAGAGATGTACGAACATTTTGTCAGACATGTTTTGAGAGACCCAAAACACGTCTTTAGTCTTTGTGTCATATATCTACCCTTAATTTGTTTCAACAAAGTCTGTCTGCTTATTGGAGATTGGTAAGTTTTTATATAATTAATTTGGGAATCATAAATCCACCTTTCTGGCCATTTTCATTAACTGTGTCAGCATTCTTCTATGAAAGGACTTAAGAGGCATTTGTAGTAAGGTGCATGTCAAACATTCTTCAGACATACCTCATGTTCAGTCAACGTCATCATTTTCGGAACCAGTGAACAAAAACTGTTTTTTGCTCGTGCTACTAAAATTCAGTGGTCCTTTCAGATTAAAACTGCACTCTGGTGCATGAACCTTATTGAAACCATTTTGATTGACTTCTGAGTAAACCTCACGTAGGATTTGATAGTAAGATCCCTTTATAGAAAGGTATAAGCTAGCAAATTTGAACAGGAACCAGAATTTCCCCCACCTTCCATCTAGAGCAAGGATACTCAGCATGGGACCCATCAAGGTGATCACAGTCCACCAGATATCTGTCATACTTGACTTGCCAATCTATCTTTTTATTTTTCAAAACCACAAGCAAATGTACAGTAGGTCATGCATTGCAGTCATGCTGGGGTGCCATTGATAGCTGGTGGACCATGTTGACATTAGCGTCAGTCAAACCCTGGGAGACCTGCTACTAAAATGGCTAATTTTTATTCTCCATGCGTACAGGGTAAGAAAGGAATGGGTTTCCCCCATTTAGTACTTTGAGAACCTTCATCCATTTTGTTTGAACTTTGTGTAAGCGTAAGTACCAAGTAAAGTGGCTTAAAGGTTATGCTTCCGAAGACTTGGGCAGGAGGATGCTTTCTAATCCCCGATGGTTTCAGGAATTCCGTGTCCTTGGAGCCCATTTACAACAATTAAAATCGGATGTTAAAGATCCCTTTCCCGTAGACACAAGAAATATAAATGGAACCATGCTATGTTCGATTCTACAAAATAATCAGGGTTATTGGGAACTGGTGGGGGGAGAGAATGGACCATGTGCCATTGCCGTGGTGCGATGGGATGATATTTTGCTCCACAGCTTGGACATCAAGGCAGCCTGCACCAGGCCTGCCTAAAAATCACAGCTAGTGTAACAATGGTGGGAGCAACAAAAGCAAGAACTGTGTGTCTTCATTGTTTTTTTCTCCACAGGAGTCAGTAAAATAACAAGAAAAAAGACAAAAAGGACACAAGTGAATCTGGGAACAATTGCGGTATACACAAGGAGAGGAGACCAGATGGAGTCTTCAGAACAAAAAAACATGAGAATGAGGCTGGAATTGAGAATTTTACTACCCACCACTATTTACGCTTGAACCAGACTACTCCAAACTCTCCTGCCTGGACATTTACAAAATAACATTCTAAAAAGCTGGCTGAATTTTTTTGCATCAATATATGCAAATGTCTGCTCTACAGATGGGCACAAACTGTGAAAACAGCAGTTCACGATGGTTCATGGGTCAATGTGATTCACGAAACACAAACCATGAACTTTCTCAAACTTTCCAACAGAATGAACTGTCTCCTGGGAGTGGCAGAATAGCCACTGTGCATGTTAGAGATGCCAAACTCACAGGGAGTCATCAGCTGACCTTCACCCCCACCTCCTCCAATTTTGGGAAATCCAAGTTATAGCCCCCCCCACCAAACCTGCTTCCCCCAGGAAAGTGCTCATTAGCAGCTGCCTAACTCCTCTTTCTTGGAGGGGACCTGCTTTGGGGGCTACAACGTGGACATTCCAAATACATTTTTTGCCAAACTTGGAAGGGGTGGTGAGGTGAGTCAGCTGAAGACTCTCTAGGCCAGGCATGTCCAAACTTTGGCCCTCCAGATGTTTTGAACCACAACTCCCACAGTCCTTTGCCATTGGAAATACAGACTTGGAATTCTGGGAGTTGTGGTCCAAAACATCAGGAGGACCGAAGTTTGGACATGCCTGCTCTAGGCGTTTGGTACTCTAACATGTTCAGGGTCCATTATACTGCTCCCAGAAGTCTTGAATTGCACAAACCACAGAGCCTACAAATCACCAACACTGATAATTATGCAGCATTTTGTTTCATTCTGTGAAGGTGAGTTGCCCCCAACTGCCCCCAAATGAGACACAAAATGGCCCAATTTGTGGGGTAGAGGGTGGCTATCTGGTTTATTTCATGCCCATCTCTAGTCTGGCCTGATTCAGAATTAAAAAAACAAAACATATTTACATTAATATCCCTTTACCCTTTACTTACCAATATTGTTCCAATTTTGAATCCCCCGCTGCAAAACTGTATGGAGCTGGAATTTTATGGAGTTTGAAAATGAGTAGGATCTGAGGGCACATATGGCAAAAATGCTTGGGGTGTTCTAAGGATACAGTTACAGCAATACTGTTTCACGGAACTTGAGCCCCAAAGTTAAATATACACAGTATAGTATGTGTTTATATTATATACAGTTTAAAAGCTGAGTGATTTAACAGAGAGGGAATATTAAATTAAACATGGCAGTCAGTAAAACAAATATACAGCAAGAAACAATGTTCTAGTAAAAATATATCCACACAGTATTGTATATACTTATGGACAAATCTCTCTCTATATATATATGCACACACACAAAGTCTGTGAAGACTCTCAGTCATCCAGGTGAGTTTATCTGGAAGTTGAGTCATGGCAACTGGAGTTCTTTTTCTTGAGAGATAGAAATGTTTCACTACTCATCCAAGCAGCTTCATCAGTCAAAGAGGGAAATGTGTGTGTGTGTGTGTGTGTGTGTGTGTGTGTGTGTGTGTGTGTTTCATGCTACTGTGTATTTGTTTTATTGACTGAGATGTCTAATATAGTTTTCCTCTCTGCTAAAGCACTCAGCTTTTTAATTCCTTAATAAAGATATATAGATTTAACTTTTGAGCTCACCACCTGCCAAATGGTATTACCTCAACACACACACACACACACAAACACACACACACATATAAGCGTGGCAAATAAACAGCAGTATTTAAGCAAAACATTTCAACTTCTGGCTTCTTCAGTTGCTCAACAACAGCAGTCAAAGAAGACAGAAACCACAATGCACATAATCACACACACACACTCACTCACTCACTCACACACACACACACACACACACACACACACACACACACACACACACACACACACACACACACACACACGTGTGTGTGTGTGTGTGTGAGAGAGAGAGAGAGAGAGAAACAGACAGACAGACAAACAGACACAAATGCGGATACAATCAATACAGAAAGAGAAATAAAATAGAGAAAGAGAAATAAAGACTGGCTTGTTTAGTTCAGGTCAGCAGGTTTTTGCAACACAGAAAGACATGGTACACCTGTATTTGGATTTGTCATAATTCAATGATCCCCGCTGAAAAGTAATTTCACGGAGAGCTGTTCCTGCCTGACTTTTCCCTGGCAATTTGGTTAAATACAGAAGTGTAGCATTCAAAAGTGAAGGGAGTGGAATGTGACACAAACCAGCTGACCTAAAAAAGAAAAAAAATATTGGGACACATGTCAAGCTGATGACACCTTGATCCCTTTATGAAATTGCAGCTACAATTGTAGAACTGGCCTCCCTCCATACTTTTGTGTGTTTAGAAGAGAAAAAGAGAGATGAAGAGAGAAGCAGGGAGGAACTAACAGCAGAAGGCAACCTGGCACACTCCAAGCAGACTTTAAAACCACCTCATAAACCAAGCAAACTTTTTTCTCCTTACGGTGCTTCTCATCCTGTGATACATTTCCCTTCTTGGAGATCCACAAAAGCACAGCAATCTCATGAGAACTCAACCGTCACTTGGATCCCTGGCAGCCCTACCTACCAGGCCAATGTAAGAAGCATACTAGCCTGATACACTTACTTCCTCCCTCACCTTCATTCACCCACTCACCCATATAAGGAACAAAATTGTTAGAAGAAATAACATTGTCCTGAAGAGCAAGGGCCCTGAAATTCAGCACACAGATATTATGAAACACCCTGAGTGGGGGTGGGGGAGAGAAAACAGAATCTTGGTACGTTTTCCTTTCAAACGAGGGTTCCTAATTGCACTTTGGTGTGGTTAAGGTAATTCCAGGTTGCCAAACCTCATATGCCAATTGTATGGGTGTCTTGCAAGGGGGGGGTCATATTTTCTTGTGGTTGTGGCTGCAAAGCTCAGTGCAGCTTCACTGCTTCAAGAAAAAAACTTCCAGATACAGCTGTAGAGACCTATGACAGCATTGCAGTTCAAGATTCTGGAACCTTGAAAAAGAGACATACCTAGGTTTTCCCTGGAAGGAAGAGGTTGAAGTGTCACCTAGAAACAGAGGTGAGAGTGGGTGATACCTTCCCAAGACAAGGCCATAGAGGTCCAAAGCTATATACTATTTGTAATTTTTTTAGAGGTCTAATAGAAGTATCACTTCCCCCTGCCTTTGAACTGTGCACAAGGGTTGCACAAGCGTCATCTTTCCTGTTGAGCCTAGAAAGGGAAACCTTAATTAAGAACTGCTGGATACTGCAACTTGGGGGCTTAGGTCTCTGGAGCTAAGGGTTAAGAGTTTAATTCCCCACTGTGCCTCCTTCCCAAGGGATGGACTCAATGATCCATAGGATCCCTTCCAGCTCTGCAGATTATCATTATATATAGGTTGCTAGTAAACATGAAAACTAAACGTTTTCTGTGTACAAGGATCGATGGGAAGATTTGCAAATATGGCATTATGACAGGCTAAAATGTGACATTTTACCTTGTAATTAGAGATGGGCATGAACCAAAAAAATGGTGATTCATTTTGTATCATTTCATTTAAGGCTTCGGTTCATTTTGTTTCACTTTTAATGAATTTTTTTGGAAAACATCATTTTGTTGGTTCGTTAATTCATCATTCATTTTACCCATTTTTTCCCAACATTTATTATTATTTTATTTTAGGGTGCTGACCAGGCCACCTTTGGGGCCTGGTCAGTGCTCCCCCCTTTTTATTATTTATTTTTATTTTTATTTTTATTTTGTTTTTTCCCCCTCACTTCTGGGTTCAGGCTCCACGCTACAGCTGTAGCACGGGGCTTTTTTGTTGTTTGTTTTTTCCTTTCAGTGCCAACCACATGGCCCCTGGGGCTCGGTTGGCGCTGGTTTTTCTTAATTATTATTATTTTATTTTAGGGTGCTGACCAGGAGAGAACACCTTCCGCTCGTCCACCCGCCCTTGCACCGCATCAGCCCAGTGGGGGGAATCCCTCCTCCTCACTTCCCCACACACGCACACACCACCAGAAGCGCCCAGGCGAGCAGGTCATTGGCTGTGCGTGTGCCTCCCCCACCGGGAAGGACCCAAGCCACCCTCTGCGACGTGGGCGTCCGAGGAGGAGTGCCACCAGCAAGCGGTTGGGCTTGGTATTCCGCCTTGCTGGCACGGTGTCCCGGTCGGGGAGGCTGGAGCTGGCGGCAACGAGAAAGCTCACTTACCACCACCACCACCACCACCGGCGCCAGTGACCACAGCGGCAGCCTGTGCTCCAAAGGCTTCATCATTACCAACCTGTTGGGCTTGGAGGCAGAGCTGCAACCTCCGGCCACCTCGGCTGTCACTGGCTCAGGCTGCGAAGGCAGCGGGTCAGTCGGGTGGGCTTCAGCGGCAGTGGGGCTCGGAGGCGGCGGTGGCGGCTCCTTGCCACTGGGTTTGGGCTTCCTGTGCAGCTTTGCCATGCAGCCGTCAGCAGGGGGCATTGCCTTTTACCAGCCCATCTGCCCTTCCTGCCGCACCAGCCAGAACACCACCATCAGCAGCACCACCATCACCATCACCACCAGTATGGACCAGGAGCTGAGACGGGGTGGGAGAGTCCCGTCAGGGAGGCTGTAGGTGGGCACCACGGCAGCAGGGTTCCCCCCACTTCTGGTTTCAGGCCCCTTTTTTGGTATTTTTTTTACTTTGAGCCCCGACCGTGCGGCCCCTGGGGCTCAGTCAATGCTGGTGGTGGTGGTGGTGGTGGTTTTAGGGTGCTGACTTTTTTTTACTGTGCCGAGCTGACCACATGGCCGTGCTACAGCTGTAGCGCGGCCATGGCCTTTTTTTCCTAGTCGCTGTCCCAGAAGCCAGGAAGACCAGACCTCCGGACCAGGTAGGAGACATCTCCACCCCCCTCACCCCCCATTAATGAAATGAACCTAACCGAACCAATTTTTCTTGGTTCGGTTCGTTTCGTGTTAAATTTGACCCTAGGGTCGTTATTCATTTCGTTACGTAATGAACCAAATAACAAATAACAAAACAAAAAAATTCATTTCGTGCCCATTTCTACTTGTAATACAGGGATCATGGCACAGAGGGAACCATGTGTTTGGCAGAATCATTTTGTTTCTTTTTTCTACATTTTAGTCAGATTACGATGGAAGCACTGCAACCTTCTGCAGGTCCAGAAAGGAGGTCAATGTCTGGATATGCCATTTTTCTAGGTAACTCATTAGTTGTATGGAAGGCCCGAAGACAGAGGTACATTTCATGTTCTACTGCGGAGGCAGAGTATGGGGCGATTAGTGACTTGTGTTGTGAGTTAACCTGGGTGGTGCAGTTATTAAAGGATGTTGATGTAAATGTCAATTTACCAGTCAAAGTGTATAATGATTCTTTCTCGTGTATTCAATTGACACAGAATCAGAAAGTCGGATCCAGAAGCAAGCATATTGGGATCCATTACCAGGACGTCAAAGACTGCATAGATCAACAGTTGATTATGTTGGAATGTTGTACTAGTGATTACAATTGTGCTGATGTATTCACAAAGCCTTTATCTAAAGAAAATCATGTCTATTTTAAGAAGAGGCTAGGTGTTGTAATCTGTTAAATATAGGAGGAGTGTCATAAAATGTAGAATTGACAAAATGTATGTATTGTATGTTTAACCGAGTGAAAAGAGAATTGTAAAATGCAGTCAGTCAAAAATGCAGTGTCATGATATTAGCCACAAGTGCAAGGAATTAGAAATCACCAGCAGGTTAAGTGATTTAGCAGAGGTGGAATAGTTAATGACATCATGTTGTGTCAGAATGTGATTGGTTAAAATCATGTCTGATGAGGTCTAAATGTGTATACAAGAACTGGCTTGTATAATGTTAAATTGGGACTATTTATGGTGAGAAAACAGTACCCCACGCTCTGTTGATTTGTATATGTGATATTGCTTGGTGTTATGCTGTTGTATATTTGTGGTATATTTGCTGTATATATTCAATATAAGAGTTTTATTCTAAGTCATCTCTCCGTTTCTGGGTTCTGATAATACTTATAACAATTAACTACACTTTATCTACATGCTGCCGCTGCTAAGCTCATATTTTCTCTGCTATACACATGTGTGTGGGTTTTTTTCATAATCCCTGAAACATTATTTGATAGTAACATTGTAAATGCTAGGAAAGACTTAATTTGAAAGAAATCTTGGGGTGACACTAGTATTTCTACTTTGCCTCATCTAAGATGCATTGCTTTCACCTAAAATAATAAATAAAGAATACATTCCACTGAAAAGATCAAAACAGGCTTAGTTAAAAATTTAAATGGCATGATCTGAAGAAGAATTGACATTTATTTATTTTATTTATTTTATTTTAGAGTATTTTTACCCTGCCTTTCTCCTTGGAAAAAGGACCCAAGGTGACTTACAGAATGAGGGATAATACACAGTCCAGTATAATTAAGACATGTTCAAATACTGAGAACAAGGAATTGAGGGACATCTTACAGCATTAATAGACAACATTACATTAAAGCTACAAGAGAACGTGGGCAGTTAAAGGGGAGTAAAGTTCCATGTAAAGTTATGAGTGAAGGAAACTAACATTGAAAACAGTGTCACATGCTGGGATGCTGATTGGTTCTACGAATTGCATGACACAGTCCTGGAAGAATCGCATCGGCTGCCAATAGGCTTTCAGTGTTAATCCAAGGTGTGAGTGATGACTTCCAAAGCCGTAAATGCCTTGCGACCTACACATCTGAGAAGCTGCCACCCCACCACCACCTATGACTCATTAAGATCTGCTGCAAAAGCTCTCCTCCATGTCACAACAGACAGCAATACGCAATGTACAACAGGCTCTCCTGGCTACCGCACCACCACTATATTCTATATTCCTTGGAGGCTCTCCTGGTGCTGATGCCAATTTCATTTTCATACCAAATTAAAAGATGGCTGTTCATCAAAGCCTTTGGGCGCCTTTAGGGGTCTTTGCTTCCATAGGTTCTGGAGTTCTTGGTCAAGTGTATAATTTTAAATTTCTAATGCTATTTTATCTGCTCTAAATACTTTTTAAATTATTTAAATGGTCCTATGTATTTTAAAGTATTTAAATTGTTTGAAGTTGTTCTTGTTTTACTCGTGGTATAGGACAGTATGGTATATACCCTGAATAAAATAAAAACTAAATACCACCACCTCCACCTACGTCTAGAGTTTAACCATGACCTCATTTCAATAGCAGTCCTACTCAAATCACTAGGAATTCCATACAGGGAAGACCACTTAGTTATGTGCTGTCGCATCAGAACTGACCTGTTGCAATTTAAGATACATAAATTATTAGTATAAGAAACAGCAATCATTTATATATCTTATATTATGTTTACTTCACCAATTTTCATTTCTCCTTCATTTCACTCCAATTGTATGAAACATTCTGCACAAAACTCAAATAAGATAAAATATGTTTCCTGACACATTTGCTACTTGGAAACCATTTTGTCTCTCTAGATACTATCCTAACAATAGCTTCTTGTCTAGATTATAGGCTATGTTCTACAACACTCTAATTTTTTTTAAACAGTCCATAGCATGTTGTGATCCACATTAAAGATTGGGATGAATCAGAAAAACTGTGATTTGTAATTCATCAGGGCTGACAAATCAATGAATCAAACTCACAAATTTCCAGTGATGAATCAACAAATCAATCAATCAAATTAATATCCACTTTAAAATAAAAATGACCTCCCTCCAAGGCACCTAGAACACCAAATTTGGAGAGAAGCATTCCCTGACTCTCAAATTTGATTTGTCTAGGTGCCTTGAATTAATGAATCAAAATTGCTAAAGATATATCCATTTTTATTTGTCAGGGGACTTCATTTATGATGAATATATGTTGACAAATGTTGACCCATCAACAAAATTCATCAGAGAATGTGATTCACTTTTCAATTCAACCCCATCTCTAATCTACATGGTTAAAAGTGTATGGACCTCTAGACAGCCCAGTGGCTGTCTTTAAAATGCTTACTTGCCTCAGCTAAGCTGTCTCATGGACTTCAATGAACCACAAATCAAGACGAATGACCATTTTGCTAGTTTGTGCCCACTGGCATCCCATCTATTCCTGGTGATTTGTTTTTTTCCAATTACTTTAGGAGCATCCTTTGCTTCACTTTCTAAACATGTGAATTCTTGATTAAAGAATTCTTTGAAGGAATCTGTACTCCTTTTTTGTTTTCTGTATTCTTTCCATCTCTTTTTTTCATCTCTTTCTTTCAGCATACCTAATCTTTATTCACATTTCCCTTTGGTTTCTGGGATCTTAGGATAGATATCTGTGTTTGTTTGTTTTTACTTTCACTTGTTCTCTTCCAATTTTTTTGAAATGACTTATTGTTCTTTTCTTCCCTCTGTGTCAGTGGTTCAAATCCTGGGTGCCATGCAGTGGAGCGAGCTCCCACTGATAACCCCAGCTCCTGCCAACCTAGCAGTTCGAAAGCATGTCAATGCAAGTAGATAAATATGTACCGCCGTAAAACGTGGGAAGGTAAAACAGTGTTTCCTTGCAGCCAGGTTATGCTCAAAATTCTACAAGGCAGGCTTCAGCAGTATGTGGAAAGAGAGCTTCCAGAACTACAAGATGGATTTAAAAGGGGCAGAGGAACTAGAGACCAAATCGCCAACATGCGCTGGATTATGGAGAAAGCCAGAGAGTTCCAGAAAAACATCTACTTCTGCTTCATTTACTATGCCAAAGCCTTCAACTGCGTAGACCACAACAAACTATGGCAAGTCCTTAAAGGAATGGGAGTGTCTGACCACCTTATCTGTCTCCTAAGAAATCTATATGTGGGACAAGCAGCAACCGTCAGAACTGGATATGGAACAACTGACTGGTTTAGAATTGGGAAAGGAGTACGACAAGGCTGTATACTGTCACCTTGCCTATTTAATTTATATGCAGAGTACATCATGAGAAAGGCCGGTCTGGATGAATCACAAGCCGGAATTAAGATTGCCGGAAGAAATATCAACAACCTCAGATACGCAGATGATACTACTCTAAGAGCAGAGAGTGAGGAAGAATTAAAGAAACTGTTAATGAGGGTGAAAGAGGAGAGTGAAAAAATGGGCTGAAGCTCAACATCAAAAAAAACTAAGATCATGGCCACTGGTCCCATCACCTCCTGGCAAATAGAAGGGGAAGAAATGGAGGCAATGACAGAGTTTATTTTCTTGGGCTCCTTGATCACTGCAGATGGCGACTGCAGCAACGAAATAAAAAGACGCCTGCTTCTTGGGAGGAAAGCAATGGCAAACCTAGATAGCATCCTAAAGAGCAGAGACATCACTTTGCCAACTAAGGTCAGGATGGTTAAAGCTATGGTTTTTCCAGTAGTGATGTATGGAAGTGAGAGCTGGACTATAAAGAAGGCTGATCGCCGCAGAATCGATGCTTTTGAGCTGTGGTGCTGGAGGAGAGTCTTGAGAGTCCCCTGGACTGCAAGGAGATCAAACCTATCCATTCTGAAAGAAATCAAACCCGAATGTTCACTGGAAGGACAGATTTTGAAGCTGAGGCTCCAGTACTTTGGCCACCTCATGAGAAGAGAGGACTCCCTGGAAAAGTCCCTGATGCTGGGAAAAATCGAAGGCAAAAGGAAAAGAGGACGACAGAGAATGAGATGGTTGGACAGTGTCATCGATGCAACCAAAATGAATTTGACCAAACTCCGGGAGGCAGTGGAGGATAGGAAGGCCTGGCGAGCTCTGGTCCATGGGGTCACGAAGAGTCGGACACGACTGAACGACTGAACAACAACAACATGTGTGAATTATGCTAACACGTCATTATGTGGTTTCCCTCCCCTCATTCCTGCCGACCCTGTTGGGTGGTATCAGTTTGAAACTGTTCTTAGTTGGATTTTATTGGGGTTCAGGCTCAGCTCATAATGAGCTCCATGATTCTGCTCCTTGGCTTCAGAACGCTGCAATGATGAGATTCAGAACGAAAAAGAGTACTGTATTGGAGACCATGAGCCCCATTTCACAATCTGGAAATGCCAGGGCTATCATGAAGCCAGCAAGCAGCAATCCCAAATATGGCAACTAGACCCCGACTGGACTGGAACTCCTTGCTAATATGGCTTTGCTACTAAATGGCAAAACAAAAAATGTACATGCTGAAACCAGAGACTGATGCTCTGCTTTCATTTGGTTCCACCACCCACTGGAAGAAAATAAAGAAACAAAACAGAGCAAAACAAGGGAGGGAGCAATGAGGAAGAAAAGGAAAGGTTAGCCAATTGCTGTGGTAACGCTGACCTCCCTGTCTGAAGGACTATTGGATCTCGCAGAAGGCAGTGCAGTTTAAAGACCACCCCCCTCCCCATATTGACCCCAAATCCTGGTTTTGAATCTTTGCCCCATCTTCTTATGACACAATAATGCATGCTTTGCTTTTGAATTCTGGAAGCAATTATAGCACATCTGCACACAGTGGAGAGTTTATGATGTGGACATGCAAATAACAGCAATGAAGAATTGGACTGCCTGTGGCTGCCCAGAATATTTTATTATTTGTACTGGCCAAATGAAGCAAAATTCAGTAGCTAGGACTCAAGGAAAGCATCAGGCAGATCATAACCAGCAAGGGAAATGTTACAAGGAATTCTTAAAGTTGAAGTTACACAACTATGCTCTGCAAAGGAATTGTCACTGGAAAAAAATCACCATTTCACTTTCCCACCCACCCCAGTCTAAATTTCTGGAACCTTACAACGATGGATTTCAGTTTGGAAAAAGTATCTTGGTCCTGGCTGAAAATTCTCCAGGACACATCTGATGGGAATCCAAGTTGTGATCATGTGGACAGGCATGTCCAAACTTCGGCCCTCCTGATGTTTTGGACCACAACTCCCAGAATTCTAAGCTTAGATTGCCAATGGCAAAGGACTGTGGGAGTTGCTGTCCAAAACATCTGGAGGGCCAAAGTTTGGACATGCCTGATGTAGGACAATTAAAGCCCACAGTTCCAACAGATTGGTATAGTAATTGTTATGAACTCTGAAAACAAGTCCCTGTATATGGGAATCAACCCAGTTTCAATGTTCAGTTTCTTGTTTGGCATTTAGATACCTTTGAGACATGAGGGCAATGGTGCAGCAGCTTCCTTTCCATAAATGTCTTCAGTTACTTAAAGGTCTGCCATAATGCTTAAAGGTCTGCCATTAAATGGGACAAGGCCAATTTCATAGATGCTGACTCTCAAGCTTCACTCTCACAGGACAGCTCATGTGATAAAGGCTTGCATAATTGCCTCCAGGTTTTAGGAATTGTCCTTTAGCATATGGGATGAACCCACATCAACAGGGTGTCCCAGGTTGATTCTACTGATTCTACTGCAATGCCTAAAGGGCAACTCTGTTTCATAATCGTGTAGTACAGTAACATGTATGGTACCTCTGGGTTTTTCTGCTTGAAAGACCATCTGTTTTTGAAAGAACGGAACACTGGCTTGTCTCTTTGTCAGCAAGAACTGGTCCACATTGAAGCTCCGTTGCCATCTTTAATTCTTCATAATACAGGCTATGCTTTTTTCAGGGATCGAGCCAATGTGGAAGACTGTGTATTTCACCTTGTGATTTCATAAAATGTTATGAACCGATTAGCGCATTTGGTGCAACAAAGCTTTGTAGGTGTGTTGCACTACAAGTGATTTGCCTCCCATATTGTTTCACACAATGCTAAACCTCAATACTTCAAAGTGGCAAATGAACGTCATATTGATACGGCAGCAAAGGGCTTCTTAAGAGGAATGAGAAGGATTGCAACCGCCATCAAATTCAATGATATTGGAAAGAAAAGGATTGCCAAGCAAGAAAGAAAACTTCCCTATCAATGATATTCTAGCTATAGTACAGTGGGGTGCCTGTACTGTACTGGAATCAGTTCCAGGCCCCTCCCCCGTGCAAAGGAAAAATGTGGATTTTACTGAACACTACAGTATTTTATTAGCAAACGATAACCTAAATGATCTCTAGCTCCCTCTAATGGCCAGGTCTGGTATTG
This sequence comes from Phrynocephalus forsythii, assembly GCA_029282475.1. Classification (NCBI taxonomy): domain Eukaryota; kingdom Metazoa; phylum Chordata; class Lepidosauria; order Squamata; family Agamidae; genus Phrynocephalus; species Phrynocephalus forsythii. Next base: position 24,774,034 of record JAPFRF010000002.1, on the reverse strand, counting down.
AGCTCATGGAAACATATTTCTAGAACAAACACTATTCTATAGCATGGTCTCTGTCTCTCTCTAGTGGCCAGAACTCTCTCTAGTTCTGGCAATTTCATTATTTTTTATTTATTTTGTATTTTTTAAAAATTTCATTAAAATTTTAATTTTTTTACTTTTTTACTTTTTAAATTTTATTAAAAATTATATTTGGGAAATTCAAAAAATGTTTTTAAAATATTTTCAGACCCTGAATCAGTTTATCAGCTGTCAATGATCCCGTGGAAAGGGGGTGCTATTGTATTTGCTCCCTAGGAAAGTCGGCATGATGGTGTCATCTTTCATGTAGCAGGTTTCTGTTGTCTTACGCATTCAAAGAAAATGACTTTTAAGAGGTATGATGGAAAAGGAATCTAGCTCTTAAACCATGTGACCGAGTCCTCCTTTTTTGTAACAGGATTGTTTTATATTTGTTGTGTTTCGAAACTGATTTTGTTTTGAAGCTGATTTTGATTTAATTGGGCTTTTAGTATCCCTTTAATCACATGATGGTATTTTACTGCAACTTCTTATTGTAAATTACTCTGGTATAAATTGATCAAGAGCCATATACAAATACCTTACTGCACGGACTTGATTGGCTTTATTGTGATAATTACAAGCTAGATAGCTCGGTGTGTTAAGTAATGGGCTGTGGAGGCATAGGTTGGGAATATGTATCACCATTGTGCATCCTAGGAAAATGCACTCGGTCCCAGGGCCCCTTCAGAAGAATGGAATGATAAAGCATTTCTGAGTACTCAATACTTAGGGCGTTTATACACAACCCCTAAGCTCCGCCGCAAATGGCTGCAAGGTCCGGACCTTAAAAATGTTTACCCACCAGCTCCGGACTTTGCAGACAATTAAGTGTGACCCCGCCCACTTTAGCGCAACCAAACAGCAGTTTTCTTGTACCTGGTCTTTGATGGTGACAAATATTTGATCCGGTGTAAGGATAGTGAGTGCGGGGCTCTCCTGGCTTCTGTTTGTTCTTTTTTTGCGCCCCGCCCCTTTAAGAGATCTGAATGCTGTCTGGAACAAAACTGAGGTAAACCGGCAGTCTTTTCTTTCTTTTTTCTCCGTCCCTCAGGCAGCCAGCAACCAGGAAGTGCCGAGGGGGGTGGGGACAGAGGAAGACAGAGGAAGAGCGACTAACCCCTAAGATCTCTGGTCCGAATTTAAGTGGCCAGCGGATCTTAGGGGTCGTGTAAAAAGGCCCTTAGAAAACTGCAAAAGGGGCTGTTATAATAAGCTGGAATTGACTTGATAACAACACACAATTATATTATTAATCAACAGAAACCCAAGATGGACTACAGTAAACTTTCTGAAATTTCTAGCTCCTAGGCATTGAGTATGATCTCACAAACTAATATTTCTGTTGTACAAAGTGTGAAGACAATGGTTTAGTCAGGTTTTCTAGATCTTGGGCTGTATCAGACTACAGACTTAAACCTGTTTTCACCCACTTGTCACAACCAGGAAGTGCCGAGGGGGGTGGGGACAGAGGAAGACAGAGGAAGAGCGACTAACCCCTAAGATCTCTGGTCCGAATTTAAGTGGCCAGCGGATCTTAGGGGTTGTGTAAAAAGGCCCTTAGAAAACTGCAAAAGGGGCTGTTATAATAAGCTGGAATTGACTTGATAACAACACACAATTATATTATTAATCAACAGAAACCCAAGATGGACTACAGTAAACTTTCTGAAATTTCTAGCTCCTAGGCATTGAGTATGATCTCACAAACTAATATTTCTGTTGTACAAAGTGTGAAGACAATGGTTTAGTCAGGTTTTCTAGATCTTGGGCTGTATCAGACTACAGACTTAAACCTGTTTTCACCCACTTGTCACAAAGGATCTGGGTGATTGCTTTAGGACTCTTTCACTTTTCTTTTCTTTTTATTAAGCTTTTTTATTGAGGAAGTAACAACATATATTTCCAGTCTTTACAAGTTTCCAGAACATTACATCATCCTTTAGTCTCTTCCTCATTAACCCCCCCTCCCCCCAGCAAGCAGAAATCACTATCCTTTCATGTTGAACATTATTAAGGCATGATGGAATAGTCTAGCCCATTTCTCGTTCTCAGGCTTCCCTTTTATCCAATTTATATATTTCTCCCACTCCTTTAGAATTCCATGTTTCCCTTCTATGTTTTCTTCTTGCATACTTTGTATCCAATTATTTTGAAAAAATTCATGTATATAATCTTTCCATTTATCATATTTCCATTTATTTTGGTCCTTCCATCCACCCATTAGTACCATTATAGCTGCTGCTATTCCGTAGTAGACAATCTTTTTTACGCTTCTCCATTGTTTTTCTCTATCTACTAGGCCTAAGAAAATATAGTCTATTTTTAGCTCAACCCTTTTCTTTGTAATTTCTGATAACCAATTTTCTACTTTCCTCCAATATGTTTGTATTTTCTCGCAGTTCCATATCATATGTACAAAAGTACCTTTTTCTTTTTTACAATGCCAACAATTTTGTGATATGTTATTATTTATTCTATTTAATTTCTGTGGGGTATAATACCATTTATGCAATATCTTCAATTGCATATCCTTAATTTTTTTCCAATTTTACCTCTCCTATCCCCCGTAATATAGCCTGAATCTTTTCTGTATTTAAATCCATATCTCCTTCCCAATTATATTTAATTAAATTTTCATTCTGATTTCCCAATCTGACCAAATATCTATAGATCTCTCCTGCTCCAACCTTTTTTTCTTCATATTTCTTATACACCACTTCCCATTGTCTATCTTCTTTTCCCTTAAGAGAAAGGAACCATTGATCATATCTCCTTTTCATACTTTCTGCCACCATCCATTTTTGATTCCCTAATATCCCTTTTAATTTATTTATCGCCCCCTGTTGACATTAATTCATGCATATCTTTGATTTTGTAATATCCTTTCTCTTTTAGATTCTTTATATCTTTTTGTGACAAAATCTTCCCCTCTTTATTAAACTGTTCTAAAGGGCCCCAATTCGATACTCCACCTATTTTCGTTCTTTTTATTAAAATTTCCATTGTTACTTGCCTTGGTCCCTTAACTTCTTTCAGTATTCTTTTATCTCTATCAAATATCCCTAAGTAACCTGCTGAGTTATTTATTGCATCTTCTACTCTTTTCCATTTGGGTGTGGGGTATTCCTCCACCTTCATTGCCCATTTTAATTGGAAGGCTATATAATACTTTTCCAAAGAGGGCATACTCCATCCTCCTTCTTCTTTTATTGCATATAGGATTTTATGTTTAATTCTTTGATTTTTCTTGCCAAAAGCCCATTTCCTTAATGATGTATCCCATTTCTTTAATATCTTTTCTGAAAGTAATATTGGGAGAACCTGAAATAAATATAACAGTTTTGAAACTATAAAGATTTTCAAAGCCCTAATTTTTGACAGTATTCCCATTTTTTTATCTTTCCAGCCCTTTATTATTTTCTGGATCTTTCTCCAAGTTTTGTTATAATTTTCCTTCCCCAGTTTTTCCCAATTTTTTGTTAATACCACTCCTAAATAAATCATTTTTAACACCATTTCCCATTTTCATTTGTAATCTTAATCTTGCTCCTTCCTGGGAACGTTTAGAAACATAATTTCTGATTTTTGTAAATTTACTTCTAGTCCTGATATTTTTTCAAATTTCTTTAATATATTAAACAGGGGACCTGCCGCTTCTAATGGGTTAGTCAATATTAAAATTAAGTCATCCGCAAACATGTTTAACTTTATTTCCTCTTTTCCTATTTTATATCCTTTTATTTGAGCACATTCTCTCAAATTTTGGGCCAATGGTTCCATCGCTAATGCAAATAATGGGGGGGATAAAGGGCATCCCTGCTTTGTACCTCTTTCCACTTTAAACTTTTCTGTTAATGATCCATTTATTCTTACCCTTGCAAAGTTTTCTTTATAAATTTCCTTTACTGCATTTGCATAGGGACCTATAATATCCATCTGTTTTAATAACTTTAGTAAATACTCTCTTCCTACCGAGTCAAAAGCTTGTTTAATATCCAATTTTACCATTGTTACTTTACTTTGTTTCCTCTTGGCATCTGCCATTATATTCATTACTATTCTTATTGGATCACCTATATATCTTCCCTTGACAAACCCATATTGATCCTCCTGTGTTAGATCTGGAATTGCAACCTCTAATCTTTTAGCTAATATTTTTGTAAAAATTTTGTAATCTTGATTAGCCAATGTGATTGGTCTATATGAAGCTACTTGTTCTTCTACTTTACCTTGCTTTTTGATAGGGATAATTTCTGTCTCCTTCCATGTTTCTGGGATTCCTTTCCCTTGCATTATATCATTAAATAATTTCTCCATTCTTTCCCCTAACCCCTCTTGAAACTGCCGGTAAAACAGAGTCGTAAAACCATCTAAGCCTGGAGCCTTCCCCATTTTTAATGTTCCAATTACCTCCTTAATTTCATCTACTGTAATCTTATCATTTAGCCTCTTCTTTTGTATTTCAGAAATTTTACTTCTGACTTGTAAATCTTCTTCACATTGTCTTTTCTTTTGGAACACTTCCTTAAAATATTCAGTCATAATTCTTTTTTTTCCCCCTCTTCTTTATATTTACATTCCCCTTTTTATTTTTTAATCTTCTAATGAAGTTTTTACTTTTCTGTATTTTTAAATAAGATATAAATCTTTTCCCTGCCTGAATTGTCGTCCTTTGAAATTCATTTTTAACCAGGGCTTGTTTCTTCCATAGAAGTAAATTATTTATTTCATCTAATTTTCCTCTTTGTTCCCTTATTTGCTTTTCTATCTTTTTTGAATAATTATTTTGTAATTTTTTCTGTAATTCTAATAATTCCTCCATAGCTTTATCTTTTTTCTCACTCAGTTCCTTCTTATATCTCCTCTCTTCCTCTAGACACAACCCCCTTATAACCGATTTTGAGGCATCCCATAAAAGAGATGACTTAATTTCTTCTACATCATTTTCCCTAAATACTCTTTTTATCTTATTTTCCATTTCCCTTCTCTTAACTTCTGAAGAAATTATTCTTGGGTCAAATCTCCATTTCCAGTCCTTTTTTGGAAGGTTTGAATCTAATTGCATTAACAAATGAGCATGATCTGATAGGAATATACCCCCCACTTGAAATTTTGAGATTGTTTCTTTAAGTTCCTCCCTCACCAGCATAAAGTCTATTACGCTAAACTTTTTGTGCCTGTTTGAATAAAACGTTGGATCCCCCTGTTTACCTTCTAAGCTAGCCACATTACTCCATAAATGAGATCTACAATACAGTTGAGTTTCCTTATTGTCCTGTATATTCTCGGCCTATTGGCTAAGATCAAGTGTAGTATCTGTTCTTATCAGCGTAACTCTTTCACTCTTCTGGTACATCACATTGAACAGGAGTAACAAAGGAAATGGACAGAACTCTGGCAGCAGTTCACTCTATGCTGCTCTGGATATGTCTGAAATAAAATGGCTCCTAAATGCTATGATGAAAAGTTATTGAAAAAAGCCCTAGTGTTTGCTTCTGCTCAAAGAGCAAAGGACGTTTCACACTTGCCCTCAAAATAGCGAAATGCAATTGGCAGTTATTCTCTGTTTACTTGTAGATCTAATGTCAAATATAAAAGTCAAATAAATAAATAAATAATGATCAGGAAGTGAGAATGGCAAGCGTGGGGAGGGTATCACCTTGGCTTTCACAGATACCTTCTAAAAGCTTCTTTTTTGCCATTTTTAATTTCACACAGAACTTGGAACAACCTATTTTGTATATAGCATATCAGAGCAAGTTATTGAATTTCATATCTAGGTTCTCAATTTTTGAAGCACAACTAACTCCTGAAAAAATAGTGAGTGTCAAATAGCGATGCTGAAGCATGGTTGGCAGACTTCCTCACGTATTCCTCGCTGAGATGCCCACTGAAAATTTTCTGAGGAGGCCATCTTGTCGAAAACATGTCTTCATTTGTACAAACAGATTTCCACATTGAAATCCTCTCACGTTATTTTTTAGGAAGTTATGTGAAGTGCTTCCTTCAAAAGCACTAGGCAGAGACAGGATCTGTCTTTTGTAGCTTGTAATTAGGGTCCTTCAGTAGGGCTGGAGGGGGTGACATATCGGGAGACCCTGTAAGATGCATGGGAAAAGCAGATGAAGCTTCTAACAAAGGGTGAAATGAGCGGAGCCTCCAACTGAGTGCAACATGTTGCCAATGCCATTGCTTATAAAATTCACATTACCGTTGCCTCAACATTTGCTAAAATGTCCTGAACGTATTCCAAAAAAACAATAAAGGTAAGTGTGCAGTTAAATGTCTATTTGGGTCACTTGAAGGAAACAATAAAATGTTTATTTTTGTTGGGTGTTCCCTTGCTAATGTGAAAGATGAGCATTCAGTTTAAGAGCTCCTAACCGATTAATGGACTCCAGCTGTGCCACTTTGAATACTCAACGGGGGGGGGGGGATATTTAGCAAAAAATTTTCTTCTGGCATGGGTTGCACTTGAGAAATTTATGGAAGTTTAAATCCAAATGTCAACAAGCCACATCCAGCCACTGGAATGGATCAAGTCTGAAGAAGTTTCCACAGCATTTTTTTTTTCGCTCTGCAAAAAGGCTAAGATGTAATGATTTAGTACATTCAGTTCCTACTAACCAGAGGGCATCTCTTCTGGTACCCAAACTATCCATTACAAAGAAAAGGGGAGTTCAAGTCAATGACACGGTTCATAGGCAAATAAGCCATGGGAGGAAGAAAACACCAAGAACAAAGTACATCTTATTTTGTGAATGCAATTATAAAAATAAACCAATATTTCTCAGGACTGGTTTATTCTGCTTTTTGTCAAGCATTCAAAGCCTGCTGTGAAAATCAGTTGTGGGACAGACATCTGACCTATTTATAACTGCCTTTTAAAATCTTATTCTGAGATTTATTTTCTATTATTTATTTAAAGTATTTATACGCCACTTACTTATCCTCATAAGGGACCCAAGACAGCTCACAAAGAAAAAACAAATTTAAAAACACAACATAAATATTCAAAAACTCGTTAAATCAAATTTAAAACCCTTTTAAAAACATTTAAAAACCTGTAAGTCAAAAACAAGCATTGGCAAAAGCCATTAGGAAACCATATTAATCCACCTGGCCCCTAAGGCAGAATGTTTAAATTGCCCCTTAAACAACCAACCACCCTGTGCAGAGTTCCAATAAGCCAATAAATTGTCTGTTTACATGCAGGCTCAACCTCAGTCATGAAGTTAATTGCCTAAATATCAAATGATTCTCATGGTTTGGCCAGGGCTTCTGAAACAGCAGAGGTTGCTGGCACATCCCTTTGTGAGAAACCATCCTCCCCCCTCCCATTCTCCAAATGTAGGAGCCTTGTGGCTCAGTGGTCAATCCCCGGTAGCCGGCTCAAGGTTGACTCAGCCTTCCATCCTTCCAAGGCTGATAAAATGAGTACCCAGCTTGCTGGGGGGAGGGGAATGTGTAGCCTGCATACTCTAATTAAACTGTAAACTGCCCAGAGATTACTTGAAGTGGTATGGGGTGGTACAAGCAGAACACTTTATCTACCAGTATATGGGCTTATGGGGTGGGATGGCTAAGGAGCTTTCCTGCTATGGTGCCATCTTGAAGAGTGACATTATCACTACCCTGGTTAATGATTTTGGAAGATTAGACTCATCAGTTTAATTCACTTTGAGAACCAAACTATTATAGTACTATAACAAATGTGCTGCTAAAATCAACAGGATCAGCCAAAGGATGGCTTTGTCCTGTTTTCAAACTCTCTGGGGCTTTCCTGCCATTGTGACTCTATATTAGTCCACATTTCCCTATGTATGCTTCTGCTTATATACCACCCCACAGCGCTTCAAGCGCTCTCTGGGCAGTTTACAATTAAATTTTGCAGGATACACATTGCCCCCCTTCCCCAGCAAGCTGGGTACTCATTTTACCGACCTCGGGAGGATAGAAGGCTGAGTCAACCATGAGGTGCTACCTGGGATTGAACCCCAGGTCATGAGTGCAGTTTTTTAGCTGCAGCACAGGCATTTAACTGCTGTGCCATGAGGCAAAACAAAACATAAGCCAAACAACAGGGACTCAAACAATATTAACTTGTAGATTTGGCCCTATGACACCTGGAATGATTACTTGGGCACACTTCACTCATTGTAAATATATAAGTGTATTTATTTATATTCGCTAAGGAGAAGAAGATGAGAGCCATGGCTTACTCTTTCTCCTCTAAATGACAGCAGGCAAGGTGCCTTCTTCTTAGAGGGACAAGATAAGGTGTGAGAAGAAGGATGCAACAAAGCAAAAGCAAAGTGTTCTGCTTGTATTACCACCCCATACCACTTCAAGTAGTCTCTGGGCGGTTTATAGTTTTAATTACAGTATGCAGGCTACACATTGCCGCACCCCAGCAAGCTGGGTACTCATTTTACCAACCTCAGAAGGATGGAAGGCTGAGTGAACCTTGAGCCAGCTACCTGGGATTGAACCCCATGTCGTGAGCACAGTTTCACCTGCAGTACAGGCATTTAACCACTGTGCCACGAGGTTCTAAGAAAACCAGTTTAAAATGAAAGTGAGCACAGATTGCAGCAGGTAGAGGGCAGAGCAGAAAATGTGAGGAGGCATCATCTCTCCCTCGTGCCAAGAATGAATCTTCTCAAGTGTAGACTGAGTTGTACCCAGTAGCCTCCAGGAGTCAGCAGTGAAGGGGAAAGTCAGAGTGGGGAAAGGAAAAAAGGGCAGCATGAAACTGTGATTTGAGGTACATTCCACCCCAAATGGTGAGGGCTGATGGTGGACGTAGGTGCGTCCAGCGGCTGCAGCTGTATGTTTCTAATTTGTCCCTAAGGTTTCTTACGTTATGTTATTTAGACGTTATGTTATTTAGGCGAATGTCTTTGCCAAGCCAGATCTTGCTCAAGCGTATTTCCAGATTAAGAGATTATCTTCTTAGAAAAGAAACAGGTTATACTAAAACTATTGGACACTTGACTGCAAGTTTGTATAAACATGCTAGATATACTTGCTTCTCTCCCCACCACCACCACGTGCTAAAAATGAGCTTATTTTCCACTGGCACAAACAAACTGGATTTCGCATTCCTGAGGGGACAATAAACTGTTCCAGTTATTGACTTCGGTTTGGGTTTCCTTTTACCTTCACCCCGTCTGCTTAGCTACTCCCCCCCCCCCCCCCAAATACATATAAGGGCAAGGGGGAGAAATTATTTCCCCATTAATTTCTATACGTATATCTGTATCTGTGCATTCTTATTTGAGCATGCTTTTAATGAACCTGTCAAGGTTTTGATCAGCCAGCCATCATAGCTGATGGCCTCAGCCACAGACTGATATGCAGAAATTAGCGAGACAACAAGATTGACTTCAATGCTGCAAAAAGCTTCACCCGCCTTTATTAAAAAAACAACAACAACACATCACCCTGCTCTTAAAGGCACAAAAGCCAGTCGGTCATTTTTCCCTGGTCATGTGGCAACTCTACAGATAAAAGAAAATGCAGAGTTGGAGTACCTCTGGAGGTTGCCACCCACTGAGGATTGGTAATAAAATCCTTCTAAAATAAATACATTCGCCAAAATCTTATTAGGGGAAAATGGCCAGCAAAAGGGCAATCACACTGCGGTTTTTCCCCTTATTGCTTGCCTCCGTCACATGGCAAAGCACATAACTATTTCCCAGACCCAAGGAAGCAGAAGAGTAAAACAACTGCATGGATGTGCCAGTAGGCTCTGTCCAGAGGTTTCCTACTTGCATTGTGCTCATCCAACAGGATTTTCTCTGTTATATAAGACTATACATAGTTTTGGTATCATATATATTATTATTTTTATTGTAAGCCGCCCAGATTTCCTACTGGGAAGATGGGTGGGGTATAAGATTAACTAATAATTAAATAAATATAGAAATATAGAAATATGCACAAAATCAGATATTGTGGATGTGTATAAGGGAAGAACATTATAGTGCCTTCTATCAGAAGGTTCAGAATATCTTTCCAAATTAACCAAAGTGCCAGCGTTTTGCTTTTCTTTATGGCGACATCATGCCAGAAAGAACATACTGTACGGCATCACGTAATGATATTTTGAGCCTTTTAGATTAAGGAGGCACTTTGTAAAAATGTCTGCTATTTATTGCCTATCATAACTAACAAAGAGGTGTCACCGCTTGCACAGAACGTTCTAACAAACTAGCAAGTACAAGATTAGTGTCTTTCCATGTATTGAAGCAAAAACATCCTCATTAAATATATTCTTTGAAATGCAAATTAAAATATGATTTTGGGAAGCTTTCTGCAGAGATGCCTCAATGGAACATTTTGCAGTCATTCCTGAACATTTTTTTCACAGCAATATATCCTTTAGGGATGCATCCTGTACAGAATGGCATCTTGTGCACAGGATTCACCAGATTTGTTACACAAATTTGACCGATTCCAAGGCAGAAGAAAAATGCCCGTATTTTTTCTGTCTATAAGAGGCTCCCATGTATAAGACATTCCTACTTTTCCAACCCAAAATTACAGTTTCACAACAGTGTGGTTATTGCCTTGTCTAAGTTCCATGTATAAGACGACCCTCAATTTTTAGTCTAACAATTATAGATAAAAATATAGTCTTATATATGGAAAAATACTGTAACTTTCTACAATAGGGAGGGTCTCGCTATTTGAAGGAAGCCAGGATTCTCACTTGATGCCATGGGAAGTCTTGGTGGAGAGTCTCAGCATGACAAGGCATGGAAAACTGCAGAGAATGGGACATTTTTTTTTTGAGAAATTGACACACCCTTCATTTTTCTGTGTCACCCAGAGATGAGACATGGTTAGGTCAGATCAGAAGTCCACTTGGACCCACAGAAGTAAGGGGATAGGGTTAATCAGCATGGCTTCTGTAAGGGTAAATCTTGTCTGACAAACCTCTTAGAATTTTTTGAAAAGGTCAACAGGCACGTGGATTTGGGTGAACCGGTTGATATAGTCTATCTGGATTTTCAAAAGGCTTTTGACACAGTCCCTCACCAAAGGCTGCTGAGAAAATTGCACAGTCAGGGGATAAGAGGGCAGGTCCTCTTATGGATTGAGAACTGGTTGAGATCCCAGAAACAAAGAGTAGGTGTCAATGGGAAATTTTCACATTGGAGAGAAGTGAAAAGCGGTGTACCCCAGGGCTCAGTCCTGGGACCGGTGCTTTTCAATCTGTTCATAAATGACCTGGAGACAGGGATAAACAGTGAGGTGGCCAAGTTTGCAGATGACACAAAACTTTTCCATGTAGTAAAAACCAGAGAAGATTGTGAAGAGCTCCAGAAGGATCTCTCCAAACTGGGGGAATGGGCTGACAAATGGCAAATGCGTTTTAATGTAACCAAATGTAAAGTAATGCATATTGGGGCAAAAAATCCAAACTTCATCTATCAACTCATGGGCTCTGAGTTATCCGTGACGGATCAGGAAAGAGATCTTGGTGTGTTGGTGGACAGCTCCATGAAGGTGTCTCCCCAATGTGCAGCAGCGGTGAAGAAGGCCAATTCCATGCTAGGGATTATCAAAAATGGGATTGAAAATAAAACAGCCAACATTATAATGCCATTATACAAAGCAATAGTAAGGCCCCACCTGGAGTATTGTGTACAATTCTGGTCACCGCATCTCAAGAAAGACATAGTGGAACTGGAAAAGGTGCAGAAGAGAGCGACTAAAATGATCACTGGGCTGGGGCACCTCCCTTATGAAGAAAAGCTAAAACATTTGGGCCTCTTTAGTCACCGCATCTCAAGAAAGACATAGTGGAACTGGAAAAGGTGCAGAAGAGAGCGACTAAAATGATCACTGGGCTGGGGCACCTCCCTTATGAAGAAAGGCTAAAACATTTGGGCCTCTTTAGTCTGGAAAAAAGGCGCTTGAAGGGGGATATGATTGAGACATACAAAATAATGCAGGGTATGAGTAAAGTGGAGAGAGGGAAGCTCTTCTCCCTCTCCCAAAATACCAGAACTAGGGGACATACACTCAAATTGAGGGCTGGGAGAGTAAAAACTGACAAAAGAAAATATTTTTTCACCCAGCACGTTGTAAGTCTATGGAATTCCCTGCCACACAATGTGGTGATGGCATCTGACCTGGTTGCCTTCAAAAGGGGATTGGACAGATTCCTGGAGGAAAAGTCCATCACAGGTTACAAACTATGATGGAGATGTGTAATCTCCAGGCTTTAAACCAGGGTACTTCAAGGACCAGATGCAGGGGAGTGGTATCATGAGACAGATATCTAGTCTCATGCGCTCCCAAACACATCTGGTAGGGCCGCTGTGAGATACAGGAAGCTGGACTAGATGGGCCTTTGGCCTGATCCAGCATGGCTCTTCTTATGTTCTTATGTTCTTATGTTCTTAATATTCAGAGGGAAAACGGCTATCTTTACTCTACTTCTAACCAATAAATGAGACAAATCCAGTTGCAAAACTTCCGCTTTCTCCTCACATTCACATTGTTTGCTATTGTAATGTTGGGCAACAGAAATATCATTTATTTATTGTAATAAAGTCGTCTCTGACCAACATCCTCTTGCCAAGGTTTCAGGCAGATATCTTTCTTAGATCTACCCATACAAGGCTGCTAATCTTTGGTCCTCTTCCAGCCCAGGACTAACTAGAACTAGCCCTGTTCTGCTTCCCTAAGATGGCAGACTTTGGTGTATTAAGGTGGTTGAGACTGAGTAAAACATACATTTGCCTGAGAATCATAGGCCTGTTCAATCTGTATGTGCACACAGAGCTCCAACTGCAGAAACTGCTGCGGTGATCAGAGGAGGTGCATGGCCAGGCATGAAGGACACCTCATCACCAACAACACCTTCCACAGCCAGAATACAATGGCCCAAGACCCAGTTTTCTTGAGCATTACAAGAACAAGGTTAACACTAGACAAAGTGGGGAAAATTTTTATTCTGTCTTAAAAATCTTCCCTTTCCATTACAGAGTTACCCATAGGACATTAGCTGGATGCTTCTTCCGCCACTTATCATTGTGATGGTAGTTAAGTAGACCTTCAAAATTCTTCTAAAGCAGAAGGTGGGTAAAAGGAAGAGTAGTGTGCATTCATCTGACCATTTGATTGAATTACCACCAAACCCCTTGGAAAATATTGCATCCTCACATTCCACATCCTTGGTTTAATCTAATGAAATGGTGAAAGCCACAACGAAAGAAGCTACCATTATTTATAGCTAATTTGTTTTCTGCCTGGAAAACAGACAAGCAGACGATTTAAAACAGTAACTGTTTTCCTCATTCATCTGTTTTGGATGAAACAACTAATCCTATATTTGGATGAAAGGTAGCACAAAGTTAATGTTTATGATGTTCTCCAAGTATTTACTAGTTATTTTCCAATGGCGTTGCCTATGACATTTGACACTTCCTTTTGCAGCGGTGTCATTCTTTGTTCAAAACTAATGATGATGATTATATTTATAGTAGACTAGCAAATTGCTAGCTGCCTAGATGCCCTAAGCACATCCGATCTCGCCTGATTTCGGAAGCTAAGCAGGGCTGCCCCTGGTTAGTACTTGGATGGGAGACCACCAGGGAATACCAGGTGCTGTAGGTGCCTGGAGTAGGAACTGGCAAACCACTCCAGTATTCCTGCCAAGAAAACTCCATGGACATGGGGTCACGAAGAGTCGTTCACGACTGTAACGATGCAACATACACAGCAAATTGCTAACGCATATTCCTAACTTCCAAAATAATGTTCACAGCTTTCGACAGTGCTGAACATCAGGTCCAAGCCATTCTACTCAGGCTAGCTCATAATGGGATACAATGGGAGCGGTAGTTACTCAGCTGCTGGAGAACTGAAGAGTCCTCAACCCTGTTTAAAAGATCCCTAGATAGATCATGAACTTGTCACTTGAAATGCAGGAAAGCAGAGCTATGATAAGCAGTTTTGGCAGGCACTTGACCTCCAGCCGCGGGCGGCCAACATTTTCTGCTTTGTACATCTCGAGTCGTTTCTCATTAGACATTAAAAAGCAGATGCAGAGTCTTTGCAATTATGGCCTTGCACTTCTGCCAGGATCAAGGGCCCAAGCAATCTTATATAAATATCTACATAATTGCTTGAAAGTGTGTGATTGATAGATCTTGCAGTGCCCATGATTAAAGCTGTCAGGATTAGGCTAGTTGCCTTCCTGCTCTGATAATCTGTGACAGGAAGGGATGTCATGGGCTCCCCACAACTATTTCCAAGCCATTACAGACGCCTTCTTGCTTCTGCGTTCTCCGTTCCAAATACAGTGGACCCTTGTATAACAAATGGTTTGTATAACATAAAATTTGTACAACATAAAAAATTCCAGAGGTGGAGAAATTTGCTTAACATAGTCACCTATGGGGCGAATCTGTACAACATAAAAATGGGATCACTGTTTTCAATGCATTCCTATGGGAAATTTTTATAAAGGAAAATTTGCTTAACATAATTTCATTTGGAAAAAATTAATTCCTTTATACAAGGTACCACTGTACAGTGCTTTTTCAAGAGGCAGCTGTGCTAGCCTGTGCCATCTTATCAGGGAAAAACAACATGCAAATTAAAAAATGAAGGAGACAAAAAAAAGTTGTGGCACCTTGAAGACTCACTGCCATCTTTTAATGTGAGCTTTCATGGATGAGTCCACTTCCACAGTCAACATATAGATAGCAAATATAGCGCTATAATGCCAACATGGGAAGCTCAGAAAGTCAGCATTGGTGAGGATCTGAAAATGTTAGTTTGCTGGCATGAGTTGACATAAGAAGGACAGGCTTATTTGATGTTAAACTGGATGGATGGGGAACATAAGAAAAGTACCTTATAGAAGTGATGCAAGAGAAGATAGTACCTTCATCGGACCACCCCCCAAAAAATAAAAATAAAACTGCAAGTTTTCAACATTAATCCATCTTCTTCTGACTGTGCACCACGATTTTGTGAACAGTGCAGAGAAAAAAGTGTAGACATATATGAGGGCCCCAAAAGTTCACTGGTGATGATTGTTCCAGATTTGCTCCTTAGGGTGAGTTCAAATGCAAGCTGCAAATACAGTTGGGGTTGCACAGCCTGAGGGAGGTGGATTAATCTTAAAAGCTAGCTGTTCGTTCAGTTTTTTTAGTGGTCTAATAAAGCTGTCACTTGCTCTTGCATTTCTCTTACGTAAGGACCATGCAGCATTTAATGGAAGAGAGAAGCTGCAGAGGTGTGACTTTCACACATCCCTGGCCACCTAAGGAGCCTATTCAGACCCAGGGGAAGTGAAACCAATATGAAGGATAATTTGGAGGTCTCCTCCCTGCCATCCTCAGACACAAAAAGCTACTTTGATGAGTAACAAATTATTTCACTTTAAGAAGAAAAGATATCCATGGCTCAACTTATAGTTAACTTCACCAGGATGACAGAATGACAGAGAATCTTCAGGGAGATCATTGAATCATGTTAGCCAAAATCCTACTGAATTTATTCACCTGTGGGAGGCAAATGGTGTAACTCACAGGAGCTTCACACTGGCAGTTAAAGAGCCCCCTTTGGATTTTGTGGTGCGTTGCTACCCACAAGAATCACATCCGCATAAAAGTCCAAGCAGGGACTCATTAATTAGCGATGAAAAGCTGGTGGCATTTTCCATCCAAAGAAGTAACTAAGCAACAGAGCTTGGATCATTAATTTATAAGTAAACAGAGTATTACTTACTTACTTGTTTTGTTCTGCCAAAAACCCCTTGCATCTATTTATCCTACTGTATACATCTTGCTCCATTTACTTCTATATCAACAGCAGAAATGTGTTTCAAATTATTTCTGTTTAGGCTTTCTTTTGTTATATAACTAATGAGTTCATGAGACTTAGAACACAGTCTTGCACACATTAACTTTGTTAACGTTAATTGGCAATATATATTGTCTCCTTAATTTAGTGCATGTACAAATACAGTAATACCTTGGTTTATGAGCATAATTTGTTCCGGAAACATGCTTGTAAACCAAAACACTTGTATATCAAAGCAAAAGTCCCCATAAGAAATAATGGAAACTCAGATGATTCATTCAGGGACCCCATAGATCACATACTGTATACACAAAATGCTCAAACTCACAAAAGAAGTTGGCTAGAAGTCCATGTCCACACCATGGTTTAGGTACCCGGCTACGGAATCTGCACTACTTTGGACTAACAACTGGATTTTACTCTGTTTTCAATAAGACAACAATAAAACGCAATTCGTAGCCCTATACACACTTGACTAGCTGCCCCATGACTAGAAATGTTTTGAAAAATAAGAAAGGACGTTGAAAACAAATTAAAGAAAAATATAAAGAAAAATAAAACAAACCCCTAACCTGCACTCCCGTTTGAAAGCATTCCTGTCTGGTGCAAGGGAGACCTCCATTCCTCTCCCCCCCCCTTTCCTTTGGAGGCTTCCTCAAACATTCCAGACAATCACCCACAATCCATTGGGCAGAGACAAAGCCACAATTGGCTCACTTGTGAGCATGCGACTTGCTCCAGTTACTTGTATTGCAAGCCATTGCTTGCTGATCAAGGCAAAAGTTAAGAGAAATGTTTGTCTTGTAAAACGCTCTTAAACCAAGTTACTCTTAAACCAAGGTATTACTTTAAAGAGATAATTAGATTGGTATCCTGTGCCCTACAGGAGTCCAGACCATTATTTAGTTCCATGAAAGTATTTCTGCATTTCAGGTTCTTCATGAACAATCCTATTCCTGAAAACGGGAACAAACGGCTAGGCCTGGCCATAGACCGAAGAGGGCAGACAGACGAAACAGAAGAGCCTCTGACCCGGGCAGTGGCAGACTCTGCAACAATGGATGTTCTTTTATTTTCCTTTTATTTCTATCAGCTGCCAGGAGTTATCAGTAACTAGAGGAACTCCCTAAGGCAGGCACATAGAAGGGCATGAGTAAGGGACATTAAAACTGTCTTCTTCCAGTTGCCTTAAAAGTGCAATTGAAAGAGCCTGGTCTTGTCTACACTTTCCATCCTTTTTCTCTCTCCAGTGGCACAGTGGTTACTGCAGGTAAAACTGTGCTCACGACCTGGGGTTCAATTCCAGGTAGCCGGCTCATGGTTGACTCAGCCTTCCATCCTCCCAAGGTCAGTAAAATGAGTACCCAGCTTGCTGGGTGTGTGTGTGTGTTAATGTGTAGCCTGCATTCTGTAATTAAACTGTAAACCACTCAGAGACTACTGAGAATCATAGAATCATAGAGTTATAAGCAGAACACTTTGCTTTTGCTTCCTCACTCTTAGATCTGAAACTAGTAGTCTTGTGTCCATCATATAGACTTTGATGATCTGATTGAAGCTTTGCAATGGAAAAGAGGAGGAAAGTTAATTTCTAAGAAAAAGAGCACACTTTCTATATCTTTGGTGCCATCTTAGGGCTAGTCCCTATGACGTGTGTGGCTCAGATTGAAATGGGTTAGAGTCAGGGTCCAATGTCCATTTTTCCAGTTTCAATTTCCATGCCATCTTCTCTAACCTCTCCCACTCCTTCCATCTCATCTCCTCCATATTCTCTGTCCTGTCTCTACCCTTGTCTTTTCCCCTCCCTTGTTGTTGCCTTTCACAGCCGTTGCACTACCAAAAAGTTATTTTACACTCTACAGAGAGACACATCCAAGAGAGACACAAGCAAGGGGAAATTGTTCTGAAGTAGAAGGAAAGTGGATAATTTTGATTCTCCAGTAATGTGACAGAAATCTGTTGAGCTACTATGACAAATGTGTGATGGATCCACCTCTTAAACTTGAACAAATCAGATGTGCGGATGAGCCCTTAGTGACTTCCTAATATTTTATTTCCTTTTCCAAACATATAATTGTAATATGTGGTCTGAGCACCAAAGATTCCATGGGCTTTTTCATAAATACCAGACTAACTTAATTTAAGTTTATTTTGATTGATTAGTCTCTTGAAAAAATATTTTCACTTTTCCTTGTTTAACAATGTCCCTATTCTTTCCCTTTTTATAACACTCCCCAGGCCTTTTACACTTGAAGTTGAAATTCTTAGAAGTTTAACCATATTTATTTACCACCAGTTGTACATTCTGGTCCCATGATGTGAAAAAGCTGGCAATTGCTAACAAAATTCTAAACTCCAACCTAACCCAAATTGAATTAACCATCATTTCCCCTAACCAACCACACAAACACATAACTATTCATTCTTAATTCACTTGTTTCCAAAGCCTCAGGGGGGAGTGGATGGGCCCCTCCCAGCATGCTCAGGCTGGCCGCTACACTTAGCCTCATAATCTTCTACCCTTATTTCTAATACTCCTACTTCTATTTAATTATTCTAACTTCTATCCCCTATTCAGAAAGAGGGAGTAGGGAAAGAGAAGGCAGAAGGCAGAGGCAATGGTACATGCCACTAGTAGGCATGTTTGGGAGAGACCATTCGGGGCTGCAGTGACTGTCATATCCAGCATTATTGTTTCCTCCTGTCTCTGACTTCAAACAGAGCCCTGTCTCTCTGCTCTTTGTCTGTTTCCCTCTCTAGTGTCTGTTGAGGTCTATGGCTGAAAGCAGTCATGTTTGTCAGTTTGCTGTTGATCTGTAGAGAAACAAAACATTTTTAATCTTAGTACTACTGATGTCTCACGGCGAGTTATTGAGACTGTAAGTGCCAGTTAATGAGGAAAGGGGTGGCCTAATCTGACGAACGTGAATCTAGTTTAATCTGTGAATCCCTGTACTTGTGCTGCACAGCTAAAGACAATGAGTATTTTTGTTTTAAAAAATGACAGTAATTCTACTTTTTCAGGTTTCAGACTGGATAAATGAAAGAGATTATTATATCTCACACCTCATTCTGCTGCTATATATATGTCTGAAGTGCACATGTGCATGAAACGTTACATTAAAATATGAAAGGTAGTCTTTAAGGTGCCACATGTTTGTGACTTTTGTTTTGTTTTGTTTTGTTTTTCTTTGATTTTTGCCTGAAATCCTTGAAAAGACTAACACAGCTACCCTCTCTGAAACATTTGAGCCATAGTCTCTCTCTCTCTCTCTCTCTCTCTCTCCATTTAAGATGTAGCACGAGGGTGGCCTGCAGCCGCAATTGGGGCATTTAAAAGGTCAGGTCTCTTTTTCCTTCTGAGAACAATCTCAGAGTCAGCAAATCCGCAGTCGCCCTGGCTCTCTGCAATACCACATTGTTCCCAACAACACTCTTCGGTCCTAAATAACTCTACAGCTTTCACACCATGCACGCTAACAGATCACTGGCTGCACTTCTATCCCAAACACTTCTGCTTGGCTCCAGACCTTAATTTTCCTTTCCTAAAGGATCTCCAGTTCCTCTTGTTGCATTTCTTGGCTTTAGGGGCACTCTTGCCAGCTGTCCTGCTTATCTTGGGAGTATTTCCTAGAGAGACCTCTTTAAGAAATAGGTGATTAGACATGGGCACGACCAGAAAAAATAACGTTTTGAGTTTTCGTTTGTCGGAACGGGTCCATTTCGGGTCGTTTCCGTTTGTTGCAAAAGTTTTCAAAAATTTGTCATTTCCGTTTGTCGTTTGTCGTTTGTTGTTTCCACCGTGATTTAGCACAATTTGACTTCCCAGAGCATAGGGGTGTCCCGCAATCAGGGCCGGCGCTAGGTGTTTTTGCACCCTAGGTGGCGGGCGGGGCAGGGGGCGGGGGGCGGGGGGGAGGTACAGGCGCGTGGCAGTGGCGGGGGGGCCATGGGCGGGTGGCAGCCGCAGGCAGGTGAGTGGGCAGGCGGCGGTGCGGGTCACAGGCAGGTGGCGGCGCAGGCAGATGGGCAAGTGGGCAGTTAGGATATCACTTAGGATAGAGGTTCTGTTCTTGGCTTGCATTCCCAATGTGTGTGTGTGCAAGCAAATTGAAGTTGGGAAAATAGAAAATAAATGGTAGTATATATTTTTAAAATAAATCCACACCTCCCACTCTCAGTCGAACCTCCCCCTTTATGCAATATCAGAAAAAAATCCTCAAACTGCCAGATAAGAAATAAAGAATAAACTGCTATTCCCTTCAGCAGACAAAGCTGCAGGGAATCAAATAAATTATTTTCTAAATTCAATTCCCTCCCTGCCTGCCTAACTTAAATCCTAAAGCCTCCAGCCTCCCTCCTCAATCTCAATCAGATCACACCAGCACCAGCAGCCAGCCCTCCTCCTTCAACCACATCCATACACCCGACTGCGATTTCTGGAAGGTGCCTCGGCTTTTTATGCCCTCCGAGACATCCAGAAGTGTCAGTCAAAAACCTGGCGATGCCATTGGTGGAATGGTTCAAAAAAATTGCATGGTCCCATCCCATGCCCTGCCCAAATGGGCAGGTCTAAAAAAATAAAAAATAAAATAAAATAAAATAAAATCAATACGACGTTTTATTGCTATAAAAAACCCACTGCTGCTACTATAAAAATTCAGGCATTTTAAATAAATAAATTTCACATGTTTCTGTGGTGATTTGGTGTGTTTTTTGACCACGATCTCAAAAGAAAAATTGTGGTCACCATTTTGGATCCCCCCCACCGCATGGCATGCAGCGAGACAGACGACGAGGATGACCCCCCCCCCAGCCTGGTGCAAGCAGCCCAGGACAGGAGAAGAGGGGGGGAAAGGCCGGGGACCCTCCCAGAAACCACCCCTCTGGTAGGTGGCAAAGCCTCAGGCAGGCATATTTTCGCCTGCTTTTTTGGCCGGGAGTCGGGGTTTTTTAAAAAAACCTTTTCTGTGCTTTGCATCGCGCGATCGCCGTGATGCCACAAACGGAAATGAAAAACCCGACCAAATTTTCCTTTTTTCATTTCAAGTTTGAGTTCTGACGGCTTAATTATCGTTACCGTTACGTAACAGAAACGATAACCGAAAACAGAAACGACAATTTCGCCAAGTCGTGCCCATGTCTATAGGTGATGTCCCAGCCTTTGCCAGATTTCCTCACTTTACCAATAACCAAAGCCCAGTAGATGCCACAAGTGTGTCACTGGCCTTCCTTTGCCTCAGGAGCCAAAAGTGGTGGGAGCCATTGTCCATGCACAGAGATCGATCCCTATGGATTGCAATGGGTTCCAATGTCTGAAGCTGCGATCTGAGGAGAAACAGACTGCTTTTCACTGCACCTGTCCTTTGAAAATACTGGTGCTGCCATAATCTGACTGATGAGACAGCATGTGTGTAGTTGTGTGTTTCCTACAACTACTACAATCCTGTGTCACACAAAATCCAAATAAACAAGACAAGACACATGTGGCACCATAGATGGTCACAAAGCTTTTCAACAAGGCCAAGGATCAGCTGCCAAGCTGAAATGGCCATCGCTGTCGCTGACCCCATTGCCATCTACACACTGGCTGCACAAGACAAGGCCAGCTGTCGGGCAAGCCAAGAATGGAGCCACAAAGCCCCACTACCACAGCCTCTCCAGATGAACAAAGCCTGGTCCCCAACCGTGAGGGGAGGAAGGGAGGAGGGAGCAAGAAGCTGAGCCAGCAAGACCCCCAGCAGACAGAGTCAGGCCCCACCTCCTCACCAACAAAAGACATTGTTCCCGGGAGGGGGAGAAGAAGCAAAGGGACCATTACAGCTCAGAGGCAGAAGACATCCCAAAACAGGAAGGTCTTTTAAAAACCGTGCCCTCCACTCCCTCCTTGATGCCGACTCCATCACCGACTCCACCGGCCAGCCGACCAACCAACCAAGCTCAGCATGGTAGACACTGCCAAACAACCAATGAAGGGAGAACAGCAGAGGCGAAGGAGAGGCAAATGGCAGCAGAGGCAAATGGCAAGTCAAGATGGCAACCCAGGAGCAGCATGGGATAGACAGGCAGACGAGAACCAAGCAGGAACCTGGCAGGACAAACAAGCAGGAACCAAAGAAGACAAACAGGCCAGACCTGGCAAACAGGAGTCGCAGATGACAACCACCAACCCCCCCTCATCGTCGGCAGCATGAAAGGCCTAGCAAAACAAAACTGAAAAACAATAAAAACAAATTTAAAAGGACCAGCAACAGGGATGGGCAACACCCCCCGGCCGCCATCTTTGCCGGAAGTCTCCCTTAATATGCCCATCTGGGTGTATGGTATTTCTTTGACTTTTGCCTGTTACTTGCAAAGACTAACATGGCTACCTCCTCCAAAACTGCAATCTTCTGTGTGTGTGCTGAGATGTAAGCTGTGTTTTTCTCAGTCATATCCACACAATATGGTAGCTGGAGTCACGTCCATGTAATTCTACTTTTATTTTATTTTCATTTTATTTTATTTTGGTCACCATCCTTCTTGCTGGGTTTCTGACCAACCCAAAAGGATAAATTGGGGAAGCAACAGGGTGTCTTATGGAAAGGAAAAGTGTGTAGAGAGTGTACAGAAACATCTACCTGGCTTTGTCTGGATAACAGACCAAGATTTATCTCTTCCTTCACTGTTTTCTTATCTCCAAATATGTACATATTTGAACATGTTCTAAATTTATTCATCGCTTGAATGCATCTCCTATCAGCCAAAGTAAGTTTTGCACTCATTTGAATTGTGTGCATTTTCTGTACTCGCTTTTGCACTCATTTAAATTGTGTGCATTTTCTCTACTCGCTTTTTGAAATGGGTATGCTGTTTGCCAAATGCGTTCGTAGCCATACATGGATGTGGGAATTTTAAAGCAGAAGCTGTTTCTGCCTTGCAGACTGTTGCAGGAAAATGGACCAGGACAAGATCACCAAATCTCACACTTCTATTGAATTTTACATATGGGGATCCAGATTGGTACCGCAGTTGAAGTTTTAAAGTAACATTTGAGAAATGCAGGTGTAAGTCCTCACTAAGTGATAAAATGCCTTCAGTGGCTTTCTGATTCCCTTTCTCTCCCCCGCCCACCCATATCTTGCCTCATGATAGAATTAGGATGATGAGGGGGAAGGACGACCATTTATATTGCCTTGAGTTCATTGGGGTAAAGGTGGAATATATATGTAACAAATGACTAGCCAGAATATCTGCCATAAGCTCTCTAGAGAAAAAACAAATAAATATTGTACTTCAGTAGTATACTTCTCTGTAATGTTGAAATTTGGACCCTGACAAATGCATTAGGCAGGAAGCTGGAAGTATTTGAAATGTTAACATACAGACAAATTCTGAAGATACCTTGGACAGCCAGAGTCATTAATGTGAAAAAAACAGCTAGAAATGTTCAATACTATAATGGGAAGAAAATTACAAAAAATTACAAAAATTACAATATTTCAGTCACATAATGCACAATAAGAAATACCAATTGTTGCAATAAGAAATACCAATATTTAGAATAGCTAGTTTACATTTTAAAAAATCTGCTACGAATTGCCAACATTCTACAAGGACATGGCACTTGAAAAAGAAGTGTCTCAGATCCAGTAGTAAGTTGCAACTAGGGCAGTGGTGGCAAACCTTTGGAACTCCAGATGTTTTGGACCACAGCTCCCACAGTCCTTTGCCATTGGCAATTTAGGCTCGGAATTCTGGGAGTTGTGGTCCAAAACATTGGGAGTGCCAAAGATTTGCCACCACTGAGCTATGGTATGGCCCACTGACTCCTTACAAAAGAGTTGACTCACCAAATCCCCACTAGAGATGGATAGAAATCAGGGAAATTTGTCAGTCTAGCATCACGGGTGCCATGCATACATCTCCCCATCCCCAGGCTGCTGTCCCACACACCAGCCTCTGCCAGATGTCCAGGTCGTCCTGCTGGCTGGAGCCCTGGCTTCCCTTTCCTGCCTTCTCTGGAAGCCAGGCACTAAACAATCAGACTCCCCATTACACCTCTTCATCTGATTGGCCAGCTGCCGGAGGAGCCGGGGAAAGGAAACCCGGGCTCCTGCAGCTATCTCAGGAGGATGATCTGTCTGGGGCATGGAAGCTGGTGAGTGGGCCACCAAGCTGGGAGGTGGGAGAGGGTGTGTGTAATACTTGTGGTGCTGCACCAATGAATTTCACAGACTCAGTGGAAATCAATTCATGCCGATCTCTAATCTCCACTGATTCAATAGGCCCCATCTGGTTGTGACATACTGCTGGATTTCAGCCATGGTATAAAAAGAAAAAATTCCTTTGATTTTCTTTCTATTATTTTCTTTTTTTTAATCTGGAAGAAGCTTTTGCATAATACCTATCCATCTGTATCTTTGTTTTTTGGTTTTGTTATGTTTTCCTGTGTTCCTTTTCTCAATGACCCAGACGTGAAAAGTCAAGTAGTACAGGAGGAAGACGATCTTTTAAAGTCATCAAACACAAGCGTTTCTTCCTAAAAGTCCTGTAACTTATTTAAAAATCAAACACCATACTATGTTCAACATTTATTTTTTTCAGATGTCACGCAAATCATACCTCTATTTTACAAACTTTATCAAGAATGGAATAAAGCAGGGCTCTGCAACCCCTGAGCTGGGATCCGTTTAGAACTGGGCTGCAGCATGCCCGCTAATTTTCCACCCCCACTGTGTGGGGCTCTCTTCACTGCACAAGCACACATTGCATTGAGGAGGCAGCTTCTGCCCAGCCCCTCTCCCCTCCCTCCCGCCCACCTTGACTGGCACCCTGGGCTGTTGGACAGGTGTCGCTCTACACAGCACTGGACCAAAGCGGCCGTGCCTGCAAGAGACAGCAGAGGGATAGAACCAGGCAAACGGTGGGGGTGAGGGTGTGGGGGAGATACAAAGTCCAGCTTAGGGGCACCTTTCCCCTTCCTCATTTGGCCTTGCCAGAGTTAGAAGAAGTGAGACTTCACTGGATGTAGATCAGTTCACTCTGATACTATGTCAGGTGACCCTGCTCAGCCTGTTGTAAATCAGATTATGCCTCTCTGTATTCTTTGTATGTTATGTTGTCATACTATGTGTGTATGTTGTTTGCCAATGAGTGCCTAAACTCTTTAATACATTTAAGTTCAAGTTTATAGTTGTGTTTCTCTAACAATTTCCTACTCTGCTTGCTCTTACTTTACAAGGTAAAGTTAAAGGGTCTCCTGCAAATGCGTGCTAGTCATGTCCTAATCTGGGGGCAATGCTCATCTCTGTATTGAAGCCGAAGAGCCAGTGTTGTGCAAGGGAAAAAAGGAGGCAGGCAGCTGGATTTGGTTTGGAGTTTAAGATATGTCAGTGCCACTGAACATAGGCAGAGTGTTCCCCCTCCCCCCTTAGCCAAGCCTATCAGGGCAAGATGTCGCTGGGAAGGGGCAGGTGGAAAGACCTCCAAGCCTGTATTTAAACTCCAGTGGAACATTCTGGTTGCCTGTTGAGAGTGTACTGAAACCATGTTTGCCCCAGGAGATACAGACTGTAGTTGTGGCCCTGGTTACAGTGCTGGGCTGGGACGGTGGGGACCAAGGATGAGACCCTCAACTCATCCATGAGCATGATCTCAGGCTGAATACTCCGTCTCCCTGGCATGGAAGGCTAGTCATATTCCCTAGCTGTGGTAGCTAAGAACGACGCCTCCAACTTTAGAGTCAGTCTACCATTAAATTATCTCCTCATCAACAGGAAAGGGTTAATTATGGACACTTGTAAGCTTCCCAGCGGCACTTAATTATTTCATAATATAATGTAATAATAATAGGGATAAAGGGTACAATAAATGTAATGCACTTGAATCATCCTGAAGCCATCCTCCCCATCCGTGGAAAATTGTTTTCCATGAAAGGAAGGTTGGGGACCTCAGTAATAAAGAACATTTTGCTACAAAAGATGGTGCAGTGTTTTTTGATAGTTTATTTGTCTGAGATCTGTTTAATATTCATTGCGCGTTTAGCCTCCAAATCTGAGCTCCAAGCGCCGCTGCCAATTCAAGATCTAAAGTTTCTTTCTGTTTTCAACAGCTAATTTAAAACATTGTGGATTGTGATCCATTTCTCTCCACTCTTCTAGCAACAACACGATACGATCTGAAGACTTTAAAAGGGATACACTAGCAGAAAATGACAAGTTGGAAAATCAGATTGCTACACATTCCTATGCCAAAGCCTCTGCTTGAAGTAACAAGGGCAGCCCTAATTTATACCATCGGGATATTTTTATTTCCTGTATATAAATTCCTGCGCAAATGTGAACTGAATGCTTCTGGAACCCAGATACTAAGTGGCCATATGCCTTCTGGTACATCTTCATATACACACAAATCTCTTCCACAATCAACAAATTTCATTTGATTTCATTTCAACTGCTGAGGTATAACCAATTGCAAGGGGTCTCTGAGAGGCAATATTTACCACAGCAATTAATTTTTCTTACTTTGGTCTCCTGCTAAGGCCGAGGTTTCCAGCTGTGGGTCTCCAGATGTTCTTGGACTAAAATTGCCAGAAAATTCACCACTAGCTGTGCTGGCCAGGATTTCTGGGAGTTGCAGTCCAAGAACACCTGGTTGAGAATCACAACTGTAAGGAAAATATATCCTCAATCTTGTGTTTTATTTTAAACATACCATAAATCTAAGTGTATGCTGAGGAAAAGAACGAACAAGCTAAATATAGCATTTTTCTTATGCTGAAACTGTTTTTTAAATGTATAAACGGCCATCATGTTCAACGAATTATAATCTTAGGCAAAAAAAATTTAGTCAAGAACTTTGTACAGTAATACATACTATTACACCATTAGTGATAGAACAGAATAATGCCAAAGGATTTGGGCACTTAGAATGTGTCCAAATGAGATCCTACATCTCAGTATCCATTTCAGAGTGGGTGTGAGCCCTCACTGGTTTAGGACCGATTCAAAATTCATCCAGATACCTTCTTCGGAACTTTATCTACTTAGGTCTCCATATGTTCTTGGACTCTGAGTCTTGAGAGTCCCCTGGACTGCAAAGAAATCAAACCTATCCATCCTGAAAGAAATCAACCCCGAATGGTCACTGGAAGGATAAATTTTGAAGCTGAGGCCACCTCATGAGGAGAGAAGAGTCCTTGGAAAAGTCCCTGATGTTAGGAAAGATTGAAGACAAAAGGAAAAGGGGATTGCAGAGAACAAGATGGTTGGACAGCGTCATTGATGCAACCAATATGGATTTGACCAAACTCCAAGAGGCAGTGGAAGATAGGAAGGCCTGGCGAGCTCTGGTCCATGGGGTCATGAAGAGTCGGACACAACTGAACTGAACAACAAAAATGTTCTTGGGCCAAAAATCCCAGAAGCCTTCTTCATTTATTATGCTGGCCTGGATTTTTTATAGTTGTAGTCTAAGAACATTTATGGCCTGAGATTGGGAACCCTTGGTCTAATAATATTATATTCCAGGGCTGTTCAATTTTGAACAGGTCAAGGTCTACTTTTTCCGGCCCAAAGTGCCTGAGGGCTACTATACTAAAACCTCTACTTACAAATTCTATCTGTTCTGAGCACATGCTCATAAGTAGAGATGGGCACGACTCAAAAAAATGGTGTTTCGTTTGTCGTTTGGTCGTTTAGGGGTCCGTTTCGGTTCGTTTTCATTTTCGTGACTTTTTTGCAAAAAAATTCGTTTTCATTTCGTTAGGTAATGAAACGAAAAATGAAAACGAAAACAAAAAATTGCTGTTTCGTTAGCATTCTTTTTAGTTCAATGCATCTGCTGCAACGGAAATGAAAAACACGGCAAATTTGGTCGTTTCGTTTTAATTTTGTTTTAAAAAAATTTGTTTCATTTTTGTTGCATAACGAAACAAAAAAATGAAAACAAAAACAAAAATCGCTCGTTTCATGCCCATCTCTACTCATAAGTAAAAACTTTTGTAAGTAGAGCAGCGGTTTCCCATAGGAATGCATTGGAAACCAATTCATCTGTTCTGGAGGGAACAGATTTCAATGCGCCATAGCCCTTGAACTGCCCCGCTCGGCTGAGACAGTGGGTTGGCGGACCCAGAACTTTGCTGGGGCAGTGGTGGTCCTTGGAATGAGGGAGGGAGGGGTGGAGAAATTATCCCCTCACTTTTTTATTGATGGCCCACAGGCTACTTTTGAACCCTTCACGGGCTGCCAGTAGCCCGCGGTCTACCTGCTGGGCAGGCCTGTTATATTCTAAGGATGTCATGAACCATTGGAGTTGTGTATACAACACTGTTCTAAAAATCAAATGTCCCCAGCTTCTGTGGCTCTGGATTAATCCAAACTGGACTCAGAGTTGCTCTTTAGATTACCCATACAGTGGAACCTTGTATAAAGGAATTAATTCATTCCAAATGAAATTATTTATTTATTTATTTATTTATTTATTTATTTATTTATTTATTTATTTATTTAACTTATATGCCGCCCACTACCCAAAGGTCTCTGGGCGGCTTACAATCCAAGAATAAAACAATTTAGAATAGTTAAGAGTAAAATATCAATAAATCATCAATAAAAACATTACACTAAAATCATTATTCTAAAATTGTCATCAGCGGACCCACAATCTATATTATATCAATTAAAAACCTTCTGGAACAGGAAGGTTTTTACCTGGCGCCGGAATGTAATCAGTGTTGGCGCCAGGCGGATCTCGATCGGGAGGGCATTCCATAGCTTGGGAGCAGCTGCCGAGAAGGCCCTGTGTCTACAGGCCATCCCTCTCACCTCCTTGAGGGATGGCTCTTTCAAAAGGGCCCCCTGGCAAATTTTCCTTCATACAAATTTCCCATAGGAATGCATTGAGAACAGAGTAATCCCTAATCGTGACCATTTTTATGTTGTACAGATTCTCCCCATAAGTGATTCTGTTAAGCAAATTTCCCCTATCTCCGGATTTTTTAATGTACAGATTTTATATTATACAAACTGTTTGTTGTACGAGGGTCCACTGTATATCCTCTAACTCTGTACATGTGGAATAAGGAAAAGAAGCAGTAGATAAAGTTCTGAACAAGATATCTGGATGAATTTTAGATTGGTTAAAAGCACTTAAAGTATCCCCTTCCCCTTTTGTTACATTATTTGCAAAAGAGACGCTGTTATACTCTTATTACCAAACTTTAAGTCAAGATTCTCACATTCAATATGTTCCTTATACATACAAGGGGCATATATGGGTAGATGGTGCTTTCAATGCTGAGAAATGCAACATTTGCTAGAAACTGCAGTAAGAAACATAGCTAGAGATGGGTATTTGCCCAGCTAGATATTTTAGAGCAGGCATGCAACAAATAATGGAGAAGTTTTGAGAAATAATGTTCAGAGGCCTTCTATATTTAATCAAGAAAAAAAAAGAAATAGCTGGAATATTTCTAAAAAAACAGTCTTCTCAGAATTCTTAGAAGTTCTTTCTTAGAAGTTTCAAATGTTACATTTGGGGGTTTCATTGTCAATACATTTTCTGTATAATATAGTGCAGTGATGGCAAACCTTTTAGAGACCGAGTGCCCAAACTGTGATTCAAAACCCATTAATTTTTCACAAAGTGCCAATACAGCAATTTAACCTGAATACAGGTGGCTGTGAAGGGGCAATGTCGGGTGCCCAGGGAAAGGGCTCTGAGTGCCACCTTTGGCACCCGTGCCCTAGGTTCGCCACCAACACTGATATAGTGTGTTCTTTCCTAAATCCCTGTAAACTCCATAACCATGTATGAGGGAGAGTAGTGTTATCTCTGGCTCCAGGAGAACATTAAAGCTCATGTTGTGGTATCATTCATTGGTCAGTTTTGCACATATTTTACTTCCTCGTAATAACCTTAAATGTTCTGTGCCTTAATCACAGGTAGAGATGGGCACAAAATGAACTTTTGGTTGATTTCATTATTTGTTATTCATTTCATTATCTAACGAAATGAATAACGAACTGCCCCCTCTAAGAGAAAGGAAACGAAACAAAACGGAAATTTCTGTTTTGTTTTGTTTCATTTCGTTTGCCGGTGTCTCCTACCTGGTTCTGCTGCTGGTGGTCCTGGATGGAAAATAGAGATGGGCACGAATAAAAAAAATGGTGTTTCGTTTGTCGTTTAGGGGGTCCGTTTCGGCTCGTTTCCGTTTTTCACGAATTTTCACAGAAAATTCATTTTTGTTTTTGTTTGTTTCGTTACCGTTTTGTTACCATTTGTTTCAAATTTTTGTGATTTTTTTTAGCTTTTAAAGCAGTTCAATGTATTGCCGTAACAAAAATGGAACGGACGACAAAATTTCTGATGTTTCTGTTCATTTCATTTCATTTTAGAGATAAAATTCGTTTGTCGTTTTCTTGCGTAACGAAACAAAAAAACAAAAACAGAAACAAAAAATTGTTCGTTTCGTGCCCATCTCTAATGGAAAACACAAGCCGACCTACAGCTGGTAGGCAGCCGTGGTCAGCAGTAAAAAAAAATAAAATAAAATAAAATAAAATAAAATAAAATAAAATAAAATAAAAGATCTGGCCCGCAGGCTGCCCCCCCCCAAACCCCTAAAACCTCTATCTAGTGCACAGGCCTGGCCCCAGCCTGTGAGCAGTGGACCCGGCCCACGGCCGGCAAAAGTTTTTTTAAAAACTGACTGGCTACAGAAGTAGCACGGGCCATGGGGTCGGCAGTAAAAATATAAACTATAATAAAATAAAAACTAAAAAATTTAAAAACTAAAATTTAATAAAGGAACGCCACCCTGGCTCCAAGGGGCACGTGGTCGCACTTGAAAAAAATTAAATCAAATCAAATTTTAAAAAAGGGGCACCGACCTGGTCACGGGGTGGCTGGGTCGGTGCTCTAAAATAAAGGAAAAAAATTAAAAAATTTAAAAGCACTGACCCGGCCCCAGGGGCTGCGCGGTCGTCACCTGAAGGAAACAATGAATAATGAATCAAAATGAACAACGAAATGAATATTTCAAAAAAATTAAAAACAAAATGAAATGAACCTTAAAACAAACCGAACCAAAACGAATTGCCATTTTTCGTTTCGTGCCCATCTCTAATCATAGGCCTTTTAGGCCTTTCTTTCTTTCTTTCTTTCTTTCTTTCTTTCTTTCTTTCTTTCTTTCTTTCTTTCTTTCTTTCTTTCTTTCTTTCTAAGCTCATAATAACATCATAGAACTGACTGGATAGCTTAGGTATTTGGCTGTGGAGCCAGAGGTTGGGTTAGATTCCCCACTGAACCTCCTGAGAGAAGAGCCAACCTGTATAGTTATAGGAAAGCTGCACAAGTCTGAGGCAGTCCCCTACAAAAAGAGACTAATTACCAATTAGGAGTATTATTTACCTAAAAATGCCCCCAAAGGTTGCCATATATCAGAACTGACTTGATGGCACTCAGCTGCTGCTGCTGCTGCTGCTGCTGCTGCTGCTGCTGCTGCTGCTGCTGTTGTTAGAATAAGCAGAATGGACATGGGTGCTACTATTTTGGCAACTAGACTTTTCTTGTGAAATCGAAATGTTTTGCTACTCATCCAAGCACCTTCATCAGTCTGAGGAAAGTTAGTGGCCTTGTCTTGTCACTAACTTTCCTCAGATTGAGGAAGCTGCTTGAATGAGTAGCGAAACATTTCAATCTCATGAGAAAAGAAGTCCAGTTGCTATGACTCAACTTCCAGATAACCTAACCTGGACAACTGAGAATCTTTACAGACATTTTGTGCCTTACACATGTTCTCATCACTCTGCAGCTTCATCATATTCGTGATCTGATAAGCCCCATGGAAGGAATTATCTAGGTCTCCACTGAACTTCAGTATGGGAAGTTCAATACTACCAGCCGTTACAGAAGCAATTGTACACTGAAACATAAAACATCTCCACCCACCCCAACTGAGAGAAGTGGGAAAACTCTGAACCTACCCTTATTGTCTTTTTGAAGAGGTTTCTTTCAAAATACAGTAATACCTCATAAGACAAATTCCCCTTACAATGAAAAATGTGTGCTGCCATCATCGGCGCCTGACTACCCACCCACCCACCCACTTCCAATCTCCTTTGTGTTGGTGGCGGCGGCAGCAAGGTTGGAAAGTGAGGTTCCCCGGGGTGTCCGTGGGCTGGTGGCTGTCCCCTCAATGTTTTAGAAAGCATGCCCATAGGAATGCATTGAAAAAACTCTTAATCCATTCCCTCCCAAACTGATTAGAGTGACCCCCCACCTATTGTGGGGGTTAGGGACCAACCTAACCTGCGATAATTGAAAATCCGCAATATGCAGATGCAGGTTGAGTCAGGTCTGACTGGGGGCTCGGAGGCCTCAGAAGTGACTTCCGGTTCACAGGGAGGCCCTTTTGGGGCCTCCAGAAGGCCCCTAGAAGGCTTGCAGGCCTATTTGGGGCAGCCCCAGTCCTGGGGTAAGTATGGGAGGCCTGAAACAGGCCTTTGCCCCTTACCCCAGGGTGGCTTTTTTCATCTACTGCGGTCCTGTGATATAGTGGGACCACAGTATATGAACTGCAAAAGGGCGGGGGACCACTATAATTGGTTTTCCATGCATTCCTATGGGAAACTGCACTTCATAAGACGAATAACATCATAGAACGAATTGAAATCATTTTACGAGGTATTACTCTAGGAAGTGAATGCGTGGAACATGTTACAGGTAGAGATGGGCACAGACCGTGGAAGAGGCAGGGTACCACTCTATGGATCAGAGGCTCAGCCAGGAAATGAACCACATTGAATTGCCAAACTGTGGCTCGTGCCCTTCTCTAGTCATGGGAGAAATGTCTGGTCCTGCCCTAGCTTTAACTCCCATTGAGGTCAAATGGCGACAGTCCAGGCATCCTCAAGAAGCCATCACAGCCACTTCCAAGTGGCTTTCTCATCAATTGATTTGTCATCTATTATGTGCTAAAGCTAAGTCTGTCAATGCTAACTTATCTTGAATATGCTGTTTAGAGCTGCAAAGGATAAAAGATCTGTGCAAGAAAGAAGATATGTGGTACTTCATGGTGAGAGATCCTATTCTTTGCAAAGAATCTCACCATCTGTATCCACTAAAGTTGATTTCATAAAATAATAAATTCAAAGGTTATCATATCAGAAATACAATCCTCTCAAATCATAAAATTGTACTCTTACTGTTTTCTTGCTCTGTCTTCTGAATGTGATAAAAACCCAGCAGAGTTGCAGGGCTTAGATTTTTTTTTTCCTCTTTAGCAAAGGCAAAATATGAAGCATGGTGGTATATATCTTGGGTATAAACACTCTAAAGAAAGGAGAAATGTGGTTAAAATTGTTTTTTTTTTCCTACCCATGTGGTGTGTTTACTGAGGTCTTCACACATACTTCAGAAACTGTAATATACAGATGATTTTTGAGCTGAGCCTCGCTCTCCTACCAGTCTCATCAGTCAGAACAGCCCAATCAGTCAAATCGTGATGGCAGGCCAATATATTAGCAACTGGAAAAGCAAGCATTTGTGGGATTAAAATATATTCCCTTCCTTTAAAACAATATAACTGTTGCCAACAGTGCTTAGAAAAACCGGTGTCCTGCTGACAAAATTATCGGGAGATTTATACTGAGCAACAAGAAGGCTCTATTAATATGAATGTGCGTATTGGAAATCTTCTTAGATTGTCATAAAAGTATTGCAAATTCCAGGATCCAATGGCTAGAACTCTCCTCACCTCCGTTCCATTCAAAAGGCATGTGCAGCCCCGGGGTGTAGCGATCCATCAACTTCCCTTTCCATTATCTCTGATATTCCCCTGGAATGTCCCCATAGATTTCATGTGCACCAGCTTTCACCAACATATGCAACAATTGCAACATATCTTTATTATAGCCAAATGAAAGAGTACAGAGTGGTGACTTTAAGCTTCCCTGTGTGTGTGTGTTGTACTGTTACAGTCGTGACCGACTGTCCATGACCCCATGTCCATGGAGTATTTTTGGCAGGAATACTGGAGTGGTTTGCCAGTTCCTAGAGCACCTGGTATTCCCTGGTGGTCTCCCATCCAAGTACTAACCAGGGCCGACGCTGCTTAGCTTCCGAAATCAGGTGAGATTGGATGTGCTTAGGGCATCTAGGCAGTGTTAAGCTTCTCTAGGCAAGGTCTAAGCGAGGAAAAGCAAAGGGGCGTGTGTGCCTGTGAAGAGACAGCCTAGGGGTAGACAAAGGCTGAAATCTTATTGCTTAGCATAAGAAAATTTATAGATTTCAGTCTGCTCCTAACTGGCAAACAAGTCCCTGCTGTGATTCTCAGGGGTAGATGCACACGCCAAATGCTGCCACCCAAAACTTTTTACATGAAAACTCAAATTTAAAATATATATGTAACAGTTTTTAAGGTACCACCATGTACCGCTTTATTTGTACTTTTATTTTTATTATTACTTATTTTCATTTATCTATAGTTCTTGTACAGACTAACACAACTATCCTTACATTTTTTTAACTTCAGTTCAATTCACCTCACTTATAATGCACAGAAAGAGAGAGAGAGAGAGAGAAAGGGAAAGAGAATTTTTCTTCTCTTCCCATTCTTATCTCTCCTGAACAAGATTTCTGGTAATCTCAAAAGCTTGCATGCTACTTTATGACATTTTTGACATTGCAGATTTTTTTAAAATAATGTATTACTATGATGATTATTTTAATGATGGTTACTATGGTTTTTAATTGTATTACATTGTGATTTAATGTAAGTTGGTTTTATTCTGTTGATCCCATTTTGCTTTGTTTACTGCCTACCTCTAATTTAAATTAGAGCTAGGCAGTAAACAATAGAAACCTCCAGGATCCCTTCCAGTCCAGGTTCAAGCCATGTGACCTTTTGAGAGAGATTGACAGGGGATGCATTTCCCTGTTCATCCTCCTCTATCTTTCAGTGGCTTTTGATACCGTCGACCACAGTATCCTCCTGAGCAGGCTCTCTGTGGTAGGAATTGAAGGTCCAGCCTTGAGCTGGTTCCAGTCTTTCTTGGGGGCCATGTTCAGAGAGTGAAGCTGGTGGAGATGTCAGCTCCCTTGACCCTTAATTACGGGGTGTACCAGGGTTCAACTATCTCTTCCATGCTATTTAACATCTATTTGAAGCCACCGGGGGAGGTCATCCAAAGGTTCGGGGTCTGCTTCCATCAGTATGCTGATGACACACAGTTCTATCTCTCCTTTACCACCTCTGCAGTGGATGTTGTCCAGACCTTAGAACGCTCCCTGGCCAGGGTTATGGAATGGACCAGGATGAATAGGCTCAAGTTGGACCCTGGTAAGGCCAAGGTTCTGTTCTTAGGGGGTACCTCAGAGAGTTATGGTAGCCCTCTCCCCAGTTTGGATGAAATCTTCCTCCAGCTGGCAGAGAGTGTGTGGAATCTGGGTGTGGTACTGGACCCGGCTCTCTCTTGGGACTCCTAGATAGCAGCCGTGTCCAAATCAACCTTCTGTCAGCTTCGACTCATCGCCCAGATTTGCCCTTTCTTGATGAGACCTCCTGGAGAACAGTTGTGGCTGGCTTGGTGATTTCCCGAACTGACTACTGCAATGCACTCTACATGGGGTTACCCTTGATTGTGATCCGTAGACTACAGTGGGTGCAGAATGTGGTGGCTAGGCTGGTGGTTGGTGCGAGCAAATATGACCACATCACTCCCATCCTGGCTCACCTGCACTGGCTACCTGTTGCGTCCAGGATCAGGTTCAGGGTGATGGTTTTAACTTATGAATGAATGCCTGTCCAACTAGATCTTCTTTAGTGTTGGCACTTAGGGTGGCCACCCCTAGGGAAGCCCGAAAAACTTTCTCAGTGGCTGCCCCTGCTCTTTGGAACAATTTGCCAGTTGACATCTGCTTAGCTCCATTTGTGGCAAAGTTTAAGAGTTCTTTGAAGACCTGGCTCTATTTTGTGAGGCTTTTGGCAGTGATGCTTGTTGTGTGTGTGCTGTGTCGTTACAGTCATGACCAACTCTTCGTGACCCCATATCCATGGAGCTTTCTTGGCAGGAATACTGGAGTGGTTTGCCAGTTCCTACTCCAGGCGGCTACAGCACCTGGTATTACCTGGTGGTCTACCATCCAAGTACTAATCAGAGCTGATCCTGCTTCGCTTCTGAAATCGGGTGGGATCGGATGTGCTTATGTTTACTTAATATATGTAAAATGTTATTTTTATTTTGTTGTTTTTACTTAGAGTTACACCATCTGGAGTTGTTCTTACAATTAATCTTGATGGTAATAAATAAATAAATAAATAAATAAATAAATAAATAAATAAATAAATAAATAAACGAACAAACAAACCACGCTGGTTAGGCCTTATCTTGTGTACTATACCTACTCCTGGGCACCACACTTCGAGAATGAGACCAACGAACTGGAACAAGTTCAGAGGAGGCAACAAGGATGATAAGAGGGCAGGGAACTAAGCCCTACAAAGAAATACTGAAAGAATTAGGCACATTTAGCCTAAGAAAATAAGGGTGAGCCGATATGACAGTTTTCTTCCTGATCACTCCAGAGTGAGGGACACATAATAATGGGCTCAAGTTACATGAATCCAGGTTTAGGCTAAACATCAGGAAAAACATCTTAACTTTAGAGCTGTACAACAATGAAACCAATTATCCTTGGGGTGGCGAGCACTCCAACACTGGAGGAATTCAAGAGAAAACCAGACAACCATCTATCAAATATGCTTTGATTTGAATTTGTGCATTGCACAGGCAGTTGGATGGTCTTACAGCTCTCTTTCAACTCTATTATTCTGTGATTCTTATAGCCTGAGCTGGTAGATGGCCATAAATAATAAATGCACACATTTAATGAAATGCAATAAAACCCATAGTGAAACTGTTGTGATACATTATCAATGCATATAGCAAGTGGAAAGTCCTGGGGCAAACAGGTGAATGCAAAGCTTAGGCGTGCTTTTCTCTTTTGCTTTCTTTTATTTGCTCATTGCTAAACTCGGTTTATCCATCCTTATTTTATCTTCTGCTTAGAAAAGCAGAAGATATATGTCAGGTGGTATCTTCAAAGCCAGTCCAATTTCCAAAAGAGGGGTCAACGTTATCCGTGTGTCAGGCCAACAAGTCCTGTGCAGACGGATTCATCATCTTCAGTCATAGGGGCAGATAGAAGCAGGTTGTCAGAGAGTCCAGGGCATAAATCATTCTGGAAAGTTCCAGCAAGGCACAGACAGGCAGGAACAAGAAATCGCTCAGGAGGTGCCTTCCACAAACTCACTGACAGTGCCCACAGAATTTATAGCTCTCAGTATGCCTCTCCTGGGCATCTAGCTGTTTCCAGTCAGTTTGCAAGCAAAGAGACACCAAAGCCTCTTTTGCTGGCATCTTCTTAGACATTGCCTTTCTCTTGGGCTAAAGGGCCTCACATCTCCCTGGCTCTCATCATCATCCAAACCCTCACTGGCGGCACTGACCTCAGCCTTTCTCCCCGAGGGGGTACTCAAAGTAACATTTGAAATGATGACATCAGAGTACATGCAACACAAACGTATGGGGAAAGGTAATAATTCAGTCGCTGTGGTGCCAAGCTATGGGGGGCTTTATGAGTCAAAATCAGTCATTGAACTAAGCTGGAAGAAGCAGAACGACCTGAAACAGCTTATGTTTCTAGACTGTTTTCAAAGTCAGCCCCATATACCGTAGATTGCAGTGATCACAAAGGTCTTATATAGTTTTCTTTAGAAACAGACACAGAAATCCGTCGTATTGATCACTGAGGTGATGCTAGTTTTCTGACTATAGAAACAATTTAAGGACCATTTTTTTCTTTTATTTGTTCATATCATGCACAGGTCAATACATTAAAGCAGATGTAGCAGGCACTAGAGCAGCTTACAAAGAAGATGGCATGATTTCCCAATATCCCTTCAGTGTTCAAGCACAGGGATTCAGTATGCTAGGCTGTCTAGGTAAGGATAGATAGATAGATAGATAGATAGATAGATAGATAGATAGATAGATAGATAGATAGATAGATAGATAGATAGATAGATAGATGATGTTGCAAGTAGAGATGGGCACAACTTGAAAAAAAAATTTTCGAGTTGTCGTTAGTCGGGCCGGTCCCGTTTCGGCTCGTTTCCGGTTTTCGTGAAAATTTGCAAAAATTAGTCAGTTCGTTTTTTCGTTTTTTCGTTTTTTCGTTGTCGTTAGTACTGGTTTTGGGGGGGGAGCGGGCTCCTGGAGGCACCTCTGTGGGGTGGGTGCCTCCTCTGGCCCGCTATAAAGGGAAAGTGGGCTCCTGGAAGCACCCGTGGGTGCCTCCTATCCTCACCCACTAGGAAGGGGAAGCAGGCTCCAAGAGACCCCTCTACATGGGGGTCTCCCCTCCTCACCTGCTGCTGCTGCAAAATGGTATGCAATAGCCATATGGATATGCATACCAGTTGCAGGCTATGAGACCAGTGAGAGTGATAGCGTCATGCCTTCCCTGCACAAGGCTCTCGCACCGCCATGTCTCACAAAGAAGGGAATCGTACTTGCGTGTAGTGCAGTATGCAAGTAGATCTGGCTTAGGGTTAAGGTGGGTTAGTGCAAGGGCTAGAGTTAGGCTAGTGACAGGTAAGGTTATGGTGGGCTAGTGGGTTGCACCTCTGGGTGCCTCTCTGACCCACTAAGAAGACAGTCTGTGACGTATGGGTAAGGAGTCAAGGGTTGGGGTTAGGGTTAGGGGGCTAGGGCAGGTTTTAGGGGGCTTTTTGGCATATCCCAGAAGTCTCCATGGCCAAGTGGCCATGCGTTTGCTGGGATGGCTCCAAAAATTTGCATGGTCGTCCACTCCCACCACATGGCTGGCCACTCAGCCAGCCCATCATTGCGCAGGTGTAAATAAAATAAAATAAAATAAAATCAATGGAGGACAGAGGAGGAGAGGAGACTGGAGAGACATTTTGTTGCAAGAAAAAAACCACTGCTACTGTGAAAAATCTGGCAGTTTATAAATTTTCGCGTGTTTCTGTTGTGCTTGTGTGTTTTTGGACCATGATTTCAAAAACAATATTGTGTTCGCCACCCCATTTTGGATCCCCCGCCCGCACCGCATGGCATGGCGACTCGAGTCCAGCTGCCCAGGATGGGGGGGAGGCGGGACCCCCCCTCCAGAAACCACCCCTCCGGTAGGTGCCCTGTGCCCTTAGTCAAGCAGGCATTTTTCCGCCTGCTTTTTTGGCCTGGGAATGGGTGGGGGGAGAGTTTAAAAGTTTTTTCCTGTGCCGTCCGTGCCACTTGCTTGCACTTTAATTGCGGCGGCCGGCGGCCGGCGAGACTGGGCTTTTTGTTGGCTGCCTGCGAGCCTGCGGCGAGTCCCACCAGAGCAGCCCAGGACGGGGGATGGGGGGGAGGCCGGGGACCTCCAGAAACAACCCCTCTGGTAGGTGCCCTGAGGCACGGCAGGCATTTTTCCGCCTGCTTTTCAGCCGGGAACCGTTTTTTAACTTTTAAAAACTTTTTTTCTGTGCCGCGTGGCATCGCGCGATCGCGCGATGCAAGGAACGAGCACGACAAATCAGACCAAAATTGTTCGTTCATCGGTTCGAGCTCGAAGTCTGGCGGAGTAATTCCCGTTACCGTTTCCGTAGAGTAACGGAAACGAGTAATGGAAACGGAAACGGGAATACCGCTAAGTCGTGCCCATCTCTAGTTGCAAGGCAGTCAGACTTTAATCAGGAGTCTATAGGAAGTGAAAGATGGAACAGACAAGGGCTTATAAACCAGTGTTCCCAGAAACCAACCTAGGCTTAACTTAGACAGGATGCTTAGACAGAAGGCTTCCATTTCTCACCAGGAGGGTTTTACACCTGAGAGGTCTTTCCATATCATCAAACGTTGATTTGAAAGACTAGCAGCCTTATCAGCCTTTTGGACGATTGCTGGTCTCTTGGGATAGATAGCAGCCCTTCCTCAACATGTGACAAAGGCATACCTCTCCTCACCTCTTTGGCTGAGGATCCCTCAACTCTTTTGCCCAAGGACTCCAGAATGACTGGAATAGTGTGTTCTTCTTGTGCAGGAGGAATATCCAATCCATGGAGAATATGATCTATTGTCATCTAGTATTCCCCCACCGACTTGATTAAGCCATGAGAATCCTTTGCTTTGTGTGTGGAGGAGACTAACAATGCAGATGGCTTTAAAGAAGAGTAAGACATACTTGTGGAGGATAAAGCTACCATTAGTCATATGACTCTACACTACTTGCAGTACAATTTAGGGCCTCGATTCTTACCAGAATTCTGTACTGCAAAACAGCTACCTGTCCTACCTGCTCCATGTAGTCATTGATGTTGAAACAGTGACACCTAAGGAGGCCAAATGAGCTAACACTAGGAACTATGGTTTCTTGGTGCTTGGCCCTTTCCCAATGGAAAAAAAGCTTCCTGCAGAGATTCATCAGGGTATGGAACGGAAAGATTTCTATGTATCCTTATTCCTTGGAGACCAAGAGAAACAGGTGACACTACAGACAACTAAATTCTTAGCAGCAGCAATTAAAATGAGGCCAAATATGATGGATTTACTTGCCCAAATCTGGTATAGGTACTATTGCATGTATATGTTTATTATCTTGATTTTAGTATGCCAGTTTCATATCTATGTAAATGTTATCTCTTTTTGCTAAGGCCATGGCTAATGCAAATAAATAAGTGATGGTGATGATGATGATAAAATTCATCAGGTGGCATTGCTCTTAGTTTTCAGCACATTAATTTAAATTGTGTAAAGGTGCGTTTTGCTAGTGTTTTAACTAATTGACCTGTGATATGCAAGATGATGATGATGATGATGATGATGATGATGATGATGATGATGATGATGATGATGATGATGATGATGATGATGATTTTTGGTTTATTTGCATGCATGGTTTTATCCATTCAGCTACATTCAAGATTTGTATTTATTTATTGCATTTTGTGCATTTGTTTGTAAGACTGTATTTCTGTTTCGATGTGTTATGTGAAACACCAAGAGAATATTTGCAGTGATGGGTGACACAGAAGATAAATACTTATACAATAAGCAATAAGCATCACTGTGCCCTTTGAACACCAATTGCTGGGGTTGGCATGAGGGAGCTTTTGCCTTGAGCCCATATCCTGCAGGTCACTTTCCCCTCGCTTTCTGGTTGACTACTGTGAAAAACAGAATATTGGATTTGAAAAATCTTTCTACTGATCCAATGCTCTTACATGAAACTTCCTGAATTATCTCCCTATGTTCAGGTACAGGGCCATGAGCCAAATGCTCTCATTCATGCTGTTCTACTACTGTACGAAGGACTGTCCAAAGACAGTCCTTTTTATATGCAGGGAAATTATATGCAAGGAAGACCAATGAACTATGAATAGCCTACAGATTTATTTCTCTTGCAGATCCAGGAACATTTCCTTCTTGACAAACCATACAGAGGAATGCACGTGGCTGGGGAGGACAGAGAATATGAATTTTATCATCAGCTTTTCACCAGCTTGCTTGCGTCTACTTTTTCATCATATCCCTAGCTAAAAAAAATGGTTCCATATAATCTGATGAGAGTGTAGCGTACTGTAATTTATCATCTAAAATTAGATCTTAGCATTTCTTTTATTTCCAAAGGAGAGCCCGGATTTTGCTTCTGTCAATAAGACTGAGATGCGAGTCAAACCATCTTTCTGTAGTGGAACAGTCCTGGTTTCTGCAGGTGGCATAGGGTCTAATCAAACAGACGTTTTTTGGGCGTTCTCCATCACCTGCAGAAAAGCTAGGATGGGTGAGTGTTGAGCTAGAAAGTAATGGAAAAATAAGAAGGGAGTTCAGATCTATTCCTGTTGAACAGCTCGGAAGAACCCAATCCAGAAGGAAATTGGGGAAGAAGTGAGGAGAGGCCATTTTAAATTCTACAAAGTAACCAATGTACTGTAATGATCTCTGCTGTAGAAGAAAAACTGCTTTGTGCAGTTCTTCATACAATCCACTTTTATGATGCTGTCTTAATTACTACATTTGTACACCTTTAGTTTAATATTACAGCGAGGAAACTGACTGTTGAATGATTCCTTTCCTTCCATAAGCTGGCCAAGCACTTACAATAAATCACATTCCTCCACACTTTTCTGTCCCAAATAATCCTTAAGACTTCAGCTTAACCAAATACTGTGCCTTAAAATAAATGGATAAACCAGGGTAATTCTGCAAAAGTAATTTGGGTGAAGCTGAAAATATGTACCACAGGCATGTGACAAGATGTTTCAACCCAAAAAAGCTGGGCCACAGATTTTCCTTCCTGACACAGCAGAGTTTTGTTTTCTCCATCTCATTCTGTACTCTTCTTTGGCTGAATTAAA
This sequence comes from Phrynocephalus forsythii, assembly GCA_029282475.1. Taxonomy (NCBI): domain Eukaryota; kingdom Metazoa; phylum Chordata; class Lepidosauria; order Squamata; family Agamidae; genus Phrynocephalus; species Phrynocephalus forsythii. Next base: position 24,731,739 of record JAPFRF010000002.1, on the reverse strand, counting down.
ATGGGCATATATTTATTTCTCTCTAGAGGTTGGTAAGATGGTAGGTTTGTTGTTGTTGTTGCTGCTGTTGTTATTTAATTCCAGAAACTTGTCTTCAAAGCAGATATTTTGTTCTGCCAGGGACTGGTTCCTTGGGGTCTCAGGGCAGAATTGGTTTTTTATTCCAGCTAGACATGGGCACGACTCAACGAAATTCTCGTTTCCGTTTCCGTTCCTCGTTTCCGTTACGCAACGAAATGAAGAATGACAATTACTCTGCCAGAACTCGAACTCAAACCGAAAAAAGAAAAATTGGGTCTGATTTTAAAATTTTTTGTTTGTTTTAAAAAGTAAAAACAAAAAAACGATTCCCGGCCAAAAAAGCAGGTGAAAATATGCCTGCCTGAGTGAGGGCACCTACCAGAGGGGTGGTTTATGGGGGGGGTCCCCGGCCTCCCCCCTCCTCCTGTCCTTCCTGGGCTCTGGCGGAGTGGCGGCCAGCGGGCATCCTCGTCGTCCCGCCAACATCGCTGGCTCGCCGGCTCGCCGCCGCCATTCAAGCAGCACAGAAAAAAAGTTTTAAAAACCCGATTCCCAGCCAAAAAACCAGGCGGAAATATGCCTGCCTGAGTGAAGGCACCTAGAGAGGTGGTTTCGGGGGGGGGTCCCCGGCCTCCCCCCCTCCTGTCCTGGGCTGCTCTGGTGGGGCATCCTCGTCGACACCATGCGGTGCGGGCGGGGGATCCAAAATGGGGTGGGCGACCGCAATCTTTTTTTTGAAATCGTATCGTCGTGGTCCAAAAACACACCAAAGCACCACAGAAACATGCGAAAATTGCTATTTTAAAACTGCCAGATTTCTTACAGTAGCAGTGGGTTTTTCTTGCAACAAAATGTCTCCTCTGTCCTCCTCTCCATTGATTTTAATTTTTTTATTTTATTTTTATTTTTTACACCTGCGCAATGATGGGCTGGCCATGGGAGTGACCATGCAAATTTTTGGAGCCATTCCACCAATCGCATGGCCACTTGGCCAGGTTGACCACAGAGACTTCTGGGATGTGCCAATCGGGCATAAAAAGCCCATAACTGTAGCCCGAACCCGAACCCTAAGCCTAAGCCTAACCCATACGCCAGTACACTGTCCTTCTAGGTGGGTCAGAGAGGCACCCAGAGGTGCACCCCAATACTCACCCTAACCTTACCTGTAAACCTAAGCCTAGCCCCTGCGCTAACCCTAACCCTAAGCCAAACCTGTGTACTCGCATTGCACTATACACGCAAGTACACTTCCCTTCTTAGTGACCCACAGAGCGGCCAGATCAGCAGTGGGCCTGTGGTCTACAGAGAGGCACCCAAAAGAGGTGCCTCTCTGCCACTCAACTTGGTATGCATATCCAATTGGCTATGCATGCCATTTTGTAGCGGGTGAGGAGAGGAGGCACCCACGAGGTGCCTCCAGGAGCCCGCTTTCCCTTCATAGCGGGCCAGAGGAGGCACCCACCCCACAGAGGTGCCTCCAGGAGCCCACTACCCCCCTAAACCAGTACTAACAACAGACGAAAAACGACACCACGAAACAACAAATTTTTGAAAAAATTCATGAAAAACAGAAACGAGCCGAAACGGACCCGTCCCGAAAAACGACAACTCGAAAAAAAAATTCCTGGTCGTGCCCATCTCTAATTCCAGCTTTACCATTCTGGCTGTTTTCCTTCCATAGCATCTTGGTTCCCTGCAGCAGGAAGTTCTTGAAATCTGGAGTCGTTCCAGAATGACATAGTTTATTTAAAAAAAAACTGTAAAAGTTTGGCACATTAAAGGCTTTAGAAAGGTTATATAGTAAGCTTTTTATCTGAACACTTTCTTAGACGAGAAAGGTTAATTATGAGAGGAGAGCTATGCTTACATATTCATCCAACACAAATGTTTCAAAAGGTACATTAAAAATAATGGGGCGGGGTATTCCTCCAGAAATAAATATTAACATAATTTTAGTCAGTTCATGAGTGCTAGTCTGCTCTCTTTCATGTTGCTGTATAAATTCAGAAGATTCCTCCTGTAGCCCTGTTCACAGCTTCAAATACTGTATATACTCGAATATAAGCCTAGTTTTTCAGCCCTAATTTGGGGCTGAAAAAGGGGGCCCTCGACTTATATTCAGGTCAATACTTTTAGACACTGAGGCAAGTGCTTGGGTCGGTGGCTAAAAGTCATTTTAAACATTGCGTGCCACTTCTCATGACCCCCTTTGCATCACAGGGGGAGCAGCGTGCGATGTTTAAAATTACTTTTAGCCACTGACCCAAGCACTTGCATCAGTAGCTAAAAGTCATTTTAAACATCACATACCACTCCCCCTGCTCACAAAGGAGGAGATGCCAGACCCTGCTGCATTTCCCACCCTAGACTTATACTCGAGTCAATAAGTTTCCCCAGTTTTGGGGGGTTAAATTAGGGGCCTCGACTTATACTCGGGTTGACTTATACTCAAGTATATACGGTAACAATCTCCCTCTGACCCTCTCCCTTCCCCCATCCCCTTCATTCTTCCTCTGTCTCTCTGACACACACAGGCTTATTGTTTTCTTTTGAATTTGCTTGAAGAAAAATAATATTCCTGAGCAAAAATAACATGTCCTTCCACTGCATCTAGCGAAAGTACTGCCAAGGTTTGAACTGCTATAATTCTTGCTTTACACTACATTCCTGGGCTTCCAAGGCACCGCCCAGAAAAGTATGGGAAGAAAGCTCTACTCCATTTTAAAAGAAACAAACAAACTCCTACCTCCTAAACTGCATAACAATGCACCTATGAACCCATATGTACATGTGTACACACTATATAGGGCAGTGCTCCCCAACCTTTTTATTCCTGCGGACCGGTAAATTTTTGATAATTTTTCCGTGGCCCGGGGGTGGGGTGGGGGTGGGGAAGGGGGGGAGATAAAGGATTGCGAATGGGGGGTTGGGCGGGGAGAGAGAGAGAGAGATGCACACACGCACGACCGCACCACCCCACCCCCTCCCTCTCACCTTTGCAAACTGGCCAGTTGGGACTCTTCCTTTCCGGGGAAGCCCGGCTTTGCTCGGGGACCGCCGCCGCTGACGGGGCCGGATCCTTCCCGCGGAGGAGGAGGAGGAGGAGGAGCAGGCGCTGCCTTCGGGCGCCGGCGGAGACACCGGGGAAGCGCAGGGCAGCGGCGGCGGCAGCGAAGAGCCCGGGGGAGGCGGCGGGTGGGGGGCCGAGGGGGCTGCCGTGCGCCCCTCCCCCTCCTTCTCCTCGTGTGGGGCTGCCCCGCGGCGGCAAGGACCCGGTGGGCGGCTTTCTTTCTTTCTTTCTTTCTCCCTCCCTCCTTCCTTCCTTTTTTCTTTTTCTTTCTCTCTCTCCCTTCCTCTTTCTCCCCCTTTCTTTCTTTCTTTCTTCCTCCCTTCCTCCTTCCCCTTTCTTTCTTTCTTTCTTTCTTTCTCCCTCCCTCCTTCCTTTCTTCCTTCCTTTCTTTCTTTTTCTTTCTCTCTCTCTCCCTTCCTCCTTCTCCCCCTTTCTTTCTTTCTTTCTTTCTTCCTCCCTTCCTCCCTTCCTCCCTTCCTCCTTCCCCTTTCTTTCTTTCTTTCTTTCTTTCTTTCTTTCTTTCTTTCTTTCTTTCTTTCTTTCTTTCTTTCTCTCCCTCCCTTCTTTCTTTCTTTCCCTTTTCTTTCCCCCCTCCCTTTTTTCTTTCTTTCTCCTCCCTCCCTCCCCCCTCCCTTCTTTCTCTCTTTCTTTCTTTCTTTCTTTCTTTTTTCTCCCTCCCTCCTTCCTTTCTTTCTTCCTTCCTTTCTTTCTTTTTCTTTCTCTCTCTCTCTCCCTTCCTCCTTCTCCCCCTTTCTTTCTTTCTTTCTTTCTTTCTTCCTCCCTTCCTCCTTCCCCTTTCTTTTTTTCTTTCTTTCTTTCTCCCTCCCTCACTCCCTTCTTTCTTTCTTTCCCTTTTCTTTCCCCTCTCCCTTCTTTCTTTCTTTCTCCTCCCTCCCTTCCTCCCTCCCTCCCTCCCTCCTTTCTTTCTTTCTTTCTTTCTTTCTTTCTTTCTTTTTTTCTTTCTTTCTTTCTTTCTTGCGGGGTGGAGCAATTGCATGGGGGTCACGGCGGCGGCAGGATGGGGGCGATTGAGGGGGGTTGCGGCGGCGGTGGGAGCGGGGGGGTCGCGGGGCGGCGGGGGCGATTACGGGGGTCGTGGCAGCGGCGGCTCCCTGGATGGCCCCGAGAGGCCGGTGACGGGGGTCGCGTCCGGCGGGGGCAGCAAGGCGGCGGCGGCGGTACCCGGGATGGGGGCGATTGGGGGGATTGCGGCGGCAGCGGGGGGGATTACGGGGGGTCGCAGCGGCGGCGGCAGGGCGGGGACAATTGCGGGGGGATGGAGGCGGTGGCAGCGGTGGGGGCGATTGCGGGGGGCGGGGAAAACATCCGGGCCGGCCCGCGACGCCCCCCGCCCGCCCCCAACACAGGCGCAGTGGTGGCGGGGAAAACATCCGGGCCGGCCCGCAACGCCCGCCCGCCCGCCCCCAACACAGGTGCAGCGGCGGTGGGGAAAACATCTGGGCCGGCCTGCAACGCCCCCGCCCGCCCACCCCCAACACAGGCGCAGTCCGGCAGCAGGGGGGCTCCGCCCTGGAGCACGGCCGCAGGGAGGGGCCAAACGGTGCGTGCCCCAGAGGAGGAGGGGGGGGCACCCACCTGCTCTTCTGACCGAGGGGGCCCCCTCCTCCCCGCCGGCCCCCCGCGCGCCCAGCCCCCAGGGCAGGAGGGTTGGGGGCGGGAGGAGGCGAGGAGGGGCAAGCGGGCCAAACGGGGTTCCTGCTGCTGCTGCTGGTGGTGGTGGAGGGCGAGGAGGAGGAGGGCGGAGGAGGAGGAGGAGGATGTGCCGCCGCCGCCGGCGGGCAGAGGAGGGAGGCAAAGGCAAAGGCGGCTGCGGCGGCTCCTCCTGCGCTCCTCCAGCCTTCCTCCTCCACCGGCCACCCGCGGGAGAGAAGAGGAGGAGGAGGAGGGCGGCGGAGGAAAAGGGGAGGAGCCTCCCCGGCCTCTCCAGGCGGCCCGGTGCCAACCGGTCCACGGCCCGGGGGTTGGGGATCACTGATATAGGGGACATAACCTCCTCTTTCACTTTCTTACAACTGGGTCTCATGTTGGCTTCAGGAGGAAGTAGTGGCCTCAGATTCCAGTCTGGATTAGAGAGGAGAAGCATAAAGAGATAGGCGGTTACTTCATGACCCTCTTGTAGCTCTTTGCTGTCCCGCTTGGGACCGGTACGAAAAAAGGTTACTTCACTTCCATAGCGTGACAGCTGAATCTCATCCTGACCATGTCCCCTGAACCGGGAACAAAGTGTGACGAGCTGTACCTGCCCCTGGGCTGGGGAATTCTGTTGTCTCACTTTGTTCCCGGTTTCTGTTCCGAGACAAGGGATGTGAAGTAACGGCAATGGCTGTTTCCCCCTTTCGCTCTAGGAATACTCCGACAACCAAGGGCCTTTTTACACAACCCCTAAGATCCGCTGGCCACTTAAATTCGGACCAGAGATCTTAGGGGTTCGTCGCTCTTCCTCTGTCCCCACCCCCCTCTGCACTTCCTGGTTGCTGGCTGCGTGAGGGAGGGAGAAAAAAGAAAGAAAAGAATGCCGGTTTACCTCCGTTTTGTTCCCGGCAGCATTCAGATCTCTTAAAGGGGCGGGGCGCAAAAAAAGAACAAACAGAAGCCAGGAGAGCCCCGCACTCACTATCCTTACACCGGATCAAATATTTGTCACATCCAAAAAGCAGGTACCTGAAAGCTGCGCTGGGACGCACTAAAGTGGGCGGGGTCGCACTTAATTTCCTCTTAACTCCGGAGCTGGTGGGTAAACATTTTTAATCTCCGGAGCTGGGAGCCATTTGCCCCGGAGTTTAGGGGTCATTTATAAATGCCCCAAGAAAGCCGACTGGAACTCCTGCTCCAGGCCAGGCTTGGCTGCCCTCCTCTCCCTGCAGGAGACGGCGGCTCTTGAAGGGACAGGTGGAGAGCCACTGTCAGGCGTAGGTCCATCCTCCTCAGGTCCCGGAGGCAGGGCTGAGCTCTCCTCGCCTGCTCGCCTGCCAGCCCGCAGACTGCTGAGTTCAGGGCGAGGGTGTCTTGCCCACCGCCCACGGCACCAACACCGCCACTCACCCACAGCAAGTGGTGAGGGCTCACCCGGCTCCTCCTGCTGGGCTTCCTGAGACAGCCTGCGCGCCTGCAGCGGGGATTCAAAATATCAACAAACGGAAGCCTGACAATTTTAAAAAGGCTAAACGAAGCCAGGGAAATCCAGTAGTTGTCACGAAACAAGGATGTGAAGTAACAGTTGTCATGAGATAAGTAATCACGCCCGTGAGTAAACAAAAACAGGGATTGAACAGGGACAAAACCACGTGACCGTGAACAATCCTGTCACGAAACGAATGTAATCACGGAACAAAGTACGACATGAAGTAACCATCATAGTTTCCATTCCACCCAAAGAGCAGAAGGAAGAAATGAAATACGGGGTCACACAACCCAAAAGCCTGGTTCTCCCACCCACTTATTGCCACACCATGCCAAAATATAGTTTTGCACAAAATATGCTGAATGTTGTACATGTCTTCTCGCAATATAGAACTTCACCAAGAACCACTGTGGAGTCATGGATAAAAAGTCAGACTCACAACGCATGGGTTCATTACTCACTGGTCTATGACAGTGTTAAACTACTCCCTTAGCATCTTAGGGTGGAGTTACACTATCAAAATAAATAAGGTGATGGCTTGGGGCTTTTGAATTTGGTTACAATCATGTGGTAGTCATGGTGTTTTTGAGTTGGTATATACATCCTCTTGATAAAATGTTTAATTCACCTTTAAACTTTAAACCGTGTTGTATCTGAGTTCTTGTTCTATGCCTGCCCACCCTTGCACTGTCTGCCTCTCACAGCCACTAGTTCTGCTCACATGCTTTCGCCACTCCAGGCTGCCTGTCAGTCGCTCGCTCACTCACTCACCACCAGCCTCAGTATTCCCTTTCACTCCTTCACCAGAGAAGAAAATTCCCTCTTCTTTCATCACAGCTGGATTCCCCCACCCCCATGTGCTCACACACACCCCTCTCCCTCCCCTGGCATAGCGATGGAGTCCCTGGCTGGCAAGGATTTTACCCAGGCACCTTCAGAAAGGGAGGCCTGCCGCAGGGGCTGAGTCATGCCCTTGCTGGGAGCCCCTGGCTCCCAGCGGTTGGCCTCAGAAGAGGCAACTTGTCCTTTTCATCCTTGTCCCACAAGTGACCCTCCTCCTCCTCCTCTTCCTCCTCCTCCTGGCCCCGACTTGGCTGACTGTCGCTTGAGCAAAATATCAAAGAGACAGCAGCCGGGGGAAACAGCAAGATAGAATGCTGCTGCTGAACCCGCATAAGTGGTAAACCGACAACAAAAAGGGAAAAAAACTGGGTTTTCTGTGTCCCCACAAATGTTTGCCTCTTGTAAAAATGCACATTTTGAACCAGATTAAAAAATACCCACCCTCTACCTTTGTTCTTGTAAAACTCGCTGAAACCTGGTTAAGTGGGTGTTACAATAAAAAAAAATACTGACCATGGGGGCACAATTTTTGGAGCCGGTTTATTGGAAAATTAGATCTGGATTTTAAAGACCATGGGATAGACTCCATAGTATCACAATGTTGGATGTAGACCAGTGGACTGGATGATTTCTTGCTACTATACATTTGTATCCATTGATTGAGAACTAGAGATGGGCACGACCAGGAAAAATGACGTTTCAAGTTGTCGTTTGTCGGGACGGGTCCGTTTCAGGTCGTTTCCGTTTGTCGCGATAATTTTCAAAAATTTGTCGTTTCCGTTTGTCGTTGTCATTTGTGTTGGGGTTGGGGTTGGGGTTGGGGTAAGTGGGCTCTTGGAGGCACCTCTCTGGGTGCCTCTGACATCTGACCCACTAAGAAGGGAAAGGAAGGGAAGGGAAGCGTTTCGCGTAACCACCGCGTACCATACATAACGTTAGGGTTGGGGGGTAAGTGGCAGAGGCACCTGTCTGGGTACCTCTGACTCACTAAGAAGGAAAGCATACTGGCGTACTGGCGTACAGGGTAGGGGTAGGGGTAGTGGGCTTTGGCTGGGAGGCACCTCTCTGGGTGCCTCTGTGACCCACTAAGAAGGGAAGCGTACTTGCGTACAGATCTGGGTTAGGGTTGGGGTTAGGGTAAGGGCTAGGCTTAGGGTTACGGTTAAGGTTAGGGTGCATTAGTGGGCTGCACCTCTGGGTGCCTCTGACCCACTAAGAAGGACAGTGTACTGGCGTATTGGTTAGGGTTAGGGTTAGGGTTAGGGTTAGGGTTAGGGTTAGGGTTAGGGTTAGTGGGCTTTTTATGCATCCAGAAGTCTCAGTCAAAACCTGGCCATGCGATTGGTGGAATGGGTCCAAAAATTTGCATGGTCCCATCCCATGGCCAGCCCATCATTGCGCAGGTGTAAAAAAATAAAATAAAATAAAATAAAATAAAATCAATGGAGACGTTTTATTGCAAGAAAAACCCACTGCTGCTACTATAAAAAATCAGGCATTTAAAATACCTAATTTTCAAATGTTTCTGTGGTGCTTTGGTGGGTTTTTGGACCACGATTTAAAAATAAATATTATGGTCGCCATTTTGGATCTCCCCCCACCGCATGGCAAATGGAGACGACGAGGATGCCCCCCCAGCCTGGTACCAGCAGCCCAGGACAGGAGGGGGGGAGGCCGGGGACCCCTCCCCCAGAAACCACCCCTCTCTGGTAGGTGCCCTCACTGAGGCAGGTATAATTTCGCTTGCTTTTTTGGCCGGGAATCGGGGTTGTTGTTTTGTTTTAACTTTTTTTCTGTGCTGCTTGGCATCGTGCGATCGCCGCGATGCCATGAACGACAACGAAAAATCAGACCCAATTTTTCTTTTTCGGGTCGGGTTCGAGCTGGAGCAGAGTAATTCTCGTTACCGTTACCCGTTACGTAACAATGAGAACCGAAAACGGAAACGAGATTTTCACCGCTCCGTGCCGATGTCTATTGAGAACTTTCAAAAGCAAATGCCTGCAGGCATAGAAGCTACATCAGCCTAAAAATTTACATGAATTGTCCCACATCTATCATAAGGCATTCTATGTCTCTTATTATCAATTCCGTGGAACCTGCAGCCTATTAGTAATCATTCTTAGATCAGTCACAAGATACATATTAAATATTAGTTACCTTTGATAATGCTGCCCCATGCTGGTCTGGGAAGAGAAGGTAGACTATTAAATGCTAAGGTAGACTATTAAATACAGCATGTACTACAGTACTTTTATTTGCAATGCCTATTTTCCTACCAATGATGTCATACATGTATTCATCACCTATTCAAACCTGCCAGATACAAAAATTATCTGATGATATCCTTTCAGTTGGCTTTGCCCTACCTCCAAGACCTTCCCAAAAGCTCAGAGGCATGGAAAACATCTATCTTCTTTAAAACTATTGTCACAAATTCAAAGAGCGAAAACAAGAAAAGGTTTATTATCCAAGATCTAAACAGCTTTCAGATGTTCAGTGTACCTGCCATGATGGTGGTCAAAGACCATGCCTCTTCTTATTCTCTCTCTGCTCATCTGTGTTCACTTTTTTATCGATCAAGAGCCAATGCACATTCAACTAAGTGTACGTGCAAGGATTCTAAAGGCACAAGATTAATGTTCAGAATTCTGGAATATGAAGGGGCTCATTTCCCTGCTCTTCTAACTCCTGTACTCTTTCTGCATCTAGCATATGTGTTCTTGGGAACACCATAGAGATTGGTGATCCTTTGATGTTTTCCATATTGAGGAAATGTGGAGGAAAACGATGGTTGCATTATATTTTTCTATAAAGGTTGCCAGAAATTTTTATGGCTCTTTGAGTGGACCACCATGTCCACAAGCCAATCCATTCCAAAAGGGGCTGGGGTGAGCCCTGCAGCTCTGAGAAGGGCTGCCCCATACTGCTTCTTTTCAATGCCCCCGTTATCAAAATACTTTCTGCATTTGCTCAAATTTTACCTTTTCATTCATACTTCAGATTTCATGGGCATTGGCAAAGGGGTTTTGAACACATGGCCTAAGCTGCTATGATCTATGTGATTTTTTGCTCAACTGTGAATCTGTGTGCATTTGACTGACTGGAGTGCCAGTTATGTCCGCAAGGGTTTATTTGTTACCTTTGTTTTACATGCATGGGAAACCACAAGAGAGGGAAGTGCAAAGCACAAGATGGACTTATGTTTGTTATCAGTACCAGGGACAGACTATAGCAGAGCAATAAGGCATGGCTCTGTGGTGCATAAACGACAGGTGGGCAATAAAAGCATTTGGGGTTTTTGCACAAGCTGACACCTGAGAAAACTGGAGACGTGCAGCCATAACAAAGAAGTGGAGGTAATATTTGAGGTTATCGGCGAATATTCAAAGGCAAAAAAACTAGAGCGCATTATTAGGGATTTGGACATTCTCAAATCTAATGTTCCTGACATACCTGTTTGCCTTTTATTCTAGGCTGGTGCATCCAATTTAGTCAGATCCTGAAAAATTTAGATCAAATAGTATTGGCTCTAAATCGAATTAGTCCATAGTGATCGAGCTTCGTTCAGCAATCCAGACAGTGGAAGGAAGACTGAGAGTGTATTTCCAAACCACCACCATGAAAAGAAAAATCTAGTATGATAAGAAAGGGAGGGAAGAAGGAATCAGCCTTTGCCCTTTGATACCTTTTAAAGCTTCCAAATAGATGCACTCTATAATCAGACTATTTGTGGGTGGGATGTTGAAGAGCAGGCATGTGCATTCATTTTGTTTCTTTGACTCCAAATACCAGAATCCTCCATTTTGTGAGTTCCCAGCAAGCACTATTAGATGAGAATGTATTAGATGAAAACAGAGATAAGTAAAGATGGACATAATATTGATGGGAGGAAAGGCAAGCAATTGTGAAAGTATGAAAACAATATTGCTTAAGACGAGAAGGGAAATATGAAATACCTGGGCTGAAATATTGGGGAAATAATTGTATGTAACATGGCAGGAGATAAGCAATGTATTTGTTATAATTTGTTAGGTATAGAAAATAAATATAAATATTTTTAAAAGGGGGGGTTCCTTTTCCAATAGGAAACTTACTACACCTAAATTCATCCTATCCTGTGCCACAAAGTCTTCCATCCCAGCTGTTCTGCAGGTGAGCACAACTCAGGTATCTGTCTAGTGTTGGTGAGATTTCCCTTCTGAGATGCTGATTCAAAACATACATGCCTACAAAACCATCCCTTAACTGGGCTGTTAGCTTGGTTAATAGGAAGGACGTTTTTGAAAGAGCTCTGACACGGTTCATTCACATACTGTACTTAGTTGCTTTTTATATTTGTTGTTTATTTGAGCTAGTATGGTTTCCTCGGTGTTATTTTAGTAGTCATTTTATTAGCATTGGTACTTCTTTTATCCCCTTCTGACATTTTTGCTGTCATCAAGGGTAGCCCAAGAGTAGGCATGGACATCATATGACCTACCAAACGTTGCTGAACTGGAGCTCCCAACAGTTGGTTAGAGTTTGACAAAAGGAATTTTTTCCCCCCTGCCAATGGAATCATAGGAGGGAGGGAGGCGTTTAACCAAGTATCCTGTAGGAAAGGGTTCCACAGGTTGGGAGCAGCTGTGAAATATTGTTCTATTGGACCCTTACCAAATGTTCCTATTAAAGTGTTGGGATGAAAAAAGAGGCTTCCCTGAATGTCTTAAAACCATGGGACATTTATATGGGAAAATGCAATTGTTCAAATAGCTTGGACCCAAATTCTAAAAGGTATTTACGTATTATTTTTGAGTAAAAGGACCCAAAGCGGCTTACAGTAAGGAATGTACAAATTTCCCATAGGAATGCATTGAAAATGGATTAATCCCTAATCGCGACCGTTTTTCTGTTGTAAAGATTCGCCCCAGAGGACATTCTGTTAAGCCATTTCCCCCTATCTCTGGGAGTGTTTTCCTTTAAGCAGATTTTCTTTTAAACAAACCGCTTGTTATACAAGGGTCCCCTGGCATTTTCTATACTAAACTAACAACCTGGTTTAATTACTATAAAGCATTATTTGTGCAGCTGCCTTCAAAAAGTCTTTAGTCCAAAGCGTATGTCTTCAAATCTCATGGACTGAAACTCCCATAACCTTCACCAGCATCTATGGTGTCCAGGTGTTCTAGGACTGGGGATCCATGGTTGGGAACCACTGCTTTAGAAGTAGAAGCTTCAGCTATTTCAGAACCACACCAGGGAGACTGCTTGACAGGGCAGGAGCACCGTGGCAAGCATGTAGCATCTCTACAAGAGATGAGCATGAAACAAACAAACAAAAAGGTTTCATTTAATTTTTTGTTTTTTGTTTCATTACAGATTGAAATGCAAAACGAATTCTCCATTTTAAAAAATGAAATGAAACAAAACAAAAATTATCGTTTTGTTCCGTTTCGTTTTCGTTTCTTATTTATTTTGACAAGCACCGGTCTCCATTTTGTTACTGAGTGCCAAACTATATATTACAGATAACTCATCATTATAAGAGGGAATTCTTCAGTGTTGATGGTATGTAATTGCCACAGCTGGAACACTTCTTATTTCCCACAATAATCTTGCTGACTGAGGGAATTGTGGCTCATGACATACACACAAACCTCAAAGCTGCATGCAGATAAAAACGAAGAGCTTGGAGAGTCTTAGGGACACAAAATGTATAATAGAGTTCTTTTTTATGTTTTGTAGATCTTGGCTGTACATTGGAAGGCAATTTATTCATGAATTACTTGGAAGTCAGTATTTCTCTGACATCCTAAGCATATCCTATTCATGGTCTGCTTTCTAATGGGGCTCAGCTGTCAAGCTTTCCATCCAGGCCTCACGGCTCTTATAAGATGGCCCTGAGGAACAAGCCAGGTGTTCCTCTTCCACCGTGGAGCACCCTACCACAAATCCCCAGAGAATATTCAAAAGCACTACTCCCTTCATTTCAATTATGGTAACATAATTTGACATACTTATTGCTCTGGCAAGAACTCAAAAACTTGGAGGAAACAATCGAAGCTTCAAGATAGTTCTTCCATGTGTGCTGTATCCCCTGTAAAATCTTTACAGTGTTATCTGATCTCATGGTGTCTCACTCACTTTACCTGCTGATGCTTTTTTTTTATGATAAAGGCAAAATCAATACATTATTTTGGAGGCAGAAAATGAAGGATAAGCTACCCTAAATTGCCTGGCCTTTTCTTGGCTGTCTGCATCCCTTTTCCATATCCCAACTGTATAAATGTTCTCTTCTGAGTTTTCTCCTCCTAATATGTTAATAATCAGCTGCACTGCCAATGTAATTGAGAAAGCTATCTTTAATCAATAACCTATCCTTTCTTTGGGATAAATGCCACTGAACACAGCAAGAGTGACTGCTAAGAAGCCTTGCATAGGATTCCATCACCAATTTGTCATAGGGCGTTTATACACGACCCCTAAACTCCGGGGCAAATGGCTCCCAGCTCCGGAGATTAAAAATGTTTACCCACCAGCTCCGGAGTTAAGAGGAAATTAAGTGCGACCCCGCCCACTTTAGCGCATCCCAGCGCAGCTTTCAGGTACCTGCTTTTTGGAGGTGACAAATATTTGATCCGGTGTAAGGATAGTGAGTGCGGGGCTCTCCTGGCTTCTGTTTGTTCTTTTTTTGTGCCCCGCCCCTTTAAGAGATCTGAATGCTGCCGGGAACAAAACGGAGGTAAACCGGCATTCTTTTCTTTCTTTTTTCTCCCTCCCTCACGCAGCCAGCAACCAGGAAGTACGGAGGGGGGTGGGGACAGAGGAAGAGCAATGAACCCCTAAGATCTCTGGTCTGAATTTTAGTGGCCAGCGGATCTTAGGGGTCGTGTAAAAAGGCCCATAGATATTTGAGATCTGGAATGCTTAGGGTAGGTTGCAAGAAATGATTCAACATCCATTCATGGTCATGAGCATAATTTATTTCAAATGCATTGGTAGACTAAAAAAAGTTCAAGATGGATGGCAATAATTTTTTTAAAAAAGACAACCAATCCCTACAACCACAGACAAATATTTTGGGGATGCTCCTTCTAGTCTGCCCCAACCAAAGCTGGGGCACTTCATTTGAAGCATTTTGTAGGATGTGTGTCTATGCAAGTTTTTCTGTAAGGTGTGCACACTCTTCTACCCACCTCCACTCAGCGCTTTTCCTCCCCTGAGTACCCGCTGGGACCATTTTTGTTCAGGTCATGACGGAACCCGTGTGGGGACGAGGCATGCATATGCAGGTGACAGAGCCCCATGTAGTAGGTAGGATGGGAAATTAATGGTGAATTTCTGCCCATGTTTAATCAAAACTAAAAATATTATTTATTTCATTCATGATCAAAATAAAAGCAGCTTCAGATAAAAAATAATAACTTATTCTCAGAAAAATCCCCAGAGACATTATAGGTCTTTAGAGGAAAGATTTAAGACAGAGATGAGAAAGAGAAGATTCTACCCAACAAAAGGAGAGTCACCTCCACGTCCAGTTGCACCCAGAGAATGTTTAATACTTGCAACCACTAGGTTTGATGACAGGGTCACTCTATGGCCACAAGGTGTGTTTCCCCCATTCCTTCGACTGGAAGACTTCCTTGGTGCAGAACTAAAGCACACAGAAGTTGGGGGTACTGCCTAGTGGCTTGGTAAAGCAGAAGAAGTTTCTACTTAATCTGGGGTAAACTTTCTATTCTTGTCCAAGGAAAGGTCAGCTGGACATTTTAGTTCTTTTATAGCCATAAAATTAATTTACTTAACTGCTCATGCTAACACAAGCACACATAGGGTCCCCTTATGGTTAGGTTCTACAGCAGTGGTTCTCAACCTGTGGGTCCCCAGATGTTCCTGGACTGGACTACAACTCCCAGAAGTCTTCATCACTAGCTGAGCTGGCCAGGGTTTCTGGGAGTTGCAGTCCAGGAACACCTGGGGACTCACAGGTTGAGAATCACTATTCTACAGTATTAGGACTTGCTTCAAAGGCAGCATTGACAACATTGCCTTGTTAG
This sequence comes from Phrynocephalus forsythii, assembly GCA_029282475.1. Lineage (NCBI taxonomy): Eukaryota > Metazoa > Chordata > Lepidosauria > Squamata > Agamidae > Phrynocephalus > Phrynocephalus forsythii. The sequence goes on along the minus strand of JAPFRF010000002.1, from coordinate 24,716,624 downwards.
CTCACCAGATGTTTTACTGTAGGAGCTGAGATGCTGTATTCCAGGCATGTCCAAACTTTGGCCCTCCAGATGTTTTGGACCACAACTCCCAAAGTCCTTTGCCATTGGAAATACAAGCTTGGAATTCTGGGAGTTGTGGTCCAAAACATCTGGAGGGCCGAAGTTTGGGCGTGCCTGCTGTATTCTGTATGTTCCCCACTAATATTCCTAAATGTACCTAACACTTGAGAAGGTAGAAATGAACTCCCTGACCATCCATGACTAATGTAAACTTGCAAACATTGTACTTCGGTTATTGGCCACAACATGAAGCCTGCCTTTAATCCTGAAAGAGAAATAGTTTCCCTCCAGTTTAATTTAGTACATTGCCAGTTGGACGCTTGCATGTTGCATCACGTGAAATTCTATAACCTGACATAAGTCACTGTAACCCAACAACATAACATGGGCTGACATTTAAGGGAGTGCATTTTTAATTCTTTTTTCAGATTATACAGGCAATGGCCATTGTCCAGGAAAATAGTATATAATACTTTTAGCCTGAAACTCATAATAATTTTATGGATGTCTTTGCCAATTGATCCAGAATAAGTGTAATGAATTCATTTAGAAGATATAAATTTATTACAGCAACTGTTGGAGGGGAGAAAGGGCTTAACACAGTCTCCCTATGGTATTAAGTGTTCCTCTTTTAGCTTTCGTATTTCAGTTTTCCAAAGCAAGAGTGTTTCAGGCTCCATAAATTCAGTTTTTTCAGCCTTCAAAAGGAAAAAGCTCACCATTTCCAAGGGAAAGCTTTTTAACCAACTGCAGCCAGGAGAACAGCTGCACTCCTTAAAGCAAAGCAAAGTGAGCTGCTTATATACCATTCCATAGCACTTAAAGCACTCTCTGGCAATTGCCTAGTTAGTTATGCAGGCTTCACATTGCAACAACAACAACAGCCCAGTAAGCTGGGTATTCAAGAAGGATGGAAGGCTGATTCATCCTTGAGCCAGTGACGCAAACCCATTGGGATTTGAACTCAGGTCATGAGCAGAATCTGCAGTAAATTCAGTTTAACAACTATGCCATGGAGTTTATTTAAGTGGTTAGAGGTCCAGCCACTTTGACTTGAACATTCTGGTCATGTCTCAATTGGACTACTGTAGCATGCAGTGAGCTGGGCTGCCCTCGAAAATATTCTCTGGAAGATTTAAGTGGTTCAAAACATGTCCTCAGACCTGAGATGGGCTCCACAAATCGTATTTGTGAATGTCACTGGCTAGGCTACTCTCTGGGCTAACAGGATAAACTAATGGTTGACATCTAAATCATCTGGAACACTAAAGGCTGAGAAGAAATGGCTTAAATTGTAGGAAGGTCCTTTTCTGATACCTATCCCTGTCCCTATAAGTTAAAATCAGCCAGAGAGATATTGCTTTAAATAACGCTACCATCTCAGATGGGTTGCCCCTGCCATGTCGATGAGGTGCCCACCTCAAGCACTAAAAATTCCATAAGAAGTCAGCTGCATTGTTCTTCCCAAGATGGAGGTTGCCTCCAAAGAGTTTTGGCTATACTATAGAAACATACATCTTAGCTAGTGTCCAGTGGTATCCTTTTTTCAGAACTAGGCATTGTGGGTAGGATGCCCTGAGTGATCTGTAGTAAAACAAAGTGGAATGCCCTACCCAAAGTGATTGGCTCTAAAGAAGAAGCTGTCAATGCCAGGCAGCTAGGGACTAGCAGGGTCTGTACCAAAGCCACAAGACACTTTGCAGTTTTTGCAAAACTCTCCGCAGAGTTGTCTATTTTTCATCTTCCTGAAAGCAAGACAGTCGGGATGGAGACAGCAGCAATATAACAGGAACAATGGCTGTACATATCCTTCTTCCTCAGGTGTAAGGACAGCTCACATCATCTTGTCCTTCAATTAGAAACTTGGCATTTTCATTGGTGGCATCTGTATCTGACTGCCCTTTTCAGGCAATTAGTAAAGATATGGATTTTTTAAAAAGCTCACTATGCTTTCTTTTTCCCCTCTCTTTTAAAAGGTAATATTTTAAAAAGGAACGTACTTAAATTGTACATCACTCAGAAGATCACATGATAGAGAAGCAATATACCCATTTCAACATAAATATGGAACATAAACTCAGTCACTTCTCCAAAGCTTGGAAAAGTTAGTTTTCAGACCATCCAAAAAAGACCACTCTGTGGAGGGGAGGAGCTGGAAGCTGTACTTCAAAGAAGGAACTTTCTGCATGAGAAGATACAAATTCCCCTTGTCAAAATGTGTCAGTAGCAATACTGGGCTTCCTCTAAGTATCCCCCTTCCAAACCAGCAGAAATACGGTGTCATTTTTTCTTCTTCTGTGCCAGCTAGCTGCAGGATGCCATAGAACGTTGTCAATCAACCTGAACTGCTGGGTAATGGAAGTGTTGCCCTAAACTTGAGAATTAGATATGGAGGTAATCACTTTCATTTATGTTGTTCAAGAAACAGGTTTCCTTCAGAGAATATATTTTTTTACATATGCTTCCTGTGAAAGTCTGTTCAGCCTGAACACTGACAGCTGATATATCAATGTACCTTCTCAGGAGAACTTCTTAGGAAAATTCCCTTCCACTAGACCAGTGGTGGCGAACCTTCGGCACTCCAGATGTTTTGGACCACAACTCCCAGAATTCCAAGCCTATATTGCCAATGACAAAGGACTGTGGGAGTTGTGGTCCAAAATGTCTGGAGTGCCGAAGGTTCGCCACCACTGCACTAGACATTCTTCAAGACCTCAACTTCAGTATCAACTGAAGGGACTGTGGTATAGTATTTTTCTTTGCTAGGTCATAGTCTCATGCCTGAAGGCAAGTGTTTTAAAGATTCTGTTCTTGTTTCATTTTCTTCAGACCTGCCTATAGTTTGTTGTTTGCTTGGTTGTTCTTTAAAAGCCACCTGAGGCTTCAGGAAAAGGTGCAATAAAAATAAAAATAAAATATATCTCTGCAGCCCTTTGGTAATCTGTCTCAGAGATTTTATCTTTGGTTTTTCCTCTTGCCAAGTTCATATGTATTCGGTAAGTGTTTTGAGCTGTCTCATGAAAGAAATGATGTCACATATACAGTAATAACAGCAATCCACCAACAGCTTAGCCATTTACTTTTGCTGTCTTCTCAGAGTTATGTTTTGAGAAGACGCGCATCAGCCAGAATTTATAAGTGACTGGAAACTCTGTGAAGGAGCCAAGATGTAAATCCAAAAGCAAATAAGTCATGCATGGAAGTGGTTTTTTAAAGCTTTTTTATTTTCAGGGAGAACACTTTAAGTTTAATTAACAACACTCTCAAGACATATCCGAATGAAACTTACCTAATCATTTTCTCTTCTAGTAACAAAGGGCGGAAACTATCACAAGAAGCACTGAAATGAATGGGACCAGTCCACAGAATTCCAATTCTTGATTGTTTTACCTCAGGTTCCTCCAGATTATAATCAAGATGGCTAATCAAGTCCAGCCCCTGTCAATGAGGTCCAGAGGAGAATTGAACTTCCAACCTCTGACTCCTCGACCAGATGCCTAAGCCGCTGAGCTATCCAGCAGATTGCTTCAGAGTTGTTCCTTCCTCCAATACAGCTTCATCAACCCACTAATTTTGTCCAACAGTTTCTTGGTCTATTTACTTGTCCCCATCTTCCTTCATACTTTTTAGACTAGGGCCACTAGCCAGAGCCTGAGAAAGTTTCTCTCAGAAGCATCCTGAGCAGCACGTTTGCTGTCAGTGTCCATTGGAAAATTTCTGGAAGTCATGATCCCATAAAAGTAATTTTTCCAAGCTCTAAGGATGATAGTGGCCATGGTGTCTGCAAATGATGGCAGAAACACCCCAGCACTTTGGTGACTCACTAAATCGAAGCAAGTAAAGCAATGTGTTCTGCTTATATACCGCCCCATACCACTTCAAATAGTCTCTGGGCGGTTTACAGTTTTTTAATTACAGTATGCAGGCTACACATCCCCCCCCTCAGCAAGCTGGGTACTCATTTTACCGACCTCAGAAGGATGGAAGGCTGAGTCAACCATGAGCCGGATACCTGGGATTGAACCCCAGGTTGTGAGCACTGTTTTAGCTGCAGTACAGGCATTTAACTGCTGAGCCACGAGGCTCCTTAAGCAGATTTGTTTCCAGAATTTAATAGGCTACCTTTATGGAAAACCTCTTTCAAAGCCAATGACACGATCCATTTAGAACACAGGAGTTCTGTTGAGTTTATCCAAGGATGCCTGAAATACTATAGTAGGTGAAGGAGTGGGGGAAAGGTTGGGCCTATTATTGGAAGCAGGTAACAACTGGATGATTTGCAAGATCTCTGTGGTGTGGTGCTTTCAAGCACAAGAGGATCTTAGTGCTGAGATTATTTGAGAGAAGGGGGCCCAGCAGTTCATCTATTCAAGCAATGCACCTGCACCAACTAGAGATGGGCACGATTCAAAAAAATAGTGTTTCGTTTGTCATTTGGTCATTTAGGGGTCCGTTTCGGTTCATTTTCGTTTTCGTGATGTTTTTTGCAAAAAATTTCATTTTCATTTCGTTGCGTAGCGAAACGAAAAAACAAAAACGAAAACGAAAAATTGCTGTTTCATTAGCATTCTTTTTAGTTCAATGCATCTGCTGCAACAAAAATGAAAAACACAGAAAATTTGGTCGTTTCGTTTTCATTTTCATTTTGTTTTTTTAAAAAATTTGTTTCATTTTCGTTGCGTAACGAAATGAAAAAACGAAAATGAAAATGAAAAAACGAAAACGAAAACAAAAAATTGCTCGTTTCGTGCCCATCTCTAGCACCAACATCTCTACCAGCCAGCAGGTGCCACCAGCACTAGTCTGAAGACACAAAGCACCAGCTCATTTTCAGACAGGAACCTCAAGACCTGAAGTTCACATGGTAAGACACAACCTTTATGCTCCTTGGTCACTCTGCCTCCTGCCTCCTCAACTGTCAATCCACGGGCATAAAGCAGAGGCCCTTTCTCAGAATCAGAGCAGGAATTAGGCCACAAATAGTTTTGTGTGAGAATTTCCCAGCTCCTGCATTGTTGGAGGTTTTCTTCCCCAATATACATATCTGGAAGATACTTATACTCTTCCTCCCTTTTCCATGGCTGCCAGAAAGAGTAGAAAGCACCAGGCTTTCTACCAACAGGAAGTACACATTCAGCAATGTTCAAATATTGCTGAAGGAAGCAAAGATTGTGGCTCCTCATGCTCCCAGACCTCTTAGCCCATTGTTTCCTTTATGTACTATCAAGAATTTAAAATATGGTCTTAAATCATGTTGCTTAATTATGCAAGTAATGTAACATTTTGTCACTTCCAGCTGACTATGAACTAGTTCCTGTCGGAATTTTTTTGCACACCCTAAGCCAGCCGGTAAGCCAGCCAGTACTTTCCTGAGTATCTCTGCAACAGCTCATTAATTGCCTCAGCTAGAAGTGACTGAATGTTAAGCCATATGCCTTCCACATGCATAATTAAGCAACAGGGTTTTAACCAGAGTTTTACTCAGTATAAGTGAAATTTACTTTTTTAGAACTGAGTTTTCTGGGGGAGAGATCCTTTTTCATTCCTTCACTGATTTTGGAGAGGTCCACTTCTTTCAGAACTGGATTATTTATGAAAGATCCAGCTTTTTCATTCCACATATTTATGTTATGAAAATAACACAAAAAAAATCAGTAAAATCTGTATAGTCCACTGGTGTGACCCTTTTATACCTGTTCTTGTGAAACCCACCCCCCAAAAGGCTTTATTGCTCTTTAGATTTATGAATGAACTGTGAACCTTGCCAACTTTGTGAGTAAAAACCACAAGACTGTTTTTTTGGTCCAAGAAACACAACCTCTTAAAGGCATTCAAGTGCCTGCAAATCGCCTTGGCAGGTCTTTGCCCATGCAAACTGCCTGATAGACCCATTAATTGTTTATGTATCACCCATATATGCCAATACCGGAATGTAGCTGCTTGCAAGTCTTCTCTAGCAGACATTCCTGGGACACATTCCAATGAATTTGTGTTTTATAAGGAAGTGTTTGTCTGAGTAGCAAACAAAGCTATTTTAAGTGAAATTGAAGAAGTCTGGGAACTAAATTAAAGGTGCTATGTTTTAATGGGTGCCAATACAAATGTGTCATTAATTTCATATCCCACAATGTAAGGCATTCTTTCCTCTCCAAAAGGTGCAAGCTTATTAAGTGCAGAACTTCTAGCTGCCAAGTTTACTTCGACTTCCAGTTTCCTCATTTGTCAAAGGCACATAAAGACGTGCATAATTTCACATAATATATTGTGATTTTTTTTTGGATTTTGGGAGGTCAAGTGGTCAAACGGTTCAATGTTTTTTTCCCATGACTAAACTTTGGCAGTACCTCTTTATGACTGTTCGCCCTTTTTTTTAAAAGAGTCAAGGTGCATTTCAAGTAAAATGACATAAGAACATAAGAAGAGCCATGCTGGATCAGGCAAAGCCCCATCTAGTCCGGCTTCCTGTACCTCACAGTGGTCCCACCAAATGCCTCTGGGAGTGCATAAGACTAGATATCTGTCTCCTGGTACCACTCCCCTGCATCTGCCCCTTGAAGTACCCTGGTTTTAAGCCTGGAGATTGTACATCTCCATCATGGCTTGTAACCTGTGATGGACTTTTCCTCCAGGAATCTGTCCAATCCCCTTTTGAAGGCATCCAGGCCAGATGCCATCACCACATTCTGTGGCAGGGAATTCCACAGACTAACAACACGCTGGATAAAAAAAATTGTTGGCTGTTCTCACTTCCCCAACCCTCAATGGGAGTGGATGTCCCCTAGTTCTGGTATTTTGTGAGAGGGAGAAGAGCGTCCTTCTATCCACTTTACTCATGCCCTGCATTATTTTGTATGTCCCAATCATATCCCCCCTTCAGGCGCCTTTTTTCCACACTAAATAGCCCCAAATGTTTTAGCCTCTCCCCATAAGGGAGGTCCCCCAGCCCAGTAATTATTTTAGTTGCTCTCTCCTGCTTTCCTTTGGTTTTGCCAGGCTGTTGCTCATCCCTCTGGACAGCATGAAGAGCCATGAAGAATGCAATATGTTGCATCTATAACATAGGTTGTAGATTTGCTGGCCCAAAAGAAAAAAAGAGATACAAGACAAACTATCATTATTGTGTATCTCTCACACACAGCAGTTGTTGCTATTGTTGCTTATCATTACTGTACAATCAGTGTCTGCTATTAAAATAGTGAGACTGCAGAAGTTACAACCACGATCAGATCGTGTAGGAGACATTTTGGTGCCTGGACAAAAGGACACAATGGAACCCGTTCATAAACCAGCATTCAACCAGACTGACTTACTTCAGCCCTGACGATGGAACGTTTTGTCTGCCCACAAGTGATGTTGTAAATCTGGGACTGTATATATTTTGCTGTAAGAAGTGTATGGAAGGATCACAGGAATTGGTGCTCAAGCACCAGTGCATGCACAGATATATTGCATCAAGTGATACACCTGTGCATGTGTTTGCCTACCATTTATAATATGTATAGAATTTCCAATTGTGGAGAGTTTGAATCCAAAGAGGTCTCCAAAGTGCTTTTTGCATCTTTATTATGTTTGTTGCGATAATCTATTTTACAGATTGAAAACCAGTACAGTCAGCCCCCGCCATTTCGCGGTTCAGGTACTGTGGTCCCACCATATTGCGGGATTGCAGTACCTGCCCGGGCGAGAAGTCTTCTGGCGGCGTGCTCGGGCGGTGTTGGGGGATCGGATTGCCCACCGCCGCCCGACCGCGTGGCTGCAAGAATGGAAGGGATATCAAAACTGGCACACAGTTTCTTCGGGGGGGGGGGTCAGGGAAGCCGTGCACCAGTGTTTAAATCCTTTCCATTCATGGAGGCAAGTCTGCCTCTGTGAATGGAAGGGATTTTTAAAAGGGTGCTTGTCTTACCCGACCCCCGGAGTCTCTGGAGAAACTGCGTGCCAGTTTTGATATCTCTTCCTTTCACGGAGGCAGATGTGCCTCTGTGAATGGAAGGGATTTTTAAAAGGGTGTGCGACTTCTCCCGAGCCCCTGTGGGGGCTCGGGAGAAGCAGTACACAACATTTAAACCACCACCACTTCTCTCCCCCTCCCAATGGGAGCCGGGAGAGAAGCGCTGGGGCTTTAAAGGGTCTTTAGCTGCCAGAAGTCTCACAGTGGCGCGCTCGGGTGGCGGCAGGGGCTCAGATCCCCCAACGCCGCCGCCCGACCGTGCCACTGCGAGATGTCTCCCAGCAGTGGGGAACCAGATCCCCCATAAAGTTTTGGAGCAACCCAAGTGAGTGCCGCGGGAGATCTGATTGCCCACCCGCCCCTCATCTGCATATTGCAGATTTTCAGCCATCGCAGGTTGGGTGGGTCCCTAACCCCCGTGACAGATGGGGGGGGGGTTACTGTATTAAGACATGGAATGGCTTTGGGCACTTTGAGGATGAGCTTTCCTGTTCAAGCCGTAATTACCTGTTGGCCATTCTTGTGGTTTTGTAACAAATATGCATTACACAAATTTGATTTTCTCTACATTGTTTCTATTCATCAGATAACAACTTAAGACCCAACATGATAGCCATAACTATTGCAAACCGGCATCCAGTATTTCTTAAGAAAGAACAAATTGGCTTATTTCTGGGGCATATCCATTTTTAATATATAGGCATTATGAAGCCATTCGATTCAATTTCTGCATCAGTCCGCTCATTAAACATACAGATTTACTTTAGCATATAACTTTTCTTAATATACAACTTTGGAAACAGTTTTCCTTCATGTGCCTTTTTTTAAACAAAACCTTCTCTAACACAGAATTTGGTGTGCAACTTTCCATAAGAGAGGTTCTGTGTGCAACTTTCTCGTTCTCTTGCTCATTTGTCCTAGATTTATGTGTAATTTTCAAGAACACATTCAGATTTTTCTATGTAGTGTTTGAATTGAGGCCCACATGACAATATTCAGAGAAGTCAGCATTTCAAACCATAATTCTGTTTTTTTCTGCCCAATGTTCTTGGAAATGCACATTAGGTTAGTTTGCTTTACAGTGGAGACCAAATGAAATTATCCGTCATTCTTGTGGTTTTTTTCCCTTCTGTTCTGATCCTAAATGAACATGGGTCACTTGAGTTTCACATAGATATGCACATGGGGCTACCTCCTTTGCTGGAATTCAATTCATTTTCATTTCACACCCAGTTCTTATTCTGCTCTAGTCTACATTCAACAGAATTATCCAATTCATTCTAGTAAACCTGGCATCCCTTTGCCTGCACATTTATGTGGTGCTATTTAATAAGCCTTCCCGACATGAATCAAGACATTAAGACCAATTTAAAAGGTCATTCTGCCTAAAAACACTCAATATGCCTCTCGTAAACCTAGGCTGCTGGCCTTATATTCAGGAACTGAAAACAGAAGGAACATTTAGTGCAAATATAAACCTGATGCTATTGTTAAAACATTAAAAAAAAACCAAAGGCATCCACTTTGAAGACATGTACAAATTAGAAGACTTTCATTTGTGGTGAATATGCAGTTTAACAGCTGCTCATTCCTCTCATAGTCATGTAACTGACTGAAAATATATCCTGTCCTGGGTTTCCCAGCACCCATTTTTCCTTGGTTCCCTTGTTTTTACAAAGGCTTCTCTTTACCTATATAGTACATAACCTTGCTCTTTCTACATTCTATTCTTTTTCGTGGAATAATGAATACTTTCTACTCATACTTTCATTCTTCATCCATGGAAATCTGTGAAACTTCCAATTGCTTCTGTTATCTGCTAGTTCAGTGCCTCCGGTTGCTACTGTGTAGGATGGAACATTGTCTGAGTGGAAGAGGCACCTCCCCACAACATTTTGAGGTGAGGCTGTGCTGTGCATATGGAACTCTTCTGTACAGTCATGGGGTCAAATTGGCTGCAATTCTCAGTCAAGGGCAGCCGCACTGTATATACAGTAGCTTCTTGCTCCAAAAGTAGTCGGAGTGTGCTGGAGTGAAGGGGATGGTAAACCCCTGCTTACATTCATTGAACACATGAGAAGAGATTGACAGCACAGCAAAAATATTGATATTTCTTTCATTTCAGGAGGGGTTGCCTGTTTCATTCTTTCTATTCTTCATGCCCAAGTCCTATCATTTGACATGAAAGGAGTAGAGAGACTCCTTTGGGCCGTTTATTTGATGTTTCCCTATTTTGCACTAGTGCAAAAGAATTCTGAAAATTACTCTTTAACAGAATACACAGTAAATTAACCAAATAATAATATTTTTATAATAAATCAAACAGGGAAAGCACCCATTCAGAGGAAAAAATAGCAAAACATACACACGCAGCCTCCTCATTATATATATATATATATATCCTTCATTTGTTTATATATATATATATATATATCCTTCATTTGTTTGCAAAGCCCCTTGAAAACAAAAGTATGAGGTCATAGTAGTCCTCATGTTATTGGGTGATAAATTTCTTAGGTGATTTGACAGAGAAAGGGTCAACCTTGAAAGCAAGTTAGAGGAAAGAAGGAACACAAAAGAAACCAACAATTTTCATGTGCTCCTCTTTTGTAAACACAAGTAACTTGTGTTAAAGAGGGTCTCTTTTAGCAGTCAAAGAAAGAACCCTGAATACAAAACACACACACAAAAGCCTCTTTCAGATTATGGGTCTTCCATTACAACACAAATGGCACAGTTGCCTGATCAGCTTTTTTGGCTTACCTGAAAGAATTTCCTTTTTCCCCTATTCAGGGATGAGAGGATAAAGATAAAGATCGGAATTGCACTATTGAATTGGGAGGGGGGCAGCCATTTTAGGCCTCATGAGCTTCCAGTATGTTATTAATATCTGGCAGCCTGATGTTAAAATTCAAGATCAGGCGCTGTCTTTATTTGCACTGCTCGCCTTTGATGAGGTTTGAAATGAATGATTCATCCCTCATAAGATTGCCTGTTCTGTTTCATCTTTTATTAAAGTGCTAGATTTGCATTGCTGAAATTTTAGCTTTTGGTGGCGAGGTTCTTTGCATGCCTTTTTTTTACTGTCTTAGAGTAAATGTTCACTTCTTTATCTGGTGTTTTGACATCAGCCATTATCGTGTTACATCAGTTCAGTTCCAAAGCACACATAGAGGGCCGGGAATAGAGAAAAAGACCAGATCGGTGTTTCATGCAATTGTTTAGTCAGCTGTGATCATGGAAGGGTCTCATGTTAATCTGTGAAACTTGAATCCTGTTCTCTCTCTCTCTCTCTCTCTCTCTCTGTGTGTGTGTGTGTGTGTGTGTGTGTGTGAGAGAGAGAGAGAGAGAGAGAGAGAGAGAGAGAGAGATTGAGTGTGTGTGTAAAAAAGAGAAAGAGAGAGAACAAGGGTAATCACAAAAGCAGTTTCTGCCTCCTTTGGCGGGACATCAGCTGCACAACTAATTTCACACTAAGTGCACAACCAGTCACATAACAAGCACCATACCAAAGGAGGAAAATGGTTTGTGCAAAAATTCTCCCCCAGCAGAATTCTGGCAAAAGTAACTAGACATACCACCAACAAGAAAAAACTGATGTGTTTCATCTCACCATTCATGGCACATAATAAGTAGCAGGTTTATACATCTGATTGGTCTTATTACTTCAGCCTAGACCAGTGGTAGTAGTCAACCTTTGGCACTCCAGATGTTTTGGACCACAGCTCCCAGAATTCCGAGCCTGTATTTCCAGTGACAAAGGACTGTGGGAGTTGTGGTCAAAGACATCTGGAGTGCCAAAGATTCACCCACACTGGCCTAGACCAAACAACTTTTCCCCCACTAGAGTAGACCAACTGAATACACCTGCTGAATTGTAACACTTATGCAAATCTCAACTAGATAAGTCTGCTTTAGCTTTGACAAGCATCTTGATTTAGGCCTTCATGTTTATTATTTCTGAAACTTGCTTTTATGGGGTCAAAAATTTTAGTAAAAAATGATCAACTGCTACACAAGATCTACCTTCAGCCAGGCTACCACATCTAAGAAAGCACATTTGTTTCATATGTTTTGTGGTAATGAATAAATATACTGTATGCTTCCTTTTTATAACTTGCACACACCATTATTTGTTACTCATTTAGTATTTTATTTATTCCACTCACATAATATAGATGAGAAAAGTTGTTTGAGTACTGCTCCTTAGGATTATAGCCCAAAAACCAATGGTTCCCACTTCTGATCATGCCATTATTCCATCATAAGGTTTAAAATGTGGGGCAGATGTTTTTCCCAAAACGGAGGGCAGAGGGTTTTTCACACTGGCAGTCACACCAATCGAAGATGAACTTGCCTGTGGCATGCTTCTTATTAGAGATGGGCACGACTTAGCGGTATTCCCGTTTCCGTTTCCGTTACTCGGTTCCGTTACTATACGGAAACGGTAACGGGAATTACTCCGCCAGACTTCGAGCTCGAACCGACGAACGAACAATTTTGGTCTGATTTGTCGTGCTCGTTCCTTGCATCGCGCGATCGTGCGATGCCACGTGGCACAGAAAAAAAGTTTTTAAAAGTTAAAAAAACCCGGTTCCTGGCCAAAAAGCAGGCAGAAAATCCCTGCCGTGCCTCAGGGCACCTACCAGAGGGGATGTTTCTGGAGGTCCCCGGCCTCCCCCCCCATCCCCCGTCCTGGGCTGCTCTGGTGGGACTCGCCGCAGGCTCGCAGCCAGCAAAAAGCCCAGTCTCACCGCCGGCCGCCGCAATTAAAGCGCAAGCAAGCGGCACGGGCGGCACAGGAAAAAACTTTTAAACTCTCCCCCCACCCATTCCCGGGCCAAAAAAGCAGGCGGAAAAATGCCTGCTTGACTAAGGGCGCAGGGCACCTACCGGAGGGGTGGTTTCTGGAGGGGGGGTCCCGCCTCCCCCCCGTCCTGGGCAGCCGGACTCGCCATGCCATGCGGTGCGGGCGGGGGATCCAAAATGGGGCGGTGAATGCAATATTGTTTTTGAAATCGTGGTCCAAAAACACACAGCACAACAGAAACACGCAAAAATTTATAAACTGCCAGATTTTTCACAGTAGCAGTGGGTTTTTTCTTGCAACAAAATGTCTCTCCTCTCCTCCTCTGTCCTCCATTGATTTTATTTTATTTTATTTTTTTACACCTGCGCAATGATGGGCTGGCCGAGTGGCCAGCCATGTGGGAGTGGACGACCATGCAAATTTTTGGAGCCATCCCACCAATCTCATGGCCACTTGGCCATGGAGACTTCTGGGATGTGCCAAAAAGCCCCCTAAAACCTGCCCTAGCCCCCTAACCCTAACCCTTGACTCCTTACCCATACGTCACAGACTGTCTTCTTAGTGGGTCAGAGAGGCACCCAGAGGTGCAACCCACTAGCCCACCGTAACCTTACCCGTCACTAGCCAAACCCTAGCCCTTGCACTAACCCACCTTAACCCTAAGCCAGATCTACTTGCATTGCACTACACGCAAGTACGATTCCCTTCTTTGTGAGACATGGTGGTGCGAGAGCTTTAGGCATCACCCTATGCCTCTGGCGGGTTCACTGGTCTCACTGTCTGCAACTGGTATGCATATCCATATGGCTATTGCATGCCATTTTGCAGCAGCAGGTGAGGAGGGGAGACCCCCATGTTGAGGGGTCTCTTAGAGCCTGCTTCCCCTTCCTAGTGGGTGAGGATAGGAGGCACCCACGGGTGCCTCCAGGAGCCCGCTTTCCCTTTATAGCGGGCCAGAGGAGGCACCCACCCCACAGAGGTGCCTCCAGGAGCCCGCTACCCCCCCAAAAAAACCAGTACTAACAAAAATGAAAAAACGAAAAAATGAACTGACTAATTTTGTGAATTTTTGCGAAAAACGGAAACGACCCGAAACGGAACTGGCCCGACTAACGACAACTCGGAAAAAAAATTTCAAGTCGTGCCCATCTCTACTTCTTATACTTGAGAAGCTCAAGTTGTGGGGTGACTCAGCAGATGGTCCCTATCTCAAGACAGGCAGATTATATAACATTTTGTTTGCATGACATGATGGAAGTCTTTCATACAAACTGACACATACATTTGTGAACTAAATGCACACGGCTTGTGCAGAATTCAGCTCTTTACACCACTGTGGAACTCTTTTAACTACCTGAGAATTAGCATTTTCCTCTCCTCTATCTTTAAAGATGTCACCAAGTATAAAACTGTTGGTGATTTTTACTTGCAGCAATTAACCATTTACAAATCAGAAGAAAGCATTGAAGGTCCCTGTTTGCTCAACTGATAATATTTTACTAAGCAATTGCCTTTGATAAAATTTTGCTAAGTGAACAATATTCATAAGGCAACAGATTTGGATAAATTTGCTAATTTGATATATTCCTAAACAAATAGTTTTGTCCTTACAGGGATAAAATATGTTGCTCCAGTCCTCTTCCACTGTAGTTTTCATATGGAGCCCAAAAATAAGCTGATCCCTCCCTTATGCAGAACTCACTCTGAAAGCTGTCGCTCTGAAAGATCTGCTGATATTTTTCTGTTTAATTACTCAATTTACAACAGTAGCTACATTTCATTTATCTGTGATACAAATTAGGACACAGATGGTAAACTACAGTAATAGCTTCATTTTCATCTCCCTGGCTTTATTTTTTATTCATTTGAAGTATTTTAGTCAGTTTATATCATAAGAACATAAGAACATAAGAAGAGCCATGCTGGATCAGGCCAAAGGCCCATCTAGTCCAGCTTCCTGTATCTCACAGTGGCCCCACCAGATGCGTTTGGGAGCGCATGAGACTAGATATCTGTCTCCTGATACCACTCCCCTGCAGCTGGCCCTTGAAGTACCCTGGTTTAAAGCCTAGAGATTACACATCTCCATCATGGTTTGTAACCCGTGATGGACTTTTCCTCTAGGAATCTGTCCAATCCCCTTTTGAAGGCATCCAGGCCAGATGCCATCACCACATCCTGTGGCAGGGAGTTCCATAGACTTACAACGCGCTGGGTGAAAAAATATTTTCTTTTGTCAGTTCTTACTCTCCCAGCACTCAATTTGAGTGTATGTCCCGTAGTTCTGGTATTTTGAGAGAGGGAGAAGAGCTTTCCTCTATCCACTTTACTCATACCCTGCATTATTTTGTATGTCTCAATCATATCCCCCCTCAAGCGCCTTTTTTCCAGACTAAAGAGGCCCAATTGTTTTAGCCTTTCTTCATAAGGGAGGTGCCCCAGCCCAGTAATCATTTTAGTCGCTCTCTTCTGCACCTTTTCCAGTTCCACTATGTCTTTCTTGAGATGCGGTGACCAGAATTGTACACAATACTCCAGGTGGGGCCTTACTATTGTTTTGTATAACGGCATTATAATGTTGGCTGTTTTATTTCCAATCCCCTTTTTGATAATCCCTAGCATGGAATTGGCCTTCTTCACTGCTGCCACACATTGGGGAGACACCTTCATGGAGCTGTCCACCAACACACCAAGATCTCTTTCCTGATCCGTCACGGATAACTCAGAGCCCATGAGTTGATAGATGAAGTTTGGATTTTTGCCCCAATATGCATTACTTTACATTTGGTTACATTAAAACACATTTGCCATTTCTCAGCCCACTCCCCCAGTTTGGAGAGATCCTTCTGGAGCTCTTCACAATCTTCTCTGGTTTTTACCACACAGAAAAGTTTTGTGTCATCTGCAAACTTGGCCACCTCACTGCTTATCCCTGTCTCCAGGTCATTTATGAACAGATTGAAAAGCACCGGTCCCAGGACCGAGCCCTGGGGCACACCGCTTTTCACTTCTCTCCATTGTGAAAATTTCCCATTGACACCTACTCTTTGTTTCCGGGATCTCAACCAGTTCTCAATCCATAAGAGGACCTGCCCTCTTATCCCCTGACTATGCAATTTTCTCAGCAGCCTTTGGTGAGGGACTGTGTCAAAAGCCTTTTGAAAATCCAGATAGACTATATCCACCGGTTCACCCAAATCCACATGCCTGTTGACCTTTTCAAAAAATTCTAAAAGGTTTGTAAGACAAGATTTACCCTTACAGAAGCCATGCTGATTTTCTCTCAGCAAGGTTTGTTCTTTTATGTGTTTTAAGATTTTCTCTTGGATGAGGCCTTCCACCATCTTCCCTGGGACAGATGTAAGGCTAACCGGCCTGTAGTTTCCTGGGTCCCCCCTCATTCCTTTTTTAAAAATTGGTGTGACATCTGCTATCCTCCAGTCCTCCAGCACTGTAGCCGTTTTAAGAGACAAGTTGCATATAACCGTTAAGAGATCTGCAATTTCATTTCTCAGTTCCCTAATAACCCTTGGGTGGATGCCATCTGGGCCCGGTGACTTGTTAATCCTCAATTTATCAATTAGTCCTAAAACCTCCTCTCTTTTAGCCTGTATTTGATTTAATTCTTTAGTCAAGAGGGGCGGCTCAGGCAGCGGAATCCGCTCAAGGTCCTCTGTCGTGAAGACAGACGCAAAGAACTCGTTCAATTTCTCTGCAATGTCCAAGTCCTCCTTAACCTCCCCTTTTCCTCCCTCACCATCCAGAGGCCCAATTGGTTCTCTGGCAGGTTTTCTACTTCTAACATATTTAAAGAAGCTTTTATTATTACCCTTTATATTGCTAGCCATGCGTTCCTCAAAGTCTTTCTTTGCCTCCCTTATCATCTTTTTACATTTCTTTTGCCAGAGTTTGTGTTCCTTTTTATTTTCCTCGTTTGGGGAGGATTTCCATTTACAGAAGGACCTCTCCTTGTGCTTTAGAGCCTCTCTAACTCCACTCGTTAACCATGCTGGTGTCCTCTTGGACTTAAATGAGCTCTTCTTTCTTTGTGGTATGCACTTGTGCTGGGCCTCTATTATTGTTGTTTTAAACAGGCTCCATGCACTCTGAAGAGATTGGATTCTTCTAACCCTCCCCTTCAGTTTCTCTCTAACTAGTTTCCTCATCTGAGGGAAGTTTGCCCTTCGAAAATCAAGGGGTTTTATGTCTGATTTGGTTGACACTCTTCCTCCGACATGCATGGCAAAGGTAATTGCAGCATGGTCACTGTTTCCCCAGACGCTCAGTGACATTCACATCCCTGACGAGGTCCTGAGTATCACATAATATTAGATCTAGAGTTGCCTGTTCTCGGGTGGGCTCCGTGACAAGTTGCTCTAAGGCACAGTCATTCAGCAAGTCGAGAAACCCAGTTTCTCTTTCTTGCCCAGAGCTCGCATTGGCCCAGTCAATGTGGGGATAATTAAAGTCCCCCATGATTACTATCCTATCCCTCTTAGCCACCTCCATGATTTCTCTCCTCATTTCAAGGTCCCCCTCAAGTTTTTGATCTGGTGGACGAAAGAATACTCCAACTATCACATCACTCTTTGGACCTGATAGTTTAACCCACAGTGATTCTATGGTGGAGTCAGACCCTCTGTCAATCTCCATTCTGCTGGATTTTACGCCTTCTTTGACATAGATGGCCACTCCTCCTCCAACCCGCCCCTCTCTATCCCTTCTATAGAGTTTATAGCCTGGGATTGCTGTGTCCCACTGGTTCTCCACATTCCACCAGGTTTCTGTTATGGCTATTATATCAATGTTATCCCTAGCAGCCAGATGTTCAAGTTCTCCCATCTTTGCTCGGAGGCTTCGAGCATTGGCGTAGAAGCACTTGTACAGTGGGTCCCGCAACAGCTGCTGCCTTGTTCTTCTCCCCCCACAGCTTTTATTTTCAGTAGACGAACTGTCACATTCCGCTATTCTGCCAGTGTTAATACTTGCTATGTCATCTCTATGTGATTCTCTACCCTCTCCAACCTCATTCCCCGAGGATGAGGTGTTCCGAACCTGATGCCACACAGCTCCTGTCGGCTTTCCCCCAGTTATCAGTTTAAAAGCTGCTCTGCTGCCTTTTTGAGGTTGAGTGCCAGCAATCTGGTCCCATCATGATTCAAGTGCAACCCATCCCTCCTGAACAGGTTTGGCTTGTCCCAAAATGTTCTCCAGTTCCTGACAAATCTAAAGCCCTCCTCTCGACACCATCGCCTCATCCACGCATTGAGGCTTCTGAGTTCTGCCTGCCTGGCGGGACCTGCACGAGGAACAGGTAGCACTTCTGAAAATGCTACCTTGGAAGCCCGGGACTTCAATCTTCTACCTAGCAACCTGAATTTGGCTTCCAAGACTGACCGCTTGGCCTTCCCGACATCATTGGTACCGACGTGTACCATGACCACTGGCTCCTTCCCAGTTCTCTCTAACAAGCTATCTATATTTCTGGTGATGTCTGCAACCTTTGCACCCGGCAGGCAAGTGACCATCCGGTTATCATGCTCCTCACAAATCCATCCCTCCGTATTTCTAATGATAGAATCCCCTAGCACAATGAGCTTCTCTCCCGCAGCCTGCTCATCAACATGTACCTGATCTTGTATCTCATCAATAGTGATGAGGGAGAGATCCTCCAGTGGAACCACTTCTTCCTCTATGTGTGCCTCATGAGGTGTGCTGAGGGAAAGAGCTTCAAATTGATTGTGCAAGATGAGACTCTCTGAGCGATGCCTTGGCCTTCTACTCCTTTGAGTCACATTCCTCCACCCATCCACCTCCTGAGTTGGGGGAGTGACTTCCTCCTCTGAAGTGTGCCCTGTCTCTTCTTGGACCTGGATAGTCTCTTCCGCTCTGTCCAGGAACTGCTCAAGCTCCTTAATATGTTGCTGGTCCACTATGTGAGCCTCTAGCTGCTGGACCTTCTCTTCCAATAGCGCTACCACCTTGCACTTGCAGCAGATGTAGTTCTGTACACGCTCTGTCAAGATAACAAACATGGCACAGGTACTGCAGGTAACTACAGCTGCTCCCTCCAACTCCATTTTAACGATTACAATAAAATGTATTCAAGGTCTCAAAAATGTAAACTTGCACTTTTTTTTTAATCTAGTAAAACTCTTTACTTCTTTTCTTGTTTAGTCAAAATCTAACAGTGTAGGGGCCGCTAAAGCACCTCTACTCCAACTGCAAGCACGTCAGGAAGTGTAGGACCTCCTGAGGAGTTGCTTGGCTTGGGAACTCAATTAAACCCAGAATTTTTTTTTTTTTTGTAGTTTGCACGCGCCGTAAGGCGCGTGCTGCTGGTAGCCTAATATCAAACATTATTGGTCTGTGTCCACTGCAAAATCATTCCACAACCCTTCCCACCAAAAGTACCTAACAGATTTTCCCACCACATCCTCTCTAAGCCATTTTGGCAAATAGGCAAAGGGATGGGTTAGCCAGTAGAAGGGGACATGTGGTTATTCCCAATTGAAATACAAACATGTTTTGTCAGAGTGCAGACACTGGTGGTTCTAAGTTTGGTGATATTCTGATTGGTTTTTCAGCTGTTTCCCACTCGTTCGGAGGTGATTCACCCATGTCACAAAGAGAAAAGGTGGCCTCAGCCAGCACTAAAATTTAAATTTATTAAACGAGGCAAGTCCTGAATATAGAAGGCACATAATCTTAATTGGTCTCTCCATCCACTTTCTACCTCAGGAAGCCTGTCATACATGCTGAATGGAAGCAGAACTGCAATTTTCAATCAATTCTATAGCGATGGAGAATGGGAAGATTATAACACTCAAAAACTGCCACTGGATCACAGCCAGAAGGAATGGTGCTAGACATAGGTCATTCGTATTAATTCCCTGGAGGAAATGTGTCCATATGTCCCAGTACTCTCTCTCCAAACTACAGGCCATTTACTGGTTGTACTGAAGAGGAAACAGCTCACCTGCTATAGGCCATTATTGCTGTAATCATTACAGAAACAACCACTTAGTGAAAACTACCAAACGAAAAGGTTGTTGTTAATAAGTCAATGCAAGCTTTAGCCAGTATTCACCTGTTCACAAGTCCTTGAATACCTTGGAATGTTGAGCTGCAATAAAACAGATGGTATCCATTACAGTGGGTTGTATTAGGTTGTACGGTATGTCCTCGGTTGTGTAGTAGAACTTGTATGTGATTACAGAGAGAGGGGGGGGAGGGAGGGAGGGAGAGAGAGAAATCTTGGTTAATCCTATTTGCATCAAATGCTAATATTTGTCATCTGTAACATAAAACAGAATTGGGCCCAGATGAAAACTGAACCGCTCATTCCTCTTGTTCAGAAACAGCCTTGGAACATATAGGATAAAGAACTTGCTCCACACAACCTGAGCTTGAGAAATAATATCTACTTAACTCATCTTTATTCTTCTTCAGAAAAAAAGTCATAGTTCACCTTTCCAGCTCTTGCAAAACTAATCTGCCTCCTTCTTTTCCTTTGCCCAGTTTCCTGTGTTGACCTGTCTGCCTTTCAGGACACAAAGTGCTTGGAATCTTAACATGAAAAGCTGGAATCTGAACCGCCCATGTCTTAAGGGGAAATCCCAAGACATGGTTCCAGCACTAGCAATGTCAAGAATAATCATTGCATTCTTTGTTCTTGCTGATTTACACATTCTCTTGAATTGGTAACATATTTTAGCAAGTGATTACCAAGGCCCAGTGGTATCATCCTTTCCAGGTGAGACAAAAACCATTGTTTTCTCTTTCTCAAGCTCTCTGTCTTTAATGCAAATTGCCTCTGTGGAGAACTGGAGTCTGTTCCCTTGGACAAGGCAACCACCTTTCCAAAATATAGAATGGCTGGCTGCTTGTCTAAAACGACACAAGCACCTCTTCCGATCACCTTAATTCATTAATTTGAAATAATGCTACCCTGCCTTTCTCCTAGAAAAGGAACCAAGGTGACTTGGTTCGTTAAAAGCACCATATAAAAAGCTAAAGGCAGCAAATTATTCAAATATTAAGAAAGACTTAATAGCATTATATTAAAATGTTAGGTAAAAGCTTTACAAAAAACAGATTTAGATGCATCAAAATATAAACCAGCCCATTTATTCTCTCTTAGACAGACAGACACTTAATGCTTCAAAATCCATACATAGCAACATTTTTATTTTACATAATTGCTTTATTTGCATTAAATTCCTACTTGTGCTAAGTGTTATTTGTACCATTTCACTTTTACACACACACAAATGCCATTTCCTCCTCAAAAGTGGCACAAAGCATCTTGCCCTCTTATGGGGACAGAAGGGTACCTTTGCCATTTTCTGTATTCATGTGCAATATTGAGATAATGGAGAATTTGTATCCCTCTAGGACAATTAAACTAACGAGTTGATTTGGCATGGCTTGGAGGCAAGACATCATGTCATACAGTTATTCAAGCAGAAATGGATAGTGATTTCTATTTGGATTGTATAAAATCAGCTGCGCCTATATCTTTTGGGCATGAGTGTTCCAAGGGCTTCAAAATCACCCTAATGGATTAATCTCCCTAAGGGTTAATTGTTCTGTGTGGAATGCTGAAAGGAGAGTAAAGTCCATAACAGGCATTGGAATACAGTTTTGGAAGACAGCAGAGATTTTGCAATAAAATTTCTACTCCTCCCTTATCGGCAGTTATTCAAGAACACTGATTCCAGCTTGGCTAAGATGAACTATTATCGCCAATCACTTGAAAGCCAACAGATATGCCACCCAAAGAAAGGACACTATCTCTCAGTCTGCATATCTCCTAATATCCCTTGACTCTGAAATGGTTTCTTCATGCTGGCTTGCCTATGGTGGTCTTCTTACTTTGTCCCGTAGCTTGCCTGTCTCCTCCTAAATAGCCATGAGATACATTCTGTAGCCCTGTTGTGTCTGATCCGAACCATCATCTATCTCACTTTTTGCAGTGTGAGAACTATAGGAATACATCACCCTCTTGGTTCTGGTTTAAGAATGGAGTGATTAAAATAATAGCCATGATAAAAGTGCTGAGAATGAAACAATAGAGCATTGATGGCAAACCTTTTAGAGACCGAGTGCCCAAACTGCTATTCAAAACCCACTAATTATTCGTAAAGTGCCAATACAGCCATTTAACCTGAATACAGGTGGCTGTGAAGGGGTGATGTTGGGTGCCCACAGAAAGGGCTCCGAGTGCCACCTTTGGCACCCGTGCCATAGGTTCGCCAAGACTGCAATAGAGTAAGGCGAGGAATCATATGCCATTCGTTTCCCCTAAGCTTTCCAGGTGGACTTCATGACGATGAAGCTAGACTGGCATTTGTTGTCTTCTACCCTGTCCATGTCTTTGCATCAAATGCTAGGATTTGACAACTTTGGAATGTAATGCCAAACATTTGATTGGTGTGACTTGCATAAGCCTGCACCTCACCCACCCATCACTAGTGTGGCCATGAAGAAATTGGAAGCTTCACATTCACTTTTAAAGTAATAACAATTCCTTGACACCTCAAAACTTAAGGGAGCTATGTTTCATTTAACTGTGGTTCGTACAAACAAGTTCAGATAAGCCATGGTTTTTAAATTAACTATAATTCCCTAATGTTCAACGGCCATGTTCATCTTCATCAGAGATCATTTCAAGTCATTGCTGGTTTCTGCCAGTAGGATGATGCCATTTCCAAAGCTAAACTTAACTGGTGTTTCTCCCACCAATTTTCATTCCTCCTTCATCTGCATCTAATCCAAATGACGTGTTATGTTGACAAACTGAACTGAGAGAGAGGGAGAGAGAAAATACTCTTGGCTGAAGCTTTGCCAATGGGAAATCATTCTGTCTCTCCATATTCTGTCCTAACAATAGCTATTTGTCTGCAATACAGGACAATTAAACACTGAGGGATACCCATTTACGGTGTTTATTTCAGAACAACCTCTAGCTTCTCATGATCCACACATTCAAAGGCGTTGCTGTGTCTATAAAACACAGAATATGTTTTTCCAAAATTTTGGTATATTCCGGTAGTAAATGCTTATTTGTGATACATTTGATGTCTCTTCTTTTTGGGAATAGTTTGATTATGAGATATTTTTGATTGCATATATCAAATAAAAGTCTTTGTTGCAACACCTGGATCATCATTTTGCTTGCATGGGAATTTAATGCAATGGTCTTATAATTACTACACTTTTTGCATCTCCTTACTTGAGAATCAAGATGTATATTCAGTGTTTCAGTCTGTGGATCCTTGTTTTGTTTTCCATATTGGTGGACATATTCTTATTACGATGTTGATAGATTCATTCTCTGTATTTTGGAAAAGTTCTATCAATATCGCATCTGTGAAATGGTGACGTGGTGAAGCATTGATAAAATAACTCAAAATAAAATAAATAAACTCAAACTTTTATTAAGCAAAGACAGCACACAGATGAACAAAGACAGATTCTAATGCATTAGAGGTGTTAGGGAGAGAGAATGACATAGTCTATTCTCCCAAGCCCTAAGACCTCGAACTAAGATTTCAGAGACTTTTATACTTTTTCTATCCTCATATCAAGGCAAGTGGATTTTTCCATCAAGACTTAATTCCTATAGTGGAAAAATCCCAAAACATAGACCTGCATTTTCTGTTCATCACATTTGCCATTATGTCATCAGTCTGTGGCTGGGCATTTACCAGACATTATTTGTCAATATTTCTTAACATCCTGCATGTATCTTGTCATAGCTCTGAAAATGCATGTATTTCTGTAACAACCAACACCCTATATGTGCTTTATAAATGATTATTAAAACCAAATTAAAATATAGATTTGTAGCAAAGCAATTCCATTCTCACACATCTACTCCTGATGATTTATTCCTTCCTAATACTTCTAGAGCAGCTTTCATTTCACTTTCTGATGCTGCAGGTTCATCATAAGAAGATTCCTCTTCAAAGGAATTTTCTTATATCTTTTCCTTAAAGGCCTTGAGTATATTGTTTCCATTTTTTCTTGAAGGCCTCATGACTCTTTGCTCTCAGTTTCACTTTGCATTGAAAACGGAATAATCCCTAATCACGACCATTTTTATGTTGTACGGACTTCCCCCTTAGGCGATTATGTTAAGCAAATTTCCCCTATCTCCAGAATTTTTTATGTTGTACACGTTTTATGTTATGCAAACCATTGGTTATATGAGGGTCCATTGTAATTATAATCATAGTTGATAAGATAGACGAGAAGCAAATCTTCAATCAGACAACATAATGTTCATCAAGAAAGGGGGTACAGCATCTTTCCCCAAAAAGAAAACCTACAGTAATCCAGCCATTGGGGGTCACTGTTTTGAATGGAAAAAAATCACACCTTCAGTGAACTGCAAGCCTTTCACCACAAGCATTGCAGCTTGTTATTTGTAGAATCTTCATGGCTTTCCTTGACCAAATTCCTTCGCTCTTTTGTTTTCAAATCTTTTCAGATCTTTTCCCCCATCCTGTTTGCTCTGTGGACAGTTACTGGGCTGTCAACACACTTTGAAGCAAAGCAAGGTGCCAGCGATTTTTGGTTTTCATTATAAGCAAATTGTATCCAAAAAAGTAACGTTCAGTATCCCAGACACTACAAAGGCAAGGATTGTTTCCCTGATCAAGGAATAGTTGGTTCTTTGCCAACACTTACATGAAGCCATTCTTTGTGTGCTTTTAATAACAGAGATAAAATGCATTTTGTGAAGATGCCAAGAGAGGCAAATAATTGGGACACAATAAAGTGAGCAACTAGATGTTAGATGCTTTAGATACCAGGATTATTATGGCCATAGGGAAAATATTTAAACGTGGCTCAACATTCACAGTGATGACCTGTCTGAAAGAATCCAATTTACTGTGATAAAAAAGTGCAAAATATAGCCAGGTATATTTGTTTGGTCAGTGTATTAGCTGTAGTTGAATCCTAGGCTGCTGAAATCCTAATTCTGAAACTCTTTTTCATCAGATTAAAATCCTGTGGGTGCTTTACTTGTGCTTAATTGAAATTGCTTAAGTTGTAGTGGCTAAGTCAACTGCTACTAATGAGATGCTAACCACATTTTTAATTGTGCCTGCCACACAGCTGGGCTCCAAAAAGCACCTTGTTAATTAGTGGCAATTTGCTGCCCCATTTACATAATTCTATTTATGCATATTTAAATTGGTTACAGGATTCTGACCCATAGATTTCCTTCAGTAACTTTTTTCTGGCCAATAGAGATGGGCACGAAATGGGAAAATAGTGTTTCATTTCATTTCTGTGTTAGTTTCGTTTGGTCCCATTTGCAATAAATTTTTAAGTTGTTTCATTGTGAAACAAAATGAAACAAAATGCTATGCTCCCCTGGGTCCTAAAGGACCAAAATGGCAGGGGAGCTTCCTCAAGCAATTCTAGGTAACCCCCTGAAATTTAGAAAGGTTTAGGGGTCAAGGAGCTCAGCTATGAAGCTCCAAAGGGGGTGCCCCCAGGAACAAATCTTTCTAATTGGGATCAGTTGGGACTTTGGGAGCCAAGCTTCATAACTCAGCTCAGGGACTTTCTGGGAAGAACTTGAGCTCCCCTGCCATTGATTTCTCTAGCTAGGATGAATCATTTTGTTCTAGAGGGGGGAAATGGTATTCCATGACAAGACGTGACAAAATGCGTCCTACTGTTTTAGCCATTCTTTGTGTGCTTTTAATAACAGAGATAAATCCATTTTGTGAAGATGCCAAGAGAGGCAAATAATTGGGACACAATAAAGTGAGCAACTTTGTTACCTAACAAAGTAATTTGTTACCTAATGAAACAATGAAACATCATTTTGTTTTTTGTTGCATGCCCATCTCTGTTGTTCAACAACTTCTGACTCCTTGGAGAAGACAGTCATGCTGGGGAAAGTTGGTGGCAGCAGGATAAGAGGAAGACCAAATAAGAGATGAATTGATGCCAAAAAGGAAGTCACAGAGGCTCCATTTGCAAGAGCTGAGTGGGGCTGTTGGATGTTTTGGAAGTCACTGGATGTTTTGGAAGTCACTCATTCATAGGGTCATCATAAGTCATATCTTTCTCCACAGCTCTCTGATGTATGGTGATGCCAACATTAGGTCACTGTCAGTACTGGATCATTGAAAACTGATGGAATGAGAAACAGATTCTGAATTCTAAGCTACTATCTGATTAATCTAGACAGCAGAAATGACGGCACAGATTGGCCAGCTGTAAACATTATTACTGGCTAGGATCCTAAATCTCTTTTACATGAGCAAAAGATTCTTCTGCTCATGAAACCATGAAACTCCATTGCAACAGTGCTGCCAGTTCTAAAGAGCTATGCTGGGATTTGCTGGAGTTACATTTGCAGCCTTGCATGCTGTCCATTGTCTGTCTATCCAGCATTATCTAATAGATCCTTCCTTTGATTTCAAAGCCTTTGAGTTCGAAGAGACTCCACCTCTCTGCTGAGTGTTCTTTTCCAGTGGTTCTCAACCTGTGGGTCCCCGGATGTTCCTGGACTGCAACTCACAGAAGTCTCCACTAGAGATGGGCACGAATAAAAAAAATGGCATTTCGTTTGTCGTTTGTCGTTTGGAGGGTCTGTTTCAGTTCGTTTCTGTTTTTTGCGAATTTTTGCAAAAAATTCATTTTTGTTTTCGTTCGTTTCGTTACCATTTTGATACCATTTATTTCAATTTTTGTGATTTTTTTAGGATTTTAAGCAAATCACTCATATTGCAGTACCGGAAACAAAACGCACGACAAAATTTCCGGTGTTTCTGTTCGTTTCGTTTCCTTTTAGAGACAAAATTCGTTTGTCGTTTCGTTACATAATGAAATGAAAAAACAAAAACAGAAACGAAAAATTGTTCGTTTCGTGCCCATCTTTAATCTCCACCATTCGCTGAGCTGGAAGGTTTTTCTGGGAGTTGCAGTCCAGGAACATCTGGGGACTCACGGGTTGAGAACCACTGTGTTTAGCCTGTTGGAAGCAGTTGTTTGTTTGCTATTGTTCTATTTGATTGGTTGCTAGTATACCGTATGTGTAGTAAAGAAAGCAGCATGCATGTTTAAAATTTCAGGCAACTGTAACTAAACAAAATGTTTTTAATTCTTTTCCCTATAATGTCTCAGGGTACGTTATTAAGTGCCAACTGATAAGAAAGGGGTAGACTCTGAGGGACTTGTAACTATTCTCTTCTGTGGATCTCTTTCTAGAATTAAGGAATTTTACCAGAAATGCAAAATGCAAGAGGATCCACTTTGCATCACTTCAGTCCTTTGACCCTGTGGCCAATGTTTTGAGGATTCAGAAATCAAATACATTTATTAAAGCCTTTGGAGGCTGAGGACCTGTGCAGGTTTTGGTTCAACTGCTTTAATGTTTTGATGTCCAGTTATTTTCTTGAAGATGATAGACTTCCTGGGAAATACCAAAGAGCTTCCAAGCAACAGAAGAGGAACATGGGAACAACAAAAGTCTTACTATGTTGGATATTTCCCAACCTTGCAATACTTGGACGGTGAAATTCGGATGAGGCCTATGTAAGGCCTCACTCTCAGCTGTCATCTGGCAAGTAGTCAAATGTAACATTACATCCATTACATGACCCAGAGCACTTACTACATAAAATACAGATTAGGAGCTTTGTTGCAATTGAGTGAAATATAAGCTGCAGCTGGCATGTAGACAGTAAGTGACACATGAGTGTGTCTTATGATGTGATGATAGCTGAGAGGAATCAACCTCACAGCATTAAGTCAGGAAATTGGATGGCTTGTAAGATAGGTAAGCAGCCATCAAATGAGACATTTTATGCTCTACAAAGAAGTCAACGAACGGGTCTGGCATGAGGTCTGTGTGCATTTGCCATCTCCACAGAATATCTGGATGTGATAAAGTCATCAAAACAAATAATTACGCTTCTTAATTCATCCTTTCATTGAATAATGTGGGGCTGGATAGTGAAGGCGTTTTCATTTTGTCAGAATGCCAAGAATGCTGAGAAAGGAATGGAAGTTTTAGCAAAAAGAAAACTTTAAAACTTCAAGATGATGATGATGATGATGATGATGATGATGATGATGATGAAGATGATGATGATCTGTTGCTGCTACTACTTGCTGTCAATTGCTTTTCATCTTCTTCAGTACAATGAATTCAGTGAAATGGACACATTTCATACTCATTTTGGACACATTTCTTAATAAAAGAGAATTTCAACACAGCATATTCTACAGAAGACTAATATTTATAAAAGAAGAAGACTGATCTAAAATTAGGCTTGGATATCTTTATTTCTCTTACCTAAAAGCCTGGTTTCTGGATTTTGAAATGGCAAAAGTAGGCTGCTTAAATCCAATTGAGGTCAACAGAAACAAACTAACTGCATGTAGGATTCCTAGACTAGGTTTTAAAATGGCTGATTTGATTGACTGATCGATCTCTTGCTTTGGATAGTATACTGATTGAGGTCTTTCGCTTACAATTCTTTCTTGGTTGGGTTACTCCATTGTGGTGATGCTATTTCTTTTTTCCCATTCTTTGATCAATGTGAGTGTGAACAACACCTATGGAACATGCCAACCCATGTGGCTCAGCCTCCATTTGGCTGAGCTGCATCAATTTGCTGCACAACATGGCATGAATGTGGTTGCATTTCAAGTAAGCACTCAGGCAACCAGTTGCATGCACAAACTGAGACTAAGATTTACTCCTGTTTCCTTTATCGGCCATGAATAAACATAAAAAAATTACAAGCTTTCAAGTGCAACACACTTTTCTTCAGAGCAAATCCCAAACATTCAAACATGACAAAAGATGTGTTTTGCCAGAAAGTTATTCTTAAAGTTCTTGGCTAGATGAGGTACGCCAGGCAAGGAGTCTTTTTAGAGGCAGGAAGTCAGAGGGCAGTTGTAAAAGCTGCTTAAGCAGTGGGTTTCACACCCTTGTTCTTCAAACAAAGGAACATGGGTCATACATTCTACCCCACTCAGTCACCCCTCATCTCCAATTGGCTCTACAAGACATATAAGTCCCTGTTGGCCCAAGAAGGGGAAGGTGACAAAAGGAATGATGTAGAGGACCCACATGCTTCATTCTTGGATTGAGGTAAAATTTAGTAAGGCCACTAGGTTTGCCAATTGGAACCAGATTGAATTAAAGTGATATTACCTAATGGTTGCAGTATTGCCCTTTGGTGTTGAGAGTCCATGTGCCTCATTTCAGGTCTGTGGGGAATGCCGGCTCTTTCTTGGTATCTTCACAATTCCATCAAAGCAAAACAGGGATTGAGCCGAGGGCCATCATAAAAAACAAATGCCTAGTTTTGCATTCGTGTTTTGTAATTTTTTAATTTTGTTTTTCTTTTTTTCTTTTTTTTATTATTATTTCGCATAATATATACAAACAAAATTCAACAATATTAAGGGTCACACTAAATTGTTAACACAGACCAGAGTCTATAGTAGACAGATCCTGTCCCCTTATCTATTGCTAATACAGAGGTATTGGTGATTCCACCCTTAAACAGCCATCTGCAAGACTTCCAGATTTAGTGTCACTTTTTAAACGTCTTTATGACTATTTTGCCCCTTATTCATTTATCTGCTTCTGGGCCCAACTGTATATCATCTTCCAGCTCTCCTTTACATAATGCCTTGGGTGGTCTCGCAGCGCCTCTGAGAGCATATCCAGTTCTGCAATGTCCAGTAACTTTTTCAAGAGTTCAGCCTTAGTTGGTATTTCGGTTATTTTCCATTTCTGGGCCCAGAGCAGTCTAGCTGCCATATATATGTACAAGAGAATATATTTTATTTTTTTATCAGTAATCTCTGGCATTATATTCAACAGTAACGTTTCCGGTCTGAAATTTAATTTAATTTGTACAATTTCTTGTGCCACTTTCCAAGTCTGCTGCCAGAATATCTGAGCTTGGTCACATGACCACCATGCATGATAGTAAGTCCCTGGATTCTTTCTACATTTCCAACAAACATTATTAGACCCTTTTGACATTTTGGCTAGTTTTACCGGAGTCAGATGCCACCTGTGAAACATTTTAAATATATTTTCTTTGAGACTAACAGGTTTAATTAATTTGTGATTGTCTTTCCACATTTTAGTCCAGTCATCAATATCAATATTATATTTAAAATTTTGAGCCCATTTAATCATTCCCTCCTTCACTCTTTCATCCTCCTATTCATATTCTAATAAATACGTGTACATTTTTTGATGATTCCCTCATTTGTATAAATCCACAGTTCATCCACCCGTGTTTTCCCTTCAAAAAAACCCATACATTTATCTTTTTTGTATCTTGATTCCAGTTTTGCCATAGACCACCAATCTGTTGCTAGGCCCAATTTCTCCAGTTCTGTTTTCTCTTTCATCTCCTTCTCTTTAGTCAGCAATTCTTGATAAGTAAGTAGTAAGCCCTTTTGGTTTATTGTTTTTAGAGTGAAGGCCTCTATGGGTGCTGCCCATTCTGGAATTTTTTTATAGTTCTGTGTTTGAAACTTTTGCCAAACTAAGGAGAGTGCTTTCCTTATTATATGGTTTGAGAAGTGTGTCTGCTCCTTGATTCCCCCGTACCACACATATGCGTGCCAGCCCATTCTTAAATCCTGGCCTTCTAATTTTAGTATTCTTTGGTTCCCAAGTGTTATCCACTCTTTTATCCAAACCAAGGCGCATGCTTTATAATATAGTAACCAGTTTGGTAGCACCGTCCCTCCTCTTTCTCTTAAATCTTGTAATGTTTTGAGTTTTATTCTTGGTCTTTTCCCTTTCCAGATAAATTTTGAGATCAGTGTGTCTAGTACTTTGAAATATTTAAAATTTAGTATAATTGGTAGATTTTGGAAAAGGAATAGCAATTTTGGGAGGACTGACATCTTGATTGTTGCGATTCTTCCCATCATTGATATTTGCAACTTGTTCCAATCGTCCAAATCTCTCTTTATTTCTTTCTGCATTAAGAGATAGTTTTCCTTCATTAGATTACTTGTTTTTTTGGTGATCATAATCCCCAAGTATCTTATTTTTTGGACTTCCTGAAATTTTGTTTTAAGGCTGAGTTCCTCCACATCTTTTTTGTACATGTCTTTAGTCATGAATTTTGTTTTGCTGTAGTTTATTTTTAGGCCTGCCACTGCTCCAAATTCTTTTATTTCTCCTAGTACTTGTTCGATGCTGTGCAGGGGATTATCCAATATTACTACCAGGTCGTCTGCATAGGCTTGCAATTTATACTCCTCCCCTTTGATTTTCAGACCTCTAATTTCCTTATTCCCTCTTATTTGTCTATTCAGAGACTCAAGAATTAGAACAAATAGTACAGGAGAGAGTGGGCACCCCTGTCTCGTGCCTTGCATGATTTGGATACTTTCCGTCATTTGATTATTGACTTTGATCTTCGCTCTCTGCTCGGTATAAATATTTTTAATTGTTTGTAAAAAGAGTCCGTGTGCCCCCATCTTCTTTAACTGTAGAATCATAAACTCCCAATCCAGATTATCGAAGGCCTTTTCCGCATCTAGGAAAATCAACATCATTTGTTTCTCTGGGTGTTGTTCATAAAATTCCAGGATGTTTATTATTGTTCTTATATTAGATGTCAGTTTTCGTTTGGGGATAAATCCTGTTTGGTCATCATGTATCATTTCTTCAAGCACCTTCTTTAGTCTTGTTGCCCAAATAGTTGCATAGATCTTATAATCAACATTTAGAAGAGAGATTGGCCTGTAATTTTTAATTTCTTTTTTTTCTGTTCCTGCTTTATGTATCAGTGATATATGTGCTTCCTTCCATGAGTCTGGAATTTTGCCGTTTTTTCCAATGTATTCCACTAGTTTTTTGAACTGTGGGGCTAGAATTCCCTCCAATCCTTTGTAAAATTCCATCGGGATCCCGTCCGGTCCCGGCGCCTTCCCCTTCTTCTGTTTTTTCCATGCCTCCATAATTTCACAAGTTGTTATTGGATTGTTTAGCCTCTCTAAGTGTTGGTGACTAAATTTCAGCTCCCGATCTTGTCTAGATATTTCCACTGATCTTCCTGCTCAATTTCTTTTTTTATATATAAGTTTGTGTAATAATCTTGTATTATTTTCTCAATTTCTTTCTGCTTATGTATTCCCCTGCCTACTTTGTTTTCTAGTGTGCCAATCCTTGTTTTCTCTCTCTCTCTTTTAATTTTATATGCTAACCATCTTCCTGGTTTGTTCGCGTTTTCAAAGAAGTTTTGCCTTGCAAACTTGATTTTTTTTATTTATTTATTTATTTATTTATTTATTATTTACACTTATATACCGCTCTATTTCCCATAAGAAGGACTCAGGGCGGTTTACAACAATAATAATAAAACAACAAATCAATACAATAGCTAAAACAGTGGTTTCCAAGAATAAATAAGTCGGCGGGATATTAATAAATCAATAAATAAAAAACAAAACAAAGCACACATATGTGGATCCTTAGAGATCTCCAAAGGCATCATGGAAAAGATAGGTCTTTAAGTTTTTCCTAAATGACGCCAGTGAGGGAGCCAGCCGCAGTTCACCGGGAAGCTTATTCCACATGGTTGGTGCAGCCACCGAGAAGGCCCGTCCTCGAGTTCTTGTTTTACGAGCCTCCCTCGGGGCAACAGTCCTCAGTGAAAGGGCCATCGATGAACGGGTGGGTCGGGCTAGATCTAATTGTCGGGAGAGACGCTCCGCCAGATAGGCAGGGGCCAAGCCATGGAGGGTTTTGTAAACCAAAACCAACACCTTGAACCTTATCCGGGAGGCAACGGGTAACCAGTGCAAGCGAGCCAGGATGGGGGTGGCGCGGTCAAAACGGCGTGCGCCAACCACCAGCCTGGCCGCCGCGTTCTGGACCCGCTGCAATCGCCGGACAAGGTTCAAGGGGAGCCCCATGTAAAGAGCGTTGCAGTAGTCCAGCCTCGACATGACCAGTGCCTGTACCACAGTCCTCAAGGAGCCCTCATCGAGGTATGGGCGAATCTGGGCGATAAGCCTTAGATGGTAGAAGGCCGACCTGACCACGGCTGACACCTGGGATTCCAGGGTCAGATCCGGGTCCAGGACGACGCCCAGATTCCTCACTCTTTGCGCCAGCTGGAGGGCGGACCCACCCAGACTGGGAAGAGGGCCACAATACCCCTCCGAGGTACCCCCCGAAGAACATAACCTCGGTCTTGCCGGGGTTGAGCTTGAGTCCGTGCGTCCTGGTCCAGTCCAGAACCGCAGCCAGGCAACGGTCAAGGGTCCGAACGGCCTCCACTGCACAGGTGGAAAAGGAGAGATAGAGCTGCGTGTCATCAGCGTACTGGTGACCGCAAACTCCATAACTCCGGATGATCTCAGCCAGCGGCTTCATATAGATGTTAAAGAGCATTGGGGAGAGCGACGACCCCTGAGGCACCCCACAAGAGAGTGTCCAGGGAGCCGACAACTCACCCCCCAAGCTCACTCGCTGGGTGCGGCCCTCAAGGAAGGACCGGAGCCAGCACAAGGCCTGGCCCCCAATCCCCACCTCCGAGAGCCGCTCCAGCAGGATACCGTGGTCGACGGTATCAAAAGCCGCTGACAGGTCGAGCAGGACCAGCAGGGTAGAGCAACCCCTGTCGGCCCTCCTCAACAGATCATCATGCAGTGCGACCAGGGCCGTCTCGGTCCGTGCCGCGGCCTGAACCCGGACTGGAAGGGATCCAGGACATGGTTCTCCTCCAGGAACGACTGGAGACGCAGGGCGGCGACTCGCTCAATCACCTTGCCCAAAAAGGGAACATTGGCTATGGGGCGATAGTTGGACAAATCGTCCACAGCCAAGCCGGGTTTTTTAATAATGGGCTTCATCACCGTCTCCTTCAGAAGACTGGGAAAAGTCCCATCTCTGAAGGAGGCTGAGGCGATAAGTGAAGCCCATTTCGGCATGCTCCCCCCTGCGGTCTTAATCAGCCAGGAAGGGCAAGGGTCGAACGGAGAGGCCGCAGGCCTGCAATGTCCCAGGGCCCTGGAGGCATCCCCAGATGTAACGGCCCCAAACTCAACAAACCGAGGCGACCGAGGCGGCCCGACACCAGCCACCTCAGGGGCTAGACCAGTGCAACCGGCGTCCAGCTCGGAACGGATGGCCTCTATCTTAGATCTAAAAAAGGCTGCGAAAGACTCACTAGTGAAATCACTAGGAGGAGGCCCTGGCGGACCGGGATTGGTGAGGTCTCGGACCACCCGGAACAATTCTGCCTGGCGATCCGAGGCCTCACCAATTCTCAGGGCGACAAATGATCTCCTAGCCGCCCTTATCGCGTGGGAATAGCGACCGGTCGACGCCTTAACCGCAGCCCAATTCTGAGCCGTCCGAGCGTTCCGCCATCTGCTCTCTAGCCTTCTCCGCTCCTGCTTCATCGCCCTCAGCTCCTCGGTAAACCAAGGGGCCGGGCGGGCTCGGCATCGGATCAGGCGCTTGGGGGCGATCCGGTCAACTACCCCGGTCACCTCCTCAAACCACCGTTGGACCAGGGAGTCGGCCGGATCGTCATCCAAGCCGTCTGGAACACCCCCGAGGGCCTCCGAGAACCGCACAGGGTCCAGGAGTCCCCGGGGGCGGGCCCAGATGGAAGGGCCCGGCTCCCCGCGGGGCTGGGTGGCTGCAGCAACAGAGAAAGTCAGCAGATAGTGATCTGACCATGACACGGGCTGGGCCAATAACCTCCCAACCCCCAGATCAAAGCCCCGCGAAGTGGAGGCAAAAACCAGGTCCAGGGTGTGTCCACACTTATGGGTAGGGCCGATGACTAATTGGGACAGGCTCATGGAGGCCATGGTCTCCATGAATTCCAGAGCTACTCCAGATAGTCCACCCTCGGCGTGCACGTTGAAGTCCCCCACCACCAATAGGCGTGGAGACTTCAACAATGCCGCCGAGATGAACTCAGAGAGCTCTGGGAGGGACAGTGCAGGGTCGCGGGGAGCACGGTACACAAGCACTACCCCAAACCTATCCCTCTGGCCCACCATAAGGTGGAGACATTCCAAACCTGGACTCACCAACGACGCGGATCTGCTGACATAAAAGGATTCTCTGTAGACTAGAGCCACCCCACCCCCCCGCCCCTCCGACCTGCCCAACTGCTGCACACGGTAGCCCAGGGGGCAAAGAAGGGCGAGGGAAGCCCCACCCCCCTCGCCCACCCAGGTCTCCGTGAGGAAAGCCAGGTCGGCACGCTCATCCACGATCAAATCGTGGATGAGGGAGGTTTTATTGTGTACCGACCTGGCATTGATCAGCAGACAGGACAGGCCGGAGGGGGAACAGACGGATTGGATCTCTGCCATCTGGCGGTGAGCTGACGGGTCAGAACGGGGGACAGGCAGTAGTTGTCTGTCCCAGGTTCTCCTTATCCGATCGGCCCGCCGGCCCAGAGCATACCTCCCGCGGCCCGACACCACCCTAATAGGGCACCCCTCAGGTTCCATGGGGTCTCAGATGGTCAGGACCCACTCCAAAGCAATACAAATCAAAAATAAATACACAAACAGGTAGCATTTTGCCATTTCTTCTTGTTCAGGTTTTGCCATTTCTTCTTGTTCCAGCAGATGAATTTCGTGTTGTAGAATGTTTATTTTATTTTTAAAGTTAGAGGCTGAGGGTCTTTTTTTAAGCTCCTGTTCATTCTCCTTTAAGGCTGTTAGAAGATCTTGATATTGTTTCTTCTTTTCTTTCCTTTTTTCTGCATTATATTGTATTGCTAACCCTCTAAGATAGGCCTTCCCTGTGTCCGAGATTGTTGTCATTTCTGTATCTTGCGGTTTATTTGTTTGGAAGAAGAAATCTATTTCCTTTTTCATTTTGGTTATAAAATTTTCATCCCTCATCAGATAAGTATTTAATCTCCATCCTCCTTTCCTTCTCGCTTGTCCTAACGTCATTATTATTGGGTTGTGGTCTGCATACGTATTTGGCAATATTTCAATTTCTTCCACTTGATGTATCAAATCTGCTGAGATCCAACAGTTGTCAATCCTCGACCAGGACTTGTGTCTGCACGAGTAAAATGTGTAGTCTCTTTTATGTGGATTTCGGGTTCTCCAAATGTCAATTAAGTTCAGCTCTTTTGCCATTTCTAAGAAAGTTTTAGGGATCATGTTTCTTTTCTTTTTTCTTCCTGTCCCATCTGTCGTTGAGGTATCTTTTGTTTTGTCCACTACTGTGTTAAAGTCCCCCATGATGCATATTTTTTTCTCCGGTTCTCTGATTAGGAGTTCTTTTAATTGTATGAAGAACTTATCTTGCACTTCATTTGGTGCATAAATATTTATTAGCAATATTTCTTCGCCCTCTGTTGTTATCTCTGCTGCTACCACTCTTCCATCTCTTGAGGTGTGGATTAGTTTTGGATTAAGGTCTTTCTGTATATACATTGCCACACCCTGCATCAAAGCAAAACAGGGATTGAGCCGAGGGCCATCATAAAAAACAAATGCCTAGTTTTGCATTCGTGTTTTGTGATAGCCACGCTGCTCAAACCCTATTTTCTCTATGTATCCGTACATGTAGCATTTATTTTTACTTTGCTTTACACTTCAGGGGCCAAACCCAACATTAAAGGGCTGTACAGTCAAAGGATTAAAATAAATCTATGCCCTAAACACATCCAATCTCGCTTGATTTCGGAAGCTAAGCAGGATCGGCTCTGGTTAGTACTTGGATGGGTGACCACCAGAGAATAACAGGTAGTGTGGGCGCCTGAAGTAGGAACTGGCAAGCCACTCCAGTACTCCTGCCAAGAAAACTCCACGGACATGGAGTCACGAAGAGTCGGTCACGACTGTAACGAAACAACACACAGCATGGGAATAAACAGTACATGGCAGTCAGATAGATCATGTCAATTCCAGTGATGAGACTGGGTCTGCTCTTGTAGGGACTGACCCTGGATCTACTCCATGGAATCTGGCATTCCACAGTGCTCCTCCCCCACCACACCAATGGACCCAACAAGCCTATTTCAGTGTGATGCAGTGCACTCTGCCAATAGCTATTGTTCCACAGAGATACACCATTCTTTATGATAATTCCTGATGAAAGGTGCATAAGAACCATAAAGCAAGAGGTTAATGATGCTGGCACTGGCAAGAAAAACAGATTGGAGAATTCATGGATGTGGGTAGGCAGATTGCACAGTCTGGGTGCTGTGCGAGAAGACTGGTTGCAAAATGGAACACCAGTGTTCCATGTGCAGCCATATGCAGTTTGCCAGCATTTCCAAACTGATTCTATAAAACACCAGTTGTACATGATCCTGTGTGTATATGATCTTTAACATATACCAATAATTATCCGGGGGGAGGGGATTCATTAACTGCCCTGTTTTACCTGTTTCACTTCTTTTGCTCTTTCCGGAATAAAATATACAAAAACAACCTTGCAATATGCTATATGAAACACTGATGTAAACACACTGGAATTCCAGCATGGTGAGACTCCCAGTTAAATAATATCAAATGCTTTTAAGAAAGTAGTAGGGGATGCTACAACCCAAGAACTGATCATTCCAAGCAACCCTATTTAATCCACTCTATTCTGCTGCAATTGAGCCATACATGCAACTTATAGCATGCATAAGTTTTGCATTTACTAATTTATTATTTAATAATTTTAAATTGCTATTCATATTATATTTTTGATTATTGTCATTTTAATTATCTGTGAGCCACCTTGAGTCTCATTGCCACAGAAGTACAATAAATTGAACCTACCCTGCAGTTAAGAGCTAGCCAGGGGGCCCTCCTGAAAGAGCCATCCCTCAAGGAGGTGAAAGGGATGGCTTGTAGGAACAGGGCCTTTTCGGCAGCTGCCCCCAGATTATGGAATACCCTCCCAAGTGAGACCCGCCTGGTGCCAACGTTGATGACATTCTGGCGCCAGGTAAAAACATTCCTGTTCCAGAAGTTTTTTTTTACCTGATTATTGTGGGTCCTGATGGCAATTTTAGTGTAGTATTTTAATATATTGTAGTTATTGTATTTAAATGTTTTATTGTTTTAATTTTATTGCCATTTTGATGTTTTAATTGTCTGAATTGTTTATTTTGATTGTGAGCCGCCCAGAGACCTTTGGGTAGTGGGCGGCATAAAAGCTATATAAAATAAATAAATAAATAAATAAATTGATGAATAAATATTATTGGGAATGAAACAAAACAAAACAAAACAAAACAAAACCCTATTGTCATCAACCAACCCAACCCACATTCTTAGAATATTCACACATAGGATGCAGCCATGTGGAATAATAATGCCATGGTGAATTAGCGCTCATGCGTCTGTGGATGTATGCACTCTAATTCACTCAAACAACCATCTTCCAGGCATGAAAATTAAGTTATTCCTTCCCATAATTCTCAGAAACCCGTTTACATCTTGTGAAGATATGGGCTTCCATTTACCATCAATGCATCCCAGAACTCAGAAAAGTTACTTTTTTTGAATAAAATTTCCAATATCTACCAGCTTGCTTGGGCACTGGAAATAGCAGTTCAAAACATGGCATTTGAAAGCTCCGATAGATCCACAGAGGAGCATCTGGTTTGCTGCCAAAGTAGTTCTGTTTCAGATATTCATCTGCCATGGGATGCTTAATATCACCCGCCGAGGATAGAGGCTGCTGATTTTCCCCCCAAAAAACCTGGCTTTATCTTTATGGTTTGATCTATTCCAACAGTGTGGCTCAGTGACTGTGTTACGCAAGAGAATTCTGGAAGTGACAACAGAAAAGCTGCAAAAAAAACCCTCTGCTTTCCCCCATTCTGATCTTTATCAGGTGCCATAAAATTTCAGGCCCTTCACAGTAATAGTTTTGGAAAGTGCAAATAAAATAGAAGATGAGACCAAGACCAGTCATGTTGCTCACTGTTTCCACTCAGCTCTAATGGATAATCTAATCTCCTTCTATCACAATCACTGGAGAGGTTTGAGCAAGATTCAAAGACAGCTCTTCCCACCCATTTCTCCCCTAGTCTCTAATCATCATCATCATCATCCTCTTCGAACTGCAAAGCTGGAAGGGACTCTACAGAACATTGAATCCAGCTCCTATCAAGGAATCAAACTTCCCGACTCTAGCTTCTCAGCCAGACAATTAAAGCACTGAGCTATCCAGAAATCTTGACCCTATTGATTGACAATAGTACTACATTTTGTTTTGTTTTGTTTCGTGTCATTTTACTGAACTCCCAACCTCTGTCTCTGCAGCTACACACCTAACCCACCGAACTGTTCAGTAGGTCTTCCTCACCATTCCCAGCCCATCCCATGCTCTTCCACAGAAACCATGGGAGCTCATGGGGGGGGGGGGACAACCTGTAAAACCATTCCTTAAATACCTCACTTACCTTGAAAACCCTATCAGGGTTGCTGTCAGTTTGGACTTGATAACACAAGGCACAAAGGCACTAGAATACAATCTGCACGCCAAAAGTGCCAGGTTTAGCACTCAGCATCTCCAGGTATTGTTGGAAATCTCCTAAAAATCAGGAGTGTTGCCGCTGACTAATACTGTATTGCACTAGACAGGTGGTTCATCTGTATTCCCCTGGCCAGTTTGTGTTTCTTTTAGAAAACCTGTTTTCCCTGATGATCAGTGCTCTGGATGGATATTTGGGATGTGCAAAGCCTGGCCATGATACAAGGTAAGCTAAGTGCAGGGAATCTGGA
This sequence comes from Phrynocephalus forsythii, assembly GCA_029282475.1. Lineage (NCBI taxonomy): Eukaryota > Metazoa > Chordata > Lepidosauria > Squamata > Agamidae > Phrynocephalus > Phrynocephalus forsythii. The sequence continues at coordinate 24,677,055 of JAPFRF010000002.1, read as the reverse complement.
GCCGAAACCCAAAACAATGTAAATCAAGCAAAAAAAACATGATAGCAGAGGAAGTCCACAAATGTAGGGAGGCAGTCCAAAAGGTCACCCATACCAAGGAGTTGGTGGTGACAGTGGGGTTAAAAGACAAGAAAGAACCAGAAGACGGGTTGTCTCCCAAGACTTGCAGATGCATCTGATGGCTTTTTTTAAATGGAGGGGATGCCTAAACCTCATCTGATAGCTGCCGGGTTTAGCCCACTCTTCTTGACAAAGGGAAGAGGTATCTCTGATATAGACCCCCTGCTCTCCAGAAGACCCGTTCTACTGAGACCAGCCCTGTAACCAAGCACTTCTTCCTTCCTTCCTTGATTGATTGCTGCTAGATTCCGTTCTTCAAAATGAAGCACTTGTGTGAACAAGGTAAGTACATTTCTTTGTCTATGTCCCAGGATTGCCCTCATCCAGGAGTTCAGGCTCCTGACCCCTGAGAGTCCACTGCCTTTTGGAACTGTGGTCTCCTGGATCTTGGAAGGTACAAAGTCTACTGGCTCCAGCAACCCTTCAGTCAATAGGCCCTTAAGCATCTCTGACTCATTGTCATTGAATGAGGCATCTCCTGACAGCATGACAGGAAGCAAAATGAAAACATTGTCCAGAGCATCCAAATCCCATTTGGAATATTAATTTTATCACCAGATTCTACTGTTTATCTAAGGCATTATTTATGCACTCATTCTGTGTTCATATAAGTCTTGCAAAAAGAACAGAGGTACAAAACTATGAAGATCATCATGCAATCTCTTCTATTGTACCTTTGGTAGGCAATTAAAGTAATTATAGGGTCTTGACTGTTTTATTGCAAAATTCGTCCACAGTTTTTTGAGATATTTTAACAATGAAATACCCAAGAGCCGAGCCTATTTATTTTGAATGCTGCTCAAGATCACTGCTTTATTTTGGGTGGGGGGATTTTTCTATTTCAGTAACATGAGAAACTACTAAAGAAGTACTGCTGAATTTCATGGGTTCTTACTTTCAAATGAGTGAAAACAGGGTTGCAGCAACTGCTCTACTGGGGGCATGCTGAGAACAGTACTTTGTTCCTGCCACTTTAATTATACAGTGATCCCCCACCCTATCACGGTTCATATACTGCGGTCCCGCTATATTGCGGGACCATATGATATGAAAACCCCCCTTGGGTAAGGGGCAAAGGCCGTTTCTGTCCTCCCATACTTACCCCAGGACTGGTGCTGCCCCGAATGGCCCTGTGGGGGCCTTCCCAGGGGCCTCCAGGAGGCCTGGAAAGGCCCTCGCAGTCCCATTTGGGGCAGCGCCAGGCTGGGGGTAAGTACAAGAGCCCCCAGTTAGGGCCCCCACACCTGACCTGACCTGCATCCGCATATCGCGGATTTTCAGTTATCGCGGGTCAGGTCAGTCCCTAACCCCAGTGATAGGTGGGGGATCACTGTACCTTGTTCTCTAGGACTCACCCACTGGACAAAACAACTATGTGATAAATCACCTCAGCACTACAAATGAAGTTTCATCTCTAAAAATATACGACTACATGTGAATAAAAGCTTCTTCTGCTACAGTGGCTACAGTCCACTCGAATATTGTCGGTTCCTAACTCTGAACGGAGAGCCAGGCATCTCCACAGTGCATGTGTACAACTGGACAAAAATAGGTTTCATTGTATAGGATTTTGCTCTGTCGAAAGAATGTTCTGTTACAAGCATCTTACCTGTGTCTTACACCTAACACTGTAGAGAACTCCTCCACCACCCCGACACTGTGAGTTCCCTCGTCTGTAAGACTGGTCAGTAGACATGGGCACGACCAGAAAAAATGATGTTTCGAGTTTTCGTTTGTCGGAACGGGTCCGTTTCGGGTCATTTCCGTTTGTCGCGAAAATTTTCAAAAATTTGTCATTTCCGTTTGTCATTTGTCGTTTGTTGTTTCCACCGCGATTTAGCGCGATTTGACTTCCCAGAGCATAGGGACATCCTGCAATCAGGGCCAGCACTAGGTGTTTTTGCGCCCTAGGCGGGGGGCAGGGCGGGGGAACGGGCGAGCAGGCAGCCAGCGGCTGCGGGTGGGCGAGTGGGTGGGCGATGGTGTGGGCCGCAGGCAGGTGGCGGCACGGGCGAGTGGGCAGTTAGGATATCACTTAGGATAGAGGTTCTGTTCTTGGCTTGCACCCCAAATGTGTGTGTGTGCAAGCAAATTGAAGTTGGGAAAATAGAAAATAAATGGTAGTATATAATATATTTTTAAAATAAATCCACAACTCCCACTCCCAGTCGAACCTCCCCCTTTATCCAGTATCAGAAAAAAGAAGAAATAAAGAATAAACTGCTATTCCCTTCAGCAGACAAAGCTGCAGGGAATCAAAGAAATTATTTTCTAAATTCAATTCCCTCCCTGCCTGCCTAACTTAAATCCTAAAGCCTCCAGCCTCCCTCCTCAATCTCGATCAGATCACACCAGCACCAGCAGCCAGCCCTCCTCCCTCAACCACATCCATACACCCGACTGCGATTTCTGGAAGGTGCCTTGGCTTCTTATGCCCTCCGAGACATCCAGAAGTGTCAGTCAAAAACCTGGCGATGCCATTGGTGGAATGGTTCAAAAAAATTGCATGGTCCCATCCCATGCCCAGCCCAAATGGGCAGGTCTAAAAAAATAAAAAATAAAATAAAATAAAATAAAATCAATATGACGTTTTATTGCTATTAAAAAACCCACTGCTGCTACTATTAAAATTCAGGCATTTAAAATAAATAAATTTCACATGTTTCTGTGGTGATTTGGTGTGTTTTTTGACCACGATTTCAAAAGAAAAATTGCGGTCGCCATTTTGGATCCCCCCCACTGCATGGCATGGCGAGACGACGAGGATGACCCCCCCCCCAGCCTGGTGCAAGCAGCCCAGGACAGGAGAAGAGGAGGGGAAAGGCCGGGGACCCCCCAGAAACCACCCCTCTGGTAGGTGGCAAAGCCTCAGGCAGGCATATTTTCGCCTGCTTTTTTGGCTGGGAGTCGGGTGTTTTTTAAAAAACTTTTAAAAACTTTTTCTGTGCTTCGCATTGCGCGATCGCCGCGATGCCACAAAGGGAAACCAAATTTTTCTTTTTTCGGTTCGAGTTCGAGTTCTGACGGCTTAATTATTGTTACCGTTTCCGTTACGTAACGGAAACGATAACCGAAAACGTAAACGACAATTTCGCCAAGTCGTGCCCATGTCTACTGGTCAGCGAGCATTCTAGCAGGCTCTTTTCCTCACAGAAAGGAAAGAGTTCCACATTCCATGCATGTGTCGGTATGACAGGTCATAAGCATGAAATAAACTGCCAGGCCATGCCAGGCTCATCTCTTCCCCTGCTACAAGACAGGAATTTCAGGTGAAAGAAGGCAAGAGAGAGATAATTAAATGTTATACTTGTCCTAACTTTGACAGAGTTGCAAAAAGCAATTGTGGCTGTTCACATTAGGGCGGCGTTGGGACAGTGCTTCCTAGCTGAAAATGAAATTGGTGCCTTCGAATGGGGCTGTGCTTGTCACCCTGCTTCATTTATGAAAGATCACCACAGATTATGTCATAAGAACATAAGAAGAGCTATGCTGGAGCAGGCCAAAGGCCCATCTAGTCCAGCTTCCTGTATCTCACAGTGGCCCCACCAAATGCATCCGGGAGCACACAAGACTAGATATCTGTCTCCTGATACCACTCCCCTGATCTGGTCCTTGAAGTACACTGGTTTTAAGACAGGAGATTACACATCTCCATCATGGTTTGTAACGTGTGATGGACTTTTCCTCCGGTCCAGATGCCTTCACCACATCCTGTGGCAGGGAGTTCCACAGACTAGCAACATGCTGGGTAAAAAAATATTTTCTTTTGTCTGTTCTCAAAAGAAAATGTTTTATTACCCAGTATGTTGTTAGTCTGTGGAACTCCCTGCCACAGGAAGAGGTGATGGCATCTCTTATGTGCCATTGGTAGCTTTCTCCTCTTCTGCTATTTTAAACCTTTATTCTTACGAGGAAAAGATTGCTAAATTTGCCTGAGAGCCAGACATGTACTTAGGCTGTCAAACTGGAGGAGGGAAAAGGCAAGAAATAAAACAAAGGACAACATGTTGTGACACTTTATACACTAGCAGATTTTTTTTTTTTGGATTTGGGTTTTGTTGGATCCAGATCCACTCCTTGATACATAAGTCTTTAAAATGTGGTGCTTGTTGGTATTTTGCCTTTTTCTGTCCCTTTGCTTTCCCTGTAGTTTTCCAACATGCTGACACAAACTAACACAACTGCATCTTTGGAAACCAGTTTTCACGCCCTTACAAAATCTAATGCCATGCATCATCTAGTTTAACTTGGTAGTTTTGAAGCTTCATAGTAGGCTACAAATACTGTTTGCACGAAGCCTGCTCAAAGTTAGTATTCATTCCATACTAATCAAACAAATATGACATGGAACAGTTCTCAGTCAATGAGTTGTTCCTCTGTTGTGACAAAGTGTTTGATAAACTCAGCATTCTATCATTAATCAAGATGAAGAGACCACATCCCTTTGGATGGAAACTGTGTTAACAGCTCTGAACATGCTGATGATCTCAGTGCAAAGAGATGTGTAAGGCCAGTATACACGTTCAGTCTGTTTTTCTATGTTGAAGAAAGGTCAACAAAAGGGGGGGGAGCTTGATCATATTCTGTGCAGTGACAAGGGACCAAGTGGCAAGAGGCTGACTCACTAAGTATCTTGCAAAGATCATTTGGTTCAAATTACTAAGGCCACCTCCCAAAGAATGAAAGGAATTTCCTTGGATCCTAGCAAAGTAATACCATCCTAATTCATAAATTTAAAAAAATCATCATATTTACAACATTGTCTGGTTTTTATTTAAAACATTTTAAAAAACTTGCATTTTCTGAGTGCTGCTCCTGGGACACCAAATTAATCTGAGCTTGAGCTTTCCTCTCTCTTTTTTTAGGTGATTAATTTTTCTCTCTCTTGTTTTTAGGTGAGGATATAAATTCAGTAGCTTCTTTCCACTCAGTTCTGACAACCTGCCCATGGAGTAGAATGGCTGTAAGTAAAATTAGGTGTTGTGTCTTATTTGTCTTAGCTTGGCTTTGCATGAGGAAGAAAAGGCCTTTCCTAGCCTGGACAGTCAGAAACCTTTGAACTAGGAAGCCCAAATTCCAATGAAAATCCCAGCCACTGAAGCACTTCAATCATACTTGTTACTAGATCATTGTTCACTTCAACAGGACTTTCATTAGATGCCAAAAAGTTCAGCATAGAAGGAAAACAACAGTAAACGCTTTCAAAGTTGTGACTGGGTTAGTCTGTGCAAGCATTTCAACAAGAAACAAGAAACAAAAGCAAAAAAGTGAGGGATATTGTGGCACCTTAAAGACTGACTGCTGTATTTCAATGTAAGCTTTCATGGAAGACACCCACTTCATCAGACTTTAGAGTCAGGATGCAGAGATTACATGATAAAACATTCAGGCAAGGCTCTAAGAGAATGTGATAGTGGTGTCTAGTTGCATTTCACACCTAGTAATGATTTAAGACCCCTGTTTAGTATTCAGTTCTTTTGAAGCTTGGTTCTGTAAAGTGCAAGAATGACTAAAAAGTGGGTCTGGTTAGTTGGGAGAGAAAACAGCAAAAGATAACAACATAATTATTATATTTGGTAATGCTTTAAGAAACCATGCCTATTCACACAGACTAACACAAATACAATAAACTATAAGCCCAGGCTTCTGCCATTCTCTAATTATTTCCTTTAATGAGAGTTGCTCTAATGTCTGATAAAGTGGGCATGTTCCATAAAAGCTTACATTAAAATGTAGCAGTTAGTCTTTAAGGTGCCACAGCATCCCCTGTTTAACTTTTCTTTTGTTTCTTGTTGAAAATCAATCAATGCTGGTCCTTTTACAAATGATGCATCTTAAATTTTATTCCCTTAACTTTGCAAAACCAGCAGTTCTGCAGCAGGACTGCTTGGATGTTACAAATAAATGTGCTTAATAGTAGGCACCAGGATGGTGGCTATCAAATAAACAAAAGAAAACCAGGATTCATTGGACTTAATGTAAACACTTAATGACCATTGTTTATCAGTTATGATTATTTCTGATATCTTGAACACAATTTGCAAACTGAAACAAGAAAGGGTATATGTTCTAAAACCAACTTACTGTATTTGAGTTAGAAATGCTTTGATATGTTTCTCTCATGCTCTTACATAATTCTCCTATTTGCATTTATCTTCATTTTAAAAACCCAGAATCATTTAAAATGCAACTCCTACTGACTTTCTGTGTTCTTGGGTGCAATGAACATGTAACAGGGAAGAGGAAAAACTTGATGGGTAGCTATCATTACTGTTTCCATTATTATCATTATACCCTAAGGCGTAGTCCTAAACTGGGATGCAAAATCCTTTCAATTTCTTTTTTTCTACTTGTTTTGCCCCAGTCAAGAGAAAATATCAATATATAACAAAATAAAAATGTTCTGCTTAAATACCACCCCATAGTGCTTAAAATACTCACTGGACAGTTTACAGTTTTATTATTCAGGCTATACATTGTCCCACAACACCCCCAGTGAGCTGGGTACTCATTTTACTGACCTCGGAAGCATAGAGGTCCGAGTCAGCTATGAGGCAGCTACCTGGGATTGAACCCCGGGTTCTGAACACAGTTTTAGCTGCAGTACAGCAGTTTAACCACTGCACCAAGAGGCTCATACATAGTAAATTTAAATTGTACATGCCTTTGGACTGCATGAGGACAAAGGCTGTCCTTCAGCAGCAACACTACAAATATCCCATTTACTTTTATGGGGTTTAAAGAGCCAAACCATCAACAAGATTGCAACTAAGCACAATCTATCACAAAAGGCACTACATCGATGAAAGAGATTGAGTATGCTTAAATCTGTATTGGATTGTGGCCAGTGCATTTTTTTCCATTGCATCTGAATGTGCCAAACCATAATATAATCCATCCTGATCAACTAAAGTTAAGTATTCCATGTGGTGTTGGGTTTTTTTTAAAAGCTAAAAACTGTGACTGCGCTATGGCCAAAGTTTAGCCATGTAGATTTCGCAATACTTCTGGAGGAGAAGTATTCTTCTCTGTCAAGAAGTGAACACAGTATTTCAGATGAGGTCTGGGCAAAAGCAGAATAAACTGATACCATTCTTTGCCTTGATGTTTGATCTTAAAACTGCAGAGCTGGAAGGGACCCCATGGATGATTATCCAGTCCCCATCAAGGATTCACAGTGGGGAATAAAATCCTAACCTCTAGTTCCACAGCCAGATAACTTGAAAGAGCCCCGTGGCGCAGTGGTTAAATGTCTGTACTGCAGCTAGAACTGTGTTCATGACTTGGGGTTCAATCCCAGGTAGCCGGCTCATGGTTGACTCAGCCTTCCATCCTTCCGAGGTCGGTAAAATGAGTACCCACCTTGCTGGGGGAGGGGGGCAATGTATAGCCTGCATAATTAAACTGTAAACTGCCCAGAGACTACTTTAAGTGGTATGGGGTAGTATATAAGCAGAACACTTTCTACATAACTGAAATATGCAGCAGTCAATAGCTGGACACTACATTTCTCTTATAACTATTCTTATAACAATAGGTTTATTGATATCACTTGTTTCCAACTCTTTGTCTTCTGCCCCTGATATTCTTCTTCCTCTCCAGAGGCATCCCCAGCCCCCAACCCACTGCTCTCCAGGAGCATTTGTTCAGATCTCTCCAGAAATACCCCCCCCCCATGAACACAAGAGCAGAAAGGCAGGCCTCAAGGTGTTACAGTATAGCTTTTTTTTTTTAAGCAGGGAAACCAAGCAAACAGGCAGGGCTCCTTTGACACCCACTTACCTTCTCCTATGCACTTGCCAAAAATCACTTCTGGCCTTCTTCTCCCCCTCTCCCTCCTCTGGTGAAACGACCCTGTATACTCACCCCACCTGTGATCTTATAGGGCACTGGTGGTGAACCTTCGGCACTCCAGATGTTTTGGACCACAACTCCCAGAATTCTAAGCCTGTATTGCCAATGACAAAGGACTGTGGGAGTTGTGATCCAAAACATCTGGAGCACCAAAGGTTTGAGACCACTGTTATAGGGACTCTGACTTGTGTACTTATAGACTTGGGAGTTGCTAGCTCCTCCCCCAGACAAGTCAGCAATACACTTCCTCTCAATTCCTGTGGTGAACAGGTAGTCATGAATTAGTGTATATGAATATTTATTAGTATGTTGTTTAGCCAATCACAAACCTTATGGGAGGGGCTAATGGATATATATGAGTGTGTGTAGAACTCTGATGTGAGTTGGGAGTTGAGGGTCAGATCTGAGAGTCAATTTTGAGTGTCAGTTGATCAGGTGTGAGATCCTGCCACTGATAAGGATCTGGTGCATGAAAGGAAAACATTGTAATAGCAATAAGTGATTGTACTAAAATACGACTTTATTAAAGTATATAATTTCATTGGCCATAATCTTATGTACAAAGTGGAACATCTATTTATAAACTATAATAAACGTTTCATGTTTTGTTTTAAAACCATAAAACCTGATGTCTAACTCTCTCAAATATATAGAAATGTCCAGTTAATCTGGTGGTGGCGGTGAGTAAATACCCAGTGTGGGGGGTTCCTCACAATTCCTCCCACTGTAATCCCTCCCCTTAACAGCCTGTGCTCAGAGCAGAGCACATAGCTGTGATCAAACAAAAAGCCGCAAACAGAAGTCCAAAATCCTCCAATGACCATCCTTAAGCCAACAGGTAGCTTCACACTTTCTTTCTCTGTCCATCAATCCTGTCAATATACCCCTGTTGGCCAACCCTACTCACAAGCTTGCAAGGACTCTGTGTATAGGCATAGGTGTAGACCTGCAGCTTCTAGTACCTCACCCAACCAAGTTTTGACATATTATGGGCAATGACTGACAACAGAATTTCTGGCAAGTAGAACCCCAAAGCACATACTCAACATGATTTCATTCATTTCTGCTTTCTACAGAATATACACTCCCTGTGCAACTTTTGCAAAAAGAAACTGATTATTCAGGTGAGTTGGGTCTTACCTACAGAATTTCAATTTATTTATTTATTTATTTATTTATTGAGCAGATTTTAAGACCACTCATGGGCAACAAAGGCCACAACAAAATATAAGACACACAATAATAACATCCAAGAAGTATGTCTGTGAAGATTCTGTCATCCAGGTGAGTTTATCTGGAAGTTGAGTCATGGCAACTGGATTCAACTTCCAGATAAGTTGAGTGTTTCCTTTCTTGAGAGACTGAAACGTTTCGCTGCTCATCCAAACAGCTTCATCAGTCTGACAAAGTTTCACAGGGAGACCAGTAAATTTTAATGCAGGAAAAGGCTGGGGCATTGCATTGCTAATGTGATAGTCCAAAGGCCTACTTTAAAAACAAATGTTTTATAGCATAGATTAGAGTTGTAACTACAAAGAAGAAACATACTGGGCTCATCAGTAAACTGTCTTAGTAAAAGTGTTTAAGATCATTTACAGCTATGATCTCAAGCAAAAAAATCTTGTTCCCAGGAAGAACATGTAAGTACTCCAAGATGTTTCATTTCAATTTAGTGTACAAAGGCTCCTCTCACTCCAAATAAATTAATAACACCCACTCAAACCCTGTTTGCCCAATACCATAGAAAAACACTAGGAAAATACCTCCAAGCATTAAAGTAACAGGCTACTTGTAGAGGTCACAAGGTTAAAATGATGCTCATCCCACACACAGGAAGGAAGGAACTAGTAATGGTTCTAGCCATGTTATCCTGGTATTTGCTTTCTAGGCCACTGCTAGCTGGCAATTTTTCAGTTACATGGTGGTGCAGAACCAGTAAAGTCATTCACGTTTTCAAGAACTAATGGGAGTTCAAAACAATCTGAATATCCATTGAAATCTGTCCCTCTGAGGTAAAACAGAACATCAAAGTAGCATGCTACCTGTGGAAGTAACAAGCTCATAATGATGCTGCCCTCTCACACATACAGATACAAAGGAGGGAAGGAGACCGGTAACATGTTTAGCCATGTTATTATGTAGCCTGTTGCAGGAAAAAACATTGGAAGGTGTTGCAGCGTCGTAAAACTAACTAATTTTACTTGGCTTAAGCTTCTGTGGACTGTAGCCTCTTTCTGCATCATGCATAGCTTCAGTGCTCGATCATATGGTGTTACTTTTTTCAGTGCAGCAAAAATGGTTTACTCTTTCCTTTGAGGGGAATTAAGAAATTTTCTACGGACATGTTTCACATGTTTGTTCATTTGCTTATAGATGAAGTGGGAGGAAGAAGTGCAGTGAAAAAAAAATACTTAATGCAACAAGTACCTAAAAGTTTTCTGCAATGTAAACTTTCTGCAAGTTCATTTCTAAAGCTTTGCAATAATGTACGTAATAATTTACTTCATTTTAAAAATAACATTCCAGACAATGTTTTATTTTTCGTTGATGTACCTCAAACGCGAGGGGGGAGAGATTTATCCTTTGAAGTACATTAGTGGCTATGCTAAGCGTCCAAACAGAGACTGCTAGCAGAGCACTACAGAGAGCATTCATCAGCAGAATGAAGATGGAATCTGAGAAATGAGAAGGAGGGTGCATATTAGAAAAGTAAGGAGATACCATGATTCAGAAGTCATGTATCATAAACTTTTTATTATCAGCTGGAATCCTATTAATGTATTAATTAGGGTCAATTGGCCACAGTAATTTACGCCATTTCTATTTATTTCAGTCAGTGGAAATAATAGAACTATTGCCATTAATTATTTTTATGCTTGTTTTCCATCTTTTTCACAGTGCCAGATCCAAGGCAGCCCACAAAATTAATTAAGAGGGCCACAGCTAAAAAGCTAATAGCCAAAATCTTGTTGCTAAGTATAGTAGCCTGCACTCAAGTAGGCCCATTGAATCAAGAGGAATTTGGTAAGGCAACTCTTCCATAAGGCCATGGATTCAAAAGACACTGTGGACAAAATTTTTAGATAGGGCTTATAAATGCACACCATCCTACACACATGGCCATTATCATATGGAGCTCTTGTCTCCATGGAGCAAGAAAAAAATAAACAAAGCATGAGATAAATAACTAATAAATTAGCCCTAGTGAAAACCCTATAAACAATGAAGCATACTCCGTCTAAGGCATGAGGGGAATTCTGGCAAAGGTCTTCATAAATTTCCCTCTCAAACACTTTTGGATAACCTTAATATGTTTCCTCTTTTAGTTAAATCACATCATAGTTGATCTTATCTGCACTTGTCCTAAGAGAGAGTAGGAAGACAACTGTTTATTCTCTCTGACTGTAATGCAAAGTAAGAGCAACTGAACTGACTGGAGAATTCTCCAGCGAGATCAGTACTGTGGCACTTTACCGTATTTCCTCTTCAGCATTCTTGTTTGTATATCCACACCATACATGTCTGACACAATCTGTAATGTTGGAAGTTTTCAGCCAGGGCACCACTGCTGGAACAAAAAAAGGGGCTTGGTGGAATGTAGTGAACAGTAAATGCTAAGGATTCCTTGCCCTCAATTTCTATGTCAGGTGGCAAACCTGTTGCCTCCTTCCAGTCCTATCGGACACAGAATTATGCATTAGTGATCTTTTGGCATGCTAGTATTAGCTTTGGGCTTTACTTTTTTCCCTTAATTTGCTCTTCTCCTATTTATTTATTTATTTATTTATTTATTTATTTATTTATTTATTTATTTATTTTAGAGCAGGCATGTGCAAACTTTGGCCCTCCAGATGTTTTGGACCACAACTCCCATAGTCCTTTGTCATAATCATACAAATGTTAGATTTAAAGCCATGCATTTTAATAGTGGCAGTAATAGTAGAAGTATTTCAGAATAATGGAAACATGAGGTCTCAATTAGAGATGGGCACGACTTAGCGGTATTCCCGTTTCTGTTTCCGTTAGAAACGGTAACGGGAATTACTCCGCCAGAATTCGAGCTCGAACCGACGAACGAACAATTTGGTCTGATTTGTCGTGCTCGTTACTTGCATCGCGGCGATCGTGCAATGCCAAGCGGCACAGAAAAAAAGTTTTTAAAAGTTAAAAAAAAAAAAAACGATTCCCGGCCCTAAAAATAGGCAAAAACTGTCTGAGGGCACCTACCAGGCCAGAAGGGTGTTTTATTGGGGGGGGGTTCCCCGCCCCCCTCTCCTTGGCTATTGCTACTGCTGCGCTGCTGGTACCAGGCTGGGAGGGCGCATCCATTTGCCATGCAGTGCGGGGGATCCAAAATGGCGACTGCAATATTTTTTTTGAAATCGTTGCCCAAAACCCCACCAAAGCACCACAGAAACATGCGAAAATTAGCTATTTTAAATGCTTGAATTTTTACAGTAGCAGCAGTAGGTTTTTCTTGCCAAAAAAAGTCTCCGTTGATTTTATTTTATTTTATTTTATTTTATTTTATTACACCTGTGCATTCGCAATGATGGGCTCGCCCATGGGAGTGGACCATGCAAAGTTTTGGAGCCATTCCACCAATCGCATGGCCAGGTTTTGCTGACTGTACCAGGCTGGGAGGGCGCATCCATTTGCCATGCAGTGCGGGGGATCCAAAATGGCGACCGCAATATTTTTTTTGAAATCGTTGCCCAAAACCCCACCAAAGCACCACAGAAACATGCGAAAATTAGCTATTTTAAATGCTTGAATTTTTACAGTAGCAGCAGTGGGTTTTTCTTGCAAAAAAAAGTCTCCATTGATTTTATTTTATTTTATTTTATTTTATTTTATTTTATTTTTTTACACCTGCACATTTGCAATGATGGGCCCGCCCATGGGAGTGGACCATGCAAATTTTCCACCAATCGCATGGCCACTTGGCCAGGTTGACCACAGAGACTTCTGGGATGTGCCAATCGGGCATAAACAGCCCACTAATCGTAGCCCAAACCCAAACCCTAAGCCTAAGCCTAACCCATACGCCAGTACACTGTCCTTCTAAGTGGGTCAGAGAGGCACCCAGAGGTGCACCCCAATACTCACCCTAACCTCACCCGTAACTAGCCTAACCCTAGCCCTTGCGCTAACCCGTCTTAACCCTAAGCCAGATCTACTTGCATTGCACTACATGCAAGTACGTGAGACACAGCGGGTGCAAAGAGTCTGCCAGTCCGTCACTTGTGGCTCTGGCTGACTCCTGCAGCTCCCTCCAGGAGCTCGCTACCCCCCTCAAACCAGTACAAACGACAATGAAAAAACGAAAAAATGAACGACTAATTTTTGCGAAATTTCGCGAAAAACGGAAACGAGCCGAAACGGACTGCCTCCGACACACGACAACTCGAAAACGTCATTTTCCCTAGTCGTGCCCATCTCTAGTCTCAATAAATGAGGTGTGAGAGTGGGAAGGCATAGAATAAACAAAGCTAACAGAACTGCTGGATAGCACAGCAGCATAGGTAGCTGGCTGCAGTGTCAGAGGTTGAGTTCAATTCCCCACTGTGCCTTCTTAATAGGGGGTTGGTTGATGCATCTTAGGGTCCCTTCCAGATCTGCAGTTCTAAAATTAGTTAGTTTATAACAAGTGGACATGGGCAAATACAGCTGTACCTGCTCTAAAAATATACTTTTAGAATGATTTATATCTTTGCATCTATTAGTCTGATCGCCAGGTCATGTGCTGCTTTAGTAAAGCAAAAGCAAAGTGTTCTGCTTATATACCACCCCATACCATTTCAAGTAGTCTCTGGGCAGTTTACAGTTTAATTATAATCTGCAGGCTACACGTTGCCCCCACCCCCAGCAAGCTGGGTACTCATTTTACCGACATTGTGAGGATGGAAGACTGAGTGAATCTTGAGCCTGCTACCTGGGATTGAACCCCAGGTTGTGAGCCCAGTTTTAGCTGCAGTACAGGCATTTATCCGCTGCACCGCGAGGTAAGAGTTAATGTAATACCTTTAATTCAATCTAAAGTAAATTCAGTGATGACTTATTTGCATATGTCTGTAAATTTCATGCTGGTGTATAATGTCCATCTTGTCCTTCATATACATTTGCCCATTCTTTAAAATTCTGAAAATAAAGATGTTTTAGAACAATACACACAACCCAGTTATAAATGTAAAATTAAAGTAAACCATTAACATATATGTCTTTTTAAAGCATGCCTGCAGAGTATCCCCAAAATAAGAAATATAGGGGAAGCACCCTAAAACATAGTGAAATCCTCACCTTGAATTTGGATGTAGTAAAGGAAAATAACACAAGCCAAGATGCTAGTGATTAAAAGATGGAATAACATGCATCCCATTAGGTTGCAAAAGAACTTTGTAGAGCTACTTATTCCAAATGACTTTAACGACCGCAAATATTCTAAACAACTGGCCCAGCTGCTTAATGTCACTTGTGGCCTCTTGTTTATCTTGTATATGTTCTGGAACCCAAAAAGCCTTTAGGCCATGGAATGTCATTTTCTCAAACTTTAGAAGGCTTCAGCTGCGAGCATTGAACTTTCATGACTGTTTGTGCTACATGACGAAGCAGATGCACAACAGCCCATCAAAGGCATCCACCAGCCATTTTAGCATTTCAGCTTTAGAAGGAGAACCAAATGAGACTCATCACCCAGCCTCCTCCAAGATCTCTCGCAGCTGGGAATCCCCAGTATGCTGGCAACGAATGGCGATTTAGCTCCAAGTGCAATGACTGAAATTCATGTTTTATTGTTTGAATTGCAAAGCACAGTAATCAAACTCAGATTTGAAGTCCTCTACTGGGGGAGTATTTCATAGATTTTTTTAGACACCTGTTGAAAAAAAAATGGCCACACAACTGCTATTCAACCAGAACGTTATGTATAGAGTAGCAATATTAGTGTTGTAGGAAGACTCCTGCTTTTGAGCATGCCTAGTTCTTGCTGGATCCCCTACAAATTGTATAAGTGCCATTTTAACTGCTGTGACTGTAGTTCTACATAGCCTTCAGAAAAGTGGCTTTGTCTGTCTCAGAACTAATGGCGGTGGAAAGGAAGCAGCACTTCTGGAATATTGCTCAGCTTTAAAACTTACCAAACCCCAGTTTCAGTTTAAAGAACAGCAACTAGGGATGGCCACGAAGCATGACAAATGCTTCGTGCTGAATCTCTCTCATAGCACCATAGGTACAGTGCTTAACATGCCCTGTCCTCCTTGACCAGCAAGCTCACTAACCATTGGCGTGCCACCAGGGTCCACCTTCTCGCCAGCAGCATTCCAGTCCAGGAACGAGCTTGGGCCAATTCAAAGAGGCAGCGGGACAGGGATTCTCCCTACGCTGTTGACAATAAGCCAGCTCCCTGAAGTGCTAGGGAAGGGCATCCCAAGTTCCTACACAGACTGGTGTGCCACCATCAAAGGATGACCTTGGTGAGAGGGCAACAGTGGTGAGTGAGCTTGCCAGCTGTAGGGGGCGAGGGTTACGCATCGCAGCTGTGGTGCCATATTGGAGATTCAGCATGAAGCGCTCCATTGCACTTCATGCCCATCTCCAATGGCAACCTTATCCATCATAGAAAAACATATAAATTTTGTCTACGCTTGTGCATGATCTTAACTTAAGGGTCTAACAGTTCCTTCATTGGCTCTTGCATTCTAACAGCTTGTTCACCATGTGGATCTTATACTACATTTCTAGAGACTATTGGTTCATTTGAATGCTCCTGATATCTTATTACAATCATTGTCCTTTGGATATTTGTACTGTAGATTGAGAAAGTCAAGCACAAATACCTTTTGAAGGAGAACTCTTGTGTGCAAAGGCCATGCAAAGGCTGGGTTTACCATCAACTTCACTATTAATCACACTGAAGCTTTGTGAAGGAGTCCGTATCTTGGAACATAACTGATGGTAATTTCCTTGATGAAGCTCCTGAAATTTCTCTGACTAGACAGTGTTCTGACCTAGAATGGAACTTGGCCTTTTCAGAGTAATCAGGATATTAAAATCAGCTTCGGGCTTGAAACAATGAGCGTTGCTATCTTGTTCTGATTCTGCCTCTTCATGAACCTGTTTTCAATTGTGGGCAAGTATTTTGCTCCTTTGAAGCTTCCACTGATGAAAATAGCTGATGATTCCTTTCAAAAACAAAATCAGCACACGTCATCTGAATCGCTAACAGTTTATCAGCTGCAGGCCCGGCGGAAATACAGAAATATGAGGGCTTCCTTGTGCAGTCTATTAGCAACTTTTACGACTCCAGTGGAGCTCAACCACAAACAGTATTCACTGGGCAATGATTATCAGAATAAACACATACAATGGAATGGGATGCATCGTTAGATATTTATAATGCTATTTCCTGCTGTGGCACAAGATTCAGCTAAGTCCAGGCATACCCAAACTTCGGCCCTGCAGATGTTTTGGACCACAACTCCCAGAATTCCAAGCCTTTATTTCCAATGGCAAAGGACTGTGGGAGTTGTGGTCCAAAACATCTGCAGGGCCGAAGTTTGGGCATGCCTGAGCTAAACGATCCTACCGAATTTAAAGGACCATTGAAAGGGGGACACAGCCTTCAACTCAGCTCCATTCTTTCGTGCCTCTGCCACTTCTCCATGAGATCATGTCCACAATGGCTCAGAATGTACCAGATCAACAGCAGGAAAAAGAATGAACACATGAGTGATTATAATGATAAATATCAACAAAGTGCTCTGGATTAGTTCATACAGGAAACAACACAAATGACTTAGTTTGGTTTCGTGCAACTAGTTGAGGGGGAAGAATGCCATTTAAAGGAGGAATGAAATAGATGACCAAAAAGGTCATATCTCCATCTTATTCCAATTCGGTTTGAATATTTCTCTATATCAGATTATTCAGTGGTGAAGGGAAAAGAGATTCTGAGCATTGTATCTACAAGTATCACACAAATATTTTGGAAGGACTCTGTTCCCACCACCACCACTGTCCATGCTTTTGGCTAGGAGACTATCTATCTCATTCTTAGCATTTTCTCAAAAAGAAGGAAATAATTAAACCAGAATAAACAATGATTTCTCATTTCTTTTTTTTCTATTTGTCTGAGGCAAAATCCTATAGTCCAATCTCATGTCAGGAAAAGAATCCTATCACAGCCAAATTATTTAACTGCCACAACCAGCTTATATTTGCGTCCTTTTTATTTCATATCACACTGTATTCCTACAAGCGTATAGATATCTATTGATAGCAACAGAGATTTTTTTTAATCCTTAATTTGTGACCTGAGTAAATGGCAGATCGGATCTCCCAAAGACCAGTATTGGCCTGGCATACCAGGGCATTGCTGGCACTCTCACTCTGGGTCACCACACACACCCCTGGGAGGCCCGTAAGGGATCTACTCATAATCGGGCCTTCTCAGAGGCTGGACCGACTTTATGGAATAAACTTTCGTGCGAGATTCACCAAGCCGCATCTCTAACTACTGTGAAGTCACGATGGAAAAATAAAATTTACAAACAACTGGACCGGTTCCGAGACCCACCGGTACTGCCCAAATGGCCCTCACACTGTCATAAGCACCACACTTTTTCCCGCGTCCAAAAACTCCCAACCGTTCCCGAGATATCGGGCAAAATACAAGCCGCCTCTTGCCGCGGCTGGAGAAGCCTTGCGAGCCGAGGATTTGGCAAGCGGAAGACTCAAATTCACACATACTTAAAAGGTTTACTTTGTATCTGGCCCTCTGCGGCAGTTAATCACCGCAGGGACTCTGTAAAACAGCAGGGGAGCAAGATAAGCTCCCCTGCGCGCTTTGACCAATCAGCGCCCTCGTACCATCAATCACTGTCAAATTAATTACGGCCGGACGAGGGCGCAGCGGGGAACCCTTAATCCGCTGAATTGGCTAGGTAGACCGCCCCTCCAAAAAAGAACCGAAACAATTTCCCCGGGACGAATCCACCTTCCCTACCGCCTCATAGTTCCACAAGTTTCATGCCTTCCCTCGGTCAAGCTTTCTTTATGAAGGTAGACCAACCCTTTCTGGGGAAGGTAAACCAGAGACCGACCCATCTCACTATTCCCCAACCAAGGCACAGTTCCATGCGGTTTGTGTCTCTCCTCGGTCAGGCTTCTCTATGGCAGTAGCCCACCCCTCCGTTCCTTCTTCTCCCTTTTCTGTCTCAATGCTTTCCTATGGGAACTTCTCCGTTCCCGTACTCTTCTATGAAGGTAGTCCACTACCCCTTTTTTCTGAAAATTCGATAAGTTGACTGGCTCATAGCCGAGACTCCAAATTAACCCTTTCATGGCTTGTTAACCCTTTCCTACCTTTCCTCCTCAACCTGTCTTTCGCTCCTCTTCCCCTAAAACCCCAGCCTTGTCACCTAGCCCCTTCTGCCTCCTCTTTAACCCTTGCTTTGCCTCACTGCTTTAACCCTTCCTCTGCCCCCCCTTGTCCACTTTTCAAGTCTCATAAACTGCAGCCAGAGACGCAACTTAGGCAGGATAGATCCCAAGTTGAGAGATTATCAACTCCCTGCTCTGGCCAGCAAGGAGAATAACTATCAACCATCATTCTCATGGATCAGGGGCTTCCCTACCATCTAGGACCTAGCCCCGCTGCCCTTGCCTGGCATAAGCTCTCAACCCAAAAGGGTGCCCTCTTTTCCTTCACCCCCCCTCCCTTTTTCTTTTTCTCTTCTGCTCTTCTCTTCCCTTTATGACTCCTCTTATCCACCCATCCACCTACCCTGCGTGTGCTTATACATGTGCCTACCCTACTCTCTGATCTCTACACTCTACCATCTGGGGCAAGGGGAAATGGTGGCAAGAGGAAGACCATTCATCATGGCGACTTTGCAAAGCTGGCAGAATCATCCAGAAGACTCAATCATTTCCAGGATTTCCAGCACGTACATCTGCAGCTGCTCCTCGAAGGATCAACATCCCTGTCATGCAGACCCAGATGTTATCAGCACCTGGGGAAGCATTCCATTGTTACATTCCTACACCTATAAAGGACTTATGTTCTTATGTTCTTATGACTGTCCAGACACCCCTAGGTAATCCCATCGGTTCTTCTTGCCCCCCCCATTGACTCTGACAATGATCTCCTCTCACTCACTATTGATTCACTGATTCCTTCAGTTTACCTACACCCAAAGGACAATGCCTTGTTTCCCTTCTCCATTGTGTTATCCGGATGGTTCAATCAAGGAACACTCGGACTCATTAACATTTGCATGGGCACCTGGTTTTGGCCGGCCAGGGGCCACCCAGGACCACCCTCGACCAACCCCTGGATCATCCTAATTGGGTCATTTGAAACTACCCTCAGCCAATCTCTGGGCTGGCGCCACCCAGGGAGGGGAGGGGGGTAAAAATCAATAAAAGTTGGAGCTCCTCGTGTGTCCAGGGTCGGACATCTTAGCCCGGTTGGAAGGCGGGTGTCCACCTACTGCTTTTATTGGTTCCAATAAACTCAGTACTTCCTCGGATTTCTCTCACGTTGGATGCCTTATTGGTCTTTGTGGGATCCGGTGAATTCAGGGGGGCTAGCCCTCTGAAATATATTTTTAATTCCATTTAGGATACAACACTACATTCAAAAGAGCTTTAAAAATCTGGCTTTTTAAGGAGGCTGCAGGCCGCTGTTTCCCCCTTCTGTGTCCTGCATTCTCCTGCCATTATTTAGTTTTGCCTCTTACCAGGTTTTTTGTGTGTTTGGTGTTTTCTTATCTGATTGTTTTGGTTTTGGTGTTTTAATCCTGATTATTTTATTTGGCTTTTGTTGTGAGCCACGCAGAATCACTTTGGAGAAATTGGAGCTGCCTAGAAATAAATAAATAAATAAATAAATAAATAAATAAATAAATAAATAAATAAATAAATTTGTTGCATAGTTTTGAATTTCTGACAAAATTCTCTTTTGCTAGGCAAGAGAAGCGTTGAGACCTAAAGAGGAGAGTAGCTTCAACTCCTGAGTCCACCTCTTTCTCATTAATTGGCATTTAAAGTCTCTAAGACATGTGTAGGAGAAAAAATAAAACACATTTCTTTACTTACAGTTACTTACAGATTTCTTCATGCTGCTTTCCTTACTGCACGTATACTTAACAACTAACTAAACAGATCAACTACCACCAAGAGAGTGGAGAGTGAGAGTGAGACCAGACATAAGAAAATATTTTTCCCAGAGTGTTGTTAGTCTGTGGAACTCCCTGCCACAAGATCTGGTGATGGCATTTACCCTGGATGCCTTCAAAAGGGGATTGGACAGATTCCTGGAGGGGAAGTCCATTACAGGTTACAAACCATGATGGAGATGTGCAGTCTCCAGCCTTAAAACCGGGGTACTTCAAGGACCAGATGCAGGGGAGTGGTATCAAGAGACAGATATCTAGTCTCGTGCGCTCCCAGATGCATCTGGTGGGGCCACTGTGAGATACAGGAAGCTGGACTAGATGGGCCTTTGGCCTGATCCAGCATGGCACTTCTTATGTTCTTATGTTCTAACCCAGTAATGGTGAATGATGAAGAAATAAGCACTCAGGACAGAGATGGAGCTCTTTTTCATGCAAAGCGTGGAAGGAAAAATCCACAAAACTCCTTCCCACACAGAGAAAGCATGCAAGGTTGCAAATAAAGCTCCAACAAATTTTACTTCAGTCAGACTCAATAATTAACCACATTATTCACTGAGATTAATGAGATTTTGTTTGGGGGTGGGAGTGAAAGTAGTTTAAATTAGTTTAATATATATTGATCTTTTCTTAGTTTTAGCTTAATCTTTCTGACGACACCTCAGTGTTTGCTGCATAAATCAGAGACATTTTCAAATGATAATCTTCAACTCAGCTCCAAAAGCTACCTAACCTTTTGGAAAAATCATTTAACTTTGCTCCAGTCAAATCACTTTTCATGACATCATCCATAAACCTACGAGACTATTTCTAGACAGTGAGCAAGTCCAAGAGAAGGTAGCACAACTAATCAATTCAACACACGAGGCCCCAAATGCTTGTCTGAATAGAAGGTTCCAGATAGTTCTCATGTGTCTGAACATCTTCATGGAAATTTCTACATTACTTGCCAGATAAAAACAATACTTTTACAACATGAATACATTTATTGGTTTTACTTACCTTTCAGCTGGAAAACAGTTCATTGCTTCACTAAATCATCCCATTATGTTGCCGTTCCCATTGCATTTTATATGTTGTTGTACATATAGAATATAGCCATATTTGGTAGCGAGGCCAGCCATTGCTTTAAAACAGTAAAATACCTTCCTCTCCTGTTGTAGTGCTTGTTCACAGTAACTTGATTTTATTCTGTTTATAACAACATTTTTGACCCATTTTGGCCCTGACAAGGCTCCTATGAGGCATAAAGCATTTTACAAACTGTTTTATTATAGCTTTGAGGAACCAATGCATGCAAAAGTGATTAAACCATCCCTCCACTACACATGAGCTGTCAAGTTTGCTTTTTCTGGTTTCTTTTCTTTTCTTTTCTTTTGCTTTCACTGAGATGCACAAAAATTCAGACTGCTGCAAAGTTGACGTCGTATATTCAGCCTTTCCAGATTTCCTAATCTTATAATTCCTTCAAACCTTTTGAAATACATGGCCTTTTGAAATGAATGAGACTCAAATCAGAGCCACCTCTTATACTGTTTCAATGTGTATTCCCCTATTCCTGCCTGGACAAAGGGACACATTGCATACCTGAAGAACCATCTCCTTCCATATGAACCTACCCGGCAATTAAGATCTAGCTAGGGGGCCCTCCTGAAAGAGCCATCCCTCAAGGAGGTGAAGGGGATGGCTTGTAGGAACAGGGCCTTTTCGGCAGCTGCCCCCAGATTGTGGAATGCCCTCCCAAGCGAGACCCGCCTGGCGCCAACATTGATGACATTCCGGCGCCAGGTAAAAATATTCCTGTTCCAGAACTCTTTTAACTGATTATTGTGGGTCCTGATGGGAATTTTAGTGTAGTATTTTAATATATTGTATTTATTGTATTTAAATGTTTTATTGTTTTAATTTTATTGCAATTTGATGTTTTAATTATCTGAATTGTTTACTTTGATTGTGAGCCGCCCAGAGAACTCTGGGTAGTGGGCGGCATACAAGCTATATAAATAATAAATAATTACAAATCCTAGATTCATCCCTTGTTTTGTTACAGCCTGTTTGGATGTTAGCAAAATATGAGTAGTTGAGCTGGGTTGCCCCCGTTGGTGTCACTTTGCATGTTCTTTTTAGTCCTGTTCTGGTAGTCTGGGTGTGCTTAAGAATGCTAGTGCAAGGAAAGCCCTGCCCAGCCCTGCATGCCTGCCTGCACTTGTGCCACATAGGGAAGGATAGTCGTAAGAAGACAATGACCACTGTGGTTGCAGCTTCTCCAGGTGATCAGAAAACTCTTATTTTTCAGTGTCCCAGTTTGCCTGAAGAGCCTCCGTGCTTAACAGAGGCTCTCCATGTGAAGAGAGCCTTAACACTTGGAAGGCAGACTGTTTTGAACCTTATTTGTCATTACAAAGCCCAGTCATCCCACCTGGAGAGATTCCCCATAGATGATCTGGATTTACAACATTTTTTTCATTTAAATTAGTGTCACTCACACATCCACTACACATACATATTGTATATTGAGATTACTTATAAGCAAGTGAAATAGCAAGAAACTCGGTACAGTTGAGTGGCTTATTACCCTGCTTCTTCTGCTCCATGCCAATTATAAGGACTATATAATTCCTCTGTCCAGAATGTTGAGCACCTGTTGAAATTGGCTAGAACACCAACCCAAGAGCATGGTCCAACAGCATGGTCCAGTCTGCCCAGAGTTGACCTAATGGGACAGATGATTGCCTGCAGTATTAATAAGTCCTGAGATCCTTTGGGTTTTCTTTCACAATGAGCAACTGCAAACAGCATGTTTCTAATCCTAAATGTTACTTCTACAACGGGTCCAACCTGTTAGTTCCCAGCTAACTTTCATTTTCTAGTTGCCAGATGGGTGGTATAAAAGTCTAAGAAATAAATGAATAAATAATTTTGATGAGTTTAATCTAGATGGGAGTAATATCATGTTCAATCCACAGTTCCCTATCAAATGAAACACGCTTAGAAGGTTATTGTGTTAAAATGCAATTGTGAGCTATTTTTCATTGGGCTGTAGTAATTTTAGGCACTGGTTCAAAATGTAGGCATATGTCACAGGACACGGCACTGATTTGTAAATTTAAGAGTAACTAATAAAAAGAAACATCACCTACAGTTTTCAAACAGCTTAACATCTGTCAGAATCTTCAATCCAGATCTCTTACACTACATCTCAACTTCACTACAGTGTATTTTTCTGAGTGAGTGCAGAAAAGTCACTGATTCAGCAGTTTTACTCTTTTTTTCCATAACAGGAATTCCATGGCCTTGAATATATATATATGTACAGGACACAGTATGGTTTTGGAAAGACCAAGGACCTCTTATATTTCACCACATCCCCTTTTCCTCAATGTGTTGCATAATTTTTCACAGTCCTTACGTAATATAAGAAGGAGAGAGCCTGACTTGAAATGAATTTACGTCTAAGAACAGCCAAGTGGAAAGAAACTTGAACTACTGACAGATCAAGACATATGAAGTTGAGTGTTGTTCAAGTAATCAACGATGAAGAAAATGGTCATTATAATTAGGGTCTGTTTTAAATCTAAAGCCATGATGCAGGAGGCCCTGGAAGTATACTCTGTAAGGCGAAAACTCATTCTAACAGCCAAACATTACTGTATGATAATTGCACCACGGATCAATCCCCATCAAACGGGGGCACCACAGTTTAAGGCGGGTATGGAAAAGTTGAACAACAACAACAACAACAACAACAACAATCTTCTTCTTCTTCTTCTTCTTCTTCTTCTTCTTCTTCTTCATCATCATCATCATCATCATATTTATTTTTATGCCACCTTTCTCCCCAAAGGGACCCAAAGCAATAGAGGGAAGAAGGGATATATAGTTTGGAGAAGATTGAGAGGTGATATGACCACCGTCTTCAAATATTCAAAGGGCTGTCCTGTAGAAGGTGGAGCATGCCAGTTTTCTGAAGCTTCGAAGGTAGGAGCTGAAGCAATGGGTCTAAATCACAGGAAAGAAGGTCGTGATCGCACTTTCAACCCTCACCTTCAGACAACCACTCTATGTGTGAAGAGGGTAGTGATGTCAAGGAGCAGATCCATTTGTTTCCTCTCCTCACACATTCAGGTTGGTCCTATCCTTAATGGTTGACTCAGAATTCTTCTCAAAGAAAAGCTTCCTTCTTACCTATGATTCAAAGACCAGTGCTACAATTTCATCAAAGAGCTTGAAATTTTAAAATGTCCCTGCTTACTTATGTGACATCTTGCACGGAAATGAACAGTATGCTACTTTAATAAATGCACACATGCTGAATATAGAAGATGCTAGCATTCATATATAGGACGTCAAAATTTGTTTTAATAGTACAGAATGTTTGGTGACAGAGTGGTGTAGATATAATGTTGATGGTTTTTTCCTCAATGGCATGTGCTCTCCAGCATTCAAGCATTGCCTTTGTACCCATTGATCTAAAGGATGTTCATTACTGAGGAGGACACACTAAGAACTGAATAAAAGAATATAGGCTTTTTGTAAGGAATTTTCAGAATTATCAAATCTGGTGCAGAATGGGCTAGGAAAATGTATGGCCCAGAGTTTGGGAAATGGTTGTTTTTCCCGTCATCTACAGCACCCAGAATTGCCCAGCCAAGGTGTGTGTGTTGTGGGTGGTGGTGGGGGGGTCTCTCTTCCTTTCTTCCTATTAAAGCATTGCACAATTTCAAATTATGGACATATATGAAATATAGGTAAAGTTAAAAACAAATTAAAATGTTAAGATATTACACTATCTTTGACAAGAAGTGGGCTAATTCAATAGCATTATCTCAATCATTTGCTGTGTGGTCTTTCATAGCATAAATTCCATGTACATATGCGGTACATTGGTTGCATTTCTCCATAGTCACTGAAAATTCATCCTGTGTCCTAGTCCCATTTTGCCTGATTGCTCTTTGATCTTTCAACTCTGTTTTGAGCTGTATTAGGTGACTTCCAAGATGGTTCTGCTAGAATCCTGTCCTTGATCTTAGTCCTAATCTATGAAGTTGTACGGCTTTGGTGTTGTAATACATTATTTTGCTCTTGAGTTTCAAGCGTCTCTTGATATATTCTGCAGGAACAATGCCAGCTTTGCCCTGGCTGATCATCAGACCTTAAATAGTCAAATCTTGGAGAATATAGCAAAAATAACACCGCATTGCACTAAACAGCTGTCTTGGGTCCTTTTCCAAGAAGAAAAGTGGGGTAAAATACTCTAAAATGAAATGAAATGAAATGAAATAAATAACAGGAGGCAAGAATCAGACCATATGAAAAAGAAGGCAAGGCCCTCCTCCTTTAATTCAGGAGCTAGGAAGCTTTGACAGGACCAGGAGCAGTTTTGCCCTGCAGGATCTCCTAGAGTTGCATCTTTTCCAAAAATGTATTTTTCCATCATCAAAAAAGATGTGTTTTAATAGTTGTGTGCCCAGCTGTAGCTGATCTCTTCCATATATTCATGGCACAGAAGCTCATTCATCTTGTTCATGTGCCCAAGATGTTACTGCATATTATTTGCTTGGGAAGGATCAGTATTGGATGGTTCAATCCTAAATTTGTGAACTTTCCATATGGTTCGCCAGGGCAAGAAACTAGATGTTTTGCTAGTCTACTACAGAAGGAAAACGACTTAGGTCTAATGGTGTTTTCTTTTTCACTGTGATTTGATTTTTCTTATGTGCCATCAAGGTCTTCACTGCAAGACAAATATACTGAACATGAAATTTATTGTGATCTAAACAAATCAGGTAACAAAAAAGGACAATTGTCAACATAGTGAGAGACAGAGGATGAAATGTTCCAGAGCCTTTGGTATTCCAGAATGAAAATGAAAACTAATTCCACCAATCCAGAAAAAAAAATCTTTTATCAATTGCATCAGAAGAGAACTCTCCATATGTTTGGCAGTACAACTCTTACAAGTGCTAGTTTTTTCTGTTCTTCAATTAGTGGCCCCCGGGACAGAGTGGTCTTCATTCGTTTGACAAAAATAGGAATCATTTTCTAAACTCGATATTTTGCCAGACTTTCTGTGGAAAGACTGTTAGAATGTGCTTATGGGTAAGTGGGGGGGGGGGATGAACCTTTAAGAAGAAACATATTTTTGGCCTTTGAAAATTAAGTCAGCAGTGACACCTATAGGCTTCATACGAAATAGTTTTAGAATTTGTGCCCTGTTAGCAAACTGTGTGGTTTTCCTTCTCTCAACTGTTTTTTAAGGCCAAGGTCGTGCAACCACCAGCTCATTCTCTTCTTGCCCCCCCCCCCGACCAACACTTCTGGATTTTTGGCATGAAGACACTATGCATGTGCGACAGGCACACAAGCATCTTTGCGCTGAGCTTCTAAGATCCCACTGATATAAGACATTAAATCTTTTCCTGATCCAACATGATTTGCCCTGTGTGTGTGTGTGTGTGTGTGTGTGTGTGTGTGTGTGTGTGTTCATTTCAGGGAATTCAAATCTGCTCAGGGCCTCATGTACCATCTCCAAAGTCCTTGGAAACCAAGAATAAAGTATCATCTAGACCTGGCATGTTTTGTTTTGTTATTGTTTTTTTTTAATCTCAAGGGGCTTTGGTCCATCCCGAAGAACTAAAGGAGCGGTTGTGGGGGGGGGAGGTGCCAGCCATGACTTCAATTTTCTGAGCTGAGCATCCCACACTGAAAAGGAACTCCCCGATTGGTAGCAAGAGAGGAAGAGAGGGAAAAGGGCTGATTGAGACTTGGAATGGAAGGTAAGAAGGACTAGTAAGGGAAAAAGGAGAAATAAGGAAGGGGAAGAAATAGATTCCTGTGGTAAGTGAGGGAAGAGAAGCAGTGCCTTTCTGGATAACGGGAGGCAACAAACACCTGGATTATCAAGGAGGAGGAGGGAAGGAACCACTTAGCTATGGGGGTGAGGAAGGGGGGGTAATACCTTGGTGGACTGGAAATTAATAATCCTCAGGTGGAGGACAAGGGGATTTCTAATTCATACAAAAATGGGCATTTCTGCCAGCAGTAGATTTGCCAGATTTCAAGCCTGAAATAGCTTCTCTGCTCCTCTCCATCACTGGAAAAGAAACCACTATATGTATGTCACCAACCTTTCTGAAGAAATATGGGGGGGGGGGAGAGATGATGGGGGAATATTAAGTAGTCCTCTATTTTAAATGCGTGCGCGCGCGCGCGCGCACACACACACACACACACACACACACACACACACACACACACACACACACACACACACACACACATCAATGTTTTCTTTTACATGCCTGCCATGAAAAATCCCTCTTTGCTATTATGGTTGCAGTAAATTTCATTTTCACAAGCTGCCTTAGTCAGTTTGTGAAATGAAAAGCCATTATGGAAAAATAATTTTTCAGGAATCATTCTGTGACTTGAAGCTGGATGCACAAGCTACTTACCCACAAAGGACCCCCACTCACACACAAAGGATACAAACAAAGACATTCCCAGGTAACCACAACTCTGTGCAGGAAATGACATCTGTTATTTGCTTCTTCTGACAGAAGGGCCATTTGGCTCTCAAGCGGAGCCTTCAGTAAGGGGAAACTTTAAAGCCCTCTTGGGATTGTGTGCTTGATACAGGGGCAGAGGAGAGGCTTGGTAAAGCTGCCTTTAAATGAATCATGTCTCCAGACCAGTTCTCCATGGGAAATGTGGCCGTAGTAGACCATTTTGACGAACCCTTTCAATTCCAATTGCAAAAGCGATTGTGTAGGAGGTTGTGGTTTCCTCTCCTCCCCACCCCCTACCTCCCCACCCTCCCATCCTCCAAATCCTCCGCTGAAGAGCCAAGTCCGTTAAAAATGATTTAGATGGTAGCAATGCATTTTTTGGCTGGAGGGAACAACCTCTGCACTTATGTCAAGGAAGTCTGATCCCCTTGGGCTCCACTTTCAAGGTCTAACCTGGCTGCCTAAAAGGAAACTTGCCTTCCAGAT
Organism: Phrynocephalus forsythii; assembly: GCA_029282475.1. Taxonomy (NCBI): domain Eukaryota; kingdom Metazoa; phylum Chordata; class Lepidosauria; order Squamata; family Agamidae; genus Phrynocephalus; species Phrynocephalus forsythii. The sequence goes on along the minus strand of JAPFRF010000002.1, from coordinate 24,648,911 downwards.
GTCATTAAAAAAAACTCCTTGGGCCAAATTTCAAAAGCCAAAAAAAAGGTCTCCATTTTACTGAAGACTGATCCCCTAAAGTGTAAGCAGGAAAAGGGATACAGCATGATCTTTCTCTGGGCAAGTGCTCCAGCTGTAGCTTAAAGCCCCCTGTCTACGTCAGGGATGATCTCTACAGAAGACACTGATCCTTCCAAGGAGGTCCCATGCAGATGAATTGTCCCTGGCAGGTCTGGCCATGTAGACGGTCTTTCTTATGGCTTCCTTCCTTACCTTCAGTGTGGGCAGTCACAAACTGAAAAGGGGAAATGCAAGGTTTTCATCTAAGGGGCACAGCTGGGGAGGAGTGTTGTTGCTGTAATCATCATCATCATCATCATCATCATCATCATCATCATCATCATCATCATCATCATCATCATCATCATCACTGCTACTACTATAGTATTTTAAAAGTATTTTGAAAACACTAATTATTAAATTATAGTTGATTTTACAATGTTGAATGGGCACCACCACCACCACCACCACCACCACCTCGTTGTCGTCGTCGTCGTCGTCGTCGTCGTCGTCGTCGTCGTCGTCGTCGTCGTCGTCGCCCCCAGGAAATATTAACCGAGCAAACAAAAAGATATATCTTCCAATGATGGCACAGGTATTAGGCTAGAAAGGGGAACTGAATCTCATTACTTTCGGTCAGACAGGCCATACACCCAGAAGGTCGGCCCAGAGGCACAAAGCAATGCATGGATTAGGTTGGGGGAAGGGGAAGAGAGAGAGAGAGAGAGGCAACAAAATGTGCCTGGAACTAGTGTTTTGCTTTGCTTTTTATAGCAAGTCAGTTCCATGGCCTCCTTATGTTCCTCTTCTTTGAAAACATTCTAAGGTTTCATGGCTAAAACGTAGGGTAGTAGATTATGTCTGACAAAGGGAAAATCATCATCATCATCATTATCATTATTGCTACTATTGTTATTAAGCTTGGAACGTCTTTTTTTAATCCCCTCTGTTTGTGACACTGACTTCTCTTTGCACCAGATGAATGGTTGAAATGGCACCAGGCAGTTCCAGCTCCATGTAGACTCTGACAAGTTCCCATCTATCTATACCCCTGGACAGCTGGATACAAATCATTCCCCACAGCCTTATATGATTTTTTTTTTGGCCAAATACTTCATTATTGCAAATAGGAGCACAATGCTTGATAATTGAAGGACCAGACATTCACTCCCCTTCCAGACCTTGGTGGATGTTTTAAGCATCAGCCTGTGTCTTGGAATTTCTACAGATTTTTGTGCTGGTTTTGAGTATCTAGCCTGGTTCACTTTCCGGGGGTATCCGAGAGGACTCCACTTTCTTCCAAAGCTGCAGGATTTCATTTAAGTCAATTATTTCTCCCAGTTTAACGATTTATACAGAACATGTTCCAGGGCCAGTCACAGGAAAGGCAGCCTCAACAAAACAGAGAGGATGGGGGGGGGGACATTAAAATGAGAGATGGGCTTCAGAATCATCCTAATCCTGGATCTCAAAACCCACATCTTGAATCCAAAACTGGACTGTGGTGATTTGAAAAGTGTGTGAGAAAGTATATGGCAGGGGTGCGGGAGAGAAAGAAGCTGCCAAGTCCTCATGTCCTCCCTGTGACTGCCTTTGGCCATGCTTACCCACAGAACAGTGTCCCCCTTCGACATAGGCCATCACTTCATGTCCCTTTCATTGCAGTTCGCCGTCCCGCTTGGGACCAGTACGAAGAAATGTTACTCCACATCCATTGTGTGACGACGGGCGTTTGTCCTGACCACGCCCCCTGAATTGGGATTTAAGCGGGATGAGCGATTCCCCTCCCTGGCCTTGGGAATCTGCTCGTCTCAGTTCTTGTTCCGAGACGAGTGCCCGTGAGGTAAGGCTCATCATGCAATGTGCCATTCTCCATCTAGTGGCAGGAGTGCGAAGTGCCATTTGCCAGTACATTCCCTATGGAGTCAGCAATGCAGTGCAGAGAGATTAAAAGACAAATGCCTCAAACTTAGCTCCTGAACGCATTGAAGGCAAAGTTGAGGAGATTCAAAAGATTGAAAAACGGAAGGTCGGACCAAAAAAAAGAGAGAGAGAGAGAACGAAGGCTGAGAAGTTCAGATGTTGTCACAAAACAAGGACGTACAGTAACAGTCATCACAGTACCATTAATCATGCCCGTGGGTACACAGGAACAGGGACAGTACCGGGACAAGACCACGTGACTGCGAGCGATGGATCATGAAACGAACGTCAACTCGGAATGAGGAAAGACGTGAAGTAACCGTCATAGATTCACGGACTCACAAAGCTCGGGTCAAAAGCTGTCGTGAAGATCTCACAAGCTACCAGCCATGCAAAAATGGAAGCACCAGTGGAAACAGACACGTCCAATTGCTCGTGTCTGTTTCTACTCCTGGAGTTCCCCTTGCCTAAGTATCAATCAGAGCCTGATCGATGTTTTCTTTTTTCTTTTCTTTTCTTTTCTTTTCTTTTCTTTTCTTTTCTTTTCTTTTCTTTTCTTTTCTTTCACTTTTACTTTTACTTGTGATAAGAATAAATTTAATCTAAAAATTGGTATTGGTGGTTTTCTTTGTAAGTTGCCAATGCACCATTATAAATTGTCAATGCACCATTGGTGGTTCATCAAAATTGCCACGCTGAGTTAGTTATATAGCAAAAGGTTTATTAAAGACAGATAGAAATAAAGCACAAAACACATACAGTACAGAGAATAGGTTAGTAGGCATCTTAGCTTAAGGGTCCAAGAGCCCCTTAAGGTTCCAAGACATGGCACAGGCACATCTGCCCTGCAGTCCTGGACAAAGGAGTAATGGCTTCTCCATGGTTTTTATACTCTTTTTGCATGGTGTGTTGATGTATTTAGTACGCATCATGTTCTTGGTCTATGGCCATCTGGCTACAAACACTAGAATGACTTAACCCTATTTTGTTTGATTTCAAGTTGGTTCCTTATTACTGGCTAACTGCCATATGTTATTCTTAGCTAACTGACTCTTTTGGTGCCATGAGATAATGTCAACAATCCCAGATGATGGGCCATCTTGTCTCCTGTACTCTGGTGCCTTACGTACTGTAAGAGATTGGCACCCACGGGTGTGAGATATTGTGCCAAGTCCCAGCTATGATGCCAAGTTTGCTGGGTCAACCTGACCCTGTATCCTGTCAACACATTTGGGTCTGTTTATAATATATTTTGATTTTGAGACGTGCTCATTCGTTTCTATCACTTGCATATGATCATTTTTAAATCATCTGAAGCATTGTGCATTTTCATATGCCTATGAGTAAAACTTCATCTACTTTTAAGTACCTAGCCACACACTCCACAGAGCTTAGAGAAGTTACTTTGTGGGACTACAATTCCAGTCATGTATTTGCAAGCTTGGCCACGTGGCTTGGAAAGTTCTGGAATATGTCGTCCAAAAAAGGTAATATCTCTATGCCCTGTTTTCATAAATGACTTTCAGGCAATTGTTCTGGGAGAAGCCTCTGGACCTTCAATATGCCATCTTTCTTGGTCCTTTCTTTGTCCTATAAATCATAGTGTGCTTAAACTTCAATCTGTCCACCAGAGCACATTTAACTGACTGCCTTAATAGATCTCAAACCAACTCACAGAAAGGACTCCATAAAGCATCTTGCAATTTACCTTATTTTTGTGAGACTGCAGGTCAGTCTAAGGTTGCATGCAGTAGTGGAAAAAGAACGGACTGGCACACTTCACGGAATGTATTTGCAACGTCTTTGAAAACCTCTGGAAACCCAAAGCTTATGGATTTTATAGAAATTAAGGTACTGCTGCCAGCATCTGGAACTGAAGACAGTTCAGTGGAAACATCTCCATTCTTGAGAAAACTTTTATTATTTCAATTAGAATTTGTGGCACTACACTGTCATCTAGTGGACAAGAAAGAGAACTTTCGGCAAGGAAAACATGGCAGGATGGCTCATTCAAGGCTTTGGGCTTGTCTACACATAGCAACCCGACTCAGCCTCTCATATTCTTCATTCCTGCCCCGCCCATCACAAGCTTCATCGACAAATCCTGGCCCTGTTCATTTTTAACCTTTCTGGATCTCCAGATAGTATCACTCAGCACCTACTTGCGGACAAATGTACCAAACTGACGGACTTGGTGGCTGAATACCAGGCCATACCATTAATTAATATACCATTAATGAAACCTACAGCTCTAAGGGTGGCCACTAATTTGTTCCCCTGCACCTATTTGTCTTTTAATCTTTTATCCCAATGGTGTCACTGGCAGTAGATCCATTGAGGATCCTAAGATTGTATCTGGCGCGTAAGTCCACCAAATGGGAAGCTGTCTGGTTAATCACAGAATCTTTAGAAGATGTATTGTCTTGAAACAAAGGAGAAACCAAATCATCACTGTTCCACTGCATGTAAGTGTCGAAGTGACCCACAATGTGTTCTCAATTTATTTTATGTCATTAAGGGTTTCTTGAACTGAATAGAGTGAGTCACCTAGGGTCCCCTTATGAGAAGAAAGGTGGCCAAAAATAAGACAAAAAATACCAGACAGACACGACAAATCTAGCAGTCATTAAGTTATATTTAGTTCCCTTTTTGCTGTTGCTAGCATGGATTTAAATTCTTCAGTGCTCCATGGAGGCATCCACCAAACAGTTTCTCATTTGCCTGCTGTTACAAATTATGATAATGCCTTGGTTTAACAGTGTTTTGCAAGATAAACAAATATTTATTCTAAATTTTGCCTTGATGAACAAGCTAAGTCTTGATATACAAGCCCTGGAGCAGGTCACATGATCACAAGTGAGCCAAATGTAGTTCTCTTTCCCTCCCTCCCCCTATATGTGTAGGATTGTGGGTGATTGTCTGGAATTTTCCTGGGTAGCAAAGGGAGGAGAGAGGAACAGAGGTCTCCATTGCACCAACCATGCACATTTTCAAAGGAGAGTGCAGGTTAGGGTTTTGTTTTACAGTATTTTTCTTTATATTTATATTTATATTTAATTGGTTTTCAACATTCTTTCTTATTTTTTCAAACAATTTCTAGCCACGGGGCAGCTAGTCAAGTGTGTTTAGGGCTACAAATTGCACTTTATTATTGTCACATTAAAAATACAGAATAAAATCCAATTGTTAGTCCCAAACAGAGCAGATTCCGCAGCCAGGTATGTAAACCATGGTGTGGATGTTGACTACTAGCCAAATTCTTTTGTGAGTTTTGGCATTTTGTATGTATGGTATGTGATCTATGGGACCCCAGAAAGAATCATCTGAGCTTCCATTGTTTCTTATGGTGACATTTGCTTTAATATGAGAGAGTTTTGGTTTACAATCATGTTTCCAGAATGGATTATGCCCATAAAGCAAGGTATTACTGTATGTCCTTTGCCCGTCCCTACACATATATGGAAATATATTTGCAAGGGCTTGGTGGGTTAGAATTAAGAACTACAGAAATAAGCTTAAACCTTCAGATCTCTTCAGTACTTTGACAAGTGCAAACAAAGACCCCTGAACCTCCAGTTCAACCAGCTTCCAGTCTTCTATTCTATTAATCAATTCCTTGCTGGCCCTTATCATTTCCTTCCTGGAGGTCCCATGTGGAATGCTATCTGTTTGCCTTTCCCAGGCTGCATCACTACAGCATTAATTCTTTTTTAACCAGGTTGGGGCCATTATTCTTTTGGTAGAGCATAGAGGCAAAGCAAGTGCTCAGCTGTTCTACTTTCTCTGTGCTTCCAAGTAGCAATTCTCCACCCTTTGCACACAGTGGACCTGTAGCTTCCTTGTTCTTTCTCCTTTATAAACAAAGCTCGGAATAAAACATTATCATCTTTTACCTTTCCCACTTTGAATTATAGTGCCCAACAATTTTTGTAGGAATATAGGCTACTTCTTGATATCCTTTCCTACCCATGCCCCTTTAAATCTTAACCCATCTAAAAGCGATATGTCTGTGAAGATTCTCAGTCATCCAGGTGAGTTTATTCAGTAGCCATGACTCAACTCCCAAAGCCATCTAAGAGCACATTATCCAGCCACCCAAGTTCCCTTAGATGTCTCTCACTTCTCTTTCTTATACAAATTTACTGGGGTTGGACTTCCTGCGTTTAAGAAAATCCTATCCATCTTGTCCTCTCTTCTTGTCTGAGTACTTCTGATTAGGGATGGGCAACAAACAAAAAATGACATGTCGTTTCATCATTTCATTAGCTAATGAAATGAAATGAAATGAAACAACGACGCAGCATGTCATTACTTACGAAATGAATTGGCATTTTTTTTTACAAAATGGATTGGCATTTTTTACATAGAAATGAACTGATTTGTTTCTCTATAACTCGCCCCCCTGGCCACCTGGACACACCAAATTTGGAGTGATCCATCCTTGAACTCTCCCCTTTAAGCTCTACAAAGTTGGAGTGATTTGGTGTTTGGGGGCCCAAGTTATTATACTTCTAAGGGGGTGCCCCCTGGAAAAAACATTTCTGAGCACATTCTCTGAGTTCCCAGCAGCATGAAAATTGCTGTGGACCTCCCCCAAGCTCCCCACTTTAAGCATCCCAAATTTGGAGAAGTTTGGGGTATGGGTGCCACGTTATTCAATGCCAAATGGTTTCCCCCAATAGAAAAGCTTTCATGATTTTTGAAGTCCTTGAAAATACTGTTCCCGGGCACCTACCAGCATGAAAATAGCCGTGGATCTTCCCCAAGCTCTCTCCCCAAAGCACCCCAAATTTGGAGAGGTTTGGAGTAGGGGGGAAGTTATTTGACGCCAAGGAATACATTGGGTTTTTTGTTGTTGGCTTGGGAATGGGGGAGTGGTTTTTGCTTCTATTGCCTCGTGGCAGAAGGGTATATTAAGGGGTGACTACTTTCAGTTTTGGGAGTTGTTGCCTGCCAGTTAGAGAGGAGAGAGGCATCTCTCTCTGGCAGTGGGAGATTTATTAGTTAGTTAGCAGCTAGCTTAGGGCTCTTCGCTTGGGTGACTGACTGGCTGGCTTTTTACTTCTGCTAATCTGCTGTTGTGCCTGTATGGCAGGCAGCAAAGCTGTGTTGCTGTTTGTGTGTGTAGAGAGTTTTCTTCTGTGTGTGTGTGTGTGTGTGTGTGTGTGTGTGATAGACTGAGTGAGACTGGTCAGGTCACTGGACTGTCTCCAGTGGCAGCCAGTGCCACCCACCACTTTCTTATATCTGGCTCTCATCCTTGAAGACCTTGAGGAGTACAAGTCTCAGCAGTCCCTTGAGGTTCGCAAGGTTGTGGAAGTGCAAGGCGGGCATGCGCAGCAGAGATGCAAGGATGCTGGCTCGAGGCAGGGGAGGGCTCATCCAAGGAGCCTTCCATATCAGGGTGTGCCAGCCAGTGCTCAAGTAAGCCATCATAGTTGACCTCTGTCACTGCCATGGCAGTGTCCCAGTCTTGGGTGGATAGGCCAGCAGAGGAGCAGGACTCTGCAGCTGCCGTGGCCGGGGAATACATGGCTGAGCCCCTCCAGTCACCCACGGCAGATCCCTCTGTTACTGCACCAGTAAGTTGGAGGTCTGGCCCCAGTTGTCCCAGTTGGCCATGGACCTGCTCTCCATCCTTCCCACCAACCAGGGCCAGTGCATCCATTAAGGCGAACTAGGCAGTTGCCTAGGGCGCCAAAATGGACAGAGGGCGCTGGCCAGCCTGCTGCCCCCCCCGCTGCCGCCCCCCGCTGGCCACCGCTGGCCATCCCCCGCCGCCCGTCGCCGTCCACCTGCCGCCCCCTGCACCCATTGCCGCCCACCACCCATGCCCATCGCCATCCCCCGCCATCCGCCGCCCCCCTGCCGGTCCACCCCCTGCCGCCCCCCTGCCCCCTCACTGCTGCCGCCGCCACCACCAGCCCACCGTGCCGCCCGATGCCCCACCCCCTGCCGCCCCCTGCCCCCACCACTGCCCCACCACCCACCACCCACCCCACCCCTTGCCTAGGGTGTAAAAAAACCTAGCGCCGGCCCTGCCACCAACCTCCAGAGTGAACAAGTGTTCTCATTACCTGGGGATATTTTGAGCCCTCACCGCTCACTCCTGGACCCAGGCAACATAGAAAGGTTGGCCTTCATAAGGTTTAACCTGACTACATTGGGGTTCCCCTCCTCCATAGCCCTCCTGCCTGCCTGCCTGTCCTCCTGCCTGCCTTGTTTTTTTCCTGGGTCTATCATGGCCCAGTTTTTCTAAGGCCTTCCATGGCCATACCTGGCGGTTCCACTCTCGCAGTGTTTCAGGGTCTCAAAGGGCCCTGTTAAAGTAAGGGGCAAAGAAAAAGAACAAATTCATCCAACCGTGCTGTCAGGAGCTGAATCACAAAGTGCAGTAACCAGCGCTTCTTGGATTGCGTCAGCATCAGCAAGGCTTCCACTACCTTGGGACAGGACTACGCGGAAGTGATCGACAATTTTTCAATACTTCCACGAGAAGAAGGAACAGGAGAGGGGAACTGTGTTCTCTGCTGCAGCCTGGCTTACTGGTGTGGGGATCAGGAGAGTTTAATTTCTGTGCCTGCTGCCTGCCCACCTTGGATGTGGTGGGGTGGTAGCTTAGCTGTATTTATCAGGGACACTTTACGGAATCAAACCTTATTCCCCAGCGCCATGGGGCTGCAAGGCACAGAAAGTAAAGAAAAGCACAGAAAAACTTGTGTGTGGTGGTGTGTGTGCATGCCTCTCTGTGCTCAAAGAGAAGACACACACACAACACAACAGTATAGCTTCTGTTTGGGACTGGAGCTGGGAAGGTTTTTAGAAGGCATGTTGGGAAGGGTTTTATATTCTCCCCCACCACCACCAACTTTGAGGTACAACATTCCTTCCCACCCACACACATTGTGATTTCCACCACCAACCAGTACCAGTTCCCCCATTCTCAACTGTCACAATAAGAATGTGCCCAGCCATCCCTCTTAATCATGGACCCATTTCAAAAAACCAACAAAGTAGAACCAGAGTCCTCCTATTCCATTATTCCTAGCTGGAGTAAGAACATAAGAACATAAGAAGAGCCATGCTGGATCAAGCCAAAGGCCCATCTAATCCAGCTTCCTGTATCTCACAGTGGCCCCACCAAATGTGTCCGGAAGTGCACGAGACTAGATATCTGTCTCCTGATACCACTCCCCTGCCTCTCGTCCTTGAAGTACCCCGGTTTTAAGCCTGGAGATGACACATCTCCATCATGGTTTGTAACCTGAGGGATCTTTCCTCCAGGAATCTGTCCAATCCCCTTTTGAAGGCACCCAGGCCAGATGCCATCACCACATCCTATGGCAGGGAGTTCCACAGACTAACACACTGGGTGAAAAAATATTTTCTTTTGTCTGTTCTTACTCTCACAGCCCATTTAGAAAATGAAATTCTTGGCAAGAGAAGAGAAGTATTTGCTGGAGTTTATACTCTTGTTAGAGTTCCACCTCCCACAGATATCAGACTTGCTGAAAACTCCCATTACTTGTTCCTTTTTGAATCTTTGGTCTCTTGATATAGGCATAGTTCAAGTGTTCAGTATGCTTTGAAGGTCTCCAATTAATATACTCCTGCAAAGATGTTACTGTAGTTTCTTTACCTTTCGTATATGTTTCTCCAAACATAAGCAGTTGATATCTGAGGGATATACATGGACCTGAGAATCTGGGGTGGGATACTTCTTGCTATGTTCCATAAGTCCTCTCTGCCACCAACTATCGTTTAGTAAAGAGTAAAGGCAATTTGGAAACCACCAGTGTAATAGAAAAACTGACCAATTGTCTTTCATTTCTAGAATTTTTCTTTTAAGCAGTGGTTGAATCCATTGATGAGTAATTCTCTGGCTGCTTCTAGACTGACAGTGGTGCCTAACTTTTAAAACTGGTTGTTAACTTTCCTTGTTATCTTCAGTACTAACATCCCTTTGTTTCTTTGTTGGTCAAGCACAGGTTGTCATAATATCTTTCACAAACAAATGTTATATTTCTGAGGTCAGATTCAACAAGAGGCTCATTAAAGCCAAAATGAAAAGAGTGAGAGCAATCCAAGCCCTTGTATAGTCATTCTCTTCCATTATAAAAATCATCTCTGCTTTGGGGCTGTTTGGATATATTTGTGATTTATATGTTTATCCTTCCTGCGTTTGGGGGAGGGGGTTTATCTCTGTTTTATCAGGTCATTGGTGTTTATTATACAAGTCAGTTTTTCAGGGGAAATGTGTTTCACTTGCTAACTCAGAGATGGGATGATAACCAACCGTTTTTTCTGTTCATGTCACCTCTTGAAGTTTGGGTTGACACTTTTTCAACTCACATTTACAGACGGGGCTGGACACGAGGCATTAATGTCATCTAAGTTAATGTCATCTACAGACATTAGACATTAGCTACAGACATGAGGGTTCTGCAGCATCTAGCCACTTTCAACACTGCCTATCATAGCAGCCATATCCCAGGAACCCCTAGGGACAACTAGACAGGGAGAGACCCTCTCTTGACAAGCTCCACAGAAAGGGGAGTCAACTGGCCAAGGGGGATACTGTGTTTTATTTCCCACCGTGCAATGCCCAATGTTTGATAAACCAGGCACAGCATTATGAGAAAAACCACGTGATGCTGATCAGAGCAAGCTTTTGCCAGGTAGGCCCATCAAGGGGAGTGATTAGTGGCTGTAATGTCACAAGCTTTTGCCAGGAGACCAGTTTGACTAGGAATTAGCCCTCAACCCTAACCCTGAAGCTGCCAAATTACATCTGATCCAGATACTGAGCTTATCCATGGCCTTGCCTTTTAGGGTAGAGCACAAGAGCAGATGTGCCCCTCCAAGGTGGAGTGATGGGTATCAAAGCTAACAGTAACTTTCCTGTAAGACTCAGCCTTTCTATACCTTTCTAATCCCCCAGGACTGCTGAAAATAAAAGCATACATACATTTAGTCGAAGAAATAAATGAGAAATGCATTTGTGTACATTGACTGTTAATTAAATTAGGAAGGCAATGGAATTACCAAGACCTCACTTCCTTCATTCTTGAAAACTTGGTTGCAGTAGTATAACATTAAAGCAGTAACGTGAATAGTTGAATGTTGTTCCACTGCCTGAAAACGGAAATAGCTGCTTGGGCTAGCACTCTGTTGTGTAGAAATATGAAGTCATAGCCTGGGATGGGAAAATGCAGTTCGGATAAAAGGGAGCAGGAAGAAAAGAGGACTGCAATTATGAACGGAGATATTAAATCATTGCTCAAAGGAGAAACAAAATTGCCTGGGAAGAAAATGTGCAGCTGTGCAGGGACAGGGGAAAGCAGTTGTGAAATGTTGTTTCTCTCATTTGTTAAGGGAGGAGGGATGTCAAGAGGATGGTTAAAGTGGGAATGGGAAATATGGGAGCCTGTCGGAATCAAGATCTTGAACCCACGGGACACTGCAGATGCGAGGAAGGATACCTGGTAAAATGTGCTTTGCCGAATGCCTCATCCTGAATGGAAGAAAATGTGGGATAGCCATGCCTTTTGATCACTGGAAGAAAGCAATGTGGAAAAACCAGAGATTTAGCTCCACTTGCAGCTGGGTTGTATAGGGATATATGCACATCTATATCATCCATCTCTACGGGCCTTATCCCCTTCCTATCCCCATAGAAGGCCTGTGACTGGTTCCATGGTTTGTTTATTTTTAAACAGAACTACATCTGTCCTGATTTATTAATTTTCTTTTTGTCCAAAACACATCGGGGAGAAAATGTGCACTTTCAAAAAGCAATGGAAAAATGAAAAACACTGTATAACGAACGGTACACAGAAAAGTGTGGTGCTGTGATTTCCCACAGGGCAGGACCTGGTTTATGAAATCTTGAGCTTTTATTCCTGTGTAATGGTCTACATTGCTTTACTTTTTTGTCAGTGCACACTTTTCAGAGGTGTACCAATTTTTTTCCAGACATGTCCACAGCCCTCTGCCAGGCAGCAGAATCCAATTTTGCTCAGCACAAGCTGAGCAGAATCCCCCCCCCAATAGTCCTTTGGAGTATATTCTTCACGCATCATTAGTTGTGGGTTTTTTCACCAGCCTCTGGAGCCAGGTCTGTAACAGTGGTCCGATAGGAGTAGGTCCATTGAATTAATGGACATTTGGTAAGTCAACTCCTGTGTACGTTCTGTGGATTTAGTGGGCCTACTCTAGCTGCCACTTACTACTGGAGGTCAGCCACAGAAGTTGAAGTAAAAGGTCTAAAAACATACTTATGATATATTAAAATGGTTAAACAAATCCCTCCTTTAAAATTCATGTTTTCATATACCACCTGAAATAATAGAATGTTGAAGTTTGACTGATCTCTGTCTAAGACATGGGTGCCCAAACTTCACCCCCCCCAATGTTTTGGACCACAACTCCCAGAATTTCAAGCCTGTATTGCCAAAGAGAAAGGACTGTTGGAGTTGTGGTCCAAAACATCTGGAGGGCCACTGGTCTAAGACAATCTTAAACAGCTCAGGCAGGAAACTACTGAGTAGTGTGACATGCCGTATACCAGCAGAATCCCTAAACTCTTCATATAAATTGATACAAGATACAGACTCTTCAAGCTGGCGGTCATATAATATATCATGGCAAGAGGAAGAAGAAAGCCCTGCAGTTTTTTCCCTTGCCCAGTTACCATTTCTTCTTCTGCCAACGTGAGTATGCAGAAAGCCACAACTGGGGGACCTATTCAGGTCTCAGTTAAACATAGAGCTCAGTGGTTTAGGTACAGAGGTTGGGAGTTCCCACTGAGCCTCCTTGACAAGGAGTGGACTGACTGATCTATAGGGTTTATAGATGATGGTGATGATGATGATGATGATGATGATGATGATGATGATGAAGAAGAAGAAGAAGAAGAAGAAGAAGAAGAAGAAGAAGAAGAAGAAGAAGAAGAAGAAGAAGAAGAATGCTTTCATCTACAGTCAAGTCCAAAATGAGGGAGGTATTCAGCAAGTCAGTATCAACAGATCAGAGGACAAGCTGATAAGATCACTATATTTCGTCTCAGCAAGGAAGAGTCCATAAGAGGAAATAGGTGCATGATGGTGAGGTGTATGGTGGTGGTGAAGCACTGGTTAGGCCAGTTCTGGACACCATACTTTAAGAAGAATGCCAACAATTGGTACCAGTTCAAGGAGGACAACAAAGATGATCAAGAGATTGGAAGCCAAGCCCTGTGAGGAAAGGTTGAACTAACTGGGAATGTTAGCCTTAAGAAAAGAAGGCAGAGAAGAGATATGATATTTCAAATAATTGAAAGACTGTCATACAGAGAAGGGGAGGGATCTGTTATCAATCATTCCAGAATGCAGAACACATAATAATGGACTCAAGTTATAGAAAGCCGTACTTCAAAAAACGTTCCTAACTGTTAGAGCAGTACAACAATGGAACCAGTTACCTCAGGAGGTGATGAGTGTTCCAACAATGGAGACATTCAAGAGAAAATTAGACAAGCATCTGTCAGATATACCATACTTTTATTTGTATTTTTGCATTGATTAGGGAGTTGGACTCAATGACTTTATAAGTCCCTTCCAACTTGTGATTTGACATCTAACCACTCTTAACTGGTATGTCAGTCCCCCAATACCACACTTCCTCCTTGCCCAGACTGCCCTTAGCTCCCCCAATTCTCAGTAGATGATTATGTGCTTCATCATTCAGGCATCTGAACAGCAAACCTTCTACAGTAGAGGTAGGGAAATTATCATCATCTAGATTGTGTTATATTGCAACTCCAACATCCCCCTGTATGAGCAGTGCTGGTTAGGGCTGATGGCACTTGAAGGCTATGTGTTCCCTGCCTCTACTCAAGAGATAAAGGTAAGATAAATAAGAACCAAATACATTTCCCACAAAACCATCACTAAACACAAAGCAACAATCATATTCCAATTGTAAAACGGATGAAGGTCATCTCATATCAAGAAAGCTTCTGACTATAATAATCTTCTATCCATTCAGTCATGTCCAAGCTCTTGGTCACTTTGTGGACTGATGCTCTCCGTGCCTTTCTATCTCTTATAAATTCTTTTAACAAAGGCATTTCAGTGCCCCTTCTGATGGTGTCAAGCCAGCAAGTCCTTGGGCGGCCCATTCTTCTTTTGCCACTGACCAGTCCCAGTATCATTTTCTTTTCAAGTGAGTCAGCTCACATAACATGACCAAAGGATGACAGTTTTTGTTTGGTGATCTTGGCTTCCAGAGATATTTTTGGTTTGACTTTGTCTAGGACTTCCTTCCTTGTTAGTAATCCTCACTGTCCATGAGATGCATAATACAGTGGACCCTCGTATAACAAATGGTTTGTATAACATAAAATATATAAAAAATTCTGGAGATAGGGGAAATTTGCTTAACAGAATCGCCTATGGGGCAAATCTGTACAACATAAAAATGGTCGCAATTAGGGATTACTCTGATTTCAATGCATTCCTATGGGAAATTTGTATAAAGGAAATTTTGCTTAACGGATTTTCATTTGGAACAAATTAATTCCTTTATACAAGGTACCACTGTAGTTGTCTTCAGAACCACAATTCAAATGCATCTATCTTTTCCTATCCATCATCCTCGAAGCCCAATAATAATCAGTTGTGCCTTACTGCCATCTCCTCATCTGGGACCTTATAGGAACAATTATCTTAATGTGTAGGATGAAACAAGATGTAGTGCTCCTTGTCTATTGCCTAACTAGACAACCGATCAAGGTTTTAAAGAGCTTCTCATAAGCCCTGGTCTTTCTAAGGATAGCAGCCACTGCAGTAGATACACAGTTCTCTCGGTTGCAAGCTCAGAGGTGCAATCTGGATTGTCCCTGTGTGTGTGTTGTGTCGTTACAGTCGTGACCGACTCTTCATGACTCCATGTCCATGGAGTTTTCTTGGCGTACTGCACATGAAAGGGTTAAAGCCCTTCATCCTTCACACTAGGTTTCCAATGTGGACCAGGGAGATTGTGCTTGCTGTTTTATCAAAACAGAGCCTGCACGTGAAAGAAGATCTGCAAAGCCATGTTGTATTTTTTGTCATGCCTGCTGTTGCTTATCAGTGCACCTTGCATTGAGTCCCAATTCTGTGCATAATAAGCACAGAGCTCAGTCTTACTGAGTCCAGTGAGTTTAATCCCCCAGCAATGATACATAAAAACATAAGACACATATTAGAGAAGATAGGTAGTTCAAGAGAGGAGTCAAGGAAGCCATTAATGTGTGTATTGAAAATCCCTCTCTCAACAGAGGTGGGGGACTTAGGCACAATCTGTCTACCACTTATCATGCTGCCCTTTCATTGATTCCCTATTCAAATCAGAAGCACTTCACACCTCCACCAAAAATGGCACGGCTAATGACCCATAACTAATGGGTGTTGGGAAGGGTTGCATAGGTGAGACTTTCACCCACCCCAGGCCACTGTTTACCTAATGAGCCTATTCAGACCAGAATGACATGAAACAAAGGTAAACCATAAATTGGAGGCCTCACACCAACTTTCCTTAGACTGACGAAGCTACTTGGAAGGATAGTGAAACGTTTTGATCTCAGAAGAAAAGAAGTCCAGTTGCCATGACTCAACTTCTGGATAACCTCACCAGGATGACTGAGAATCTTTATAGACGTCTATTGACTGACACCCCAAATGGAAATGGAAAGTTTTCTCTTGCAAATCTTTCTACCGTTCCTCTTGTATAAACATCTTGTATGTCTGAAGCTGATCATCGTGAACTGAAAATCTTGCGGGTCCTTTAGGCCACCCACTATCCTAGGACCTTCGTTAGAACTTGAATTGTCAGCTGAGGAATCTCATTGGAGGTGGGGGGGGCTGCAGAATAAGAAGCTTGATGCATTGAAAGACATTTTGTCAGCAATGCTTGGCTTCAGTGTTTAAATGAACAGAGCTTCCTAATTATTTCTGCAGATTAGTCAGCCATCGCCAAGACCTTGATTAAAAACTGATTGGGAGGGCGCAGTCAGGTTGAGCTACAATGCTGTCTTGGCTCCGTTTTGTTTTCTATCACAGTGTTCACTTGGAATACATTTTGTTTACTTGTTTGAGGTCTTCTCTCCAAATGCCCTTCTGCTCCAAGAACAAAACATATTTGATCCGTCAAAGATTTACACATCAGGTGTCTAGCATAGCTGTCACAACAGATTATATAAAGCAGATTAGCAACTGGTCCAAATAGCCTTCAGTGTATCTGTTTGACCAACCACAATTATGGGACTTTGAGTTAAAGGCAGATGTTTCTTGTTCTCTAGAAGCGGCAGTCTTAAGCACGTTTTCCTGGAAGATTTCATGTTCAAATATACATAGAAGCCATGATAGTGCTGTTGAGGGTTTCTACATGGGGGGGTGCCTTTGGAAAGTGTTGGGAAACTCCAAAGGGGCCAAAATGCTGCAGCAAGATTGTTAGCTGGGGCTGGCAACAGGGAACATACTTATAACTCCTCTGTTACAGCCACTCCATTGGCTGCCAATCTGTTTCAGGGCACGATTCAAAGTGTTGGTTTTAACCTATAAAGCCTTAAACAGATTGGGTTTAGGCTATCTAAAATATCACATCTCCCCATATGAGCCTGCCTAGATCATCAGGGGAGGCCTTTCTCTCAATCCCACCACCCTAACAGGCACGCAGGAGAGGGCCTTCTCTGTGGCTGCTCCAAGAACTCCCTCCCATGGGAAGCTAGGCTGACCCCATCTCTGCTGTCCTCCCAGAAAGGGAAAACACCAATACATTTCTCTTCAGGCAAGCTTTTCCTTAATGACTGGCGGTTCTGGAGGGGTTTCAAATGGATTGTTGTGCTGTGCTTTACATATGTTTATAATATTGATCTTAGTGCTATTTTAATATGCTTGTTTAATTCTTTTCTAAATGTCAACACACTCACTGCCTTGTTTAAAAGACAATAAATAAGGGGAAGTAAATGCCACTGAGAAATTTGTTCTTTTTAAAATCAAAACTCCAGAATTCTGGCCTAGCTGAGAATGGACAAGCAATGCAACTACCATAAAATAGAAGATGGGAGCCAATGTATCCCAGACAGTAGTTTTAAAACACATTTTTTAAAAAAGTTCATAAAGTTTAACATACTTAGAACAAACTGTAATTTCCTACCTCTACCTATCCACCCACCTCAAGAAACCAGGGGAAATGGATGTAATAACGTTGGGCTACTTTGCAGTATTGGTTTAGGCTTAAGTCGCTGTCTTTCGACCACAGTCTTAGCGCCTACATTATACATATGAAAATGAATTTCTTGTGAAATTTTAATCAGAGTAAATAAATAAAACGAACCATATTAAGTTAAATTAATTAACAGATGCGTGCAGTTGCTGTCTTCGTACTCGGAAACTTATCAGATCTGAGAGTCATGCCTCGAAAATCATTTTAGTCATTCTGGAATTATTGTTGGAAAAATCTGCTAGTACTAGTTATATATACAAACTTCATCATTCTCAGGCTCTTTCAACCCATGGTCTTCTCAGAGAAAACTGATTCTTGAGTAAAATAATGCCATTGGAATGTCTCATCCATTTCAGGGTAATAATTTTCCTTCACTTTCTAGGCTCTTACCAAGTCAGGGCAGCCTGACTGCTAAACAAATCACGCAGCATATTCATTGGCTCAGAGGAGCCTGTTTTTCATACAAATTGAAGGAAATTTCAGTGGTTGATTTTCTGCCTGTCATATCATTTCAAAGGGATTTGAAATGATAAAAGGTGAAACAAATCAGCGCAAAGGGGACACAATAACAGCTTTGTCAATATATCCCCACAAATATGCGCAAAAAAAGTATGGGCATTTTCACTTCCTCTGTCATATCGCCAAAGAGTAGGGCAAACAAAAATGTTATCTAAATGCACCTGCAAACCTGCAGCACTTAACTTCAGGCCCAAGAACATTGTTAGTAACCTCCATGGTAGGCCAAAAACAAACATCCCATAAATGAAGAGGCTAGGAGAAAGAATGTCTCACCAGACACAAATGTCACAACTGGGACAATTTGGAACAGAAAACTCCTGGAAAAGCATCAACAGAAGGAAAGGGAGAATGAAGCATGCAGTGCACACTGAAAATGCAAAACAGAACAGACATGCTTTGTGTTTTCCACAGAATTAATCACAGCTGTGTTGCCCCAAACACTGCAAATGGAATCATATCTGTGGATGAATTTTGAAACAAAACAAAACAAAAAGCCCAAATATTATTTATTCTTGAATTTGTTCAGGGCAGAACATCCTAATTCTATGAGTTATGAGACTGTTGTGCATATTTTTCAGTACATTTGTAATTCATTAGACTGTGTTGTCCATCCGCACAAACTATTCCTGTGCATTTATTTACAGTATAAAATACCACCAGTGTTAGGAAAATTTATAGGGTGCAGAAGAATTTTCTCCTTGAGGAAATGTCATAAAAGGTTGTGAACTTCTCTGTCTGAAGCCACTGAGTTTTTACACAGGCCTTGGTTTGCCAAGAACCTTGCGTACAGCACTCGCGCAGCTCCTGAGTGCTCCATTAGAGAGGTAACCCCCTTTGATAACCTGGAGCAGTAACCCATTGTGTCTTTGACATTCTCTGGTACAGCCCTCCTGGTGATCCACACATGATTGTGAAGTCAAATTAAGATAGGGCATTTAGAACAACAGAGCCCCATTGCATTGAATAATCTTCTTTCTGACCATAGACTTGCCCTGTTTGGGTATTTAGACACATGTTGAAGATAATATCTATTTATGCAAGTGTTAGGTGTTGTTTTTACATCCATTACAGTGTATGTTTTCTGATGTGTATATCTTGTTTTGGAAATCCTTAAATGAAAGCAGCCGATAGGCACCATGTTGAAAAAAAAATCCCTACACACAGGCAGCTGCTTACCCATAGACACACCATGGTTGGGACTCCAACGCAGCTGCCATCTGGACCCCAGCATAAATGGGATGCTGATGCAGTCAGGAGAAATCACATAGGGCCTTTTTACACGACCCCTAAGATCCGCTGGCCACTTAAATTCGGACCAGAAATCTTAGGGGTTCGTCGCCCTTCCTCTGTCCCCACCCCCCTCCGCACTTCCTGGTTGCTGGCTGTATGAGGGACGGAGAAAAAAGAAAGAAAAGAATGCCGGCTTACCTCTGTTCTGTTCCCGGCAGCATTCAGATCTCTTAAAGGGGCGGGGGGCAGAAAAACAACAAACAGAAGCCAGGAGAGCCCCGCACTCACTATCCTTACACCGGATCAAATATTTTTCACATCCAAAAAGCAGGTACCTGAAAGCTGCACTGGGACACGCTAAAGTGGGCGGGGTCGCACTTAATTTCCTGTTAACTCCGGAGCTGGTGGGTAAACATTTTTAATCTCCGGAGCTGGGAGCCATTTGCCCCGGAGTTTAGGGGTTGTGTATAAACGCCCATAGTCAGATTCCTCTTCAAACATCTGTATTCCAGAGAGGGCTCTATCGACAAGGCTAGCTCTTCCACGTCCATAGGTCCCATTTCTTCTGTATGCCAGCATTACCCTCCATCTGAGTAACATAAAGTGATCACTTTCTCCTTTCTGCCTGATTAGCCAAGGGGGAAAGCACACTGAGTTGGCCCAATGAGGAACCATTTCCAAATCAGATCTGTTCATTTGGGATCCCTTCATGGAGAAGGGAGTTGGATTTGATGGCTTTATAGGCCCCTTCCAACTATATTACTGTACAATTCTGATCAGGAATGCATTGTTTCTGTAGATTTGAAATTGCACAAATGCTAAATAGAGGCAGAAAAAAGATTAGGCCACAGTGTCACCAAAAAAGCTCAGGACAGGTCAGACACCAACCTGAAAATAATTGGTTTTTACCCAACAACTGCCTGTGACAAAATATTTGTCCTTATTAGCATAAGCTAAGTCTTGGGCCAGTACAAAATGCTATTCAAAACCCATATCAGAATATAAAATGCAAAACATAAGCAAAAGAAGATAAATATCACCAAGCCTCTTGGAAATATTTGTGTTTTCACTGCTAAGCCCTCTTCTCTCTGTCTCTCTTTTTTTTTCTCTTTCTCTCTCTCTTTCTTTATTACTCCCTCCCTCTCTTTCTCTTTATTTCTTTCTTTTCTATCTTTCTCTCTCTCTTCCTCTCTCTCTGTCTCTCTCTCTTTCTCTCTCTCGCTCTCTCCCTCTCTCTCCCTCTTTGTGTGTGCACGCACGCTCATATATATGTACATATATAATGCATATATATTTATGACTCTGTATATACATATAGTTTATATGTATGAAAATTATATTATTGGTAAATCCTAGATCAACCACAATTGTGCTCTCTCTGCCAATATAAATTGATGCATTGCTTTATCATTTGGACAGACAACAACAAATGTGTAACCTGACCTACTCAGACTGAGTAATCATGACTGTAAAACTATTTTTAAAGGGGGAATTATTATTTCCCCTTTACAAATGAAAGAATGGTGGATAAAGGCTCTTTGGGAAGTGCGGAGGGAAGGGGGAGAGAAACGTTCCAATTTCCAGTGGACGCTTCCAAACCTGAAGCTCAAATGATTTGAAAATTTTTAACAAATAAGGCCAAGGAATTCATTTACAAAAGCATTTCCAGCTTTGCAAATGTGGAACATCTGAATTAAATTCCACCAGGGTTTCGAAGCTTCTGCCTCATATGTGAGAAAATATCAAGGTTTCTAGACTCCCCTGTCATGGTATGACTGTTTCCCAAATGGAATAGCATTTAGCAACCTTTACAGAATGAAATCATCCTCGTTAAAAACAGTCTGTAATGATGACACACTAAAGTAATGTTACACGTTCATGAGAAGGTGTTCTACTTCTCTATGCAGAAGAAATTATGTAATACTGAATAAAATTCTTTATGGTGTAACAACCAAACCAGACAATGTCCTTGAGACTAGGCCTGACTCTTCCCACTCACCAGAAGGAACAGGTGGTGCAAAAAGATGGATTAAGAAATGGAACAAACGATTAAAGAACAAACTTACAGCTGGGCAAATGAACATACAGGGGGAAAGGCAGGCACCATGTCATGCTGGGAGTAAGTAAAATCATGCTGTCGTGAAGCATAGCAAAAAAGAAACAAAAAACAGTTTGATGGTCTGAACGTATCCTTGCCAGTCCACCAAAATGGGGAACTGAGGGGCCCATGATGATTGCTTTTCTGACATGTGGTCCTGAGGGACTCCATGGACAAAGAGTAGGTCGTGCTCACTGTATTCTCAATCCAGCTGGCAACAAGGAATATGTTGTCCCTTCAGCTCCTGAACACCTGAACAGGCTCAAGCAAGGCAGCATTTGTCACCATCCATTGTGCCTCCACTGTTCTCCACACGAGGGAATAAAAAGCAGTTTGGCTCACCACCAATTGACCAGTAAGCTGTAAAGGTCCTATAAGAACAGGTTACTCTTCACATGTGTGAAATCTCCACCCGTTCATCAGGATGAAGCTGCAACCTACTGTAACAGGGTGTAGGAAATAAAATTCCCCAAATTACAGTGGTACCTCTGATAACGAATGTAATTCGTTCTCAGAGACAATTTGTTATCCGAAAAAAATGTTATCCGAAATGTGGTTTCCCATTGAAATGAATGGGAAACTGATTAATCCATTCTGGAGGTCCAAAAAAGGCAAAAAGGCTGGAAGGGGGAGTTCCAGACCTCTTTATGAGATGCACTTTAAAGGCTTGCAGTGCTGAACAGCCTCCAGAACATAACCCTGCAGTGCAATGCAAGCATGAACAAGAGAAACCAGCAAGACTACTCCAGCCTGTTCCCACTCAAAGTGCAATGGGGAAAATGCAAACGAGCAAACATAAGCAGGTAGAAAAATCCAGCCCAGTTTTGCTTGCAGACTGCAGAGCAACGAAAAAAGACTGCAAACATGGAGAAACGAAACCAACAAGACTACCCCAGCCTCTTCCAGCCAAAAATGCAAAGAAAAGCTGTGCAAAGATTAATAAAAGTTAGCTCCCTATCTTACCAAGTTCGAAAGGTCCAAATTCCTCAGCAAAACAATGGCTCCAAAACACCATGAAAAAAACACACTCTAATGCCTCCCACCCCTCCACGAAGTATGCATCCTGCAGTGCATGCAGGGTACACATTTTTTGCAAGGCATTATGAAACATTTGTTATCCGAGGCAGCCCATAGGGAACATTCGCTATCGGAGGCAGCCCTATACCTGGACATTTCCATTTGTTATCTGCAAAAGTTGTTATCCAAGGCATTCTTTATCTGAGGTATTTCCCATCTGTATTAACCTGGGACCTGGCTCCCTCAATTCTGTTGGAAGCAGATTTTCATGCACCAGTTCCTTCTTGCTAATATTTTGGGCCGAAGCAATACGAAACCAGGGAAATGTTTTGATTTTAGGCAGGTCATGCTTCAGTTGACGGCTAGGGTTCAAGCTAGTGGTCCACAATAGGCCATTCTCAGAGATAGCGCATGAGGGATGGCTTAATTTCTGCTGCCTGTGTTTAAAAGTCAAGAATAACAGGTCTTGTTTTATCCCTACCCATGACAAGGAAAGGAGCCACTCAAGGAGAGCTGTCTCCCAAAGTCAGAGCTGTCTACCTTTCCATGTGCCTAGAAGGTGAATGCCCCACCTAAACAGGGGAAGGCCCAAATGAAAAAGAAAATTCATCAGTGCAACAATGCAAACAGCAATGCTTTGGAGTAGGCCCAGGGGACGTGTAGCCCCACAACTGCACCCCCTTCCATGGGCCTAAGGTAGTGGTTCCCAACCTGGGGGTCGGGACCCCTTTGGGGGGGGTCGAATGACCATTTCACAGGGGTCGCCATGAGCAAGTGAAGAAAAAGCCACAAACAGCTTGGGTCTGGAGGGGGGGGAGGAAGTGGGGGCAAAGAGTGATAGCTTGGAGGGGATGTTAGCCAATAGCACCGGAGGCTGTGATTGGCTGAGGATGCCTATAGAGGGAAGTTCTCTATGGCACCTGTGGCAGTGGGCTGCCAAAGGGGGCTTGTGGCCTCTTCCCAGCAGGGCAAAGGGTCACCACAACATGAGGAAATGTATTAAAGGGTCATGGCATTAGGAAGGTTGGGAACCACTGGCCTACGGTCTGCCTTGCTCAACTTTAGCATGCTGCCACAGATGCCATGCCCATCAAAAAGAAATGGAAATGAAACTCCCTGGGAATCAGTTCTTGCCTTGAAGACCTCCACTCTAAATCCATTTCAGATGACCCAAAAAGCCATCGTTTAGAAGAGTGCTTTAGTGGCTTGATGCTTGAGCCCTAAACAGGGGTGTATCTAGTGGGGGCAGAAGGGTACATCTGGCCCAGGTGCAGCAACCTGGGGGTACCTGGCCCATCCGCCTGCTGCCACGGTCCCCCCGCCCACAGGCAGGAAAGGGCAGTGGTGTTTCCTTTTCCTCCTTCTCTTCCTCCTCCTGGTAGTGGTGGTGCTAGTGGCATCACCACCACCCCATAAGGGTCCATCCCCGAGCTGGCAGGAAGGATGCCCGGCTGCCCAGGAGGCTGGCTGGCTGGCGCAGTACAGCACAGCACAGCGCTCCCCATGGGCAGCCCCCCTCCATGTGGGAATGGCAATGGTGGCGGCACAAAGCTGCTGCGCCAGGCAAGGCAGGGTTCATCTAAGGCTGCCAGTGAGGAGGGGAAGTCGACGCTGTGACTGCCCCCCATCAGCAAGCCAGAGGTGAGGGGGGTCGCAGGAGAAGGAAGAGGAGGAAGAAGAAGAGGAAGGGAAAGAGGAAGAGAAGGGGAGGTGCGTCAATCCCCCCCCCCCGGAAGTTGGGAATGGCGAAAGAGAGGTGGGCAGGGAATGGAGAAGGGAAGTTGAGACGGCGGAGGAGGAGGAAGAGGGCCGATCCAGGCTGGACTGGGCTGGGCTCGGGATCCACACATGTGCAGGGGCGTGCAAAGAAAGATCCACCCCCTCCTGGTCCACTTAAAGGCACCACTGTTTGTCCCCGGGTGCTGAAAACCCTACCTACGCCTCTGGCCCTAAACCCTCCTTGAGGTATAAGCCAAGAAACCCTCACAATCCCTGATCTGTCTTAGACATAATACTAACTGTATGACGATCCTTAGACAACTGGTCTTGTGTAGCTGGTAATCTCAGCTAGTTTCAGTACTATAATATTTGGAGGAAAACTAGAGGGGGGGGGACACTTCTCAGTGGTAGTTCCCTAGCTGTGGAATTCCTTTTTCCAGGGAATCCCACCTTAGCCCTGTCTTCCTTGAGCTTCTACAGTATATTAAAGCAAAATATTACTATAATCATGCTTTTGCTTTAATCTAATAATTTGTTTAATGCTGTTTCAAAATTGTAACCAAATCATTTCAATTGCGTTGGAAACCAGTTTTAAGAGCATATTTTGAGCTGCCTCTGGAAGGGGAAAGCATCGGTGAGAAAAGGAAATGAGAGGAAATGAAATAATTAAACAGACCCACATAAATCAATGAGATGAAAGAGTTAGTGTTTTCCCCCTTTCTTTCATAGGAGTTGTGTTAATCTTTGTGGAATGACTTCATATGCAGGTCTGTGTGGTTCTGGCAAGTCCCTTGCTCTAACAAGGTCAGTGAGAGATCCGTGCTCTTTATTTTATTTATTTATTTATTTATTTATTTATTTATTTATTTATTTATTTATTTATTTATTTATTTATTTATACATTATACATTATACTAAACAGAACCAGCAAGGCAATCTTATAACCCCAGGACACAAATAACCAAGCAACCAAATAGCAAAAAAGACACATTAGTGATTGCTGAATGCCTCAATGAGATTTATGTACTTTTATTCACCATTCAGCACTAGATTATAATCTTACAGCAGGAAAGGACCCTGTGGATCACTGAGTCCAGCCTCTGTCAAGAAAGAAAGCATAGTGGGGAATCAAATTCCCAACCTCTGTAACTAAATCCCTGACCTATCCAACTGTTATTTTAAATGGGTTTTAGGCATTAGCTGGCTGATTAGTTAACAATATGATGTATGTGTCAGCTAATGATATATATGCTATGCCCAAAGATGTCTACATTCTCTCAATCCATTTCTCCAAGACACTAATAACAGTGCCTGCAGTAGAGTGGTATCCAAAACCTAAACCACTGTAGCTGTAGATCAAACAACCTAAGACATCACAGCTGGACTACTGTAATGGGCTCTATGTGAGGCTACCGATAGTCTCAGGAAGCATCAACAAATCCAGAACACAGTGGCCAAATTGCTGACTGGGGCGAGTTATAGAGATCACATTACACCCCTACTAAAGCAGCTCCAATGGCTGCCAATGAGCTATTGGGCACAATTCAAGGTGCTGACCTTAATTTACAAAGCACAAAATGGCCTGGGTCCAAGCTACCTCAAAGATCGAATCTTGCGGTATGAACCAGCTCAGGTGCTACGGTCATCAGGAGAGGTCTTTCTCTCCATACCACCACCTTCACAGAAGAACGTCTCAGAAGAACACATGAAAGGGCCTTCTCTGCTACTGCTCCCAGACTTTGGAACTCCATCCTGCTGGACCATCGTGACCCCAAGGCTCTAAGACTGACCCTAAAATTTTTAGGCCTGTAAGCCTCCTCAATATAGTTTCCAAACTTTATTCTAAGTATCTCCTGGACAAACTAGTACGTTGGGCAGTCACGAATTCGGTCATAGCTGAAGAACAGGCTGGTTTTCAAAAAGGAAAATCTACAGTGGGCCAATGCTTTGTACTCTCCCATCTGATTCAGAAGTATGTTTGTCATAGAAGGAAGGAACTTTATGTGACTTTTGTAGATTTTAGCTCTGCCTTTGATCTGATAGATAGGGGCCGTTTGTGGCAAAAACTCTCTCTGTCAAACATAGATAGAAGACTTTTAGCTTTAATCCAGCAGCTACACTCCAATACTCATCTCAGGGTAAGATTGGGGGCAAACGGGCTCCTGTCAGAATCTATACCCACGGACAGAGGGGTCAGGCAAGGTTGTCTTCTGGCCCCTTTTCTGTTTAATTTCTATATTAATGATATTGTCCAAGAACTGAGTGGCCCAGTATTTTCCCCCCTTCTATAGCAGACGCTAAGATCTCTGCCCTTCTTTATGCAGATGACATTGCAATCATTTCTACAAAGCAAGTCGGTATGCGAAGACTTTTGGCTAAGCTGGGTAACTTTTGTAATAGAGAACATTTGTCCATTAACTACTCTAAAACCAAAGTAGTCGTCTTTGGGAGGAAAAGAACTAGACATAGGTGGTCACTTGACAACAAACCTATTGAGCAGCTAAAAAACTTCAGATATCTTGGTCTTTATTTTAATGACCTGCTCTCTTGGAAACATCATCTGAAAGCAACAGTTTTGAAAGCCTCCCACTCCACTCAATCCCTTTTGAGATTCTCTTCAACCCAAGGTGGTAAACTGGTTGCTCCTGCAGTCGAGGTGTTTGCAAGAAAGATAGTCCCCCAATTAACATATGGGGCCGAAATCTGGGGGTATACTAAAATACCACACCTTGAGGTGGTTCAAAATTATTTTATTCGATCTCTCCTTGCTGTACCCCGTGGCACACCCTCTGCATATATAAGAGCTGAAGCAGGGCTAATTCCTATTGAAACACACATACACATCGCCTTAGCAATGTACTGGTTGAAGCTGGCTGCCATGAGCAACTCCGCTTGCCAAAGAAATGCTATATAGAACAACTCCAGCACCCCTTGCGGGAGTCCTGGGTAAAGCTTGTCAGACCCATATTACACTTTTATGGGATCAATACTGAATTTATCCCCTCTTTTGTTTCCCCCAGTATCAAAAAATTGGTCAAAGACAAGATTTATTTATACTCCAAATGGAAGGAATTGGCTGCGGCTTCACTATCGCCATTCTCTCTTTATTATCCTTTGTTTAAAACATCCTTCGGGCTGGAAAGCTATCTCCACAATTTAACCTCTGCTCCCGTGAGGAAAGCTTTCACAGCCCTGCGTTTTCAGACCATGCCTTCTGCTTTTTTAGAGGGGAGACATGACAACATCCCTGTTTCGGACAGACTTTGCCCTTGTGGCTCAGGTGAAGTCGATGACGTGCTCCACTACTTGCTCACGTGCCCCCTCCACGACCAACCCAGAGGCAAATTTCTTGGTGGGATTATTGGTTCACTGGCCGACAGGTCCCCTGGAGCCCAATTTAGCATGCTACTTGTTGGTACAGACAGGTTTGTTACACAGCAAGTTGCAAAGTTTGCGCTGGCAGCTATGAAAATCCGGGTCAATCTCTAACTTTGGGAGGACTGTATTGCTCTGTTAGTGTCACACGTGTTTTTTTTTAATTGGTTTTAATTATATTTGTCGTAGTTGTAGATGTAACCTCATAAGTTTTTTTTTCTCGCTTGTAAATCAAGATTGCAGTGACCAATGGTTTTTAGCAATAAACTTTTACCTACCTACCATCCTGCTGGAGGCCAGGACTGCTCCACCTCTGCTGTCTTTCCAGAAGCAGGCAAAGACCTTCCTCTTCAGGCAAGCTTTCCCTGAATGAGGGACTACCTACATTGTGACTTTTATATAGATTACCATACATGACTGCATTGACTTATTTCATAAGTGTGCCAGTGTTTCCATTTTTACTTTCTTCCCCTCATAATGGAATTATTATTATTTTGGCGTGCTATTTGTAGCTTTAGTGTTGCCTTTTATTTGTTCTAAGATGCCTCTTCTAATTCCCTGTTCTTAATTTGAATATGTCTTAAATGTTCAGGGCTGTATATTGTCCCTCATTATTGTGAGCCTGGGTCCTTTTCCAAGAAGAAAGGTGGGGTAAAAATATTCAAATAAATAAATAAATAAATAAATAAATAAATAAATAAATAATAAATATAAAATAAATGTGGGTGAGCAAAGGAGGAATTGTTGTTGAACAAAACATGAAGGATAAATAGAAAGCCATTTTGCCATGGCAAAGTGGCACTTGGGCCAGCCTAACAGCATATTCCTAATTTTAAAATTCCCAATTCAGGTGAGGTTCCCAATAAGGTTCAGGTGGGCCTTATTAGCCTTAAAGGGGAGTCATGGCAACAAGTGATAGTTCTTGCAGCAAGGCCCTTTCCTCAAGAGTGTACTGCCTGTTCCTAACCTGACCAATCAGGATAGGCCAGAGCTGTTCTGACTAGCACTGTGCCAATCTCCCCTCTCCATCCATTTTCCCCCAAATATTTGTACAGCCACCCCCCGCCATTTTGCGGTTCAAATACTGCAGTCCCACTATATCGCGGGATCGCAGTACCTGCGCCTCGGAGCCATGCGGGGGGCGGCGGGGAGCGATCGCATTGCCCCGTGCTGCCCCCAGGCCCCTCCAAGAAGCCTCAGAGCCACGCGGGGCCGGGGGAGCGATCGCATTGCCCCGCACCACTCCCCAGCCCCTCCGACAAGCCTCGGAGCCACGCCGGAGGCGGGGGGGCAATTGCATCGCCCCGCACCACCCCGGCCCCTCCAAGAAGCCTTGGAGCTGTGCGGGGGGGCAGCGGGGAGCAATTGCATTGCCCTCTGCTGCCCCGGCCCCTCCAAGAAGCCTCGGCGCTGCGGGGGCGGCGGCGGAGAGCTATCACATCACCCCACGCCGCCCCCCAGGCCCCACCCGACCCGCGTCCGCATATTGCGGATTTTCAAGCATCGCGGGTCGGGTGGGTCCCTAACCCCTGCAATAGGCGGGGGGTTACTGTATCCCTTATGAAAGAGGTAGTGTTTTCCCCTCTCTTTCAAAGGAATTGTGTGAATCTTTGATAAATGACTTCATATGTAGGACTGGCAAGTCCCCTTCTCTAACAAAGTTAGCGAGAAATCCATGTTCTTTTGTTTGTTTGTTTGTTTGTTTGTTTGTTTGTTTGTTTATACATTTGTATAGTACCTGTCTTCCAGAAGAAACCTTGGGCGGTTTACAGCAATCACAGAATTTAGCAATATAAGCATATAAAATAATCAAATCAAAAAAGAAAGAACTAAAACTAAAGAGAACTAGCAAGGCAATCTTACAACCCCAGGACACAAACAACCAAGCAACAAAGCAGCAAAAAAACAAACATTAGCAGTCGCCGAATGCCTCTTTGAAGAGCAAGGTCTTGAAAGCTCTCTTAAAGGCAAGGCAGGGACTGTGCAAGGTGAATCTCAATGCCAGGCCTCCCTCTAAGTGGCCACCTGAAGTGAGAAAGCCTGCAAGGCTCCGGTAGGTCGAGCCACAGCTGACCTTAGGGAGATTTGCTCCGCCAGGTATTCAGGTCCCAAGCCATGGTGGGTTTAGTAAGTCAAAACCAGTACCTTGAACCTTATTTGGGAGGCAACAGGCAACCAATGAAGGTGAGCCAAGACTGGGATAATGTGGTCATATCTGCCCACACCCACCACCAACCTGGCTGCCACATTTTGTACCCACTGTAATCCAGCAGAGAGCCCGGAGGGAAAAAACAATGACATGAAGTCTTGAAGAGGGTCAGGGAATCACACAGGTTAAAAATCATAAGACAATTGCATGGAAAACTGAAAGCAGACAGAATAAAAAATTCTCCCTACCAGGTTATAGTTAAGCAAACATAACCTTGCACTCATTTGCTTATCGATTTCCAAAAGATTAAGATGCAGATTCTTTTCTCTGCCTCCCACAATGAATACTGAATATGAAACGGTGAGAACATTGTGGCACAGTACTATTTCTAACCCATGCCTCATCTATACTCCTGGAATTTGCCAGCGCTTCTGTCATAGCTGAGTCTTGGGAGTCGTGTGGCAGGGCTTATGGTCTGCTGGATCTCTACAATCCAAGAATCTGTAGTACCTGAGACATGCTATCTTCCTTGATCATGGCATCTGATCCCAAATGTAACTCATCCCTGAAGGAGACATAACATCAGTGCTGCCCTTATAGACTAGGACGGTCTTTTTCAGCTAGTGTTCCAAACAATGTACACCATCCTTGGAGAATGGGAAGTCAGTGTGCTAAAAAGGTGGAAGAAACAAGTGGGCAGGTACTAAGATTATAGTTGCAAAAGGAGGAGATTATACAGTAGTCTGAGACAGGTCATTCAGTACCTTGGACAGATCCCAGGGAAGAGCCAACTTAGTTGAGCAACAGCTGGGTGCTGCGTATGTTCCCAGTGAGCCCCAAGTCCTACAAGATATTATCTGGATAGGAGTGCAACTAAATAAACCAACTACATCACTCATATTCCTTCTGAAGGACTTCAAATTTAGCTCTGTACCTAAAATTTGTTTTCTAGTTGTCAATATCACAAGCATTAATTGCATCAAATCTAAGGCAGCGCAAAAAAGCATTTTGTGGCCTTAACTTTCACATTCCCATTATCAGAGCCTTCTGATTAGAATCAGTGCTTCGTTGATCTGAACTTCAATTCCCAAGACATTGATTCTACATATTCCTAAATTATGATGCATAATCCATGCCATGGCGATATGGTACAGCCTTGCAGTAGTTTATACTGCGGTCATATTTTAATTCTCTCATTGGCTGCCTTCACATTAGCCATTTTCTCTAGAATTAGCATTCTTATGACACTTCTTTATTATGGGCAATCCAGGCAAAATCACTGCCAGAATATTGAATTCTCATGTTTTCATTGTTGCCCTCTATCTGTCGTAAGATTTGGCTTCAGGTGATATTTTTGATTTGCAGTGCCAATGTCGCCCTGAGTTCCCTTAGGGAAATAGGACATGGTATATAAGTCTGAAATAAATAATTAACTGATTCCATGGGTTGACTTGCAAGGTTCTGTTGATTCATATAAGACAGAAGTAAGGCAAGCTGGGTTTGTTTTCATGATGTTACTGCCATATTATCTGCTATAATAACATTCAACAATTCACAAATCACATCATAATTTTAAAAACTATCCATACTATCCAGTAAGGATAAATAGTCCAAATCACTATTAAACAATGAGAAATCCTTCAAAATCAAACATATCATAAACATTCAGCAACTAGAATAATCGCAGTGACCTAAATCCATTTGCTGGCCCCATCCAGAGTAGATCCATTCGCTCATTGGGATCTATAAATGTACTGACTGACCATTCAGCAATTGCTTTGGTGGGCTTAATTTAACTGGTATTAGCAATAAGATTTATCTATCCAGGTACAGTACCACACACTAAATAAATCCACTACATTCAACTATCACTGTGTTTAATAAAATAAGAAGACTCCACTCAGACATTCAATCAAATGTCAAATTAAATGAAGGAGTGAGTGTGGCATTGCAGATAGAGGGATGAAGAAAGACTGGGGACCCTGGTTCAAAACTGTACTGAGCCATGGAACCTCACTGGAGGATTGCAATTGGTAAAACCGCTCTTTAAACATCTCACATATCTTCAGAACCCTATTAGGATTGCCATTTGGTTGGGTATGATCTGGTAGCACATATCAATAGTTAAACTCAGAGCCAATCAACTGTAAAACAGTCTGTCCTAAATAAGAATGAACCACCAAAAGAAGGGCCTAATACAAAACCTTAAGCTCACAAAGCCTCAAAGCACAACCAACATGGTGCTGTTGACCTCTCCTCAACGGCAGAGTGGTGTTTTTTCCAACACCAACCAGTAGGGATCTGCTCCTTGCAGCAGGCTCATACCCAAGGAAACCATTAACTTTAAAAATAAAAACCTCATTGAATCCTCTTCCAAACCATAATCGCCATACTTGCAACACCCAAGCCCTTCCCTCCTATCCAGTATTCCTATTTTATTGATAAAAAAGTTAATACCAACAAAATCACAAAACACCTACAGGATTTAACAATGACCTATAATACTAGAATCAATGACTTTAGGAACATTCAACTCTCCCATTTGATTCAGTATTTCCAGTAGTTGTGACGCATCTGGTACCAACAAGTTGAGCGATATACAGTATATGATATGCAGTTGACATCACCCTAAATTGTATTGTTCATTTTACTTTTCCCTCATTACATAACAATATTCACAAAGCCTTTTATTTTAGCTTTTCAAGGTTTTTCTCCATCACAGCATAAAGTTTATACTGTATCTCATTCATAATGAGGTGACTCTTGTGTTGCTTCAGATTCAAATGTTTTTCCTTTCAAGGGTAAAGAAAATGATAGCTGTGGCCCCACCACTTTCCAGAACACTTACCCTACAAATGTGCTTCCAGGCAAGAAGAGAATGTTTTGATCTCTGCATCATTACTCCACCCTGAAATGACATAAGCAATCTTACCATTAGTGTTGACAGCTTGATTTCTCCAGTGGCCTGTAGGAATTAAACTTCATGAAAACATGGAATGTTCTAATGTATAATGTTTACTGTATACTGTTTAAGTATGTTGTTTAAAGGCATCTATATGCTACCTCTGTAGAGAGCTTGAGAAGTTGTGCATACTGTATATACAGTATTTCTTTGTTTCTGTCCACAAAGGTATCTGCCTTGGTCTGAAATGGCCGGTTCTACCCTGTTTCCCCGAAAATAAGACATCTCCTGAAAATAAGACCTGAAATATAAGGCATCCCCCAAAAATAAGGCCTCCCCATAATAAGATAACAATAAATGTGTACCGTATTTTTCTTCATGGAAAAATAAGACTTCCTCTGAAAATAAGACCTAGCGCATCTTTGGGAACAAAAATTAATATAAGACAATGTCTTATTTTCGGGGAAACACGGTAGTTCAAGAGAAATAGTGCAGCTCATGGCACTGTGGCCAAACTGCAGTACTGCAGCCAGAACTCTGCTCATGACCTGGGTTCAGTCCCAGGTCACCAACCAATTCAAGATTGATTCAACATTCCATCCTTCTGAGGTCGAAAAAAACTGAACACTCAGATCCTTGGGGGGGGGGGGAGGCAATGTGTAACCTATTTTTTTTTAATGTCAGCTGCCCAAAGAGTGCTTTAAACACTATGGGGCAGTATATAAGCAACGTGCTTCATCTTTTGTTTTTGCAGCAATCCATAGAGCCACACAGGTGCTGAGGAGGAGTTGGGCCAAAATTCTTGAAACAGATCTTGGCTCTGAGTTTTGCTACTCCACCACTCTCCACCAGCAAGCTGAAAAGCAACTATTAGTCCCTGCTGAGCTTCTATTACACCAATATTCCCAGGATCGAGGGTGGACACATGGAAGCTTTAATTTGGTCCAGGTTTACATCAAATGGTCCCAAGTTATTAAACCAGGAATTCTCTCTCTCCCTTGCCTGAAAGAGCTCTCTTCTGGCTTCTCTCTTGCTTCTGACTGGCAAACAAAGACTAGAGCCAAATGTCAGCCCCTGCGATTTCTAAAGAGCACATGCAGTGTTTGTTGGAAAACAGAGTGCAAGCCAACAATGTGTTCGGTTGCTTTGCATTTCTTTCTTTTGTGTTTCTTCCACTTGTTGGTCTCCCAACAGAAGGTGGATCAGCCGACAGACAGGGAGGGGAGGGAAAGGAAATAGCTGTTTTTATTTAATTAGCATATTTACCAGCAATGGAGATGCAGATGTAGCTTTTTAACCGCTGATTCAATTAACACCCTCCTTTTTTCTAAATAAAGGCTGAAGAGGACAATGAAACGTTGCTTATGTGTCACATTCCTATGTGGACATATTTCCATAACCACAGCCCGGTTACATTGACAAGTAATAAAATAGAAGGGAAAACAGTAATTTCAAAGTATCCAAGTGAGAAGACTACAACACCAGCCACTTACTATCCTGTAAACATTTTAAAAAAGAAACAGCTTCAAACACAGAAGAGATTAAAGATGGATTAAACCAAAATGTTCAAAGTAGAGTCTGACAACCTCCAAGAATCTTAACTTGGAAGGCCCTTCGCCATGATGATAGAGCAAATGAAAGCTGCCTTCCCACATGTGCCCTCAGTTATTCAATTAGCGATGCATCTGGTTATAGCTTTTAATTGGGAAACCATCAAAAGACAATATCCTTGGAGTAGTTTCTACTTCAAATGTTTCTAGAGTGATTTTAACATATAAAGTGCTTGCCCTTGTGAAAGGGGGTGGATGGTGAAACTAGGCTGATCTCTCCACATTTCTTACTCTGCTAACTAAAATGGGGGTAGGGGAAGGTGGGCTGGGGCAGCTTCCTTATGAGGAAAGGCTAAAACATTTGGGTCTCTTTAGTCTGGGGAAAAGGCGCACCTGAGGGGGGGATATGATTGAGACATACAAAATAATGCAGGGCATGAGTAAAGTAGATAGAGGGACGCTATTCTCCCTCTCACAAAATGCCAGAACTAGGGGATATACACTCAAATTGAGGGCTGGGAGAGTAAGAACAGACAAAAGAAAATATTTTTTTCACCCAGTGCGTTGTTAGTCTGTGGAACTCCCTGCCACAGGATGTGGTGATGGCATCTGGCCTGGATGCCTTCAAAAAGGGATTGGACAGATTCCTGGAGGAGAAGTCCATCACAGGTTACAAACCATGATGGAGATGTGTACTCTCCAGGCTTAAAACCAGGGTACTTCAAGGACCAGATGCAGGGGAGTGGTATCAGGAGACAGATATCTAGTTTCATGAGCTCCCAGACGCATCTGGTGGGGCCACTGTGAGATACAGGAAGCTGGACTAGATAGGCCTTTGGCCTGATCCAGCATGGCTCTTCTTATGTTATTATGTTATTATGTTCACAGTTCCACAACAAGAACAAACCTGAACTAGCTTCTGGTTGAAGATCATAAATGGGGTGGGGTGGGAAAACATTGTCTAGAAGGGCTCGTGTAAGCTCATGTCAAAACTATTGCAAAATACAGGTGTTTGCGCTGCCTTTTTTCCATTGTTTTCAAAGCCTTTCAGCATCCCATCTCCATATACTTAGCTAGAAAAGGGAATAAATGAGATGACCTGCCTTGTTTACTGCTGGTGCTCAAAATTCCGTAGGTTCCAGCTCTGAAGAATATAAACACCATGTATCTACTAGATAGAATCACAGGCACTGCTACAGAATTCATAGCAAGATCCTGTTGCATTCTGGAAAGTGTTGATAATAACATCGGGAATCAAAATAATTCCAGTTTCTTTAAAAGACCAACTGACATTAGACCATGTTTCATGTGATAGCACACTAAGTTTGGGATGGATCTTCAAAGGTCATCATAACCCTGGGACAGGGTACAATAAAAGTGAAGATTTGCTTATTTAAAACCTCCATGACACATACTGATCCACCCAATGCTTTAAAAATCCAGAGAAAAGCCCTAATACCTCACGCTAGAGTACATGTTCCCCACCGCATACAAGGGTTTTTGTTTTGTTTTGTTTTGTTAAGCTAGATCATTTATTGTATGAAGCCTAAATACTTACCTCCATCTTTCTCCCAGACACCAGATGAGATAGTAAATTGGTTGGTCATCCTTACCACAAAATTCCTGGAATGGACTGACACTGAGTGTACTGTAGTCAGAGTGTCAGTTTGTGCCTTTCTTCTCTGGCTGAGACTTGTCAGTGAGCAACTGTTTGAGACTAGGTGTCTGTCTATAAACAGGATCAGACCTGCCACTCATGACCTGAAAAGGGAGTAAAGATGTCTATAGTCAACTGCAGATCACTGATGACTTATGTGTGTGTGGATATCTGTGTGTCTTGGGGGGCATTTAGAGATTGCTATAAGAATGTGTTTTTGGTCTGGTCTCTGGGTGTTTTTGCAAAGTTCGTTGCCTGTGTATACTATATATATATATGTACAATGACAATAAATTGAAGTTGAAATTGAAATGAAATGCTGAAACAAGTTCTAAGTGGGAGTAGTCAATGACAGCAAGAGGTATTTGGTCACTTTATTTTATGTGTGTCTGTTTTATCAGAGATTATTTCTTCATGTCAGTCTGGTTGCTTTTGCCTCATCATCACAACCAGAGCACACAGAAATGGCATCCCTGAACTACAGTTTTTCCCCATGCATAAGACTATTTTTGTCTTAAATTGCTAGACTAAACATAGAGGGTTTTCTGATACATGGAAGTAATCTGAGGAGAGAACCATGTGGTTACCAAACTAATTTTGTGTTGGAAAAGTGGGGGTATCTTATACATGGGGTGTATTATAGAAGCAATAGTAAGGTGTATGGGCTTCTTCTTTGACCATTGAATGAGGCCATACACCAGTAAGCATAAAAGTGACAAAAATATGCATATGCACCACAGGAATGAAATCACAGTTTGTTGAATTGCATTGCCAACATAATGTAGTTCTACTTTTGGTAATGGAAAAATAAATACACCTATATTTTAATTTTTATACTTACTTTCCAGCTGTGGTGATGACAATAATTTAAGGACTGCTTGATATAACTCTTTGGTGTCATTCTCTGACAAACGAGCTATAATAAATGGAGTTGTACCATAGGATTAGGTTGTAAATAATTAACTTGTGGCAAGTTCTGAAAAGATAGAGGCATATTTATGCATCCATCTTAATTTTCTAAGTGGAATCAGATTATAGTGTTTAGAAACCGAACTTATTACATTGACTATTTTAAGATCTAAACTTAGGCTAATCAGGAGGTAAAAGTCACTCAAGTCCTTCTGAGATTATTAAAATGGCAGTCAGATATATCAGGAAGAAGAGAGGCCTATTAAAAACAGGAGCACACAGGGGTCAAAACCATGTTTGTAATGTAAATCCAATTGTAACTTTTGATTTCTTCCTCCCAGGCAAACACAGTGTCCCCTCTGTGGTTTTTTGGGCATGCATATGTACCCCTGAAAATGGTAGGAGTGATCCTTTGTTTACCAGGGAGGAACAGACAAAAAGTTACAATTTGGTTTATACAACAAACAGGATTTCAGCCAACATATGGCTGAAATCTAGGAAGATGGACAAGACAGCCATTGGAAATATTACCCTTGATGGAAATATGGTTTATCTTGCCACCAATCTTGGGCCCTAATCTTCACTCACAGGTAGTGTAGATTTTTGGAGGACTTATGTTCACAGTTCAATGGCATTGCTACAAAGGTGCATATTTTTTGAAGTAGGAGCGGCCCACTATCATTCTTCCCATTAGAACATTTTTCTACATTATTTTCATTTGTATCTCTATATTCTTACACACAGAAAAGTAGATTTCTACGTGCTTTATGGGGAGATTGCAGTCTTACAGGTGGGCTGCAATCAATTTATGACTTGGGAAAGGGATTGTAACCTGTGGACGTGCAGGAATTCATAAGTCTACTACCAATTTGCATAATGCCAGCATGTCCTGTGTTGTTTTTTGCATCATAACTTATTTCTGTCTTCTGAGCATGAGTCTTTGAGACAGAACTAACTTTTGTTGGTTCTGTTAATTCCAGTGGGTCTACCATAAGCATGACTAAGTGTGGTCCAACCCAGTATGTCTACAATCCAAAATGAAATCCTAATACTTCAGTATCAATGTGTTTAAGCAAGACTTTACTGAATCATATTCAGACTGTGAATCACTTTAATCCAAATATTTATGGTGTCAGAGCCTTCACGTATGTACGGAAGCTGATTGTTCTTCTTCCTCTCCTTGTAATGTTTAGCATTTGCAATTGTTAGATCGTATGTATAGCTTTCAACAGTCCTCGATCATTCAGGCCATTCTTGATTCTCATCCTGCTGCCCCAACTGCATCTCTGTCCATTTTGCATGAATGAATTCTACAATTCAGACAGCTCCAGACAAACTGGGATAATCCTGCATAATTCATTATAACATTGTGAACTCAAATTAATACCCCCAGTGAGATGCATTTTAAATT